>CP124714.1:108780000-109405000 GCA_031232105.1 Capsicum rhomboideum | reverse complement strand
TGAAATCCTCACCCTTAACAGGAAGAGTCAACATAAGAGTGGAAGTAAGTTGGTCCTTGAACTTTAGGTAGCTCATCTCACAACCTTTAGACCACTAAAATGGAACCTCCTTCCTGTTCAATCTAGTCATAGGAGATGGAATGCATGAGAAACCCTCAACAAACCATCTGTAATACCCTGCTAACCCAATAAAATTGTGAATCTCTATAGGCAATGTAGGCCTAGCCTAATCTCAAACATCCTCAATCTTTGCTGGGTCTACTATGATACCATGTCTGGATATAACATGCCCCAAGAAAGCTACAGACTCTAGCTAGAACTCACATTTTGAGAATTGGCATAAAGCCGATGATTTCTCAAAGTGTGGAGCACAATCCTAAAATGTTGCTCGTGCTCCTCACTATTCCTTGAGTTGACCAAAATGTCATTGATGAACACAATCACAAAGGATTCCAATTATGGCCTGAATACACGATTCATCAAATCCATGAAGGCTGTCCGGGCATTAGTTAATCCAAAAGACATCAACAAGAACTCATAGTGGCCGTAATGAGTCCTAAAAGTTGTCTTAGGGATGTCTGCAGTCGTAACTCTTAACTGATGGTAACCAGACCTCAAGTCTATTTTAGAGAACATCACTATGCCCTAAAGCTGATCAAACAAATCATTGATACGAGGCGTAGGATACTTATTCTTCACTGTCACCCTATCCAGCTGCCTGTAATCAATACACATACTCATAGACCCATTTTTCTTCTTTATGAATAGACAAGAGCACCCCACGGTGATATACTTGGCCTAATAAAACCCTTCCCCAGAAGGTCCTGGAGCTGACTACTCAACTCTCTCAACTTAGCAGGATCCATACGATACGGAGTCATAGAAATAGGTCGGATGCCCGCTCGAGGTCAATAATAAACTCTATGTCATGCTCAGGAGGAAGGTCATGTAGGTCAGTTGGGAATACATCAGGAAACACACAAACAATAAGGATGGAGTCAAGCAATGGACTCTCAGTACTAGCATCTCGAACATTAGCAAGAAATGAATCACATCCCCTAGACATCAATCTAGGAGGTTGAACATAAAAAATAATTCCCATCGGTCTGCAGCTAATAGAACCCTACCATACCACTAGAAGTATACTAGGCATGGCTAAGGTAACGGTCTTGGCAAAGAAATCCAAGACTACATGATAAAAAGACAACCAGTTCATGCCCAAAATCACATCAAAGTCTATCGTGGCCAATACAATAAAATCAACCTGAGTCTCAAACTCTCGAACAGTTACCATACAAGATCTATATACCCAATCCACTACTAAGGAATCACCAACGGGGGTAGATATACATAAGGAAACATATAATAACTCAGAATATAAACCCATCCATGGTTCATAATAAGTAGATACATAAGAAAACATGGATTCGGGATCAAAAAATGCAGAAGCTGGTTGATGGCATAAGGAAATCATACTTGTAATCACAGTATCCAAAGCCTCAGCCTTCGGTATAGCCTGCATGACATACAACTAACGCTGGCTACTACTAGTCTGAGCACCAACCTGACCACCAGTCTAACCTCCCTGCACTCCACCTCGAGAACCCTGGGGACTATCCTGAATACCCTGTGCACCACCTCTTCCTGCTGGCGGTATAGATCTAATAGGATGTGTCATCTAAACTGAAGGCTCAATCTCCCTGCACTAAAGAAACTCATGCGCAAATGACCGATAACCCCATAAGTAAAATATATTCCTGACTCTCTGCTCGGCCTAGAAGATCCAACTACTTCGATATGACCACCTCTAGTCGATGAACTGGACTGACCACGTCCCTGAGGCTGACTACCAGAACCACTATAGGTGGGCAGACCCCTATCAGAAATCTGCAAGGCTAACTGTATGGGCCTACTAAGCTGACCCTGTCACTGAAAATATTATTGTTACTGCTGAGGGTACCTAACCTGAAACCCACAGCCTCTAAACTGCAAGCTGCTATGACTGCCACTGAAATTACCCTAGAATTGGGGTCTCTTATTGCTTGCCCCTTTGGCCTCTCGATCCATCTCCTCGATTGAATACACGTGCTCAACTATCTCAGCAAATGACTTCCCCGAAGTCACTAAACTCTGAGTAGCTCTGTAAGGTGATAATCGCAATCCTCTGACAAAACATCTGATCCTCTCATACTCATCAGGTAGGATAATAATAGCATGCCTGGCTAAGTAATGGACTCTATCCTCGTACTCAGCTACTGTCATAGACTTCTGCACCTAGAAAAATCATCTCAAAGATGATCACGCATGTTGCGGGGTATATACTTCCCCAAGAATACCTCGGAGAACTGTGCCCAAGTAACAGGTGGAAATCCAGCTGGCCTGGAGTCAAGATAACCTCTCCACCATCTCCTTGACACTATATCAAACTTGTAAGAAATAAAATCTACCCTGCATGACTCCACTAATCCCAAATTCCTCAGCTTCTTCTCTCAGCTGGATAAGAACTCATAAGCATCCTCTCTTGGAGTACCCGCATCAAATTTGGGTGGAGCTAATCTAAAAAAATGACTCAACATATTCTTCTCCTCGATAGACATAATTGGCTTGAATGCTACCGGTATAGGTAAAACCTCAACTCTAGGTGTCGCAGCTGCAGGCTACGCCCCAACACTAACTCCCTATGCGGCTGGATGTACTCCCGTAATAGTCGGACCTCCAACTAATCCCAGCAATTGTACTAATGTACCTCAGAGCACTGAAGCATCAATAAATCTAGGTGGAGCCTGGGTTTTCCCCTAGCTCACTGGTTGTTGTGGCGGCATAGTATCTGAGGCTACAATGGGATTGAGTAATAGATTGCTAGTCTGATCTCGACCTGGGGCTGTTGCTCGGTCCTACCCCTGACCTCTGGGTCGACCTCGAACCCTGACTGGAACTCTCACTGAGGGCTCGGGGTCTTGCTCCCCAGCTCTCGTTCCACGAGTCCTAGCCATCTATGAAAAAAGTGAGCTAAACAAGGATAAGAAACCAACACTGACTCTATTGCACAAACGTGAATCAAGGAATGAAACTATACCCTAAAACTACACCATAGTCTCCCAAAGATAGGATACATGCATCCTCGTACTGATCTACAGAACCCTACTACACATAGGCTCATGTACTAACACTACCCATAAAACCTAAGCTCTGATACCAAGCTGTCAAGATCAAATTTTCGAGTCATGATGGAGCTTACCAAAAACCACCAATGGGAAAGCCAAGCCCTAGCCCAGGGCAACAAGCGATGGGCTAATAGGCTGGATATCATAAGAAATGAGATAAAGCAAAACTACCACTATCAACATGCTACTAATGTAAAGACAAAGAATGTATACATACCGAACAAAAAGGAAGAGGACAATATATAACTCTAAAACTCCTTCCAATAACTGGTGAGGTTAGTACACGAGCCACTACTAGACATATCCAAAATACAATACAGAAACCAAATATACATAACATATATACAACAGCCTCGGATCCAAAAGACTATATATCAGAGATGGGGTGGGATCTTCCTCAGACGTCAGTAAGATTTCCCTGCTCCAAAATCGATGCTGAGAAAAGGGTCACTTCATGGTCGTTGGCTAGTACCTAGATGTGCATCGAGAAAAGATACAGAAGTGCAGTATTAGTATCGAGACAATGGGTACTCAGTAGGCATCATCGGCCGACTGAGCTCAATGTAACATAAACAAGCTAAAGTATGGGGGTGCATGTTAAGTCCGGGTATATCTTATAAGCAAATGCGATATTGAATAATAAGTAAGTAACTGCGCACTAAACACATAAGCAAAACATAACCCAACTGGAGCCCTATAAGCCTGCTAGGCATACGAAAGAATATAATACCCAGCCTAGCCCCCATAAACTGAAGGGACACACAAGAATAGTAAATACATAGTCACCAGTTTCTCAAAGCTATACCAGTATCAAGTAATCATAATAACCAATGAGGCGCACCGGACTTGAACCGGCACCAATGGGTAATAACAAGAGGCCAGACGTTGGAATTGAACCGTACATAATGATTAATAACAATTAGCCACATAAATATCTTATCTGACAGACTCAAATCAAAACTCAGAGAACAACAGTATCATAATCACGGTACCCAATACCAGAACTCATAGTGCACCGCAATTCGGGGATGGACTCAAATTGGAACACCTAATAGTCAATATCCAACATCATCATACCTGAATTAGTAGCCTAATTCAAACCAAAACTCATCATAACCATTAACCAGAACATAGCCCAATGTCACATCATAACCAATAAACGGGGAACAAGTTAGTCCCAGGCCGAAGCTGGAATTTAGGTAAAGGAGCTAACCCATCATCTGCTACAAAGTACATCCCTGGGTCCTCCTTAGTCCATAGTCTACTATCATGCAATATCTAAGTCAGGGCGGGTATCTAGAGTAGCTCATTGTCACGCCCCGAATCCCATCGAGACATGATTGGCACCCGTAGCTAATAAGGCCCGAGAGAACCAACCTTTGCCTATGTTCAATCATATGCATATCATAATCATAACCACCATTTCATAAGAACATGAAATACGAATAAAGGAAAACGTGGGACATATTTATACATACATATGAAACTTGGTCGTTGAGGCCATCCAGTCAAAACAACATATGTCTTTTACACTGATACACCCACATTCGTCTACAAAAGCCTCTAACAAGAGCATTGACCAATACAAACTAAAAGTCGGGACAAGTCTCCGCTTTATACAACATGTACATCATCAAAACATATATCTACTCTGACTCGGAGAAGCCCCGAATTAACTGGAGCTCACCAAGGAACCGCTAACACTGGCAATCTACTGGGGAGGCCTACTGGGACCTGCACCTGCAGCAAGTAAGGTAAATTCCCAGAGAGGGGTTAGTACAAAATAAGTACTGTGTATGTAAGGCTCAAATGAAACTTGGTAACACATGAACATACTAATGAACTCAATACAAATGACTAGACAATGTGAGTAAGTCACCATTTTGCATTTTGGGAACCATGTGATTGCTTTCATTACTTCCATTACTTTCTTTTATTTTCGATGCTTGCTTGTCAATACATGTGTCACAATGTACCCGAGCCCCTACTGATCAGTGGGTCTTTCCATGACTTATCGTCATGTTGGGATCGGGTCGAGCTAGGCTTATGCCCCTAAGACCTGCCACCCATAAAGCACTGCATCGGGATTGAGTCGAGCTAGGCTTATGCCCCTAGACTTGCCACCCATAAATCAACACATCGGGATTGAGTCGAGCTAGGCTTGCGCCCCTAGACTTGCCACCCATAAATCAACACATCGGGATCGAGTCAATCTGGGCTTATGCCCCTAGACTTGCCACCCATACTTGATTATTGACCACATTTGCATTACTTTGATCTTTACTTTAAGATTGATATTTGATAGTCATAACATCACTTGAACTTTGGAACATAACATTGTTGGAAACTTGAACCATTAACCAATGAGTAAGAGACCTATGAATAACTTGGCAACATAACATTATTAGAATCATAACACCATGGGAACTATGGGACAATAATCTATGAACAAGAAGCATAAGTAATATCACTAGTGGAACATTGGAACATATCCTTATTTGAGCTTTTGGAACATTAACCAAGATTATGAGACATGAGACTCACAAATGATCCATGATTAGGAAATATATGACAATGACTATTGATAAACGGATATAGGATACCTTAGCACATTTTGAGGTAAGACTAGTGAGATCGCAATGTGGGTACGTTTTGCCGCAAAAAGATACGGACAGAGTAACCTTACATACCTTGTACTCTCAATACAGATATACAATCCTAGATGTGCATACAATAGTCCCGCTCCTTCTTTATGTGTCACTCTACAACACAAATACATAACGGAATTCACATTAACCACAACTACTTCACAAATGCATATAACATCAATGGGGTACATGTTTGCTTTGAAACATGTCATTTCCCCTTGACAAAACCATTGATAGCATCATTATTCCAAAAATCCTCCAATATTCCCAACATTGACCAATACATAATAATCATTGCATTTCACCACAACACTCCTCCTTTACACTTTCTTATCCACACCACATCACAAATAATCCATCAATTCACCTTAATACACTTCATAGCACATATCGGCCAAAATCCCACAATTTACACTTATAGACAAGAACAAGTTTAACAACAAAAATAACTCCATAGATGTTCATATTTTGTCCATACCATGCTCTTTCATCAAAGGCACAAGTCCTAATTCAAGTTCAAATCCCATGGATCACAAATCTTATATAAAAGCACAAAGTACCATATCCAACATTTCCAAGCACAACCAACATGATTTACATACTCTTTCATGCATATAATATATTAATCCATAATAATATTCACTTACCCAAACTTGCAAAGTGATGATCTTTCTCCAAAAGTTAGCTTTGAGTCTTTAGGGTTCTTGAGAGAATATTGTAGAAGGTTTGAGAAAATATCTCAAAGAACATGAGAGTTTAAATGAATAAAATCTGATTTGTGGGTCTATTTATAGTCCTTGGGTCCTTCCTTAGTCATCCTTGATATTTAATGCTTCAATTAACCAAGTCAATAGAAGATTGGGTCATGTGACCCATGTCTTTTATCCCATTTTGGGCTTTTATTGAGCCCAAATCACTTAACCCAATAAAATCAATAATTTCTCGTATTATACTTTTTACAATAATATTCCCACTCATAATATTCATATCCGTAGGCTCAATCCCGAAAACAAGTGATTCTAGCCACTTTTGGCTTATTTTGACCTTAGGGGAAAAACTATCATTTTGACCCCAATTTCGTTCTCGAGAAATTTTATCATACCAATGTTATATTTCATTCATTTCATGTATATACTTTTGGTTGTAAAAGAAACGTGGCAAAAATCGGCTTGGTACGTCCCCGGATACCCTTGGGACTTAGAAATTTCCAACTTTCAAAAAAGTGGAAAACCCAAGGTGGCACGCTCCTGGGCGCGCCAACTTACTGACTCTGGGCTAAAAATTTTATCCCAGAGTGGCATGGTACGGTCCCAAACATGCCCCTTACTTAGTTTTTTCAAAAAGTCTGTTTTTCGACTTCTCTTCGCGGGTTTGGTTAGATACTTCTAGTCCTATGCTTTAACTCACTTATTAACCTTATTATACTTTGTTTAGAGGTCTTCTTAGCCTCATTTTGAACCCCACAAATGCGCCATGAAAATTGCAAAACACCTTCCATGCAAGTTTAACCACATAACAAGAGCCAAATTCAATTATCTCACCAATAGCCTTACCAAATGCATACTTATAGCTCTCAATACCTACGTACATATTATTTAATGTCGTCAAGTAGGGTTGGGAACGTACGGGATGTTACACTCATGGCAAGGCGGGTCCCAATTCTAAGCCAAGGCCAGCAATCCAGATCATGTGCGGTGTTATCAGGGAGTAAAAGGTTAAACAGACCAACCGGGTATAATTGGGGTGACTCAATCTCGTCACTAGACTAACAGGTCATACTAGGGCTTAACTAATCCCAAAAATGTCAAAGTTCTGACAAGTCGATAAAAAGGGTAACGAGGCCCACTGTCGGGTCCCGAAAACCAAGTCTAGTTATACATGTCTAAATCTGGGATAAGTTTTTCTAAGCCTAGACTAAGGTCCAATAATAAAATTCCCCAACCATTAACAACAACATCAACACTATCCGACCTCAAATAGGTCATTTGTGGTATACCATGAGGATAACGGGCCTAGAATATGTTTGAATAGCCCTATTCGGCCTAAATCACAGTAAACCACCACCAAGCCTATAGTACCAGACCACAACACCAGAACAATAGCATACATATATCACATATAAGCCCAATTTAAGGGTAAATGAAACCTAGCCTACCTGGATGCCACCGTAAGCCTGCCAAAAAAAATCGCTAAGCTAGAGCCTTCCCTTTCCAAAAAGCCTCTAATTGTTACCACACTATCAAAATAATAAACTACATGTCAAAACATGACTATTAACACCCATATGTCACTAAGTCAAAAAATGACCAGACAACTCACGTGGGGCCCACTTGCAGAATTCACCTAACCGAAACCGTCACGGCTTCCCAAATCTCACTGTGATCATTAGTCATAACATCTATCTTATAATCTAAGCTCAATACATAGTTCAAATACCAATTACATTACCAACAAATTCTACGAAAACATAAATGACCATAAAACTAAGAAAACATACCGTAGAAATGTCAAGAACAAAGCCACGAACTTAAATATGTAAGTGCCTAAGCTTGGACCTTGCTATACAAGCTTATATTAGAGCTTAAATATCTGAAAATGGTACTTCTATTGACTTTGGCCGTTTAAACATGAGAGAGATGGTGAAATTTTTATATATAGCAAAGGCAGGTGGTGCTAAAGCGCCCTTATGGCCGCTTAAGCGCCATAAATATCCACTTAAGAACTCCACTGCTTCCACTGCTTGGCTGCTCAAGTGGAGCCAATGGTCTCTTAAGCGCCTATGGCCTCTTTATCTATGCCCTTGGCCGCTAAATCCCCTTGGCCTAGCCTACATTGGTCGTTAAAGCACTCCTAGGTCTGCTTAAGCACCTAGCACTAAGGCGTACCTATGGCTACTTAAGCACATTGGCAATGTCAAAAATAGCTTAGTACGAGCAATTTTAACTATGTGTACGGGATCGATTTGGAGTCTCGTGCACGCAAACAAAATATGTTACCTAACTAATTTCGATGCTCTAGACTCAATTGCATTGTTGGAATTTCCATCATAGGTTGTTCCAACAAAACTATGGCCCACACCCCAAGGGCAGACTCGACTTGGCCAATAGTCGACCTATCTCCCAAAACAAGTCTAGGAACCTCAAGACCCAAACGAAAGGTCTACCTAACCTAAAGTCGACATTTTGGATCTAATGAGATGGTCAGAAATGGTATTCGAGGCCTTTTAATAGGGTTTTAGGTCCGGGAGCCATACCTGACTTCCAAAAAATTCAAAATAGGAAAGTGACTATAAAAGTTAAACGAACTGCTAGGTAACCGTACTAAAAGTCCCAGCAAGTCATACACAACCTGGGGCAGTCATGGAAAGGATCTAAACATCATAAACATGCCTAAACATTGGGAATTAACTGTAGGATCATTACATAAAATGTCTAACTCTAATGCTTTATTTTCTTTAAGTGAGCTTGAAGGAAATTTTGGTTTAGGTGAAAGTCATTCTTCTTTTATGGAAAATGATTCTTTTCTTTGTGATGAAATTTATGATGTTGGCGGTGATGTGTGTCTTGTTAAAGGTAGTGATAATTTATTGCATCTTGACTTTACTCCACTAGTTGAGTTAAAGTGTGAGACCATACTTGTTGATTGTTGTGAGCTTAAATTTTTGGCAACTAATGAAGTACGAATTATTGAATTTGAGGGTCAAACAAGTGCTTCTTGGAGAATGCATAGTAAATTGTTGATCCTATCCCTTGTTTCACCCATAGAGATCATATCATGGCTAATCTTGTGAAGGACGACATTTGTCTTTTTGAAAGTAAATTTAGGTGTTTTAATTCTTCATTGTATATGTATTTTTCTCTCTTTAAAGATAACATTTTTTTCTTGAAGATAACATGACCAATTTCAATGATGAACATAGTGATAATTGTGGTGAAGTTGGTGAAGTACCAATTTGTAAAGGCCACAAGATATATGGTAATCCACTATGGAATGCAATGTGAGAAGAAAATAATGAGCCTATACACAAAAGTGAATTGATTGATGCTAGTCTTAGTATTAATTTCTTTACTTATTCTACTCATCTTTTTGAAGATCTATTCTTTTGGATCATGCCAATGTTTTTATCTTAAAATATGATGACAAGTCATTTAAAAGTTGGTGTGGTCTAGTTAAAGAGTTTAATTTGACTCCATTTTGGGGTGATAATTTCTTGTTTATGTTTTTGGAGATGCTTATAGTGATTTTTGATGTCCTTAGAGGATTAAAGTTTTTTTTTTGATCCCGGGGATGCTTCTGAATTGACAATGCTTTGAAGGATTATGATAATTTTTGTCTAGTTTTTGTTCCCCCCTTTATTTTGCAAGGCTTGAATTTGAGGATGAATTGTTTTCAAGAAGAGGAGAATGATGCAAATCGAGATAGCAAAAGTAAAGATGTAAAATATCTTGAATACGGAAGCTTTCAATCACCCAAAGAAATTTAAAGTGTCATGGAAGGATCATCAAAAGAGCTTTAAAAGTCCATAACATACTCAAATGGATCTATAAGGAAAGTGGTGACAACCAAGGAGATCATTAAGGTCTCAAGTGACTATCATTTTTATAATTTGGTCATTTTTGTAATTTGGTCATGTTTGTAGTTTGACTATTTTTGCAATACTAGTATAAATAGTCTTAAGTCTTCCATATTAGGGTTATATAGATTTTAGATATTGTGTACCTCCTTTGTGAGCTTAGGGTTATTCCCTTTATCTCTTTATGAACTCCTCTTGAATTCTTGCTAAGAATTTCATGGTATGAGTTCATTCTCTTCTACCTTGGATTAGATCTAATAATTAATGTATTTTAATTGTTAGGTTTTCCCTTCTTTTATTTTAAATCTCTTCTCTCTTTCTTTCTAGTTCTTAATTATATCCTTGTATCTTATCTTATTTGGTTCCTTGCATCTTGTTTTACATCACCTTTACATGGTTTTACTTGTTGCATATTTTGAGCATTGAAGCATGATTTAAATTTTGTTTCATATTATTAACCTATTCTTGCATACCGAGTCCATTCCCATTTACTAATCACATACCTTTTCATTCCACTATATCTTATTATTGATGTTGATTCACGTACTCATCTTTAGACTCATTGTAGCAGGATTTCTAGTTAGCTTAGATGAATCCTTCTTATTTGGGGACTTAGTTGATTAGTTGTTGTTGTTTTTATAAGAGATTGATTAGTTTTCTTTCAGTTGGTTTAGAGTTTGCTAGAGGTCTTGCCCCAGCAGAACATATCAGATAGTAAAGGCTTATTCAGACACTAGACATTTAGACATGTAGGGTTTTAGTTATTGTTTTCAGTTTAACATTTTTTTTTTGCTCATCACATTATTGTTAAACTATCGAGCTCGAATCGCTCCATCAACAAGGATCTTACCTCCACACAAGCCTAAACATGACCTAGTACTGAAATATTATGTCCAATCAACTAGACGACCAAAGACTGAATGGTTAAGGCAAAAGGTCGCTTTTTTACCAAAAGAAAACTCCCCAAGCTCGTTGCTTTCAGTCACAAGGCATTTGCTACCATATTAGCCTTGCCCGAATTATAAAAAATAGTGAGGTCATAATTCTTAAGCAACTCCAACCATCTACGTGTCTCATATTAAGATCCCGCTGACTGAAGAAGTCCTGAAGGCTATGATGATCGGTGAAAATCTCACAATGAACCCCATTCAAATAGTGACTCCCAAACATCAACACGAACACAACCGTCACTAACTCCAAATCATGAGTAGGGTAGTTCTTCTCAAGGACTTTCAACTGTCGAGAACCATAAGTTATCACCTTTCTCTTTTGCATCAACACAACACCTAAGACAACTCCAAAAGCATTTCAAACACTATGAAACCCACACCCACTTCAGGCAAAGTCAAGATCGAAGCTGAAGTCAACAAGGTATTGAGCTTTTCAAAGCTCCTTTCACACTCATCATACCACTAAAAACCAACCTTTTTCTGAGTAAATTTAGTCAAAGGGTCCAAAATAGAAGAGAAACCCTCTACAAACCACCGCTAGTATCCCACTAACCCAACAAAACTATAAATCTCGGTAGGGGAAGTAGGCCTAGCTCGATCACGCACCATTGTCATCTTGGTCGAAACAACCATGATACCATCTTTGGTCACCATGTGATCATAGAAACAAATAGACTCCAGCCAAAACTCACACTTGGGGAACTTGGCATACAACTGCTCATCTTTCAACCTCTGATTTACAACTCTCAAATGCCTCACATGCTCCTCCCCACTTTTGGATTAAACCAAGATATCATTGATGAACACAATCACAAAAGAATCAAGATAAGGTCGAAACATCTTATTCATAAACTCCAGAAATGTTGTCAGGATGTAGGTCAATACAAAAAATATAACCAAGAACTCATAGTGTCCATACCACGTCTTGAAAGCTCTCTTTGAAATATCTAAATCTCTAATCTTCAGCTGATGGTAACAAAATTACAAGTCAATCTTAGAAAATACTATAGCACCTTGAAGTTGATTAAACAAATCATCAACATGGAAGAGGATGCTTTTTCTTTGTAGTCACTTTGTTTAACTGCCGATAATTAATACACATACACATGGTCCCATCTTTTTTCTTCACAAACAAGAAGCCTAATGAAACTCTTACTCAACAAATCTTCTAATTGCTCCTTCAATTCCTTTAACTATGTTAGGCCCAACCTATAAGGAGAAATAGAAATGGGTTTAGTGCCTGACTCCACATCAATAGCAAAATTAATATCCCTATCAAGAGGAACACCTGGCAACTCCATAGGAACACATCCATGAACCCCCTAACAACCCTTATAGAATCCAAAGAAGGAGATGAATCAACGCTAGTATCCCATAAATAATCCAAGTAAGATAGGCATCTCGTCTCTACCATCTTACGAGCACAAAGAAAAGATATAACCCCTTTAGAAAACGGACTAGAAGTACCCTTCCACTTTAAATTTTCCATATCAGGCATAAGTAAAGTTATTTTCTTGGCTTAACAATCAAAAATAGCATGATAAAATTATAATATGTCCTTACCTAAAATAATATCAAAATAGACCATATAAAGAATGATCAAATCTTCCCAAGTATCATTCCCTAAAAGAGTCACTAAATATGATTAGTACACCCGATCCAACACTAAAGAATCACCTGTGGGGTACAAACATGAATGGGTATGATAATGGACTCACATATATAATCAATAATATGTAGATACATAAGAGAATATAGACCAAGGTTCAAATAACACAGAAGCAAGATGATGATAAACTAGGATAATACCTATAATCACAACATTGGTAGCCTGGATTAAACAACTTTTTGTCCACTACCACGAGCCCTCTGAGTTCCACCCTTGGTACCGATAGATCCACATCTACCACTATCTGTACCACCTCTATCTGGAGGCACTGGCGTTGGACAAAGCTAAAGTTGTAAACTCTATTATTGAGGATTGGACAGATGCTTAGGGAGATATCTAGCTAAGTGACCAAAATCATCAAACACGTAGCATCCTCTTCTAGAAGAATCACATTATGAGGGGACCATAATAACAACAACACCCTCCATAACTTGAAGAACAAAAGTAAGACCCTCGATCTTCATAACCTAACCTTTGATTATTAAAAGCCTTAGAACCCGTAAATCCACTATTTGTACCCTGTAGCATTGCTTGAATTGATCGGATGTGGAAACCATTAGAACCTCTACCTAAAGAGTCCCTACCTCAGGATGAGTGACCACTGAAATAGCCCTATCAGCGTAACCTCTTACCACCACTACCTTGAGCACCCTAGCAAATACTCTCTACTCTCTTGGCATGATCCACAACACTCTGAAAGGAGACACTTGTAATCTTTAATTGAGTCATCACCAACTGAAGAGTAGTAGTCAGTCTATTCATAAGATTTTTTATCCTCTCAGCCTCAGTGGAGATACTACCCATAGAATGTATAGACAACGCATGGAAACAGGCATCGTACTTAGAAATAGTAATTGAGCCTTTCTTTAAGTCATAAAAATCATATGTCATCTTATCCCTCAAGTTGAAGGGAATATACCTCTCAAGGCAAATCTCTGAAAACTAGGTCCAAGTCAAAGGAGGGGAGCCCACTGTCCTACAACCAAAAAAAATTCACCAGTGTTTGGACACATTAGTTAACTGAAAGATAGTGTAATCAATTCCATAAAACTCAAGCAAACTGAGGTTATGCAATCTCTTCTGACAACTGACCAAGAACTTATATGCATCCTTACCAATAGCACTACTATACTAGAGAGGGGCCAATCTTATAAATCTCTCAAACCTGTTCTGCACATCAACATACATAATTAGACCAGGAACTAGAGGCGGAGAAACAAGTCTGGTAGGTAACACCTCAACATATGGGGCCATAACAACTGCTGGTTGTGCCCTAGGAAGTTAAAAGCCCTAAAGAGGAACCTGCTTTAGTGGCTGAACACCGTCTCTTATCTATGAACTATATGGTGTACCCAGTAGAGTACCTACCTGAGAGGTGCCATCTAAGTGTATCAAAAGCCTAACTTAAACATCCTACAACACTTGGGTAGCAATGAATCTTTGAAGGTCCTGGGTTGGTCTTGCACCTTCTGGCTAATAAGCGGCATCAGCATGATCAAATACTAGCTCGGGGGAAGCCGCTCTAGCTCGTCCTCTAGCTGGAGTCACTCCTAGTGCCCTACCTCTACCATTGTTTTGGTTGTGACCCTAGCCTCATCCTTTGACTGGGGCCACTACAATGGGTGCTGGCTCAGTATTACCAATAGCTCATAATTGAGTTCTCACCATCTGTGTAGAAATAATTAGATATAAGTTTAGAATACTGAGTACAAATAATGTGCACTATAAGGAATCATATTAGAGGATTTTCCTAAAAATTCCCCATAGCCTCATCATCAAGTTTCTCCCTGATAACCCTTTTAGGCCAAATAAACTAGTTTCTCACTCAAACACTCAAAAATTACAATAAAGCTTCGTAACCCAAACAACCATGCTACTAACCTAAGATAGATATTTCAAATTTAATAGAATTGACAAAATTACCATCTGATACTCGGATCAAATAATGTTGACCAAAGTCAACTATATCACTTTAAAGGCTACTTAAAACCTCAAACTCATATAAATCACTCTCAAATACTTCAGGGACCACGCCAACTATCCTCACAACTCATAAATGATATAAAGCAATAAGGGAGAAGGGTAAAATAGTCAAAACATAGAAAAAGCTAAAAATCACCATGAGGGTTGTTAAAATTAAAGGTCATGGAGTCTAGTTTCCAATGCCACTGATTTTTTTTCAGTTTGACTTATGTGGAAAATGGTATGACCATTTTACTATGCACTGCACAGTCCACACGACCGTCTGGCGAAGGAACTACTACCATCTTTGTTGCTCGACCAGCTACAATACCATGTGAGGAAGGAATTGTGAATAAAATATCTTCCCGACCAACCACATAATCAATGCGATATATGTGTAACCGTGCACAAGAAAATGCTATATATGTACCCAAAGGTCAATTTCCCTAAAAAATTTCATTCTTCTCTCTTCTTTCAAGTTCTAAGTTGGTTTTCTCTCCTCTGCTCATCCTCCAACATCAAGGAATGTTCCTTTCATGTATTTCAAAGCAATCTAAATTATTTCTAAGCATTAGTTAGGAATTTCTAATAAGATTTCACACTACAAATCCTAGGGCTTTCAAGGGAACCCATCTCCAAAAGTCAAGAAAGATAGTTGTGGCCCTTCTCCTTCCAAGACTAGATTATTCTATTATAGTTAGAGTGATTAAATATATTTAAAGATTTAGTGTGGGAAATCCATTCTTCCCCACATCCATGATTTTAAAGTATTACAATAGTAAATTAATAAATAGGGTTTCAACCCCAAATCCCTAAATTTAAACCCTTTATGTTTTACATTGATTTAATAGAAGATTGATAAAGGGATTATAGAATTCATATAAAATTGTGATTTATATTCTATTATTAATTCGTGAATTTTGTTTTGGGACTTCTTTGAGAAATTCAAAAACCTTACTTTGTTACCTCATAGTTATATCATATTTTTTTTTTCAAATTTCCTTGTATTCATTTTTATAAGTTTAATTTACAAGAAGATATAGTTTACATGAAAATTCAGAACTTAATTTTTTAATGACACATTACGTCATTATTGAAATTTCTATGGTAAAAATGCAAGAATTTTAAAAATTTATATCGATTCAAATTTGAGTTAGGTTAACCATTTATTTTGTTTAATAATCGTTGAACAAATAAGCTTAAAGAAGTGGGCTGACCTATCAAAGTCTACTACAACAATCCCTGTGCTACTACAACGAGCTCAGTGTAGCGAGACTTTGGCCATTGCAGCGAGAGACGCGACCAGAATCCTGAATTAAATTATTGTATTTTAGTTCTACCTATTATTCTAGAAAGAGTTCTCTCATAAAAATTCACTAGGGTTAATTTTAAAATATAACACCGAGAATGGAGAAGAGAAAATCTAACGAAAAATGTGATTTCATCATTCTCCTTGTGGATTATCTGTCAGAAAGACTCTAGATCGAGAATAAGGAGCAAAGTTGCATGCATCCTATTGCATGTTATGATTTTATGAGTAGTAGAATATGATTATAAAATGTATGCACAATGTATAATTGATGGGACAAATATAATTAGACCTTCGGTCATGGTAATGAATGGATAAAATGTTAAAATAATGTAAGAAGGTATAAACGTGTGATCATATGTTGATGTATGAATTTCATGATGCATCTATGTGTATGTAAGACTTTCGTGACTAGTTGTAATGTGAATAAGGTTATTATGAAAGATGGTGGAGAGATCATGTATCCATGTAATCTATATATCCAGAAGTTAATAACATAATGGGTAAACCGATTGCGATTGTAAAGTTGTTATTGTGGGTTGAACATGATGGGAGAAATGATGTCATAACATAGAGGCTCTAAGGAAAACTTGTCTAGGTGCTAATGTGTAATATGTTGCAAAATATGAATAAACTAAGGTTGGCATTGTACTTGTAATATTGACAAATTGTCTAGTAATCGTCTAACAGAGTGGTATTTATGAAACTGATAATAAAATGAATGAAAGAACATTATGCTAATAACTAAATTCACCAATCCTTAATGTAAATAAGGGTGGTTGAGCAAGTAAAGGAATTTATGGGGTGCTTAAACAGAGTTAGACTTAATTTAGTTACTTATATACTTCTAAATTGAATTGCATCTTGATTGGTCTTAAGACATACTTGTGGTTGGCTGATTTGTTAATTTGATAATGCTTGAATGAATAAGATGTTGATTGTTGAACTTATACAAATTTTAGATATGATTGTAAAGTGTACTTGTAAAATTGGTTACACTTGTGATATTATCCCGAGAGATAATAAAAGAGGAGAAATGAATTGATATTTTATTATGGGCCGGGTACTATTACGGTATGATAATATTTGATGGATTGGGTAGCATGCCAATATGGTATTATTTGATAAATCAGGTACCATATCGGTACAATATTATGATTATAGATTGGGTACCATGCTGGTATGGTACATGGACCCTAGTGTGTCCTTCGCAGGTTATGATTATTGGGCAAAAATAAGGCCTTATAGTGTGTGTACTGATGAGGGAGTGTTATGAGTATTGATGAGATACAGAGATTATATAGTTTTGATTTTGGTATGGACAAGATCCTTGTGTTGTGAGGTGACTGCTATATTTTCATGGTTTCATATGACTTGATATGTTTTACTTATGTCATATATGTTGTTATTTGGTGGTATTGATGTGACTGGAAGTTAAGTATACTATCTTGCTGATGTGATTTTTGACTACTTGTTTACTTGTCTTTTCATATTTGTGGGATATTATTGTTTTTTCTAAATCATTGTACTCCCTGTGATGTTTGTATGGTTTTTGTTTCGTAAATATACTCTTGAGTGGTTGGTCAAATCATTAGGCTCTTCCATGTTCTCCAAAGAATAATATAAATATTGTGTGTATAGTGGTTAGTGAACTTATCACGATAAAATTAGAATGCTCAATGTAATTGGTGGAGTTAATTCAATTAAGAATGATAAATGGAGTCTTTATAAATTATTGAGAAGTTGTAACGGATGTGAACTTGGTGCTAAACTATTATGCGAGATTGTCATGATTGATTTTGTTGATTTCTATATGGTGTTCGTGAACAAATCTTAGTCAACAGGTGATGCTTACTAGTAAGTGTGGTGTACTGATACTACTCTTCATATATCCCTTTTGGGATTTAGGTGTGTTGTAGGTTGATTGAAATTTCTTGATTGAGGTAGTAAGTATCCAACATTAACTTCTGCTTTCCTATTCCTCGGGTGGAAGTTGTATCTTTTAGTTTGTGTCCTTACTCATTATTATTAGGTCTTGTACATGTCTATGCTAGATCCTTGGAAAATGTTGAAAATTGTTAAGCTAACCGTTTGTAAAGGCTTTGAGGTTATTATCATAGTTATGAATTTTAAATTGAATTGCTTGTATTAAATAAATAGTCGTTTCAAGAATATCCGCAAAACAAATGATTGGGTGGTAAAGGGTTCTCTTGTCTAGTTAGAATAGAATAGGTGCCCACACAATCTTGTAATTTGGGTCGTGACAGTTGGTATCAGTGCCTAGGTTACGGGTCTTACAAGTACAAGAGCAATCTCAAGTGGTGTGTAGACATCCATTTCAAATCCTTGGGGAGCTATGAGGAATCTAAGAGTCATTTTCTTTCTTTTTTCCTGCCTTGCCACTACAGTCTATCATCCAAAGGGTCGAGTCCAAATTGGTATCTAGTTGATCCTAATTGGTGTCTGGGTGAACCCAATTAGTATTTAGCTGATTCTAATTGGTATCTTGATGGGTCCAATTGATATCTAGTCGATTCTAATTGGTATATGGTGATAAGGATTGTCTTAATATGTTGATTGTTGGAATTTATGGTTTCATAATGTTAAGTGTTGTTTGTGGAGTCAAGGGTAAATTGGTTTATGTTATGGTTACAAGGCATTATCCATGGTGATAAAATAATAAAAAGGTACGGATCGGGCCTAAGTACCCTGAAAAAATTTCCCCAATGATTAAGGTAAAAAGATCATAGGATGAGTAATCTAAAAATAAAAAGGTCGTGCAGTTGTTTTCATTTGTGAAAGAATTTGAATCACGATGTTGCATTGTATCACGTTAGGGGTTACCTAGTAATCTAGACCTCCGTAGGAATTCCTAGTATTTCAAATGAGATGATAGCATGCAGTTAGAAATGGGGATAGAGGCTCAGTTTTTAGTTGAGCTATTAGTTTAAGGCGGCCATTGCAGTGGTGGGATTTTTGTTGCTGTGAGACTGCTATAGCGGTCGATTAATCTCTATAGTTGGGTTAGGCCTATTTGTTAGGTCCAGCATAGTAGACCCTATTCTGATATAGCTGGATCACTATTCGAGTGAAGACTCGTTGTATCATACATTAGGCAATACCCCATCCTCCATTTCCCTACTTCAGAGACCTCACTTTCCAAAATAGTTCAGGGGAAAATTTTAATACAATAAATGATATTTATAAAGGTAGCAGCCTACAAACAAAGCCATTGTTCCTAAAGATTCCACCAATGGCACCATAGATAAAAACAAAATAATCGTCCAAAATTATGAGAAAGTAAATAAAATGTCTAACAAGGTCCCTATAAAGGGGAATAAGGGGCGGGAGGTGCCCAATACTGGGGCCTAACTATATGTTTCATCGTCTCCACTGCTCGAGTCGCCGGAATTATCTTTCTCCAAGCTGCTTAGGAATGAAAATTGTTGGGCATTCGAGGCCTTTACCTTAGGGACCTTCTTCTTCTAGACACAGGTCATTAGGAGGATATTCATCCCCTTCCACATTCATACGAGCATCTTGTTTCAGGATCACCTCTTCTTCTTCTTCGCCTCCAAATCTGTCGGAGCTTTACATTGGCCTAGGATAAGGTGTCAAAGGCAACCTAAAAATTGAACAAGACTATAGCACTGGATGATGACGACCCCTAAAGAGGCACAGAAAAACCCCTTATCATCTTCTTAATCCTTGCCAAGTCCAACCTCAGCCTCTCTAGAGGAACCTCAAACAATGCAGCACTGATCCCAGATCCACCCTGTCCCAAACTCCCACTACTATCAACCTTAGTGCTCATCTTTCTATTTTTTTTATTCTTACCTCATTTTCCTTTAACCCTGAGTGAGTCAAAATGAATATCACACTTGATGGTATAGTCATCTTGATCTATGGGCAAATCCACCGTCTAGCAAAACTTAATAATTAGGAAATGGAAGGATATATCCTTCGGGCTAACTGAGGCAAAAACCCTCCATACCTTCATGATCTGCACCTCCACACTTACATCTACCCGAAACAAATGCATGCCACCACTAATGCCTGAGGGTAACTTACATCGTTGACATTACCAGAAGGATAAATCCTCTTAGCAACCAAGTTCAGCCACCTGCAAGTATTGGTAGGGCAGTCTATCCTTTGACCCCCATATGTATATCAACCTAGGTGGCCTTACCCCCTTTATCTCCACTACCAACATATTTATGCTTCACTGCCTATCATCTAAGGTTACCCTAGCCTTGAACTCATTGTTTAAGGGATTGGGCAACCCCAAAATATCATTCACAACTGCCACCTTGACCAAGATATCTACACCATGGATACAAATCACCAGCTCTGGGATGGTCCAGTCTATGATAGAGAGCATGGCACAAAACTCCCTCATCTTATTCACCACCCAATTGCAAGGCTGCTCTACTAGTGGTCCCCACCCTATTTTCTTCAACCGATTATAAAACTCTGGTGCTTCCTCCACCATCATGAAGCCCCTCTCGTGTATGAGGCCCCTAACTTTCTGCTCTAGGGATATCTTCTTGCATTGATTGGTGATTAACCTCTTATAAGGAACATTTCCCTCTCTGGCGATAGTAGTAGTTGTCATATTATAATTAAAACACATGAATACTACTTCAATACTTCCCAGCCTCAAGGATTGACTCTACCGAGTTTTCAAACTCATGCATATTACTCAACAAAAAAATCTTATAAGTCACCTATCCATCATTAAACATATGCCCTCACCACAAAAGAGTCACCCATATTCACTCACAAATAAGCAATTTATTACAAGAATGGGTGTAAGAATCAAATTCTACTCACTTTCATAAAAAATCCATATGTCACATAAGATGAATCATAAGCTTTCCCTTAGTGTAGTACTCCACTAATAGAAAAATATCAAAGCTCAAGATCAAGTAGGACTTTACGGGTTGTAATGTAGGCTATGGGATGGATAGGAACTATTTTGGTCAAAAAATAGTGACTAACTTTCCCAAGCACTTTAATACATCACACTTTCCATTAAGCTCATCTTCAACCAACCTATTTTTCACCTCTTTTATCTTCCACAAATCTCTTTTGTTTTTTCCCTCTCTTTGAGTTAGCTTACACATCTTTTGTAGGGAGTTTTGATTATCTTTTTTAAAACACTTTAACTCTTTTTACTTTACTCCCTATCAACAACACATAAACCTTTTCAACACCAATAGCTACTACTTTGGGGCTTCAAATTCACTCTTTCTCTTCAATTTTCACTCCTTCACGACTTTTATTTTTCAACTCAAGTGCTTAGGAGTTTTGGATCAAGTTATGGTCTATTGAAAGAAAAGGAATAAGCTACATATGAGGCTACCAAAGAATAGGCTAAAGGCTCAACAGTGCTAACTAAGGTCATGCATAAAAGGATAGATAAAGCAGGTATGAAACATGGCTATCAAAGTAATGCCTATATCATCTTCTAAACTCAACATTCTTCATTTCGCTTTGCAAACACACCGAGAAAGTTCTAGACATAAATATGCAACATGGAATATAACAAAAATCTCACACACACATGGCATATGTTTAACTCAAGAAGGATCTCTATAGAGTCTCAACCAAGCAATTGCAAGAATTAAAATTTAAGCCAATATCATACAAGAGTCAGATAAAATAGCCTAGGTGTCTCACAGAAGTCATTCAATTTTCACATCATGCCTTAAAATTCAACACCACTTGAAACAAGTAATCATGTGTAGCACCTAGAAAGAGCAGCTCTATTTATTTCAAATGACAAAAATTTTAAAATTACTCCTAAAAATCAAAAAGGATACTGGGTTCAAAGGGGTCCCCCTAAAGAAAATACCAAAAAGAAAAAAACGAGTGGTGGGTGAAGTGTGCTTCTAAATGGATAAAACAATAAAAATTGAAAATAAGCAAGATAAAATCTTTTTGTATTTTTTTTAAGGATTTAGTCAAAAACTTGCAAATAAATCAAAATAGAAATCCTATAGCGCACTTCACCCTAGAAAATCAGAAGATTCCCACCCCACACTTGAAATAATGTTATGTCCCAAAAGCATACATCAAATTAAGAATAAGGGTTAGAAAATACTCCTTGAGGCCTCTAGGCCCAGATAGCAGCATGTTGCTTTCTCAGATTTCCATCATGGGGGTTGAGGGACCCCACACTTATGCTTTTATCGTGCTCCTTAGCTTAGATTTCGGGTACTCAGACTTACCCTAATAGGCAAAACAAACAAACAAAAATAAAAACAAAGGTGACACTATATAAAAATAACTAACTCTATTACAATCATGGATTTCCTCTCAAACGTCGCCTAATTTAACATCGCGACACAACTCACATCACAACCATCATCCACAGTCTCTCAATGTCTTCTTCCCTTTTGACCAAAACTTTCTTCTCTTCTTTATTATACCATCAACACCATCAGAATTTTTCTTTTTACTACTTTTCTCACCCCGTGTAGGATCACATTCATGCCTTTCAAGCTTAGGCTTATGGACCAAATTTGGCAATTCTATGAGAGAATCTGAAGTGGTAATTGGAATAACAAAACTCACCACCCCACACTTATCCACTTCCATAAGTGTGATCATGCATAAATCTCTGTAGTGTGAGGGTGTGTTAAGTGTTTTATACACATTGAAAACCACCTCTTCATCATTCAATCTCATCTTGAGTGTTCCCTCTCTAACACCTATCAAAGCTCCACCGGTAGCAAAGAATAGATGTCTAATATGATTGGTACCCAATCATTTGCCTTATAGTCAAGAATAATAAAGCCAACAGGAATAATGAACTTACCAACCTTAATGAGAAAATCCTCAATAATTCCTTTGGGGACTACTCTAGTTATGGCTGCCATCTGTAACACAACTAAATAAGGCCTTGGTTTCCTAAACCCAATGTTTTAAACACAAACAGGGGCATTAAATTGATACTTGCCCCCAAATCACTCAAAACTTGAACAATATCACTTTCACCAATTTGTATGGGGAGGGTGAAACTTCCAAGGTCCTTGAGCTTTTTGGGAATCTTGCTCATAACCACAAAACTAAACTTTTTGTAAGTGCTACAGTCTCAATATCACCAAACCTACGTTTTTTTTCCACCACATCCTTCAAGTACTTAGCATACTTAGGCATTCCCTGCAAAACATCTAACAAAGGAAGGTTAATATGAAGTTCTCTGAATGTGTAAAAGAACTTCATAAAACAAGCATCCTCTTTGGCTTTCTTAAGCTTTTGAGGTAATGGTGGAAGTGGTTTGTTTTGAGATTGCTCAACTAGATTTTCATTCGGGTACTCAAAATTCCCCTTTTTGTCAGCTTCTTTGGATTTTACTTACTTTCCATTTGATTAAGTGTGATCAACTCTGTTTTTACCTCATGATTTTTCTTTAGAGGTGTGTCAATCAAATCTCTACCACTCCTTAAGGTAATAGACATAACTTGCATTGGATTTTGGTCTATATCACTAGGTAAACCTCCTTGAGGTCTTGTGTTTTGTAACTAAGCTAACTGACCCATATGCATCTCTAAATTCTTTCAAGCCAAATGCTGATTTTTAATATCTGCAGCCATTTGTTCTTAGTTGGCCAAAATCTTTTCCAAAGTCTCTTCTATATTGCTGGTATGAGTGTTGTTGTGAACACCTTGATGCTGCTGAAACTGTTGAGGTTGAACCTAGTTATTACCCCAAGAGTAGTTAGGTTGACTCATTCAATTATTATTGTAGGCATTACCATAATTCTGGTTCCCTTTTTGTGCATTGCCCATAGAATTGACCGACTCTGAATTTGCTCTGTATAAGTGTGTGGAGTGAACACTACTACAAAAAATTTCACACCAAGTATGAATATGCTGAAATGAACTAACCTGGGACTGATGTTGAGCCACACTCAACTTATTGAACTGAGTCATCATTTGTTTATAAAAAGTCGCCAACTGTGCAGCCAATGATGTGATATTATCTACCTCGATCATACCTACAGGCTTCTTCACCATACTTCTGGATACATCACCCTACCACTCTAGACTACCCTATATAATACGGTTGAGAAGAGTGTATAGTTCATTATATGTCTTCTCTAAAGCCTGACCACCTGTCGCTGAATCTAGCAAAATCTTTGTGTTATGGTCAACACTTTCAACAAAAGTATGGGCTAATACCTCATTTGTCTTTTAGTGATGCGGGCAATCTCTGAGAAGAGACTTGAATCTTCCCATGCATTATTGAGATTTTCATATGGTTTTTGCTTGAAACTTAAGATCTTACTCCTCAACTTTGCAATGTTGCCAGATGGAAAAAAACGATGAGGAACTTTTTTGCCAAGTCGTGCTAAGTTGTGAATTTGAAGGTTCTACCTTCAACCATTTCTTTACTTCTCCCAAGAGTGAGAATGGGAAATTAGTGAGCCTCACGTAATCTATGAAGACTCCCATAGGAATGAATGAGTCACCGATCTCTAGAAAATTCTGAAGATGCACCTGTGGATCATCATGTGACAAGCCTGTAAACTATCTGCTTGTGTGCAAATATTGCATCATGTTTTATGTAAGGTCAAATATTCTTCATGTGTTTGGTCTGCTGATACTAGAGGTCACATTGGTTGTGAGTGAGATTTCCACTTCGCACATTGTCCTACGGGCTGGTTGTTCATCACTCATGACTGCAGGAATGGTCTCATCTTGTTGAACTTATGGGATTGGATAGAGAAGTGTTGCTTCTCTCCTTAATTGGTACAAATGTCGCTCAAGTTTTGGATGTGGTTCAACAAAATCCCTTTCCCTTGCTAGCTTGCTTAAGAATTAAACATGTACCTGTAAATTCTGTAGATAAGATCAAGTTGTCAACACTTATCAAGCAAAATAGTAAAACTAAAAATTAAAAGGTTGCTAATTTTCAAGTCCCCGGCAACGGTGCCAAAACTTGTTGTGTCCAACCGCACATGCAAGTGTATGTGGCTGTGTAAGTAATAAAGTGGCTCTTGTGAGCCGAATATTGATCCCATAGGGACTTGGTGTTCTCAAGTATTACTATTGAAGTTAAACAAGTGTGATTTGTAACCAAAAGAGTTTGAGTTTTATTTTTATAAAATAATTCATAGAAATAAAAATGATATGAAATTTGGATTGTAAATAATAAATGGAGAGTTTCAGGGTTGAGGCATTTACTTCACATTCATGCATAACTATGGTTTCTAGCCGGTGTTGGAGTTTATCGTGATTATTGATCTATGAAGTTGATGGTATAACTCGGGGATGGTCACCTTCTAAGTCTTCTACCCAAATTATTCTCACAACTATATTGTTTAGCGGGGATGTGAGTCAATAATTTGGATGCACTAAGTTATCTTCCCATTTTATTAACCAAGTAGGGCGTTTAGGTATATCTCTATCCTAACCACAAATAATCCTTCAAAAATTAGTATCTAATAATTAAAGATATGATTCACACTCCCTACGTTCTTCATTCCATCCCTCCACTCCTATGGTTAATTTGTTTTGAGACTTGAATTTATCCTAAAGTTCATGAATCTTTAGAATAGTAGAGCAAGAACGCCAAAACAATAAACCAACTATAAAACCATAATTAAGCAATCATATTATATCCTAAACCCTATAAAGAGGTTGTTTATCCACTCATAGTCTTACAAATAATCACCATAGATGAGTTTATAAAGTAAAACAACAAGAAAGAAAAGTTAAAGAACAAAAAACCCTAATGTAGATCCTTTAATGCTTTCTCCTCTCTCCAATCTTGTGTTGTTACAAAAGTCGTGTAAATGTGGATCAGTACTCTTTATATATCACTTTAGGTCTTACATCGGATGCCCCATATGAAATATAAGCATTGACCACTTTGACCTCAACTTAAACCAAGTAAAAACAACTTTTTAGTCATTTGGGGGGTGGGGGGGAGGGGGTTCGTCTCATGGCCTATAGCATGGCCAAGGGGTTGCGACGCATGGACATAGCATTTGTCAAGAAGTAGAACCTTTCCCTAGAAGGTGAGGCACATGGTCTCCACCCATGCTTTGGGGGGTACGACACATGGACACCTCCACAATGTGAGATCTCGTCCAATCTCTGTCCTTTGCTTCTTGTCTTCTTGTTCCTTGTTTCCCCACTCCTTGTGGCTTGTGTGTAGGCTTAATTTAGCTTCCATAGCTTATACAGTTTTCTCCTACAACAAATCATAACAAACATTAGGCCACACAACACAATAAATCTCATCGAAGTATACTAGATCAAGCATAGCTTAGGCTAGCCTAACTAGTTTTCTCGTCTAATCTCTATTTGATCATTTTAGCTCTTGAATTGTTTAAAATACACCTTAAACAATCTAAACATGAAACTTAGCAAAAAAATTCATAAATAACACTTTATACTTTATTAACCACACCAAGTTATCCTCAAAACAAAGCTAAACATGCGTAGATACTGACACTTAGGTGTATAAATACGCCTAATATAAGTAGTAGTATCTGAAAAGTGAAAAACAAGGGCATTAAATAATGTTTTAATTAATTTTACATGAGAGGATAAGCATAAAATCAAGTAAATCATAAAAAGTTTGTTCAAAAAAATTTTAGTCTTTTTCTAGGTAGTGACACTGCCAGACCTCTGTTGCAATGGCACATTTTCTGCTGCAGCAAGATCGCTATTTTCAAAAGGGCTTCACTATATCAGATAATACCCTCTATAGCAAATTCATACTCACCATAGCAGGATTTCCATAGAGGGATGACCTTCACCATAACAAAGTGTTCATCCCTAACAAGAACTTGAATCAAGCACAAAGTGTAGAGGCGTATGACCTATAAACTTTGTTTTTAGGGTGATTAAAACCCAAATCAAGCCCCAAAATCTTAAATGTTTTTGAAAAACTTCATACTAGTTACCCCACCCAAATCTCAAGTTCAAACCCCCACGAAATTTATATATCTTACGTGGGGAATGTTATAGGAGTGTTGAGAATGTAAAATGAACTAGCATGCTTTGGATATACTTTCCTACAAGGGAAAATTATTGTTGCCCTCAGTTCTCATCTTTATCTTCTTCTTACTTCACCCCCATTCACCCTTCACCCTGAGTGGGTCAAAAGGTACATCGCACTATATGGTATAGTCATCCTGATCCGTGGGCACATTCACCCTCTTGCACAACTTAGTAATTAGGTAAGGGGAGGGTAGGTCCTTTGGGCTAGCTGAGGCAAAACCCCTCCACACCTTCACGTTCTGCACCCCCCACATTCACATCTACGAGATCCAAAATATGTATCACCACTAATGCCCGAGGGTAAGTGACATAGTTGATATTGCCATAAGGACAAATCCTCTTAGCAAACAAGTTCAGCTACCTGTGAGCATTATCAGTGCAGTCTGTCCCTAGAGGTATGACCTTCACCACAACAATGTCATTATCCCTAATGAGAACCTGACCCAAAAAATGGAATTTTTTAGATTTTGCATTGTTTTTAAAAAAATTAGCTCAGATCGGGCATAGTGTAGTGGCGTATAACCTATATACTTTGCTTTTAGGGTGATTAACACCCAAATATGAACTCCATAAATCCTATGTTGGGAACGCTATAGGAGCGTTGAGAATGTAAAATGAACTAGCATGCTTTGGATCTACTTCCCTAAATGGGAAAACTAATACCCTACCCCAAAACCCTAAATTATTGTCAAAATCAAGTGATCTAGGTGCACATAATTTGATATAAAAGTCCTACACAATGAAATAGAACTATGAAAGAGTAAATTAACTAAAGGAATTGATGAATGAAGGGATTTGTAGAGAAGACTTTTGGATTTTAAAAAGTGGCTTAAGTTTAAAAATAAAGAAATGAATTCCTCAGTCAGCCATAAACTACCTCATGGCTCGATGTAGTGGCCCGACCTCTGTTGTAGCGGACACGCTATAGTGAGAATTCAAACTGCTATATAAGCTCGCTTATTTTTCCATGCTATGGTTTCATTATAATGCTCCTGATTTTGAATCCTATTCTTCTAGTATCCTAAGTCCTTGTGCGAACATGTGTAAAATAAATTATTTCCCCGAGTTGGAAATTACAAGGTAGGTAATTTGATTCAAGCGTAATACATAGAATTTGCATTACATATTCCCAGGTCTTGACATAGGAAGGCCAAATGTTGAATGTTTCTTAGTTTAGTAAGGATGAGTAATATGATTCAAGTTGCATGAGCATCCTTAAAGTAACATTGTTCCATTTTGACCTCCTACTCTTCATCACCCAATGCTTGTTCAGGGATGAAGAGTTGTATAATCGATATCTAATGTGATGACCCGTTATGTTATTATTGAAATATTTGTGGTAAAAATGTGAGAATTAAAAAAAAATTGTTGATTCAAATTTGAGTCAAGGTTAACCATTTATTTCATTAAATGATCATTGAAGAAATAGAATTATAGAAGTGGGCCCAACCTAACAAGGCTCGTCACAGTGGTCCATGTGTTGTAGCAATGAGATATTGGCCACTATGATGGGAGATGCTACCTGAATCCCAAATTAAATTACCCTATTTCACTTCCAACTCTTATTCAAAAAAGAGTTCTCTCCTAACAACACCCTAGGGTTAATTCTATGATCGAACACAAAGAAAAAAGAAGAGAAACTCTCATGAAAGATGTGATTTCATCATCATCCTCATGGATTCTACATAAAAAAGACTCTAGAACAAGAATAACAAGCAAGTTTGCATGCATCTTATAGTAGGTTATGGTTTTAGAAGTAGTAGACAATGATAATCAAATGTATGCACAATGTAGAATTGATGAGAGTAACATGATTAGGCATTCGGGCATAGTATTTGATGGATAAAATATTGAAATAATGTAAAAAGGTCAAAACATGGGATAATACATTGATGTCTGAATTCATGATATGTAATAAAGATATATATATATATATGTGTGTGTGTGTGTGTGTGTGTAAGCCTTTCATGATTGATTGCATTTTGTAATGACCCTCCAGGTCATTTTCATCATTTTCATGCATTTCCTACATTTAGAGTTTTCCCATAGCTGCCCCAGGTCATTTATGACTTGCTGGGACTGACAGTTTGGTTATTGGGTTGTTCATTTGGTTTTTAGAGCCATTTCCTTGTTTAGGAGCTTCTGAAGTTAAGAAATGGGTCTCGGGCCTAAACCTCAGGTAAAAGTCCTTGGATACAAATTTTTAAAGTCTTAACAGTTATAGAATGTCGATTTTAGGCTGGGGGATCCTTGGTCTGGTTCCCAAGGTTTTCGAACTCATTTTGAGCTATTGGGGAGAAATTTGCAAAAATGGCTCGTTGGGGTGTAGGCCCTACTTTTTATCTAGAAGACCTCACACATAAATTTTGATAGTGCCATTAAATCTGGTATGTTGAATTTTGTAGGGTAGAATAGTTTGTTTGCATCCATAGGATTCTGAATGAATCTCGAGATCCTGGTCAAGATACTTTACAACTTTAAAAGTTGCTAGTGCATCAGCACCTGGCGAGGGCCAAAATGGCCTTCGCGTTCGCAAGTCCCTGGCCATATTCACGAGGTTCAAGATTTTTGACCTCCATGTTCATGGGCTAGCCTTTGCATTCGCAAAGAGGAGGTCGGCCAGGCCAATCCAGCCTCTTCCTTGCAATCATTGTGGACAGGCTGTGTTCGCGATAGTCTGCCTGAGTCGTCACCCGCATTCATGACAGAGGTCCCATGTTTGCAAATAAGGGACCCCTGGCAGTATATATAGTTTCTTTTTATTTTTTTCTCATAAAATTCAAGTCTTAAACTCTATTAGAGACCTCAAAAAATTATAGATAAGCATATAGTTCAGCTGGGATTTGCTCGAGATCGGGTGTGTGGATCTTATACCTTCAAAACCCCATAAATTTCCCATTAATTTCTCACATAATTATCCATTTTAATTATTCATTTTGGGGTTGCTATTCTGACGGTTTCAATTTTGTGATTTCACAAGCAGGCCCCAATGGGATTTTTATACGATTTCTGACTTAGAGACTTTTTATGCACTATGTGTATCATTTTTCTTGTCTTGATGTATAGACTGTTATTTTGATAGCTTGGTAGCTGTCGGAGGCCTCTCGAAAGGGGAAAGCTCTAGTTTAGAGGATTCAGCAAGCGTTCAGTGGCATCCAGGTAGGCTAGGCTTACACTATCCTTAAACTGAATTTATTTATGGTTATTGTGTACTATTATGCTAGTTTTGGGATGGTAGTTTTAGTCCGGGCTTTATTTTAGTATTTTTATGCCTAGTTTAGCCGGGTAGGGCCCCGTTTTGGTAGGTTTCGAGCACGTTATTCCTTAGAATGGTGTAGTATCATCTTATAGGGATAGGTTAGTGCTTTTAGTACCTTGAGTTGGTAATGGGAAGGCTTAGACTATATTAGACTAGGTTTCAACCCAAACTTAGTTTTTGGGATCCCGTAGTGGGTCCCGCTACCCTTTATAACTAGTGTGCTTAACGTTAGATTCCATGAGACTTAACTAAGATCTTTACTTCTCTTTTTAGGATATCAGCCTGGGTTGGGTTAACTTAAACTTTATTTCTAGCCTACTTTAGCTCTTTTTTCTCGGGTAGAGTAGTATTTCGACTTGGACTGTTAGTCCTTGACCTATATATGTGGGACCCGCCTGGCCTTAGCGGACCTGCTCTCTTGAATTTAGTATTTATAACATTGTGACATGGTGTTAAACCTGCCAAACTTGGGTTGCTTCTTCCATCTAAATTATGGGTATATTTCTATAAATGTATTTCATTTCTGGTTCGGAATCGACGTATACTATATTCTTCTCTATCTATTCTAAGCTCTGGCACAATTTTTGCTTTGGTTATGGTATGGTATTGGTTTAGTTTTACTGTGGAGGTTGGTTATTTATGGGATCTCTGGATTCTGGTTATGATGTGATCGGGGAGTTCTGGTACTGATTACAGTTGTTTTGGGAGTTGTTGTTCCTATGAGTTTCGGTTCGAGTTCGGCATATGGTTATGAGTTTTGTTGTACATCATTTATGTGGCCTCTCATTAACACCCATTATTTACAATTGGAATCTTGCGTATGGCCTCTTGTTATTATCCACTATTTTCTATTCGAGCCTGGCGTTGGGCCTCTCATTATTACCCATTGGTGCAGGTTCAAACCCGATGAACACCTGGATGGTTTTATAAAGGATTTGGGATCATATGGTTACTTGAGATTGGTTCATTTATGGGTTGTTTATGCTTTTACTTTAGCAACTTTTTGTGTGTCCCCACCGGCCTATGGTGGCATGGTCAGGATAATTGTCTTTTTCTGTGTGCCTTCTTGGCTTATGAGGACCTAGTTAGGTTATGTTTGACTTGCTTTCTTACTACCAAGTTATTGACTTTCCCGCTCTGCTCTTATTCATTTCTCTTATCTTACCTGCTTAGTCGAGATGTTATTTACTATTCTACTCTTATTACTGTTGACTTAGATCATACTCTCGCATTATATATATGCTTTTATTATATTTGAGCTAAGTCGACCGATGATGTCTACTGAGTACCCATTTCTTTGCTACTCATACTGTACTTCTGCATCTTTTTCCTGATGTAGATCCGAGTATGAGTTGCTGTTGTTTACGCTTTTGTCAGGCCCATCTACTGATCCGAAAATAAGGTGAACTTTCCATAGTTCGAGGCTGATCCTTCTCCATCTGTTCTAGTTACAGTATTTTGCATTTGAGACTACTGCATATTTATGTATATTTTGGATATTGTCTAGAACTCTTATATTTTTAGTAGTGGCTCTAGTACAGACCTACTACGTCTTGGGAGGGGTTATTTTGTACTTTTGTCCTCTTTCTCCTCTTGTACAGTATATTATATATGTATATATTTCTGTTTCTGTCGATATTATTATTGCAAGTTGGATTCTTTCTTGCTTCTTTTCATCTTCCGCCCATTAGCCGCATACCTACTAGTGGGTTAAGTAGGCGCTATCACTACTTGAGAAATTAGGCTGTGATAGCTTAGTATCAGAGCCTAGGTTCACTGGTATCATTGGTACGTGAGCCAATATTTAGTAGAGCCTTGCGGATCGGTACGGAGATGTTTGTATCCTTTTTTGGGAGGCTACAAAACATTTTTAGGAAAATCTCATCTTTTGTTTCACTTTCTTAAGCAGTGTCTATATTGGTCTCTAAATCCTCATTATTTCCCTCTTTCACAGATGGCTAGGATGTGGGGTGTGGTAGTCGGGGATCAGGACACTGAACCATTTGGTAGAGCTCCAGTTAGGGGCAAAGGTCAACCCTAAGGTCGAGGGCATGCTAGAGCTACAGTCCCAGTTTGAGATCAGGCTAGGGAGCCATCGCCAGATCCTATTATAGCTTTCAAGCCAGAGATAGCTCCAGAGATTTCACTGCCACTGCAGTAGGTGGGCCAGGGGCAACCCAGGCCCTACCTAGGTTTATATCTTCAGCAGTTCTTAAAGATTCCTTAGTTCATTTACTGGGTTCGGTTGGAGGTTCACTGATCGAAGGAGCTCAGCAGCAACATAGGGTGATATTGGTTTAGGGGAGCAGCCTGTCGCTGTGGCTCCCAGAGCAGAGTTTTCACCAATACCAATAGTTCCACAGTCGGTAGTGGCCTAGCCAATTATGTCTATGAAGGAGCAGTAGATGCTAGGCCAATTTATAAGATTGACTCCACTCAGGTTTGTAGGGATCCCAAGAGAGGACGTTCATGAGTTCTTGTCCAATTTTTAGGAAAAGTTGCAGAATTTAGGATTGATGGAGTTGCGTGGGGTGGACTTTGTTGCTTATCAGCTAGGTACAACTACGAGATAGTGGTGGAGAGATTATCTTAATTCTAGTCCAGCTGGATCTCCGCCTGTGGCATGGACTTAGTTCTCTAAGGCTTTCTTAGGGAAGTACATGCCTCTCAGCATACTCGAGCACCTGAGAGATAAGTCTTTTTCTGAGATTGCTGAGAATTTCTATTCTATAAAAGAGATGGATTGTGAGGCCCAAGGGGGCAGCGATAAAAGACCGTGTTATCAGGGTAGTTACAATGGGAGCCACATCATCTCACAGTTCAAAGGCCAAGGGTTTTAGGGTAGGTACCCTTAGCAATAGCCTTACCAGTGTCAGGGTTAGTCAAGTAGGTTAGTTCAGGCAACACTTTAGATATTAGATGGGGGTCTGCAAGGTTATAGTGGTTCTGGTTGTCAGAGTAGTAGTCAACTACAAATAGGTATTCAGTCAGGGACGTCGGGTAGAGGTGGTCATTCTGGATCAGCCGAACCTTCTAGACAGAGTAGAGTGCCATAGGCATGTTACAATTATGGGGTTGTTAGTCACTTTTCTTGAGAGTGTCCCTAGTGAGGGATGATTGAGTCTTCAATTCAGACTACACAGTCGATCAGATTAGTGTCGTTGCTGGTTAGGGGTAGTGCTCAGGGTCACAGAGGTGGTCCCCAGGGTTCTAGAGGTGGTCCTCAGGCAGGTAGGATAGGTGGTCAGGCAAGCGACCAGTTCGATAGTGGACAGGATCAATTGTATGCTATACAGGGTAGGCCGAAGGCTGAGGTTTCAGATGCTGTGATCATATGTATGATTTCCGTATGCCATCCGCCATCTTATGTTTTGTTTGATCTTGATTCCATATTTTCTTATGTCTCTAGTTATTATGCACCGTGATTGGGTTTGTCTTTGGAGTCTTTATATGTGCTTTTGCGTGTAGCTACCCCTGTGGGTGATTTCTTAGTAGTAGATCAGGTATATAGATCATGTTTGGTGACTATGCAAGAGTATGACGCTTGAGTGTATATAATTATATTAGATATGGTAGATTTTGAGTTAATTCTAGTCATGGACTGGTTATCCCCCCTACCATGTGCTCTTGGGTTGCTTTTCTAAGATTGTTACCTTAGCCATACCTGGCATACCCCCAGCTGTGTGGCAAGGGTTTTTTAGTCGCGCGTGGACAGGGATTATTTCTTATGTTCGGGCTAGTAGATTGATATGGAGGGGTTGTGAGTCATTCCTTACTTATGCTTGGGATGTTAGAGCTAGGATTTTATCGCTTCACTCTATTCCTATTGTTCGTGGTTTTCCAGGTGTGTTTCCACTGACCTACATGGCCTTCCTCCTAAGTGAGACATTGAGTTTGCTATTAATCTCGAGCCTGGCACCCGGCCTATTTTTATGGCTCATTATAGTATGGATCTTACTGAGCTAAAGGAGCTAAATTCTCAGCTTTAGGATCTTCTGGGTAAGGGTTTCATCAGACCGAGTGTATCACCTTGGGGTGCTCCAATTTTGTTTGTGAAGAAAAATGATGGCTCTATGTGTATGTGTATCTACTACAGGCAGTTGAATAAGGTGAAAGTGAAGAATAAATAGTAAAGAATAAGTATATTATACCGTGTATCAATGATCTTTTTGACCAGCCGTAGGATGTAGTGATGTTTTCTAAGATTGATTTGAGGTCTAGTTACCATCGGTTGAGGATCAGGGCTGAGGACATCCTTAAGACAGCCTTCAGGACTCGTTACAGCCATTATGAGTTCCTAGTGATGTGTTTTGGGTTGACTAATGCCCCAACAACATTTATGGATTTAATGAACTGTGTTTTCAGGCCGTATTTGGACTCTTTCATTATAGTTTTCATTGATGACATTCTAATTTATTTGAAGAGTAGGGAGGAGCACGAACAGCAATTGAGGGATGTGCTCCACACTTTGAGATATCATAGGCTTTATGCCAAATTCTTAAAGTGCATGTTTTGGCTTGAGTCTGTAGCTTTCTTGGGGCACGTGATGTCCAAAGATGGTATTATGGTGTACCCATCAAAGATTGAGGCTATTCATAGTTGGACTAGGTTTACGTCCCCTTTTGAGATTCACAGTCTTGTTGGGTTAGCAGGCTACTACAGGCAGTTCATCGAGAGTTTTCCTTCTATGGCAGTCCATATGACCAGGTTGACTAAAAAGGAGGTCCTGTTTCAGTGGTCTGTGAGTTGTGAGTCGAGCTTTCTAATGCTCAAGGACTTGCTCACTTCAGCCCTTATTCTAACATTTACAGTTGAGGTCGAGGGGTTTACCGTCTACTATGATACTTTTGAAGTTGGTTTGGGGTATGTTCTAATGTAGTGGGGCCATGTTATTGCATATGCATCAAGGCATCTAAAGGTGCATGAGCGTAACTACACCACCCATGATCTGGAGTTGGTTGTGGTTGTTTTTACGCTTAAGATTTGGAGGCATTACATGTATAGTGTTCGTTGTGAGATCTTTACTGACCACCATAGTCTTCAACATATTATGACCCAGAAGGAGCTTCATTCGAGGTAGCATGGATGGATTGAGTTGTTGAAGAACTATGATATCTCCATTTTAGATCATTTAGGTAAGGCTAATATAGTAGCAGACGCCTTGAGCCGAAAGGCAGTAAGTATGGGTAACTTAGCCTTTATTTCTGTTTCTCAGAGGCAGTTGGCTTTGGATATCTAGTCCTTAGCTAACTTGATGGTTCAACTTCATATTTCAGACCCAGAAGGATTTTTGCTAGGGTTGAGTCTAGATCTACCTTGTTGGAGCAGATTTGGGGTAGCCAGTTGGAGGATAGCAGGATTTGTTACATTCGGTGGTAGGTGTTTAGAGGTGAGTTAAGGAAGGCTACCTTAGATTTTAAGGGTGTTGACATATTACGGATGTATTTGTGTTTCAAGGGTTGAAAAATTGATTTTGTTGATTCTTAGTGAGGATCATAGCTCCAGGTATTCTATTCACCTTGGGAAAGCAAAGATGTATAGCGATTTAAGGCAGCATTACTGGTGGAGTGGTATGCGGAGAGATATAGTGGGGTTTGTGGCTCAATGCCTTTATTGTCTGCAGGTAAAAATCAAGCATCAGAGACCTGGTGGATTGCTTTAGAGGCTACCCATTCCTGAGTGGAAATGAGAATAGGTTACTATGGACTTCTTAGGCGGTTCTCCTCGCACTTCTCATGGTTTTGATAGCATTTGGGTCATCGTGGATCGATTGACCAAGTCTGCCCATTTCATCCCAGTTCAGACTTCCTATAGTGCTGAGAGGTTAGGCCGTATTTATATTTGAGAGGTGGTTCACCTGAATGTGGTACCTATGTCTATCATATTAAACTGAGGCTCTCAGTTTACTTCAGGAGGAGTTGGATACCCAAGTTGACCTTAGCACTACATTTTATCCCCAAACTGACGGGCAGTCGGAGCGAACTATTCAGGGTTTGGAGGATATACTCCGCGTTTGTGTGTTGGATTTTGGGGGCCAGTGGGATCAGTTTTTAGCCTTAGCAGAGTTTGAATACAATATCAGCTTTCATTTGAGTATTCATATGGCCTCATACGAGGTGTTGTATGGTAGGCGGTGTTGATCTTTGATCAGTTAGTTTGAGACTTCTGAGGTTAGGCCTCGTGGTACGAATTTGCTTCATGAGTCATTGGGCTAGGTCTGGGTGATTCAGGATAGGCTACGGATAACTCAGAGAAGGCAGAAGAGTTATGTTGACCGTAGACATTGAGTTTTGAGGTTCAAAGTTGGTGACTGGGTCTTTCTATGAGTATCTCCCATGAAGGGAGTGATGAGGTTCGGGAGGAGGGGAAAACTTTGCCCTAGGTATATTAGGCCATTTGAGATCCTACGGATAGTTAGAAAGGTGGCATATGAGTTAGCTTTGCCTCCTTCCTTTTCAGCTGTTCACCTGGTGTTTCATGTGTCTATGTTGTGGCAGTACATCCCAGATGAGTCTGACGTGCTATGGTGGGACTTGGTTCAGTTGGATGAGAGGTTGGTGTTTGTGGAGGAGCATATGTCAATTTTTTCTAAAGATGTCAGGCGATTGCGCTCTAGAGACATTCCTATAGTTAAGGTTCAGTGGCATCACCGTCCAATTGAGGAGGCTACCTGGGAGATCGAGCATGATATGTGGACCCAGTATCCCTACCTGTTTAAGCCTTCAGGTACTTCCATTTCCTTTACTTTCACAGATAAAAGTCCTTTTAGTAGTGGATGTTGTAACTTTTCATGCATTTCCTATATTTAAAGTTTTCCCATAGCTTCCTAGGTCATTTATGACTTGCTAGGACTGACAGTTCGGTTACCAAGCAGTTCGTTTAGTTTTTAGAGCCATTTTCCTATTTAGGAGCTTCTGAAGTTAAGAAATGGCTCTCAGGCATAAACCTCAGGTAAACGGCCTCGAATACCATTTTTGACAGTCTTAACAGCTCTAAAACATTGATTTTAGCCTGGGGGAACCTTGTTCAAGGTACCGAGGCTTTCTGACTTGTTTTGAGCTATTAGGTGGAAATTGGCAAAAATATCTCCTTGGGGTGTGGGCCCTATTTTAATCGAGATGACCTCGAACTGAAATTTTTATAGTGTCGTTGTGTTTGAAATATCAAATTTTTTAGGGTAGCACAGTTCGTTTGCCTCCATGGGATTCCGAATAAATCTCGAGGGCCAGGTCGGGACACTTTGTAACTTTAAAAGTTTCTGATACATCAGCACCTGGTGCAGGCCAAAATGGCATTCGCGTTTGCGAAGCCTTGGCTGCATTCGTGAGGGTCAAGATTTTTGACCTCCGTTTTCATGGGCTATCCTTCGCATTCAAGAAAAGGAGGCCAGCCAGGCCAGGCCAGCCTTCTTTCTCACAATCGCGATGGACCGGACGCATTTAAGAAGGTCTGCCTAGGTAGGAACCCGCATTCTTTATAGGGGTCCCACGTTCGCGAAGAAGGGACCCCTGGCAGTATATATAGTTTCTTCTTCATTTTTTCTCATAAAATTCAAGTCCAAACTCCATTAGAGAGCCTTTGAGCTCTTAAAATTATGGATAATCATATAGTTGAGCTGGGATTAGCTCGGGATCGTGTGTGTGGACTATATACCTTTGAAATCCCGTAAGTTGCTAGTCAATTTCTCATTTAATTCTCCATTTTTATTATTTTTTGGGGGGTTGTATTTGGGACTAATTTGGGGCTATTTTAAGCCCAGTTTTAGGCTTCATTTTCGTGGCTTTTGACCCTTGAGTCTTCTAGGACATTATGACGGTTTCAATTTCATAATCCCGCAAGCAAGCCTCTCATGGGATTTTTGATTCGATTTCTGACCCAGACTATTTATACGCAATATGGGTATCATTTTTCTCGTCTTGATGCATAGATTGTTATTTTTTAGTGTGGCATTTGTCGGTGGCCTCTCGGTAGGGGAAAGCTATAGTTTAGAGAATTCAGCGAGCGTTCGACGGCGTCCAGGTAGGTTAGGCTTACACTATCCTTAGACTGAGTTTATTTATGGTGATTGTGTATTATTATCTAGTTTTGGGCTGGTAGTTGTAGTATGAACTTCATTTCAGTATTTTTTATGCCTTGTTTAGCAAGTTAGGGCCCTATTTTGGTAGGTTTTAGGCCCGTTATCCCTTATAATGGTGCAGTATCATCTTATAGGGCTAGTTTAGTGATTTTAGTACCTTGAGTTGGGAATAGGAAGACTTATACTAGATTAGACTAGGTTTCGGCCCAGACATAGTTTTTGGGACCCCATAATGGGCCTCACTACCCGTTATAACTAGTGTGCTTGATGTTAGATTCCTTTAGGCTTAACAAATATCTTGACTACTCTTTTTACCCTATGTTGGGTTAACTTAGACTTGGTTTCTAGCGTACTTTAGCTCTTTTTCATCTTGTTGAGTTGCAGACCGTTAGTCTTTGACCTAGTTATAGGGGAGCCATCTGGCCTTAGTGAACTTGCACGCTTGAGTTTAGTATTTATGACCTTGTGGCATGGTGTTAAACTTGGCAGCCTTGGGTTGCTTCTTCCTGCTAAATTATGGTTATATTTCTATAAATACATTTCATTTTTGGTTCGGGACCGGCGTATACTATATTCTTCTCTATCCATTCTGAGTTCTGGCACAGTTTTGGTTTTGGTTATGGTATAGTATTGGTTCGATTTTATTGTGGAGGTTGGTTATTTATGGGATTTCTAGATTCTGGTTATGATGTGATCAAGGAGTTCTGGCACTGATTATGATTGTTCTGGGAGTTGTGGTTCCTATGAGTTCTGGTTCTAGTCCGGTATGTGGTTATGAGTTCTGTTGTACATTATTTATGTGGCCTCTCATTAACACCTACTATTTCCAATTAGAATTTGGCTTATGGCCTCTTGTTGTTATCTACTATTTTCGATTTGAGCCCTGCGTCTGGACTCTTGTTATTACCCATTGGAGCCGGTTCAATCCAGGATCACACCTGGATGGTCCTATCACGTACTTGGGATCATATGGTCTAATATGAACAAATTAATGTTAGTTTTATATGTAAAATATTGACAAATGGTCTAATAAACGATAAATAAAGTGGTGTTTATGAAGCGATAATAACATAAATAAAAGGGCATTATGCTAATAATTGAATTCACCAATCCTTGATGTAAATAAGTATGTTTGAGCAAGTGAAGGAACATATGGGTGTTTTAAATAGAATTACACTCAATTTTGTTGCTTGTATACTACTAAATTTAATGGCATGTTGATTGGTCTTTGGACATACCTGTGGTTGAGTGATTTGTTGGTTTGACAATTCTTGAATGAATAAGTTGTTGATTGTTGAACTTGTTTGAATATGAGATATGACTGTGAAGTGTACTTGTAAAATTGGGTACACTTGTGATATTGTCCTGAGAGATAGTAAAAGAGGAAAATAAATTGATATTATTATTATGGATCGGGAATTATGCCGGTACAGTATTGAGTACCATGCTAGTATGATATTATTATTATGGATCTGGTACCATGCTGGACATGGACGCCAGTGTTTCCCCTACAGGTCTTGACTATTGGGTAGAAATAAGAGACTTTAGCATGTGTGTACAGATGAGAGAGTTTTATGAGTGTTGATGAGATAGATAGATTATACAATTGTGATTTTGGTATGGACAAGATCCATATATTATGAGACACTGCTATATTTTTAGGTTTTGTGTGACTTGATATGTTTGACTCATTACTTATGTATCATTATATTTGTTGTATTGATATGTCTTGGAAGTTAAGTGAACTATCATTCTGATGTGACTATTGGCTCTATGTTGAGTACCTTTTTACTTTTCTTTTCTTATTTATAGGAAATTAGTGTTGTTGTGAATTATTGTACTTCTTGTATTGTTTAGATATTTAGAGTTACATGAATATACTTTTGATTGGTTGGCTTAATCATTAGTCAGTACCATGTTCTCCTGACAATAATACAAATACTGCCTGTATAGCCCTGGTGTGGTTAATGTCAGTAATTGTGTTAGTGGTTAGTGGTTAGTGAACTTATCACAATGAAAGTATAATGCTTAACATAATTTATGGAGTTAATTGAATGAACAAAGATAAATGGATTCTTCAGAAATTATTAAGAAGTTGTAGTAAGGGATATGAACTTGGTGATAAATTGTTATGTGAGATTGTCATGATTGATTCTATTTATTTCCATATGGTGTTTTATTAAATAATCTTAGTCGATCGATTATGCTTACCAGTACTTGTGGTGTACTAATACTACTCTTGCTATATCTTTTTTGGGATGTAGGTGTGTTGCAGATTGATTGAATATTTTTGATTGAGGTGGTGAGTATCCAGCATCAACTTCTACATTCCTATTCCTCAGGCAGAAGTTGTGTCTATTGTTTCATGTCCTTACTCTGTATTAGAAGCTCTTGTACTTGTCTAGACTAGGTCCTTGGGAAACGTTGTAATTTGTTAAGTTAACAGTTTGTAAAGGCTATAAGGTGATTATCATGGTTATGAATTTTAAATTGAATTGCTCGTATTAAATAAATAATTGCGTAAAGAATTTCATCATAACAAATGAATAGGTGGTAAAAGGTCTCCTATCTAGTTAGAATTGAATAGGTCCACACATGATATCCTAATTTGGATCATGATAGACTTTGATATAGAATTTGAGCATTGTCACATAACAGTATAGTTTTAGAACAAAATTTGAGGGAAAAAGCATAATATGATTTCAGATACTTTATATAATATAGATATTGAGCATAAATAACTTTAGTAGGATAATTTAGAAATGAAAAGGTATAGGTTAGATTATACATTCCCCAGAACTATGTTACCATTATAGGTTAGGATCGTACTGCTAGTTTAGACAACTTTTTTAGCCCAAGAGGTTCGGTTTTGGATCCACAGTTAATCAGGTTCTATACCCTGGCTTGGTAGATCAACTCTCCCAACTTGTTAGAGGTTGAACATCATGAGCTCACATGATCTTTTTCTATTGTAAGAAACTCCTTAGAATATAAAACATTGTAATTTTTTACTTATACATTGATGAAAAAAAAATTATGTAGACGCTAGTTATGAGGTTATTTCTGAAGTTCAGTTTCAATACATGTTTTAGCTTTTCTGTTAAGATCTTATTTTTATGTTATCAACTTAGTGGAATGTTTTAAATGATCATCTCATATCACATGTATTAGCTTTGACTCTCCTCATTGATTTACTATTTATATTTTGTTTATACTCAGCTTTACAGTCAATCTACCATTTTGTTACTACTATATTCAGTCTTTACCTTACATACCAATGTATTCAATAGTATTGACACTCCTCCTAATCTACATCATTTTAATGATATTGATCTCGGCGCTCAGACTCAGGCTCATAGTCAGACATTCCATTAGTTTTCACATTCAGCAATTGGTGAGTCCTCCTATCATACAATAGACTTAGAGTTGGTCACTAGTTTTCAGTTTAGTTTTCTTTAAACATTGGTTTAAACGTAGATGGGGATCTTAGCCCTGTAAATTTATTTCAATTAAGACAATAGAGGCTTCATCAAAAAATAGTTATTTAGCATTGGATAGTCTTTCAGTTGTTATCAGTATCAATTGATAAAAACTATCTTACTTTTAGAAATTAGCCCATGATTATTATTTTCTTAGCTTCTACCTAAATTAAGAATTGTTGTATTAGTAGTATGCCAGGAAAAGATTTCACTCAGGCCACTTGTGGTTCAAAGTGTTGGTCACACCTAGAGTGTAGAATCAGGTCGTGACACTGGTGTTACTTTCTTTAAGAGAAGGAAGTCTATTGTTGCTTTATTTATCAGTCTCAGACAATCCATTCAAATATGTTCTAGACAACATGATAAAAAGGGAAAGAAGGAATGAGTGATCATTTACATAAGCAAGAAGTTCACTCCATAAAAGGCTCGTTATACTCTGTTAGAAAAAATGTGTTGTGTTTTGACTTGGGTTTCCCAGAAGTTGAGGCATTACCAAACTTCATACATGACGTATCTCATCTCCATAATGGGCCCTTTGAAGTATATCTTACAGAATGCCATGCCTATGGGAAGATTGGCTAAATGGAAAATATTATTGTCCGAGTTCAACATTATATATGTAACTCAGAAAGTGATAAAGGGACAAGCCTTTGCTGATCATTTTGCATAGAATTTAGTCGACGAGCATGATGGAAAAATCCAAACTTACATCCTAGATGAAGAGGTATTTTTAGTTGGAGAAGACATTTCATAAGCATACCCCAATTGGGGATTATTCATCTATGGGGCTGTAATTTTAAAGGTTCAAGAATTGGAGCGTTCTTGGTATCAAGAACCAGTCAACATTACCCAATAATAGCCAAACTTTTCTTTCCAAGCACCAACAATATGACCAAGTATGAAGCTTGTATTTGTGACATCAAATTGGATCTTGATATGGATGTTCAAGAATTACTAGTCATCAGAGATTCAAATCTATTGACTCATCAATTCCTAGAAGAATAGCCCATAAAGAACTCCAAGATCACATTGTATGTAGATTTGGTATGAGATTTATACAAGAGATTCAAAAAGATTTATTTCAAGCATATTATGAGGATACAAAATGAGTTTGTCAATGCTTTGGCTACCATATCCTCCATAATTCAACATGTTGGAGAAAAGTTTGAAAGTGTAACATGCACATTGTGCGTAAGATGAAGCAGAACAAGATAGAAAGCCATCGTATTTTGATATCAAGAGGTATCTGGAAGCTAGGGCATATCCATAAGCTGCAACTATCAATCAAAAAAAGATGATACACCGAATGGACAATAAATTCTTTCTAAATGGAGAATTTCTTTATAGAAGGACTCCTAATTCACGATTCCTAAGATGCGTTGATGATATCAAAGCCACCAAGTTGCTAGAAGAAGTGCATGTAAAAGTCTGTGGACCTCACATGAATGGGTTTACTCTAGAAAACAAGATTCTACGAGCTTGATATTTCTGGATGACCAGGGACAATTATTGTAGTAAGTTAGTGCAGAAGTTCCACAAGTGCTAGATACACAAAGATTTGATTCGAGTTCTGCCCAAATAAAATTAATGATATGAGTTCACCTTGGCTATTTGTAGCATGGGGTATAAATGGCATTGGACCAACAGAGCCACTCACTATAATGGATAGAGATTTATCCTGATTGCTATTGATTATTCCACCAAGTAGGTTGAAGTTGTTTCTTATAAAGTCATGACCAAAAAGGTAGTAGCTTATTTTATCAAGAACAATTTTATATGTTGATTTGGAATACTTGAGTCAATCATTACAGCTATTGGAGAAAATAATAATAGTCACTCGATGAAAGAAATGTGCGAACAATTCTAGATCACTCACAAAAATTCAACCGCACATCTTCCTCGGATGAGTGGAGCTGTAGAAGCATCTAACAAAAATACCAAGAAGATCTTGAGAAAGATGGTCAATAGTCACAGATATTGGTATGAGATGTTGCCTTATGCTTTATGTGATACCAGACAATGTTCAGAACACCATGTGGAGAAACTACCTATGTACTAGTATATAGGACAGAAGTAGTGATATCTGCTGAGGTTGAGATGCCCTTCATGAGATTCATTCAAGAAGCCAAGCCAAGTAACTCAAAATGGGTTTGATCTCGATATGAACCACTTATGTTGATTAATTATAGAGGAATGAGTGTAATAATCCATGAAAAATTATATCAGCAATGAATGATTTGTGCCTTCAATAGCGTAAGAGCTCGCATCTTTGCAATAGGATAGATGGTCGTCAAGCATGTCTTTCCTCACCAATAGGAATATAAAGGAAAGTTTTCTCAAAATTATCAAGGACCATATGTACTCCACAAATTTTATCTGGAGAAGCCTTGATTTTGTCTAAGATGGATGGCAAAGAGTGGACAAAATTGATCAACTCCAATTCAGTGAAGAGATACTATGTCTGCAAATGGTTTTTTTTTATGTTTATTTCCTTGTAATTGCATTTTTCTGATTATAATCACTCTATGCTTTATGATAGTTAATATTTATCTGTTCATATTATATGAACTAAGTTTGACCTGAATTCCCAAGAAAGGGAAACGTAGGTAGCCTATGTCGGCTTCAGTTAACTCCTTAGAAATTTCTATCTTTCCCCTTTGTATCTTAAACAAGGTGATGACCTCAATTTTCAAGAATAGGATACATAAGAGGCCTTTGTCTGCTTTGGTCATCTCTTTAATTAAACGTCCATTTCAACTATATTGAGAGAACTACATTTTCCCTGGTTCCTATTTCAATGGGATACGTAGGCACAACAATGGCTTGATCATTTTCCCTGCAAGATTTTCATTTCTCTTTATGAAGGGAACTGGGGTAGATTTTATGATCTAGGATCTTGAAAATTCAGTAAGAGAAAAGCATTCTCCAGCAATTCAAAATGAAGATCGTACAAAAAGTGCGATAAAAGCTGAATTATTTTTAGAAAGAATCTCAAGATCCCCACAAAGTATCGTAATTTCTTATCCACAATTCAAATTTTGCCTTGAATCATCTAACTAGGGCAGAAATTTTGAGGAGGACCTCAAAATTTCAACTAAATATAATTAAGAGTTTAAAGACAAACTCCAGAAATTCCCCAGCATATGAGATCAAAGACAACTTTGAGAATCCCAGGCTACAACAGAGTTTGAGTAGGCTAATCCCCAGCTATGATAGATTTCTTGAGTAAGTCATCTCCAAACTCCCTAGCTAGGTTGATGAAGGATCTCTAGAGTTTTCCAGCAAGATGTTAGGCATGTAAAATCCTAGATAAAAGGACATTCATTGAGCTAGTACATGACATGACAAATTTGGGACCCATCCAAATCACCTTTGAAAAATCATTATTTTCCAAAAACTTATCTTACTAGTAAAATCTTTATATAGAATTATTTTTTATAAATTGATTTTGTATTACATCTACCACGAGCTAGAGATTTAAGAGAGGAACCCAAAGATGACAAGCACTCGATGATGAAAAATGTTTGGCTATGGAAAGATAAAAGTAGACAACTGAAAGAGGTCAACATAGATCAGTTGTACCAAAACTAACAATTTTTCTATGGATGCAGGGATCATCAGGCAAGGAGAGAGCAATGTCATCATAGAAAACTATGGATCACAATGAGCATATGATGTTTGAAGCAGTATTTATAGTTATCCGTAGAAATAGGTTTCAAACATTCATTTACGTTTTAAATGACCTCTTGTTTGTCTACCCACCTTGAAAAGATTAGGATGTTTGCAAAACAAAATCATTCAATTTACATTACGAATACTTTATTTTAAGTCTTCCCTAAAAATTGAATAAAGTCTCTAATAAAAGCCAAACTATGTCTAATAATAATTTACTTTGAGCGCAGCTACATGCAAAGGAGTCAACAAGACATTAGAGTGGGTGAGGTGATGTTTTCTAAAATTGTCGTATATGCCATTACATTCATTAATAACATCATGTTTACTTTTGTTGCAAGGACCATATTGCAAGGTCCATGTCAATAGGACCATGCTACATGGTCCATCATTTGCATATTCCACAGGCGTATGTTCACATCGAAGACCTTGTTTCCCTCTCAAAATGATTTTAGAGAGGATGGCATCTAAGGATATCCCTAAGTTGCATTTGATGCATAGGATTTTCCCAAAATCATGATATCCATTGTCATATTAAGGCGGCGGAGTCTAATGTTAAAGTATGTTTGAAAACACACATCAACATAAGGAGCATGAAGATACCATCATGTCATGTAGTAGGACAATTTTGCAAGGACCATGTTGCTTGGACTATGTTACAAGGACCATCATATTCATTCACCATTACAGGGATATAATATTGTTCACCACCAAAGTTTAAGGAGGTACATTAAATAGATCAGATTTTGTTCCTCTAAGGTGATCCTAAATTCAAAATCTTCATCCGTAAAATTATGTAACCAGTTGTATTGCAAAGTTCAAATTTGGATTTATACCATCATAGTAGGCTCTTCTTTGTTTTAAGTGTTGCATATTGAGGTAAAAAAGAAATCTTTTGTCCTCCCCACATGGAATTAAAATTGTGTTTGCCTTTGGTTACTATCTTTGATGACATATGAAATTGAACCTGTCTAAATTTGCATATATACATATGATTTACTTTTTATGGGTTGCATGTATCAATATTTTTTCAATAATGTTATGTTTTGTTCTTCTTCATAAGTTTTTTTATGGTTTTGAAGTCAAAGTGACCTATGAATTAATGTTTGTCCAGAAGCTCTATGTGAATTTGTCAAAATAAATTTTACCGGGGTCAGGCAGACTTATCAATACAAAAAAATAAATCATGCACCTTCCTTGGTAGTAATGTATATGATTAGGATCTATCTATTTCTCTTGCATATACTATTTGGCTAGCACATATGAATGCTAATTTATTTTTGATACATCTTAGTCCATGCCAAGCCCATCATGTTTCCCTTCCCCTATTGCATTTTCTTGCTGGGCCGAGGCCTAACGATATTCTTCAAGTTAGTCTCATCAAATCCAAATATGGACTAATTCGTAGAGCCAAGCGGAAATATGGTATGTGGCACTTGCCCACATGACACATACCAAGAATGGGAAGCTAATATACAGGGGCAAAAAATTGAAAATGGAGCAGCACTAAATTGGGCTTAACCCAAATGATATTTGGTAGTCCAAAATTGGACATTAGTAGGGTTTGGGCCTAAGTGCTAAATCTAACTCCATCCCTCTCCTTTAATTACTTTGTAAAGATTCTATGATTCTATTATATAAAACACTGACGCTTTTGGTTAATTTAGTTAATTTCCCATTTGGAGTACCATGTCATTTCACAAATTGATTATCTTCACTTGTTTAAATCAAGTAATCAATTGAGAAACTCTACCACTAAGCTATTGAGGAAAACAAGAGATTTGATCTCATAGAGTGCAATTCCCATTCCCAAGCCATGACCAATATGAGCTCGAAGATTCCTTCACAACTCCCGAAACTTCTTTGTAGTGGCTCCTTTTGTCACGACCCAATTTCTCAAGTCATGATGGCACCTACTTTAACCCACTAGTAGGTAAGCCAAACCATAGCCCAAATGACAAGTTCTGGGCTAACCAATGGAAGATAAGGAAATAAAGGTCCAACTGAAGTCATAAGTCTCAAGAATAGCAATATATATGTATATATGTAAGCATGCTATACAAGAGTGAAAAAGGACAAAATATTAAAATGAATTCCCCCACGACTTGGTAAGTCAGTACAAAAGCCACTAATATAAAAGGAGTACTAGAAACTTTCAGAGTATACATCATAGTCTCCAAATATACAAATAACATAACCAAATATAGCAGAAGGAAAAGGATCAGCTCCGAACTCTAAAGCTCACCCTATCTTCGAATAGTAGCACAACCTCAGGATGTCATCAATGGTGGTGACTCGTACTCAGATCTGCATCAGGGAAAAAGATGCAGAAGTGTAGTACGAGTACCAAAACAATGGGTACTTAGTAGGCATCGTAGGATGACTGAGCTAAATAACAATAAAATGATAAGTAAAGTGTGAGTATGCAAACCTAAGTCAATAAAAACCGAGTAGAAATGGAAATAATAGGTTGTACTAGGTAAATGCGATAAATAGTAAGCCAATAACCCGAAAGCTATAATAAAATTCTAGATATACTCTAACTGGTCCCACATAAACCTAGAAGGCACAAACAAGCAGAAATAAACCCAACTGATCCCCCATAACCATGGTGGGTACAAGCAAGGAGTAACACTTATATAAGGATGGAATAACAACAATAATGAATGTAAAATGAGTCAATGTGTCATAAGCGTACCTGATATTCCTTTGCAGCCATAACTAGTCTTATCAGTCTCTACTGAATTTCCTATCCCAAATAAGTATCCTTAAAGGTAATAAATATCGGACTCAAACCAGAACTAGAGAATAATATCATGATAGTAATTGTCGAACTCGAACCAGAACTGATAAATTATAACAATGCTGCTAGGTGCCAAACTCAAACAGGAACTACTAAGAAAGCCAAAAGTAGTAACATTCCAGGAATATAGTCCCACTTAAGTCTAATTAGTCATAAACTTCAAAGTCAGGCGGTCTAGTCTCTTAAGACGATATAGGTTCAAATTATTAAGTCGAAAGATGCGGTTTAAGATCAAATACTACCCTACTCTGGGTAACAAAGCTAAAACACTCATTAAAATGACTAAGTTAGCCTAAACTCAAGGATTAGCCTAATGAAGTGGATAGAGGTTATTTAGGTCAAAAAGAACTATTCTAGGCATTCTATCTTATAAAGGGTTGGTGGGGCCCACTGCCAGTCTCAAAAACCCAACCTAAGGTAAGCACCTACCTAAATCAAGGCTAAGGCTTCTCAATTTCCTTCCCAAGGCATTAAGTATACTAAGTCTAGTATAAAAAGGATAACCATAAGCTAACACAAGGGAATACGAGGACAAATTATACTTGGAAGGGCCCCTAATCAGCTAAATTAGTAACATTTGCTAAAAGGATAATCGGACAGTAAGAATCCCCCGAAACTAGTACATTACAATTCTAATACCATAAACAAGCACAGTCCAGAAGTAGGGTAAGCCTAGCCTACATGGACGCCGCTGTAAGCATGTAATATCCTCTACACCAGAGCTTTTCCCTTCTGAAAAGCCTCCGACCACTGCCATGGTATCAAAATAATTTTCTACGTATCAAGATGTGAATATCAATACCCATATTGTGTATTTACGCTTCAAATCAGAAATCGGGCTACAAATTTTCCATGGGGCCCATTTACGAAATCATAAAATAGAAATTGTCACAGCATCCCTCTCAACTCAATGATCATTTGCTCTAAATTCAGGAATTATCCATGCTCAAAATAGTCCCAAAATAGTCCCACAAATTTCGGAGAAAATAAGAATTTTAACTACTATTTTAAACAGGAATTGAACCAGATACTTACAAAATTAACACGATGAGATGATTACAATGATGGCCCCAATGCAATCCCAGCTTTAATTTAAGATTTCCCATGATTTTTTGAGCTCCCACTCTTACTAATGGAGGTTTATACTTAGTACTTGAAGCTAGAATTTAAGGAATGAAATATATATAAACTATCACAAATGGACGCTTTAGCGGCCAAATGACTGCTTAAGAAGCCACCACTAAAGAAGCGAGGTAGACGCTTAAGCGAATTTTCCTCGGTTGTCCAACCATCACAAAAGTGGATACACCAGCAACTTTGGCACCAGAAAATTTGCTAAGTCCCAACGGACTCCAATCGGGTGCTTAAGATTCATTCAGAACCCCGTGCATGCAAATAAACTAAGCTACCCTACCAAACTCAGTGTTTTGGAGTCAATGGTACCATCGAAATTTCCATTCGAGGTCATTTCGACAAATGATGGGTCCCACACCTAAGGTTCCAGTTTTCACCAAAATTCACTCAATAGCCTAAAATACGTGAGATTTTTTCCCAATTCAATCATTACTTATTATTCCCTAAAAGTGTGAGATTTTTCTTTGAATAATCTACTCTTCTTGAACACAACAGTATATGGATCCTGAATGATGGCTTCTATATTGCCGCAAGGGGGAAAAAAAAAAGTCTTTTCAACTATTTTCTTGAACTATTATCATATTTGATCAACAAGATCATTCGTTACTTACAAAGAATAAGCAAGAAAATTCTACCAAATTATGTGAAGTAAATCATCAAATGATCTTTCTATCGAATAGAAAGATATACTGAAGGAATTCATATCTAAAATATATAAAGGTAATATTTGACAATTGAATGAGAATTCAACAAATATGAATACATATATTTTTAAGCTAAATTTCCTATGAAAAGTCAACTCCATGGAGGAGAATAAGTTCACATAGAAAAATAATAAGCAAAAAGACATTAAAAATGAACTCTTAATCCTTATTTTTGTTTTGAATTAGAGTAGTGGATGCCCTTGGTCTCTCATTCATGCTTTGTTTCTCGCTTTTTCCAGCCATAGTTTGGTAATCTAATTTTTGGGATAAGTTTCAAATTATAAGGCATTGGGTAGTCTCTGTGAAATTCTAAAAAATACCCTTGTTTTAGAATTTTCATCATATCACTGTGTGGCTCTTCTAGTGACCATTCTTCTTGCTATTAATCTCACGCAATAGCATCTTCAGGTTGTGTGATCATGTGGCTACTCCATCCTTAGCTTATTGCATATTTGTATTTCTTGATTCCTTTAGCTCTCTCCTTGGGCCTAACTTCATATGAACACATTCAATAAAGAATTTAGTATTAGCTGTATATACAAAGGTCAATATGTCACATAGTTCACGATACTAGAGTTCTTCCTTTAATTCACTTGCTCGTTCATCCTAAAGTCTCATTCCCTCAAGAAAGTCATCATACTACAGCATTTGAAAAAGTCCAAACTAACACAAAAATTCTACCTAAAAACAAAACAAAAAAATTACTACACCTATTTTAAAATGTCATCCCTTGAAAAAGAACCGAGGCTATAAGTAAAATCAAGAAGGATTATTAATTACTACAAAGACTAAGCACAAATTATATCTCCACCCCATATGTGAATTACCCTCAGTTGTAATAACTCATCCCATGGTTATAGTATTGTTTAGGGTGTAAGTACCCGTATAGAGTTTTCCTAAGATTAGAGTTGATAAAACGCTCAGGCTAGGATAGTTTCTAACTTAAATCTAGTATTATGTGGTTTAGAGATTATTTGTGTCTTTTGGTGTAGCCTTTGATGGTTTCAAGTTTATTTTATGATAGTTGAGAGGTACGGTGATCTATAGAAACTTTCTGAATAAGAAACGAATTTGTAGAACTCCGGTTATGGAAGTTGATGCAATAGGATAAATTTGTATCATCAAAAATTAAGGTGTTTTTTGTGAAATGGGGGAAATTTAGAAATTCCTTTGAGCTACTATTTAAGGGTCACTGCAGCAGTCAAGCGACTGGTGTAGCGAGCCCCTTTGTGGCGGTCAACCAACCATCGTGGCGGTCTGTGAAGAGTGGTCAAGGACTTTTCTAGCATCACTTAGTCACCATTGTGGGATCACTATAGAGATCAAGTACCCACTGCTGCAGTCATGGGGTAGTTTAATGCTCATTTCCTAATTTTAGACCTTATTTTTCCCCCAAATATCCAAATTTCATTATTAGGCTTGAGAGAGGCAATTTTATACTTTCTTGGGTAATTTTCATCATTGAGGTAATATCCGTACACCCTTTTATTGTTGATTAATTCATTTAATTCATAGGATTATTAGAACGAGAGTTTATGGTGAAATTTTGGGTTTAGGCCCTAAGTTCATGAGTTGGTGAGAAATATCTATGGGTATTCCTAAATTAGCCTAATAATGATTATAGGTTGTTAGACTATACTTTCTAATAGAGAATTAGTCCCCTTTAACATGAATTTTGGGGATTTAGGGAGATTTAATGGGTGAAAACCCCAAATTATATGGTATAGGCTATGAATAAGAGTAAAATCAGTGGGATTTAATTTGTAAGGACTATAATTGAAGAGTAGGTGATTGAATACACTTTTATTCATTGTTTTAGACCATGACCGATCCAAAGCTTTGAGAAAAGGCAAGGCTCTTGTAGATTAGCTTGCATTTGGATTCTTTGATCAAGATAGATTAAGGTTTTAATTGGAGTTTTAGACTTGATTTAGATTTTATGCTTACTCCTAAATTGAATATTTAAGTATTGGTCTTCATACATGCTTGTGATTTGTGGTTGGAATGTTAATGCATGATTGAATGAGCTAAAGAACTATAAAATGGACCAAGCATATTATGATAGTGTTTGTACTTGTAATATTGGTGCACTATGATATATCTGGAATGATAGTGAATTGATATATCTATTATTGTGAGCGTATATGGGAGGTCAGGTACCACGCCGGTATGAATACTTATATTATTGATATTACATAGGGTCAGGTACTATGTTGGTATGGTACATGGATGAACCTGGTTCCCTGTAGGCCATGACTATTGGGCATAAATAAGTCTCCTTACCGTAGGAGTATGTGTAACACCCCATACATTTCTTACCCTAATTGATTGGTGATCTAGGGCGTATTTATATGCCTTATTGCCACCTTTAAACCATGTTTACCTTAGTTTTGAGAGCAATAAGTACATATTTTGTATTGTTTTTGATGGACAATTGATATTGTGCTACTGTCTGCAAAGAAAAGTCGAAGAAAGGAAGAAAATTGGAGATTAAGTGTAGGGCGCGCTAGGCAGCGTGTCAGGCCGCTTTTGACCAAAATTTTTCTGGCATGGGCAGTAGAGTGGCGCGCCAGGCAGCGTGTCAGGCCGCTTTTTGCCACATTTTTTCTGGCATCGGCAGCAGAGGGGCGCGCTAGGAAGTGTGTCAGGTCACTTTTTGCCAAAATATTTCTCCGACCACTAGTCTATAAATAGGGCTCTTGAGTTATGGTATCATTATACCATCTTGGTAGGACTACTCGGGGGTAATTTTGGCATCCAAAGCAGGGTTAATTTCCTTTTTATAATATTTTATCAAATTATGTTAAATTAAGCCATGAGTGGCTAAAATCGCTTATTCTTGGGATTGAGGCTACGAACATGAATCTCGTGAGTTGAATATTGTCTTAACATTTATGAAATTATTTAAGCATGAGATGGTTGGTGGATCATGCATTATTTTATTTGGCTAAATGAATATTGAGCAATTGGGCTCAATTGAGGCCCAAAAATCAAACAAAAGACATGGCCCAAATGGGGCAAATGACCCATTCTTGTGTTGACCAAGTAAACCCAACATTTATGACTAATTAAGTGGATAAGGATGACCATGAGGGCTTATATAAAGGCACAAAAATCAGATTTTTATTCCACAAAGCACACATGCCATTTCTTGATTTTTCTACGCTTTTCTTTCTACTCTCAAACCCTAAGGCAACCATCTCTTGGGACAAGATCATCTCTTTTCAAGTATTGGTAAGTGTTTATTCTTGTGATTTAATATATAATATTCAATATAGATTGTGTAGATCATGATGGTTATGTCTAAAAGTGTTGAGTAGTGCACTTTGCTTTTTGCTAAAAGATGTGTCATCTATGTGACTTGAACTTCAAAGGAGACTTGAGGTTTTGATGGAAGTTAATGGTGTGGATGAAATATCAACATGTATGGTGTGGTTATGTTCTTAACTTGTTTTTCTTCTATGTGTATAACTTGTGGGATTGTCGTTATGAAACGTATTTAGGTGACTTGATGGAGTAATTGTGCAGTAGTGTTAATAAGGAAGCGTAAAGGATAAACTTGGTGTGAAATACTAGTGGTTTATGATGTCTTGGTCAACGTATGGAATGTTGTGGTATTGTTGGTATGACAATGCCGTGAATTATATTGTAAAGGGTGAAATGACGTTATAGGGCAATCATATAACTCATTTTCATCTTATGCACTTGTAAGGTAGTTAGTTGTTAACGTGAGCTCCGTTATGTACTTGTGTTATAGAGTAAAACGTAAGGAAGGAGCTGTATTATTATGTTCAAATATAGGACTGTGTATTCATATTGGGAAGATAATTTCACGACCCGAAATCCCATTCGGGTCGGACTGGCACCCGAAGCCGATATGGCCCGAGAGAACCAATCTTTGCTCATGAAACTTCGTATACGTATCCTCGTATGAATCTTATTATACCTCATGCAACTATGCGGAATACATGAATCATGGAAACATATGCTATAAATATATATACAAAACTTGGCTGTTGGAGCCATCACGTCGAAATGAACGTACATCTTACATCCATATACCCACATATGTCTACAAAGCCTCTAACAGATGCATCTACAAGACCATCTTAAAGTCAGGACAATTCCCCGCTTTATACAATATTAAAACAAATACACAACTATGACCCAGAAAGCTCCGAACCAAGTGGAGCTCACCAAAACTCTGCAAATGATCCACAGTCTACTGAGAAGGTCTACTAATGCCTGCACCTGCAACATGTTTGGTAAGTCCCTCGAGGGGGTCAGTACGAAGAATGTACTGAGTATGTAAGGCTCATAAGAAATAGCATCATACATGATAATGTCAATATAATAAAATATGAGAGAATAGTCAATGTGTATAAACCATCATTTTATATAATATCTTTTATAATTACTCTCCTTCAAGGTAAATTACCTTCACTCAAGAGACTTGCCTCCAATAGATTCTTCTATATGCAAGAGATTCTTTCTTGCTTCTATGTTCATTACCACTATTATTCATCTACTTGGTTAGTAGGTTGTAAAAGAATAACACTCATCCACACACATCCACTCTAGGGATGGGGTAACAATATAACATACATCTATTCTATCGGTGGTTTAATAATATAACGTACATCCACTCTATTGGTGGTTTAACCTACATCCACTCTCATGGTGGGTTAGTATACATCCACTCTATGTTGGGTTAACGTACATCCACTCTCACGGTGGGTTAACATACATCCACTCTCATGGTGGGTTAGCATACATCCAGTCTATGGTGGGTTAACATACATCCACTCTCATGGTGGTTTAGCATACATCCACTCTATGGTGGGTTAACATACATCCACTCTCATGGTGGGTTAGCATATACACATCTTTATTCACTTCTTATTTGGGAGATATTGACTTATTCACTTATGAGAGATTGATATATTGAAAATCATGACACTATTTGAACACACAAAAATACTTTACCTCACTCTTATACTTCATGAGATTAACACCTTAACTTGTGAGGGATAGATATATTAGCTTGCACTTTACCTCCTTCACTAATCTTATGAGATCTTATATAAGTAATTATATGATACCGGGCCTCCACCTTTGGTGGGCTATAATAAATAACAAAGCATAATCTTGGGATATTTCCATATTGAACTTATACCCTCTAGAATGTGATCCATACTCAATGAAACATATACTAACCATGCGCATTACTTCTTTACAATCTTATACCCTTTACATAGTTATGAGAGTGACACATTAAAGATCATGACACTAAAGCTCACACTTATATCCACATCTCGCTTCACTCCTTTCCTTCATAAGATTGACATCTTCACTCATGAGGAATAATTATACTAACTTGCACATCACCTCTCTTATTACTCTTATGAGATTGGTACTTTTACTTATGAAGGATTGGTACAAGGATAATCATCATACTATAGGACTTTGGAACATGACATGATTGGAAAATGCCATCCAAGAGTAAATAGATTCTCTTATGTTATTACTCTCTTGAAATAGTTCTCCTAGAAATTTCAACGTTATGACATCTTTGGAACTTCAATCAATAAATAAGAGATAAGTGAATCGTAAGTCATCTAAGAATAGGACACATATGAATAACAATATACGTCACCCTGAATTGATATACTTCAAGCCTCTCGGAATTGAAACAAGTCCAATGTCAATGTGAATAACATGTTGCAGAAGGATATGGAAAAAGGAACCTTACATACCTTGTATTCTCAATACGAATATACAATCTTAGATGTGCATACAATAGTCCCGCTCCTTCCTTATGTTTCACTCTACAACACAAGTACATAACGGAACCAACATTAACCACCAACCACCTTACAATGGCATACAATAACCATAAGTCACATGTTTGGCTTTAACATGTCATTTCCCCCTTGACCATACCATTTATGAAATTATTGTACCAATAATCCCACAATATTCCATACATTTACCAACACATGATAATCAATATCATATCACACCAAGTTCATATTTTGCACTTCTCCATCACCACCACATCACAATTATTCCATCAAATTACTTCAATACACCTCACAACAACAAATCGATCAAAATCCCATAATTTACACTTATAGAAAAATAAAAAGTTTAGGACCATAATCACACCATACATGTTTTTATTCTATCCATACCATGATCTTTCATCAAACCCACGTCATATTTCAAAATACAATTCCATGGATAACACATCTTTTAGCATAAACACAAAGTGCCATATTCAATTCTTCCAAGCATAACCAACATGATCTACATACTCTCCCATGCATAGAATATATTAATCCATAATAATAATCACTTACCTAGGCTTGGAAGATGATGATCTTGCTCCAAAGATGGCTTAGGGTTTGAAGAGCCCAAAGGGGTGTTCTTGAAAAGTCTAGAAAGAGAGATAGAAAAGCAAGTGTTTTTTTGATAATAAAAATCAGATTTTTTGGCCCCTTTTATAGACCTTTAATTCCATCCTTGGCATTTAATGTTTGGTCTAGAAGGTCAAGGCAAGAATGGGTCATTTGACCCATTTTTGGCCCATGTCTTTTTCTCATTTTTTGGCCCTTTTTGAGCCCAATTCACTTAACCCATTAAAACCAATAATTTCTAATGTTTACTTCATTTCATACGCGTGACAACAATATTCCCACTCATGGGATTTATAGTCATAGCCTCAATCCCAAAAACAAGCGATTCTAGCCACGTATGGCTCATTTTGACCATAAGGGTAAAATCATCATTTTGATGCCAAATTTGTTCACGAGTAATTTTATCATACCAATATAATAATTCACTCATTTCATATATATTCTCATGGTTTTAGAATAAACGTGGCAAAAATCGTCTTGGGACTTAAGAAATTTCCAACTTTTGAAAAAGTGGCAAAACCAGCCTGCCACGCCCTTGGGTACGCCAGCTTGCTGCCTGTGGGCTAAAAATTTTAGCCCAGAGCGGCGTGGCATTCCCTCTTGCACGCCCCACACTTAGTTTTTCAAAAATTTCCATTTTTTGACTTTTCTTCGCGAATTTGGTTAGATACTTCAAGTCCTATTCTTTAACTTACTTCTTACCCTAAATATTCTTTATTTAGAGGACCTCTTAGCCTCATTTTGAACCCCACAAATGCTCCACCAAAATCACAAAATACTTCCTACGAAGGGCTAATCACATGTACCAGGTTAAATTTTAATTTTTCTCATCACTAACATTACAAATTACTTACTCATGGCATCTCGACACCTAAGTAACCATTGTTCAACGTCGTCACATTGGGTTGGGAGTATACGGGGTGTTACAGATAAGGTATGTAAGGTTACTCTTTTCTGTATCCTTCTGCAACACATATTGTTCACATTGACATTGTACTTGTTCCATTCCGAAATGTCCAAAGGTATCTCATTTCAGGTTTTCATATAGTATTACTCACATAACCAATTGTGATTCACACGTCTCATGTTCATTGACTAATGTTTCAAAGTTCCAATAATGTACAATTACCAATGTATCACTCTTATAATGAAAGAATGAAGTAATGTATAATTGTTTGAGTATTCTTGGGTCAATCCTAATATCATGGGTTGTATCCCAGGGGTTTAAATACCTAGCATGGGTCGATGCCAATTTCATGGGTAGTATCCCAGGGGTTCAAATACCTAGCATGGGTCAATCCCAATATCATAGTAGCATCCCAGGGGCGACAGAAAAAACTAGCATGGGTCATCATAGTAACATCCCAGGGGAAACAGAAAAGCCTAGCATCGGTTATCACAGTAGCATCCCAAGGGAGACAGAAAAGCCTAGCATGGGTCATCCGTTTTTACCACTGATCAGTTGGTTATTTGATTATCACATGCTTTACAATCTCTTAATGCAAAGAAGGATAAAGTTAAGTAATGAACGATAATGATGAATGAACGTAAAGGCAAAGAAAGTCGTGAATGTAACGTACATGGTTCCAAAACACATACAGAACGATGGCTTATCCATATTGACTATTGACTATTCTCTCATATTTGATTTCATTGAAGTTCTCATGTATGATGCAGCTTCTTATAGCCTTACATACTCAGTACATTCTTCGTACAGACGTCCCTTGGGGGACTTACCTTACTTGCTGCAGGCACAGGTACTAGTAGACCTCCACAGTAGGTTACGGGTCATTTGCAGATCATTGGTGAGCTCCAGTTGGTTCGGGGCTTTTCGAGTTACATGTGTACATTTGTTTTGGTATTGTAAATGTTGTATAAAGCGGGGACTTGTCCCGACTTTAGGTTGGCTATGTCCATGTATCTTTAGAGGATTTTTAGATGTTGTGGGATAAATGAAGTAAATGTAAGGAACGTATGCTTTTGACATGGTGGCCCTAATGGCCAAGTTTCATATATATCACATATTTTTCCATAACTTCCGCCATGAGCATCTTGTATCTATACGTGATGGTGATGTTCCTTGAGTGACATGCGTATGAGTGTATATGAATAAAGATTGGTTCTCTCGGGTCTTAACGGCTTCGGGTGCAAGTTCATCCCGTTGGAATTCGAGGCGAGATAGTATGAATGTGAGACTACTGATTTTGAGCAACATGCATAGTATGTGGTAATGATCGAGGTAGATCTTATTGTGATTATTATACTCGTGTTGGTTGTAATACAAATTAATATTTGGATGTTTATGTTGTCTAGTTGCGAACATTGCTCATTATGTATATACTTGTTAGCCTGTTGTGAACATACTTGTCAATTGTTGTAGATTACTTGCTATGTTTTGAATATTCTATCTACTTATTAATTGATTTATGTGTAAGTTTGAGTCTGAATAAAGTAGATCTATGATACCTAATAGTACATAAGTGTTTGTACTGATACTACCCTGTGCTATTATTTTATTGAGTGCAGACTATGTTCCAGAGGCTTAAATCGGACCTTACATATAGAGTTGACAGTTGATTTTGATCCAAAGGTGATCACTTCGTTACCAGGCTGACGTGTCTCATCTTATTAGTTCATGTCTATCTTTACAATGAGACATTCTTTATCATTTCTTAGTTTTTGGATAATTCTTTAGACAATTGTTTTGTTTTGGAAGTTCTTGTACGATGGATTTTAGGTCTAGAGGAGTTGTAGTAGTTAGTTTGAATTAATTTACACTTCTATTTATCAATTTTTTGAGATAATTATGATTAGCATTGATTTATTAATTATTATGTCTTAAAAATGACTAAGTGTTTGGGTTAAGGCTTGGGTTGGATGGTTCTCCCACCGGAGGGTTAGTGTGGGTTCCACTTACAGCCATTTGGGTTATGAAAAAGTTGGTATCAAATCCCTAGGTTTATTGATATCCTTATTCAAGTACGTGTCGAGCAGAGTCTTGCGAAATAGTAAGGAGACATCTATACTTTTATTTGAAAGGCTACAAGACATTAGGAAACTTCAAATTCTTTTTTCTTTCATGTTATTGCTTGATTTCAATTGGTATCTGGTGATCAAAATTAGTATCTAACTATTTTAATCTTTTTTGACAGATGGTTAGAACATGCACAGGAGAAATAAAAATAGAGATACCCTAACTGGTAGTTGGTGCCACAGTTTGTGAGAGAGGTAAAGGCAAAGGTATAGGTCATGGAGTAGCACCCGCTAGGGATAGAGCTCAGGCAACTACTGAACCGGCTAGAAAGAGATCAAAATATCCTCCCCTATATGAGGATATTCCATAGGTTGCAAAGGATAGGGTGGTAATGGTTTAGGCTGAGGCAGCACTAGTTCAGGGAGGTTCAGTTTTGATTCAAATGTATTTCAATATGATTCAATAGATTTTGAGCTTGTGGAGTGGGTTAGCTAGGATTAGGGCTACAACCACAGTTCCTGTAGTTTAGTATCCAAGAGTACAGCATACTACTACCGTGGCTCCTAGAATGGATAAGGTATAGGAGATGGGTACCTTCCCATGATAGATAGTGGGTTCGGTGATGATTAGAGATGAGCATGATCTATTTCATATGTTTGTGAGGATGAAGCCTCTAGTCTTCCATGGTCTTAAATAAGAATTTACTTATGAGTTTATCATTGACTACAGTGATAAACTTCACAATATAGGAGTAGTGGAGAGATATGTGGTTGAGCTTATGACTTTTTAGCTTTAGGGAGATGCTCAGCTATGGTGGAGGGCTTACATAGAATGTAAGGCTGTTGCATCGCCTCCACTATTATGGAATTAGTTTTATTTAGTCTTCCTTGAGAAGTATGTCCTACATACCTTGAGGAACAAGAGAAGAGATGAGTTTATCAGTATCGAGTAGGGGAGATCATCAGTTCCAGCCTATGAGGCTAGGTTCCACTCACTCTATCGCTATTTTTTTCAATTGATTCATATTGAGGAACAGCGAATCCACCGCTTTATTAAGGGTTTAATGTAACACCCCAAAAAAATTAAGCTAAGATCCAAACTTTTCTTCATATGTGTATGGTCTAAACCCGATGATTCCTTATTATACGTAGATGTCTTGATCAATTCCCTAGTGTGGTGAGTGCTTTCGATGCCAATCTTGATCATAAGAAACACCTAGCATAGAGTTAAGTTGAGTGTATTCCTACTGATTGAGTTCTAGTATTAGATTTTACAAGGGTTAACTTCAACCGAGCATTACTCCTAGAATATGAAAAGTTACGTGGATCATTACCCACTAAATTAAAGACTTTTTAGTCTTCTTTCCAATTCTACTGACCGTTTGTCAATCAGAGTCCCAATAAAAAAGTTATGGGCATTTTAGCGAGACCCTATCCAAGATGCGCGATGGGACACGTGGAGCACCCCTTGGGGTAGCGCAGTGCACACACACACACACACACCTTCTAGACATGTTTTTTCTCCCAAACTCCACATAATGAAGGGAATTCTATTCCTTTCACCCCCATATAACTTCCCAAATCCATTTTTAATCCCCGAAATCGTCCTAAACTATGAGAATCATTCCCAAATCCCTCACTTCCTCTTCTCTCCCAAAACCCCAATCTTCCAATCCTAAACTTTCAAGATGGATAAAATATTAGAGTTTATTATCAATGTTTTCTCATCAAATTTGTCATCAAGGATATGTGGAATGAATCCAATTAAAGTAAGTCTTCATTGGGTTCTATAGATTTCAAGTTAGGGTTCCCAATTCCAAGAGTTATTCCCAAGTTCCTATCCAAGGTATGCAGAGCAACTCCTTCTAAATCTTATTATGAATCTATGGTTTATAAATCCATATGTACGTATATGTATTTCAAATATTGATTTGGGATGCAAATTATATATGTTGAAATTATGAAAGAAAATGAAATGGTGATGAATGGTCTTTTCTCGAAAATGCTCTTAACTACATGATGAATGAAACTTTGAAGAGGTCAATTGAACTTATTTTACTTTTCTCCGTATTAAATTGTTTTTATACATTCATTGGGTTAAATGCTATTACTATTTGAGGAGTGTTTATGGTATATTAATGTTTTAACGAAAAGAGGATAGATTAACCCAAATTAAATAGTTTGTTATAATACTTGAGGAATTGTGACTCCTAATTGGTAAATGGATTTACTTAAATGATTTGATTGATTATCAAGAATTATCTTATACTTGATTTTGAAGTATTGGGCATGAGAAATTAATGACATACCTTACGGTTAATTGAATAACGAAATAGATGACTTGCAAATCTTGGTATGACAATACCAATTATGATTTATGCCCTTAATGGAAATGGAATGTTTTTCATTGATATTTGATTATATGAAAATGTTAAAATATGGACTTAAATAGAATTTAGATGGTTAATCAAGAAGGTGGGATCCAAATGGCTCAACACCCAAAATCTGTTTTTGCCGACATAGGGATGGTTCGATACTTAATTGGATGACTTTATAATTTCCTCTATGAGGATGACTGTTCTGGCCATAATGATTTAATCTCGATCCATGTGGCAAAAATGATTGGGGCTTAGCCGGTCGAGCATTGATCGGGCCCATATAGCCTGTGGTGTTTAAACGGAAGTTAGTGATACCATCTAGTTCAAAACTAAAGAACGAAAAGTACAAGTTTTAACTTTAGAGTCACTACTGATTGATATATATATATATATATTCCTTTTAGGTTTGGAATTTACTTTCATGGATATTTTTATATAAAGCATATCTTATCACTTTAATCGTTCTATATAGCAATACATTCCACATATTGATTCTCCGGTCGCTACATCATTTAATGATGTAGGTTTGGAGACACATTCTCTTGGTTCTGTGCAACACTAGGTTCATTCAGGAAAGCTTCAGTTTTGGTTATACCTTAATTTTTTAGAAGGCATATCTTATTTTAGACACTTCAGTATTTCATTCTATGGTATCACCGGGGCCTTGTTCCCGCTTAGACAATTTTCATTATTGTTTAGAGGCTTAGTAGATGGATGTTTTTATTGGATAGGAGTTCAATATTTCCTTGTTGTTTTGAGATTTATAAAAGTTTTAAGAACTTTGAGACAGTTTATTATAGTTCTCCTATAAGTGTTTTTCCTTTGCAAATTTTAATTGAAAGCTCATATTGAATGCTAAGATATTCTCTTGGTCCTTAATTGGCTTTGGGTGCCTGTTACATCCAGGTCCTAGTCTTAGGTCTTGATAAACTTGGTATAAGAGCACAAAGTTCAAGTATCTTAGGGTGTCTACAAAGTCGTTCCTAGTAAAGTCTTGCTTATGGGTGTGTTGTGCACCACATTTATAATCAGTAGGCTACAGGGCATTTAGGAAATACTTCTCATTCTTTCATACTCCATATCATGCAATAGTTTTGTCCATAAGAAAGTTATCCAGATTTCTTGCTTGGCCCTAATTTTGCAGACTAGGCCTTATATTTGAGGTGCTAAAAGTTTAAAAGCTAAGACTTCTAATGATATGATCCTTTCATATAGAGTCACCAAAAAAATTTTAAAATTTCACAAAGACTTGAGAGAAGTTCATTAGTACATTTAAGTCTATTAACTCTAAGTGTATGGCCCTATCTTCATAAATTGTACTTTTAAGCCAAGGTAAGATATGTATTCAGGCCCTTTCAAAAACCTTATTTCAGATAAAACGCTTAAAGGGAGAGGTATGGAGCTGAATAATAGGGTAATGTTGCCGCACGAGTGATAGTGTAAATTAGAATGTTACAAACTACAAGCAGCATAATGATCCTAGAGCTAGAAATATATAGTCATAAGATTATAAACCAAAGATTTGGGGGTAGTGATTAATCAAAGAATGTAGCTAGAGTCAAGAATCCATTAAATGAGTCTTCGGGTGGTATGCCCCTTATAATATTGGCTAAGAGGTAGCAAGACTTGCAGATTTTATTGTGGTTAGTAGAGAAAGATTGATTGGTTAAATTAATTTAGAATATATATGAGAACTAGGGAAAGAGCTCATGATTTCTAGTTATTGTGGCAGTAAGGATCAATTATAGGTTGTGAATGGAAGCATAGAGTGGTTAAGAATTTATAAATTTATGCTTCAATTTGTGGTTCTTAGATAGAGAGGCTCCTTGATGTTTATAGAACTATAAAGGGAGATTAAATTTATGTATAGATAAGTAATTGTGATGTGTGAAAAGAGAATGTGCAAATAGATTGTAATTAGATAGAGTGTAAGATTAAGTTTGACTATTATTATCATAAGGATTAGTGGACTGGTGATCATCAATCTTTTTTTCTAGTAGATATAAAGCAGTATAGTATGTGAGAGCACGTTAAACAAATATTTAGGTGAAGTAGTAATGGTGTACAGAAGAATAAGCTTGTAAGTTGCAATTAAGTAGAAGAAGAAATTAAGATCGATTATTTTGTCAAAATTTTGGTGGACTAGTGTTTCCTGGTTTTATCTGGTAGCTATGAGTTAGTATAGTATGTGAGATGTTTCATTGTCAATTTGTTTTTTGTATTAGCCACTAAGTTTTAACTTTAGATGTTGAGTATGGTGAAAAGAATGATAGCTTGGGGATAGTAATGTAGGCTTTGTGAAAATGGATATAGCAGGCTGGATTTGGTGTATGGAACTATTTAAGTTGATACCCTATGGAAGTTTTGAATGTGTAAGTGTATTATACATATATATATGAGGACTAGCGTTGAAGCAATAAATTGTGGCTAAGTCTTTAGATGAGTAACAACCTTAAAATTATAAGGATAAGTTGTACCTAAGGTAGTATGTTTTTAGATGAGGTTTTAAGTTTATAAGTGCTATGTGTATCTCGTAAGTGTTCTAGATTTTCTTCGTATGGAGAAGGTTAGGTAGTTATTATTTGATGTTCTTTAGAATTGAATTGAGAAAATTATAGATCTAGATAGACAATGTTGAGCTCTTGGTATAGTTTTAAGTTCCATTGAATTGGGTGTATAGGAGATTAGAGGTATAATGCTAATAGACTAAGAAGAGGAGTCTAGAGTGTTAAGTGTTAGAGAAAGTTTATATGTGTGCCCATGAAAATATAAGTTATATAATGATGACTATAAAGTCTAGAGAAACTTAAGAGAAGTATCTCTGAAGGGGATGTTCTAGGAAGAATTTCTATATCTTCCAGATGTAGTCTGTCAAGAGAAGCTTAAAGTTCTTATTTATTGTGATACCCCATTGTGCCAAGTTTTGTGCTTAATCTTTGTTTAGAGAATAGTTCTATAGATCTAAGATATTGACCTTTGAGCTAAGGGGGAGATGTTGAAGTGTTGAACCAAGGCATATCTTAAGTTTCAGGTAGTGATAAGCTTTACAAAAGATTTGTCATACATTCCAATTAGTGATAAGCTTTAGAAAAGATTTGTCATGCATTTCATAATTATCCATACTAATTCTAGTACTTCAACCAAGATGACACTCTGTCTGTGTTTCATGTAGTCATGCCATGCATCTGTCTAAAGTCCAAGCAATCTATGAAAATTCATGTCCATGCTCTGCTTCTCGAGCAAAGGAAAAAAATGCTTCATGCAGTAATCTCAGATTTACCCTATGATACTATGAATCCAAGTTTCATGCCATTCATCTCATGATCTATGAACTTATGTTTGTTGGTATGCCCAATTATCCTTAGAACTCATACACTACAATATGCCACAAACTCATTTCATGTTATGTTAGGTTATGTTTATGCTGGAACAACCCTCTATTCATGCTCTTTGTGTTTGATATATGAAGTATTTCTTTCCTATTGTATCATATCTTACTTCACATGCCCCATCTTGAGTGGTGCAACAAATATGAGTCATAATTAAGCAGTATCACTCCTAATCCTAATGCTCGTACTCTTGTCCCTCAGTGACATTCCTTATGTTATGATGATAGTGGTGATGGCAGTGGAGTAATGATTTTGGTAAGAGAGTATGCATTCCTTGTTGTGAAAAATTATGGTGTGAAAATTTGAGCTATGGTTTTAGGTGAAGACGAAAGAGTGAGATGATATTTTGTTATGTGAAATGGTTAGAAAGGGGATATGTGGTTTAAATCCTTGTGGAAGTAATTGAAGTTGCTGATTTTTAGGTGTGGAAGTACATCAAGTGGGTGTATAATAAGCTTAAATATTATGATTGATAATTATGCGGACCATTGCATTATTTGTAGAATCATTAATTTCGGGGTTAGGCTTGAACATGGAAACACTATGTAATTAGACTCCGGCTCTTGTAGTTATGTATTTTGCAGGGGAATTCTAAGTTGGAAATGATGAAGTATGGTATTCATAGTAGGAAACATAGTTAAGAAATGTTTCCAAGCTCAAGGGCTTTTAGTTATATCATTTAAGGTGGAAATACTCCCATTCCTATCTTCAACACGACTATTTCTTGTTATGTATCCATCTTAATCCATGGTTATGATTCCCTGAAATTCATGCCTTACGTCACTATGATCGAGTTTCGTAGAACTCATGTCCTAGAGCATGTCTATATTAAGTTTCCAGTATCTCATGATTCGTGTTGGCCCAATTGCTCAGTCTTGTCATAAAGCTCCTCTTGATGTATGTGAGATAAAAGTAAAGTCTTGATGTGATGTTTTAGACCTTATGTCCATAAGTATAGAACTTCAATAAGTTCCTAGCTATCATTCTAGGATCAATAATGCCAAGGGGGAGATATTGGAACACCCTAAAACTTTTAAGCTAAGATCCAAACTTTCTTCATATGTGTATAGGCCTAAACCTGATGTTTTCTTATTTTACATAGATGTCATGATTAATTACCTAGTGTGGTGAGTGCTTTGGATGTCAATCTTGATTATACGAAACACCTAGCAGAGAGTTAAGTTGAGTGCATTCCTACTGATTGAGTTCTAGTATTGAATTTTACTAGGGTCAACTTCAAGCGATCATTACTCCTAGAATATGAAGAGTTACGTGTCTCATTACCCACCAAATTAAATATTTTTGAGTCTTCTTTCAAGCGCCACTGACCTTTTATTTAATCGGAGTCCCGAGAAAAAGGCATGGGAATTTTATTAAAACATTGTCCAAGATGAGCGATGGGCGGCGTAGAGCACCCCTAGGGTTGTGCAATGGCCCCGGCAGTGCACCCCTCCCCCCTTTTTCAAACAAGGTTTTTATCCCAAACTACACATAATGAAGGGTATTCTAGTCCTTCCACCCCTATATAACTTCCCTAATTCATTTTTAATCCCTAAAATCATCGTAAACTATGAGAATCATTTCCAAATCCCTCACTTCCTCTTCTCTCCCAAAACCCCAAACTTCCAATCCTAATGTTTCAAGAAGGATAAAAGATTGAAGTTTATTCTCAATGTGTTCTCATCAAATTCATCATCAAGGATATGTGAAACGAATCCAAGTCAAGTAAGTCTTTATTAGGTTCTACTGATTTTAAGTTAGGGTTCCCAATTCCAAGAGTTATGTCCAAATTCCTATCCGAGATATGTAGAGCAACTACTTCTAAATATAATTCCAAATCTATAGATTTATAAACCCTTATGTACGTATATGTATTTCAAATATGGATTTGGGTTGCAAATTATATATGTTGGAATTACAAAAGAAACATGAAATTATGATGGATGGTCTTTTCTCGAAAATGCTCTTAACTACCTGATGAATGAAATTTGAAGAATTCAATTGAAATTATTTTACTTTCCTCCATATTAAATTGTTTTGATACTTTGGTTGGGTCAAATGCTATTACTATTTAAGGAGTGTTTATGGTTTATTAACGTTTTAACGAAAAAAGGATGGATTGACCCAAATTAAATGGTTTGTTATAATACTTGAGGTATTGTGACTCCTGATTGGTAAATGGATTTTCCTAAAGGATTTGATTTATTGTCAAGAATTATCTTATACTTGATTTTGAAGCATTGTGTATGAGAAATTAATGAGAGACCTTATGGTTAATTGAATAACGAAATAGATGACTTGGAAGTCTTGGTATGACGATACCAACTATGATTTATGCCCTTAATGAAAATGGATTTTTTTTAATGATGTTTGACGATATGAAAATTCTATAATACGGGCTTAAATATAATTATACTGTTAATATAGAAGGTGGGAGTCCACATGGCTCAACACCCAAAACTAGTGTTTGGCCGACATAGGGATAGTTTGATCCTTAATTGGACAACTTTATAATTTCCTCTATGAGGATAATTGTTCTTGACATAATGATTTAATCTCAATCCATACGGCAATCATGGATTAAGGCTTAGCTGTTCAAGCGTTAATCAAACCCACATAGCCTGTGGTGTTTAAACAGAAGTCGGTGATACCATCTAGTTCAGAACTAAAGAATAGAAAGTATTAGTTTTAACTTTGGAATCACTACTGATATATATATATATATATATATTCCTTTTATATATATATATATTCCTTTTATGTTTTGATTTTTCTTTCATGGATATTTTTGTATGAAGCATATCTTATCATTTTACTTATTCTACATACCAATATATTCCACGTACTAACCGTCTCCGGGCGCTACATCATTTCATGATGTAGGTTCGGAGACACATTATCATGGTTCTGTGCAACACTAGGTTCATTCAGGAAAGCTTCAACTTTGGTGAGCCCTCCATTCTTCGGAAGGCATACCTTATTTCAAACATTCCAGTATTTTATTTTATGGTATCACCAAGGCCTTGTCCCGACTTAGCTAGTTTTTATTATTTTTTAGAAGCTTCGTAGATGTATACTAATATTGTATAGGAGTTTAATATTTCATTATTGTTTGGATATATAAAAGTTTTAAGAGCTTTTAGATAGTTTGATATAGTTCTCCTATAAGTGTTTTTCTTCAGAAAATTTTAATCGAAACCTCATATTGAATGCTAAGCGGTTCTCTCGAGCCTTCATTGGTTCTGGGTACCTGTTACGTCCAGGGCATAGTGTTGGGTCGTGACATTTGAACACATGCTTCTAGATTTTAGCTCTTCAGCTGGTATCATTGGGTAAGTCTTTTTAGGAGGCAATTGAGTTCGTTAAAAGTTTTGAAGGTGTGATAGAAGAAGGATATGTCAAGACGGCGAGAAAGAAGGCCCGAAAACTAGGCAATTTTAGTAGTTCTTATTCCAGGGGTCAAAGTTCATAGGGGTACCCTACACACCCCATTCATTCTATGATGCAGTTGTCAATTGGAGGTCTATCAGGGGCCAGTTAGCCTACTCTAGACTTTGGTGGTTATCTTACTTAATCCACTCTAGCTCAGCAATACAACTTAGACTGTCTTTTCTACGAGTGTGGTGAGGTGGGGCATATTCACAAGTTTTGTCCTAGGTACAGGCATCCTGGCTAGTCTGGCCAGCAGCAGGATTCCTGAGCTCTGGCTTCAACAGGTACAGTAGCTAGTGGTAATGGTATAGGTCATTCAGAGGGTTCACCGGGTAGGTAGAGGTGGCAACTAATATAATTACGGTGGTGGTAATACAAATTGAGGTGGTACTTATCCCGGAAAGAATGGCACATATACGAGCGATAGGGCCCATTATTATGCTTTTCCAGGAAGGCCTACAGCAATGGCAGCAGACACGGTTATCTCAGGTACTATTCTTGTCTGTGATTAGATGGCTACTATTTTGTTTGATCCTAGTTCTACCTTTTCATATGTTTCTACTTGATTTGTTCTGGTGATAGATATGGCGTGTATTATGCTTAAGGCTCCTATTAATATACCCACCCTTATTTGTTACTCTATTTTTGTTGATAAAGTGTATTGCTCTTGTTCTATCATATTTATGGGGTGTCATGCTTGGGTGGATTTGATGAGATTCAACATGGTGGACTTTGACATCATTCTAGGGATGAGTTGGTTATCTGCATACTATGCCTTTCTAGACTGCCATGCTAAGATAGTGATTGTGGCTATGCAGGGGATGGATAGACTTGAGTGGGAGGGTGACTATAATCCTATTTCTACAAAACTTATCTCTTTTATTCATTCTAAGAGGTTGATTGGGAGGGTGTTCTTGGATTTCTTAGCTCATCTTTAGGACACTAGTGTAGAGGTCCAACCCATTAAGTCAGTTCCTTTGATTTGTGAGCTCCTAGAGGCCTTTCCTGCAGACTTTCCTAGCATGCCACCGTATTGTGACATTTATTTCCGTATAGACTTAGAGTTGTACACTCGTCCTATCTCCATTCCCCCTTATAGAATGGTACTAAATGAGCTAAGGGAGTTGAAAGCTTAGTTGCAGGAGTTATGCGCTAAAGGATTTATTTGTATGAGTGCGTGAGGTGCTCCAGTGTTGTTTGTTAAAAAGAAGGATGTTAGTTTACATATGTGCATAGACTATGGATACTTGTATAAGGTTACGATTTGTAACAAGTACCCTTTACCCTGCATAGATGATTTATTTGACCAACCATAGGGTGCTTTAATATTTTCCAAGATTGATTATGGTTCAGGCACCATCAGTTAAAGATTTTAGTTGAATACATTCATAAGATTGCTTTTCGTACATAGCATGGACAGTATGAATTCTTAGTGATGTCCATCGAGTTGACTAATTCCCCAGCTACTTTCATAAGTTTAATGAATGGGGTATTTAAGCCCTACTTAGATTCCCTCATGATTGTCTTGATTGATAATAATCTAGTGTACTCTAAAAGTAGGGAGGGGCATGAAAATCATTTGTGTATTGTGTTGGGTTTGCTTAAGGAAAAACAACTTAATGCTAAATATTCTAAGTGTGAATTATGGTCATCTTTGGTGTCCTTTTTGGGACATAAGGTTTTGAAAGAAGTGGTTAGAGTAGACCCGCAAAAGATTGAAGCGCTTAAAAATTAGGTTAGGCCTACCTCCATGACTGAGGTTTGTAGTTTTTTTGGTTGGGAAATTACTATTGTAGGTTTTTGAAGGGGTTTGTCTCTATCACTTCTCAACCTGACTCAAAAAGTGGTAACTTTCATTTGTTCTAATGAATGTGAAGAGAGCTTTAAAAGCTCAAGACATTGCTGACCATCGCTCGTATTCCTGCTTTTTCGGTGAAGGGTAAGTATTTCATTGTATATTGTAATGCCTCCAGATCTGGTTTAGGTGTTGTTTTGATGCAGAAAAGGAATGTTATTGCCTATGCTTTGAGCCAGTTGAAGGTTCATGAGATGAGTTATCCTACTCATGATTTAGAGTTGGCTGTAGTGGTATTTGCACTTAAGAGATGGAGGTATTACTTGTATGGATTTGATATGAAGTGTTCACTGACCACCGTAGCTTGCAACATAACTCCACTTAGAGGGATTTAAATTGGAGACAACATAGGTGGATGGAGTTACTCAAATATTATGATATCACTATTCTCTACCATCTGGGGTAAGGCTAATGTGGTAGCAGATGCTCTAAGTAGGAAGACTAGAAGCACAGGTAGCTTGGTTTGTTTAAAGGTTTCTAGACTTTTGTTGTATAAGGATGCCCACTCTCTAGCTAATAGTTTGATGTGACTTGAGGTGACTGAGAGAGGTGGATTTCTATCAATTGTAGAGGTAAGGTCTATGTTTCTTGATCAAATAAATGCTAGGCAATTCGAGGATATGAACCTAAGTAAGATTCGTGCTAAGGTTTTGCAAAGTGAAGCCAAAGAGGACATTCTTGATGATGATGATGTTTTGATGATCAAGGGGCAAGTTTGCATGCCTCCTATGGATGATTTGATTTCTAGAATTCTTTTTGAGGCTCATAGTTTGAATTACTTTATACATCGTGGTGCGACCAAACTGTGTCATGATTTAGGCAGAACTATATGTGGGGTCGAATAAAATGGGACATAGTCGATTTTGTGGCTAAGTGTTAAAATTTTCAGCAGGTGAAGTATGGATGTCAAAAAATGCCCATTCCTCAATGGAATTGGGAGAGGATAGCATTAAACTTTGTTGTTGGACTTCCCAAGACTTTGGGAAAGTATGATTCTATATGGGTTCTTGTGGATAAGTTGACTAAGTCTGCGCATTTAATTCCACTGTAGGTGTCTTACAAAGCAACAAAGTTAGCCAAGGTTTATCTCATGGATGTTGTTTTGTTGCATAGGGTTTCGATTTCTATTATCTAAAATAGGGGTACTTAGTTTACCTCTAACTTTTGGGAGATATTGCATGAGGAGTTGGGTACTAAGTTGGACTTTAGTGTCGATTTTTGACCTCAGACTGATGGGCAACATGAGTAGATGATTCAGGTGCTAAAGGACATGCTCCGTACGTGTGTGCTGGATTTTGGAGGTCATTGATACTAGTATCTACCTCTGGCAGAGTTTTCATATAATAACAGCTACCACTCGAGCACTGATATGTCTCCATTCGAGGCATTGTATGGAATGTGGTGTAGATCTCCCATTGAATTTTTTGATACATTTGAGGTGACCATGGGGTACTAATCTTCTGAGAGACTCAATGAAGAAGGTGACGTTTATCTAAGAGAAACCTGTAGAAGCTCAAAGCAGGCAGAAGGAGTATGTGAATTGAAAGGTCAGAGGTGTGCATTTCATAGAAGGTGAGCAAGTGTTGCACAAAGTATTACCCATGAAGGGTGTTATGATATTTCGTAAGCATGGTAAACTTAGTCCAAGATACATTGGACCTTCTAGTATTCTTAACGATGTAGGATTGGTGGCCTATAGATTGACTTCGCCTCCCAGCTTGTTGGGAAATCATTCCATGTTTTATTTGTCGATGCTTAAGAAGTATCATGGGGATGGTGACTATATCATTTGCTGGGATTAGGTCCTGTTAGATGAAAATCACTCTTATCTAGAGGAACCTATTGTTATTCTTGATAGAGATGTCCGTACATTAAGGAATAAGGAGATTTCATTTATGAAGGTCCAGCGGAAGAACCATCCTGTTGAGAAGGCCAATTGGGGGACCAAAGCAAACATGCATAGAAAGTATCCATATTTTTTCACTTATTTAGGTAACTCCTTAATCCTTTTTTCTTTCTTGTTTTCATTTGGGGAAAAATGATTTTTGAATTGTCTTCTGATGTAATGACCCATCCCATTGTTATCGTAATGTTCAGGCTATAAGTACCCATATAGATTTTTTCTAAGATGAGAGTTGATAAAAATCTCAGGCTAGGGTTGTTTCTAATAGAAATCTGGTGTTGTTGTTTAGAGATCGTTTATGCCACGTGGTGTAGAGTTTTATGGTTTCAAGTTTATTTTATGATAGTCGAGGGGAATGGTGATCTGTAGAAACTTTTGGAATGAGAAATAGGTTTATAGAACTTCGGTTATGATGATTGCCAGGATAAGATAAATTTGTGTTGTCAAAAATTGATATGTATGTTGTGAAATAGGGGAAATCTGGAAATTTCCCTAAGCTACTATTTAAGAGTCGATGCTACCGATGTGGCAGTCAGTCAACGACTGTGGTAGATGATGAGTGGGACTTTTGTAGTTGTCAAGTGATCGTTGCAGCGTTCATCAGGCAGTTTAATGCCTGATTCCCAATTTTAGACTTTATTTTTCCCCAAAACATCCAAATTTTGTTCTTAGTTTTGAGAGAGGCAATTTTCCATTTTCTTGGGAGATTTTCATTGTTGAGGTAAGATCATTACTCCCTTCTATTATCATTTAATCTATTTAATTCATAGAATCGTTAGAATGGGATATGGTGAAATTCTTGGGTTTAGGACCTAAGTTCATGAGTTGGTAACAAATACCTATGGGTAGTCCAAAATTTGGCTAATAATGATTCTAGGTTGTTAGATTATACAATTAGTGTTTGATTTTACTGATTGACAACTATTTTACAAGAAAATAGGGAACACAAATATAGAAGATTCTTAGTGGCAGCTATGGAAGGAAAATATCCATCAAGATCTCAAGACATTAAGATAAGCAAGATATCAAGCCTAAATTCTAGGAAGAAAATTATCTTTCAAGCAATCTACAAAAGGAAGAAATACACATTTCCAAATTTGGCAAAATTAAATTTGCTCTTATATGGAAAGAAGTAAATCAATTGATCGAGGGAGCAGCTTAAATTAAAGATTCATTGATGACACTTCCTTATTCTTGAAAAATGGATATTTCATTCCCATTTTTCATGAATCAAAAATCTTAGGTTGCACCACCTTCAATGGTCACATTCCTCATCTATTTAAAGGACCTTGAAGGAAGACAAACATATACTTCTACTCTTTACCATCTATTAATCTTTGCTCTACTTTTTACCAGCATTGTACTTCTGTGAGAATTACTGCATAACAAAAAAAAAGGGCAGAGGGAAAAAATTATTGGTAAGGTTGTTGTATTGAAAAGAATTGAGAGAAAAAAAATAGAGAGTAAACATAGGTGTTACTCTCAAAAGCAACCTTGGTACCAATCCAAACATTGAAAAAGATTAGTAGAACACCCTTCAAGGAGACTGGAGTAAGATCCCTTAGGGATTCCAACCCGTATAAAATTCATTGTGTCACTGTATCTTTCCAGCACTTTCATTTTTGCAAGTTTAAATTCTTTTATCACTAATCGACTACTGAGACGAGTAGTCTACTTATCAAATGATGAAAAGTTTGAAAAAGGAGCAATTCACCCCACCCACCCCCCTGTACTTTTAATTAGTACTAGAGCTGGTCTAACAAAACCCTACTTAACATTGCATGAGTAAAAGATCATGGCTTAACAAGAAACAATTGGTGCACTATTTTGAGAGAGTACTTCTTAAACAAGACCTCCTTACTTCTATTATAAACATTTTTCTCACTGGAAGATCAGAATAGAAACCTTTATCAAATCTTATGATGTGAAGGCCATGAGGGTAATCAAGAATGGAAACATTTTTCTCACTAGAAGGTCATAAGGGCAAACAAAAAGAGTGACAAAAAGGATGATGGCAGTGAAACCTCAACTGAAGAGATTACTACTTTGAAAAACTACACTAAGGAACATATGGAGATTACTGAAATCAATTCAAAGGCCAAGAATGTTCTGTAAAATGCAATAAGTGGTAAAGAATATAAGAAAATCTCAAGTTATGAGACTGCCAAAGAAATGTGGGATAAGAAAGAGGTAACTTATAAAGGGACTAACAAAGTAAACTAAACTATCATGAGTTTGCTTGTTTCTGGATATGAATTGTTCCAGATGAAGGAAGGAGAATCTATCGAAAGTATATTTGCTCGCTTCAGCAAAATTCTTGGTGAACTCAAGGTTGCAGGAAAAAGCTATCATGAATCTAATCAAATCACTAGAATTCATAGAAGTCTTCCTAGAAAATGGTATGCAAAAGTTGTTGCAATTGAATGTATGAATATCAATAAACTCACCTATGTGAATTAAGAGGTGATCTAATTGCATTTTAAAGGGTTCATCTTAATGAACATGGTCAAGATGACTATAAGAAGAAAGTGCTTACTTTTAAGGCAACTGAGGAAATACACGGTAAATAAAGCAAGCTCGGAGAAGAAGAAGTAGCTCTAATCACCATAACAATTATGGACACACTCAAGAGGACAAGGTTTAACAGAAAAGGTAAGCAAAAATTTTCTAAGGTAAATATATTACTGATCAAAACAAGAATGAAGGAAAATGCTATGGATTTTGAAAAAATGGACACATTGCAAATGACTACCCTAAAACAAGAAGGAAGTAATTTAGGGGCCCTCAAAAGAATAAAGCTTTTAGCAGTTGGAGTGATGAAGACAAATATGACACTGAACATGAGGATTCTCCAAATGTCGCTTTCATGGCCATTAGAGACTTAAGTGAGGTAACTAATGAAACTTGTAGCAATTGTGATCATCTGAGAAGTCTTTTGGATTGGGATATAAATGATTTAACTAATTTATACAATGATTTCAAAAATATTCAAAAGGAAAAGAAGAATTTGGAAATTAAGATGGAAGTAGCAGAAGTCAAAAGAGATCTTTTTGAAGAAGAAATTTTTGAACTTAAAAATTAAATCACCTCCTTAAAAAATCTTCTAGCCAAGGATCTGTGAAATCTAACCAGTCGACTAAATCAAATAAGTCAATTGGGAATATACATAGAAATAATCTCCCCAAATCTAACAAAGCTCATGCTTGCTATGCTACGAACATTTCTAGTCAGTGACCTCTTCATGGAAGTCAGCTGAGATGAACTACTCTAGTAGCAAGTCCTCTACCAGAAGCACTCAGATCATTGATAAAAATACATATTCTCATTTGTGTCATTATTGTGGAAAGGTTGGTCACAAATATTTTAATTTCAAGTTTTGTTACTCTCATTCTCAAAACAGGGTCTGGGAAACCAAATGTCATGACCTAAACCCATCTTCAGAGCCACCCAAACAAAAACTCCATTGGGAGAACCAACCAAAACCATAAGTCAATCAACCCTTAGCCCCAAAAATAGGCAAATAAACACAATTCCATTGAATAAGAGCAATATCCAATAACATAAGGAAAATAAAGTGGATAAATAATCCCCTAGGAACTGAAAGTGATCGTACCAAAACTCTATCTAATGTCAAAAGAGGGGATGCAATGTAACACCCCGTACATTTCTGAACCTAATTGATTACCTTAACATTTATGGAATTATTTAAAAATGATATGGTTGGTGAATTATGCATTAATTTGTTGGGATGAATTAACATGTGCTACTGGGCTTAATTTAAGGCCCAAAATTAAGTCATAAGACATGGCCCAAATGGAGAAAAGATCCATTCTACCATTGACCAAGTAAAACACATTTAATGTTTGGCTAAGGATGACTTGATGTATTATATAAGGCATAAAATCAGACTTTTTTTCATTACAACACACATGTGATTTCTAGAATTTTCCAAAACATTTCTCATCTCTCACAAACCCTAAGCAACTATCTTTTTGGACCAGATCACTCTCTTGCAATCTTTGGTAAGTGTTTAATCTTATGGTTTAGTATATTATATGCTTAATATGGTGTATAAATCATGTTTGTTATGTTGGCAAAGTGTTGGACAGTTCACTATGTGTAAAACAGTTTATGTTTGCTTAATCGGTAAAGGGTTTTGCCTTATAAACTTGAAAGTGGACTTGTGGTCTTGAACAAAGTGAATTTTAGGGATTAAATATAAAGATGTAAGATGTGGTTATGTATTTAACTTGCTTTCTCTTTGTGTATAACATTTGGAATTGTTGTTGCGAAATTGTGCATAGAATTGGTGACATATTGAAAGGAAAATGTAGTTTTGGTGATGTTCATGTGTGTTGTGAAACCATGATTGTTATTTGGCATACAAGTGACCTAAAATATGAAAGGATAGGCTGAATTATGGCCACGTACCATTTATTACAAAAAAAAGGACCCTAAAATGACCCCTGGAGGCTAAAATGGGCACCCGCTCTCGCGTCTGGAGCACTTGCGGGTGCAGATACCAATGCAGGTGGCTCTGGACAAGGACAGAGGGGAACTTGTAGACTTATTTAATCCAATTGAGGGCGCAGGTGTCTCTGCATCCCAGTCCAGAGTTTCATTTTTTTTGTTTTTGCTTCTCTTTGACCCCCCAAGTCCCCTATACCCTTGTTGGATGCAATTATCAACTTATGGTACCTTTTGAATGGCTTTAATGGGTATTTCGGAGGCATGTTGGATTATATCAATTATGGATTATTGTTAATGTGTTATTGTGAAAGGTATTGAGATGACTTGATGGCGTAATTGTGATGTGGTGTTACTGAGAAAGTGTAAAGTATAAACTTGGTGTGAAATGCTATTGGTTTATGATGTCTTGGTGAATGTGTGGAATGTTGTGGTGTTGTTGGTATGGTGATGCAGTGAGTTGTATTGTAGTAGGATGAAATGACTCTATATAGCAGTCACGTAGCTCGTTATCATTTTATGCACTTGTAATGTAGTTAGTTGTTAACGTGACCTCCGTTATGTACTTGTGTTGTAGAGTAACACGTAAGGAAGGAGCTGGATTGTTGTATTCACATATAGGGTTGTGTATTCATAATTGCAAGATAAGGTATGTAAGGTTACTCTTTTCGTATCCTTCTGCAGCACCTATTGTTCACATTGTCATTGCACTTGTTTCTATTCCGAAAAGTCTTAAAGTATCTCATTTTAGGTTTGTTAACAATTGTTATTCATGTGTCCCATAATTGTGGACTATTGTTCCAAAGTTCCAACAATGTTACAACCACCAACGTATCACTCTTATAACAAAAGAATTGAAGTAATGCATACTTGTTGAGTACGGGTGGCAACCCAAAGGGGCAAAAGCCTAGCTATGGGCGATCCCGAATGAATATTGAAAACGGGTGGAAACTTAAAGGGGCGTAAGCCTAGCTAGAGGTGATCCCGAAGGATTTGTGGGAATGAGTGGCAACTCGAACGGGCATAAGCCTAGCTAGAGGCGATCCCAAATGGGTGCCAACTCAAAGGGGCGGAAGCCTAGCTAGAAGCGATCCCAAATGATTATATAAATGATATTATATGGACGATATTATATGAATGATTGTGATAATGATATGAATGAAAAATGAAAGAAATAAATGCAATGTACACGACTCCCCACATGTATATTATGGTGGCTAATCTATATTGTCCACCCACTTGTACTTGATTTCATTGAAGTCCTTATATCTTATGTAGTTACTTATGGCCTTACATACTCAGTACACTCTTTGTACTAACGTCCCTTGGGGGAATTACCTTACTTGCTGCAGGAGCAGGTGTTAGTAGACCTCCATATTAGGTTGCGGGTCATCTACAGAATATTGGTGAGCTCTAGTTGGTTTGGGGCTTTTCGAGTCACATGTGTACACTTGTTTTGGTAATATGTAAATGTTGTATAAAGCGGGGACTTGTCCCGACTTTAGGTTGGTTATGTCTATGTATCTGTAGAGGCTTTATAGATGTTGTGGGACAAATGAAGGGATGTAAGGGATGTATGCTTTTGACGTGGTGGCCCTAACGGCCAAGTTTCATATATATATATCATATGTGTTCCATGACTTCCGCCATTAGCATCTTGTATCTATACGTGATAGTGATGTTCATTGGGTGACATGCATATGGGCGTACATGAACTAAAGATTGGTTCTCTCGGGCCTTAACGGCTTAGGGTGCCAGTCCGACCTGTTGGAATTAGAGGTGTGACAAAAGTGGTATCAGAGCAGGTCGTCCTAAGGGTGTCTACAAAGCCGTGTCTGAGTAGAGTCTTGCTTATGGATGTGTTGTGCACCACATTTATAAGTAGGAGGCTACGGGACATTTTGGAGTTGTTTCTTTTCTTTATTTCTTAGATCGTGCATTAGAGCCACATTTGTAGGTGGAATCATATCTGACCATTGTAATTGGTTTTCTTTGTTATAGTAAAATGTCGATTACAAGACGAGGTAGAGGCAAAGGTAAGCAGGTAGATATGCCTGTCGGAGAAGGAATAATTAAATCACCACCTAACCAAGCTAGTCAAGATGGGGCTAACGTTGAGTTTGCATCGTGGGCTTCTTCTACTTTTCCAGCTCCAGAAGAGCCGAGAAGGAGAGAAGAACCTGTCGAACCACCTGTTAATGCTACTGAGTAGGATCTAAGAAATCTGGTGCAAATATTGACACAAATAGTTGCTAAACAAATTCAAGGACGAGTTGGTCCAACGACAAGTGATGATGGTGCGGCTAGGGTAGCTAGTCGACGGACACAGGATTTTCGGAAATTAGACCCTCCCACATTCACTGGGTCAGATGTGAATGCAGATCCATAGGACTTCGTGGACCAAATTCAAAGGGCTCTAGATGTTATGTATGTGACTGGTGTAGAAACAGTGGAGCTTGCAGCATATAGACTAAAAGGCGAGGCAATATAATGGTACGAAGATTGGAAATGATCTAGGGGTATTGGTGCAATTCCAGCTAGTTGGGTTGAATTCAAAACTACCTTCCTTGATCATTATCTCCCATATGAGATTCGAGAGGCTCGTGCGGATCGGTTTTTAAATATTCGTCAGGGGAATATGAGTGTCAGAGAATACAGTCTACGGTTTAATTCTTTGGCTCGGTATGCTCCTAATGTACTATCCACTATGGACGACAGAGTCCATCAATATGTGGATAGATTGGAGCCATATTTGGTGAGAGACTGCACCATTGCTTCTTTGAACAGAGATATGGATACAGCCAGAATACAGGCTTTTGCACAGAAAATAGAGGATCAGAGGCAGTGGAGAAGGACACAATAAGTTGAAGGAGGGCCGTCTAAAAGGGCTAGATCTATGGGACAGGTCATGGCGTCCCAAGAAGAGTTTAGGCCTCAGAATTTTAAAAGACCGCCTAGACCATCATTTTCTTATTCCACAGCAGGCACTCAATCTCAATTTCAAGGGTTTAGAGGCAATCATTTTGGGCAGAGCAGTGTGGTTCGAGGTTCACAGACAGCAGGATTTTCTCTCCAACCATGTCAGCACTGTGGGAAGTCTCATTTAGGTGAATGCCGGGTTGGAATGAATGTTTGCTATTTTTGCAGCGTGCCAGGGCACATGGTGAGAGAGTGCCCACAAAGGGGCATGGGTGGTATAGAACGACCTACGGGATCAACCGTTGCATCATCATCATCGGTTCCTTCCTTAGGTAGAGGAGTGCAGCCTACTGGGATGGGTAGAGGTGCTAGAGCAGCAGCTAGTTCCAGTGGAGCCCAGAATCGCACCTATGCTCTAGTGGACCGGCAGAATTCGGAGGCTTCTCTTGAAGTAGTTACAGGTACATTATCCATATTTTCACATAATGTATATGCATTGATTGATCTGGGTTCTACATTATCATATGTCACTCCATTGATTGCGGAAAAATTTAAAAGAATGCCGAAATTATTGATTAAGTCATTTGAAGTATCTACGCCTATTGGTGATCTATTATAGCTAAGAGAGTTTATCGTGATTGCATAAGTACTGTTTGTGGTCATGATACGTTGGCCTATCTTATTGAGCTAGAGATGATAGATTTTGATGTTATAATGGGTATGGATTGGTTAGCTTCTTATTATGCCACAGTAGATTGCCGAGCTAAGAAGGTACATTTTCATTTTCCACAAAAGAATGTTCTTGAATGGAAGGGTAATGTGGGGGCAGCGAGAGGAAAATTTATTTCCTATCTTAAGGCACAAAAAAAGATATCCAAGGGGTACATGTTCCACCTAGTAAGTTTGCGGGATACGGACGTGAAGCCACCAACTCCTCAATCGGTTCCAGTAGTAAATGAATTCCTTGATGTATTTCCTGAAGATCTTCCAGGTTTACCTCCAGAATGGGAAGTAGAGTTTGGTATTGATGTAATTCCAGGCACTCAGCCTATCTCTATTCCCCCGTATAGAATGGCTCCAGCAGAATTTTGAGAACTGAAGGAGCAATTAAAAGACTTGCTGGACAATGGGTTCATAAGGCCTAGCATGTCCTCGTGGGGTGCACAAGTATTATTTGTACGGAATAAAGATGGCACATTGAGAATGTTTATTGACTATCGGCAATTGAATAAGGTAACGATCAAGAACAAATATCCCCTCCCCAGAATTGACGATTTGTTTGATCAGTTACAGGGTGCCAAATTTTTTTCAAAGATTGACTTGAGATCGGGTTACCATCAAGTCAGAGTTAGAGAAAAAGATAAACCCAAGACAACTTTTCGAACACGATATGGCCATTATGAATTTTTAGTTATGTCGTTTTGACTAACAAATGCACCAACTATTTTCATGGATTTGATGAATAGGGTGTTTAAGCCATTTCTAGATGTGTTCGTGACGATGTTTATAGATGACATCCTTGTTTATTCAAGATCACAAGAGGACCATGCTAATCACTTACGGCAGGTGTTACAGATTCTTCGTGAGCGTAAGTTGTATGCAAAGTTCTATAAATGTGAATTTTGGTTAAAATCCATAGAATTCTTGGGTCACATTGTGTCAGATGAAGGGATAAGGATTGATACACAAAAGATAGAAGCGGTGAAGAATTGGCCAAGACCTACGACGCCTATGGAAATTCGTAGCTTCCTTGGGTTGGCAGGTTATTAAAGAAGATTTGTTGAAGGGTTTTCTTCCATTGTGGCACCTTTAACAAAGCTTACACACAAGGCAATCAAGTTTCAGTGGAATGATGCATGTGAGAAAAGTTTCCAAGAGCTGAAAGATAAATTGACTTCTACACCAGTATTGGTACTTTCGAAAGGCACAGAAGGGTATGCAGTATATTGTGATGCTTTCAGAGTTGGCCTAGGGTGTGTATTGATGCAGCACAGTAACATAATAGAGTATGCCTCATGACAGTTACGGCCACATGAGAGAAACTATCCTACACATGATCTTGAGCTTGCGGCTGTGATATTTTCCTTAAAGATATGGGACCATTATTTGTATGGGGTTCATGTTGATATATACACTGATCACAAAAGTTTGCAATATATCTTTAAGCAGAAGGATTTAAATCTGAGGCAGCGGAGGTGGCTTGAACTATTGAAAGACTATGATATTGATATCCTATATCATCCAGGAAAAGAAAATGTGGTAGCCGATGCATTAAGCCGCAAGGCAATAGGAGGCACTAGAGGCCAGTTGACGGAAAAGCAAGACCTAGTCAAGGATCTACATCAACTAGCCATCTTGGGAGTTCATCTTCTTGAATCTTCAGAAGAAGGGGTTATTGTGCAAAATGCGGCAGAATCTTTATTAATAGCTGAAGTAAAAGAGAAGCAGCATGCGGATCCTATGTTATTGCAACTGAAAGAAAATGTACAACAGGGTCTGACAAAGGCATTTGATCTTACGCAAGAGGGAGTACTTCAGTGCCAAGGAAGATTGTGTGTACCGAATGTAGATGAACTAAGGAAACGAATTATGATAGAGGCGCATCATTCACAATATTCTATTCATCCGGGAGCCACCAAAATGTATCACGATTTGAAAGAAATATATTGGTGGGGTAACATGAAGAAGAACATTGTAGGATTCATAGCTCAATGTCCAAATTGTCAACAAGTAAAAGTAGAGCATCAGAAACCTGGAGGTTACATGCAATGTATCAATCTTCCAGTCTTGAAATGGGACATGATTAACATGGATTTCATCACAGGTTTGCCTCGTACACTGTGAAAATTTGATTCCATATGGGTAATAGTTGATAGGCTTACCAAGTCAGCGCATTTTCTACCAGTCAAGACCACATATACAGCTGAAGATTATGCAAGGTTGTATGTTAAAGAGATAGTGCGATTACACGGGATTCCAATCTCTATTATATTAGACAGGGGAGCTCAATTTACTGCACATTTTTGGAGATCTTTTCAGAGGAGTTTGGGAACCCAAGTGAGTTTGAGTACAGCTTTTCATCCTCAGACAGATGGACAAGCAAAATGTACTATCCAAAAACTTGAAGATATGCTACGAGCTTGCACGTTGGACTTTAAAGGTAGTTGGGATGATCATCTACCTCTTATTGAATTTGCCTATAATAATAGCTATTATTCAAGTATCAAAATGACACCTCATAAAGCTTTATACGGAAGGAAGTGTAGATCACCAATTGGATGGTTTGAAGCGGGTGAAACTGCTTTACTTGGGCCAGATCTTGTTCATCAAGCTATGGAGAAAGTTAAATTGATCCAACAGCGGCTAAAAAGGGCCCAAAGTCGACACAAGTCATATGCTGATGTTAGAAAAAGAGGGCTCGAATTTGCCATAGGTGATTGGGTATTCTTGAAGGTGTCACCGATGAAAGGGGTAATGTAATTTGGAAAGAAAGGAAAGTTGAGTCCACGTTATATAGGGCCATATGAAATTTTTCAAAGATTTGGGCAAGTTGCGTATGAATTATCATTACCCCAAGAACTCTCCACAGTTCATCCAGTATTTCATGTTTCGATGCTTCGAAAGTGCATAGGAGATCCATCTCATATTGCTCCCATGGAAGATGTACAAGTTACAGAGGATCTCACCTATAAAGAGATCCCTATTGCTATTCTGGATTGTCAAGTGAAGAGATTAAGGAATAAAGAAGTGGCTTCCGTAAAAGTACTTTGGAGAAATCAACAAGTAGAAGAAATCACATTGGAAGCTGAGGACATGATGAAGTCTAACTACCCGCATATATTTCAAACGGAAGAACAAGTGCACGATGCGGAATTGGAGAAATAACAAGTAAGTATCTAAGAGCATTATGTATATATGTGATAACATGAAGAATGATCCTAGACTTGAATTTGTGTTAATTGGATAATGTCACCAACATTCGGGGATGAATGTTTCTAAGGGGGGAAGGATGTAACACCCCGTACATTTCCGAACCTAATTGATTACCTTAACATTTATGAAATTATTTAAACATGAGATGGTTGGTGAATTATGCATTAATTTGTTGGGCTGAATTAATGTAATACCCCATACATTTTTGACGTTATTTGACGACTTTGAGTTATGGTTACCTTAGTATTGAAGATAAAACGTATGTATCTTGGATAGTATTGGATGTATCTTAGTATTTGCAAAGAGGGAAAAAAAACTTCAGAGGGGCAGAAAATCTCGCACCACCCCTTGCTTTAGGTGGTGTGGCGCGAACCTCCAGGTTCAGAGGGGCAGCAATTTTTGCGCCACTGCCCTGTTTTGCAGCAGTGGCGCAAGGCACAATAACTTGGCCTTTTCCGAGCTCGTTTTGCGATGTAATGTAACGTCGATTCTTCCATGGGTTATTTTGGTTCCTTGGAGTTATTTTAGCATTGTTAAGGTTTCAAATACCTTGATACACTTCCACATGATCAAACCATGAAACACAAGAAATTACCAAAAATGTTCAATTAAGCCGTGGACGGCTAGAATGTCTAGTTTTGCGATTGAGGCTACGAACATGAATCTCGTAAGTGAATATTGTTGTGATGCTATGGAATTTTTTAAACATGAGATATATGATGGATTATACATTGATTTTAGTGGGCTAAGCTAATATGTGTTATTGGGCCCAAAGTGAGGCCCAAAATAAGGCCAAAATGGAAAGGCCCAAAGGAAAATGACCCATTCTTCCAATATTGACCAAGTAAACAAGACATTAAATGCCAAGGAATGGATAAGGATGAATTGAGGCTTATATAAAGGGAAAAATAAGATTTTTATTCTTTACAACTCTCATAACTTTTGGATATTTTCACAAACATTTTCTCTCATTACCAAACCCTAAGGCCAATATCCCTTTTGACACTTTGGACAAGACCATCACTTTGCAAGCTTGGGTAAGTATTTATTCTTGTGATTTAGCATATTATATGTATGAATTATTGTGTAGATCATGATGGTGGTGTTGGAAAGATTGAATAGGACACTTTTGCCCTTTGGTAAAAGATGTGCCATTTTGTGAATTAAACTTGAAAGGTGACTTGTGGTTTTGATGAAGGAGCATGGTATGGATAAAATATGAACATGTATGGTGTGATTTTGTTATTTAACTTGTTATTTTCTAAAAGTGTAAATTGTGGGATTTTGGCCGATATGTGCTATGAGGTGTATTAAGGTGATTTGATGGATTATTTGTGATATGGCATGAATGAGAAAGTGTAAAGAAGAAGCTTTGTTGAAAAATGCTATTGGTTATGATTTTTGGTCAATGTATGGCATGATGTGATATTTTTGGTATGGTCATGCCGAAATTTCATTGTAAAGGGGAAAATGACGTTATAGGCAATTATGTAACTTTTGTCGTCTTTTGCACTTGTAAGGTGATTAGATGTTGACGTAAATTTCGTTATGTAATTGTATTGTAGAGTAAGGGACTGGATCATTATATTCGTTAGGATTGTGGATTCTTATTGAGGAAATTAAGGTATGTAAGGTTACTCTTTCCGTATCCTTCTGCAACATATAGTATTCACCTTGTCATGGTATTTACTCCTTTCCGAATTGTCCTTAGGTATTTCATTTTGAGTTATCATTTATTGTTAATCACATATATCTCATTCTTGGTCTATTATCATTCATGTGTCACATAATCATAAGCATGGTTCCAAGTTCCAATAATGTTATATTTAAAAGTTCCCAAAATGAAGTAACTATTGATTGAGCTATTTCAAAGATTAAAGAAGTGATGTTGTAAAGAAGAGAGATGTTTCATGGGTGGTATACCAGGGGTTAAATAACCTAGCATGGGTCAATCCCAATATTTATGGATGGTATCCCAGGGGTGAGAAGAACACCTAGCATGGGTCGATTCCGCTACGGGTGGTATCCCAGGGGCAAAGGAAAAGCCTAGCATGGGTCGATCCTGATTACTAGTGATTACCCACTGATCAGCTTGGGGCCTGGGCATTATATGATTGGATGAATGAGTGATGAATAAAGGAATGAGTGAATGATCGAATGAGTATAAAAGTAAAGAAAAGAAAGTAATTCATAATGTGCATATCTCTTTATATACAGATTGATGACTTAGCCTTATTGAGTACGCATTTATATTTGATTTCATTGAAGTCTTTATGTATTATATAGTTTCATGCAGCCTTACATACTCAGTACATTCTTCGTACTGACCCCTCTTGGGGGATTTACCTTACTTGCTGCAGGCGCAGGCACTAGTAGACCTCCCCAGTGAGCTGCAGAACTTCTATTGACCTTTGGTGAGCTCCTGTCAATTCGGGGCTTCCCGTGTCTCAGTTGTACATGTATTTTGGTATTGAGAATGTGATGTAAAGCGGGGCTTGTCCCGAATGTAGGTTGGACATGTATGTACTTCTATTAGAGGCTTTTGTAGACGTACGTGGGTATGTAAAGTAATGTGAAGAGAAGAGATGTGTGTCGTTTGACTTGATGGCTATGTCGGCCAAGTTTCTTATATGTCAATATATATATCTTACATGTTCCATGATTTTCTATGTTAGCCTATTATGTTCTTATGTGATGGTGGTGTTTCTTATGGCATGCATATGAATGAATGTAAGCAGAGCTTGGTTCTCTCGGGCCTTGTCGGCTACGAGTGCCAATCCATCCCGATAGGGTTCGGGGGGTGACAATTAACATGTGCTAATGTGCTAATGCAGCCTTATTTCATCCAATTGAGGGCGCAGGTGGCTCTGCATCCCAGTCCAGAGTTTCATTTTTTTTGTTTTTGTTTCTCTTTGACCCCCCAAGTCCCCTATACCCTTGTTGGACGTAATTATCAACTTATGGTACCTTTTGAATGGCTTTAAGGGGTATTTCGGAGGCATGTTGGATTATATCAATTATGTATTATTGTTAATGTGTTATTGTGAAAGGTATTGAGATGACTTAATGGCGTAATTGTGACATGGTGTTACTGAGAAAGTGTAAAGTATAAACTTGGTGTGAAATGCTATTGGTTTATGATGTCTTGGTCAATGTGTGGAATGTTGTGGTGTTGTTGGTATGGTGATGAAGTGAGTTGTATTGTAATAGGATGAAATGACGCTATATAGCAGTCACGTAGCTCGTTATCATTTTATGCACTTGTAATGTAGTTAGTTGTTAACGTGACCTCCGTTATGTACTTGTGTTGTAGAGTAACACGTAAGGAAAGAGCTGGATTGTTGTATTCACATATAGGGTTGTGTATTCATATTTGCAAGATAAGGTATGTAAGGTTACTCTTTCTGTATCCTTCTGCAGCACCTATTGTTCACATTGTCATTGCACTTGTTTCTATTCCGAAGTGTCTTAAAGTATCTCATTTTAGGTTTGTTAACAATTGTTATTAATGTGTCCCATAATATTGAGAACAGGTGGAAACTTAAAGGGGCATAAGCCTAGCTAGAGGTGATCCCGAAGTATTAGTGGGAATGAGTGGCAACTCGAAGGGGCATAAGCCTAGCTAGAGGCGATCCCGAACGGGTGCCAACTCAAAGGGGCGGAAGCCTAGCTAGAGGCAATCCCAAATGATTATATAAATGATATTATATGGACGATGTTATATGAATGATTTTGATAATGATATGAACAAAAAATGAAAGAAATAAATGCAATGTACACGACTCCACACATGTATATTATGGTGGCTAATCTATATTGTCCACCCACTTGTACTTGATTTCATTGAAGTCCTTATATCTTATGCAGTTACTTATGGCCTTACATACTCAGTACATTCTTTGTACTGATGTCCATTGGGGGACTTACCTTACTTGTTGTAGGCACAGGTGCTAGTAGACCTCCACAGTACGTTGCGGGTCATCTATCAAATATTGGTGAGCTCCAGGTTGTTGGGGGCTTTCCGACTCACATGTGTACACTTGGTTTGGTATTATGTAAATATTGTATAAAGCGGAGACTTGTCCCTACTTTAGGTTGGTTATGTCTATGTATCTGTAGAGGCTTTGTAGATGTTGTGGGACAAATGAAGGAGTGTAAGGGATGTACGCTTTTGACGTGGTGGACCTAATGGCCAAGTTTCATATATATATATATATCATATGTGTGTCATGACTTCCGCCATTAGCATCTTGTATCTATACGTGATAGTGATGTTCATTGGGTGACATGCATATGGGCGTACATGAATTGAAGATTGGTTCTCTCGGGCCTTAATGGCTTTGGGTGCCAGTCTGCCCCATTGGAATTCGAGGTGCGACATGCAACCCTAAAAGAATAATGAAGTTTCTATCTCCGAAACAAAGGGACCAGAAAATAATAGAAAAACCCATGGTAGCCCGAAAGATGCAGCTCACCCTTGAGTTCGAATATGATCCAAGTCATTGCTAAGGTTTTGAAACAGTCACTGGAATATGCTCTGCACTCAACCAAAAGAAGAGCACGTGTAGTATCAGCTCACAAGAAACAACGGTACATCGGTAGGATAATCAGCCAACCCAAAATGAGAAATATGGACACAACCAAAACTTAGTACAACAAGACAACCATGAACCTTATCATGCAACTATCTTTCAAGTTCATAATACTTAACCTTGTAACCAAGTACGACACAGATATCAAGTGTCTGCACACCTTATATCACCAATCCCATGGATATGGACAAATACCGATACATTCCACAACAATGACAGATATCACAACAATCACAACCACAATGACAACATAGTAACACTTGTACAATCCAACAAGCTTTCACATAAGTTCATTGTAAGCGATTAACACTTAGGATATCAAACAGTCATTTAGTTTCCTTAAACATACATTGTACAAGCAATACTAAGAATTAGTTACCATGCACACATAACACAAATTGCGTTTCAACTACATTAAAACCATCACCTACATCAATCCAAGCTTGCACCACTCAATCAAGCCTGAGCCTTGCCTTTTCGTGTTTCCGCTTGATCGTAGTCCCGCTAGGTCATGGTCTAAAAACATGAACACAATAATAATCAACCAAATGACCCACCATGTCAAGGATTACAACCTAATCCCTAACCCTCATAGCCAAATTCATGATCATCCCACCCATTCTAGGGTTTTCCCACTAACAATTCACCCTAAAACTACCAATTTCACAGTTACATTAGTGAATTAATGACATACAAGAGTATATTAATGATTAACAACTAAAACCCAAAGGTTTACACCTAATTTACACCCCTACACTATAAAATCTTCTAAATCAAGCTTAAACTTCCCCCAAAACCCACAAACTAGTGATTCTAAGGTTTTTTAATCAAAAAAACTATTAATGGGGATGAAATACTTACCTTTACAAAGAAAATCACTAGAAAATGAAGGAAAATTACCCAAATTTCCTATGAGCTTCCCCAAAAATGAGTTTAGAATCATATACAATTTTGGGGGGAAATTTATACATTTATAATAATTTACCCAGCTATAGCATCTAGATCCCGCTATAGTGGGATTGACCTACGTTGACTTCTGCTATAGCGGAAACTTTCCATCTATAGAAGGAGTCGCTATAAAGATGTTTCACCCGCTGTAGCTGGAATGGCAAGGCAGAACCTCAAGAATCCTCCCAGGTTTGTCTTTTTCGTAACACACCCTCAAACTATGATATCCGAGACACCTTTACATCAAGTTTGATATTAGGAGTTCTACTCACCCGAATTCACTTCCGAAAAGTCTTACAAATTCCTTATTAAGTTAGCTAATATAAAATCAAGCTAAACTTTATTAAATCTACCCTGTCCCTTCCCGAATTGTCCTAGACCATTTCTCTCTCTAATTTTATTCAAAACTAACCTAGCCTGAAAAATTTAAATTCCATCTCAGAGAAAATCTTGACCCAAATTTTTACACGATTGACTCACCCATAACAACGGAAACTGTCATTACAAAAGATTCAAGTTTACCCATCGTTTATCCCTGAACGATAAAAACAAGAAAATGAGCCAAGCCAAGAAGATAAAAAGAAGTACATGTATCCTCAAATAAGTGAGGGTACGTATCCTGCATGTCTCTCTCGGTTTCCCAAGTGGCTTCCTCAATCGGACGATGCTTCCATTGTACCTTTACAAATAGAATTTCCTTTGTGTTTGATTTCTGGATATCTGATGTCGCCCAAAATATGACTCCTGAGAAGTATAAAGCGGTCGCTGAATCAAATATAGAACCCAACTAGGTTGGGGTCGATCCCATAGGGAATAGGACGAAAGTAGGTTGAGTTCTTGTTCGAGTAGTTGGAAAATAAGTAAAAAGGGGGAAATATTTGTAACATGTAGTGATAATAACAAGTGGTGATTCTTTGAAGTTGTTTTCAATATGAGAAATACACTAGGACTGTGATCCCCAATGATTCCTTAACTCTACCGGTTATTGGTGCTAGCAAAACTGTCCCGCTGCTTTGCATGCAAAATCTAACAAGATATGTTCATCTAAACGTCTCTCGACCTTGGTTAGATGAATTTCACTCTTCTCCTCTCGGTCTCCGAGCGTCGCACTACTAACCCTTGTCCTGGATCTCATATAACTATTCCTGCTAAGGCTCAAGTTATTAGATGAAGGTTGATAGCTTCAAATCTCTGTTGTTATTTTCTTTTCCCAATCTCTACCTCTCTCTCGAGTAAGTCTAGAATACAGGCGAGTTTCAAATGTTTGCAACCGTTAGAAGATAAATCACAACGAAGGAAATAATAATACATGCATTCACACCGGTTTAGAATTGTTTGCACTTAACCCATTTCGTTAATTCCTCATGGTTCACACAACCCTAGTTAATGAGTTTAGCTACTCATGTTCGCCAGAGCACAATAAGAATTTGAAGATAAAGACATAATTTTAAACTCACAATAATGAATAAACTCTGAAATCTCAATTATGAATAAAACCCTAGAATCGGTGTTCCAAGATTATAAAATAAAAATGTGTTTCTGAACTCAAAATAATGAAAAACTATCTCAAAACAATGTATTGACTAACTCTCGCACATAGGAAAATACAGTTATAGATACAAGACAAATCCTGTCCTAATCAAAACAGGACAACAGAGTCGGTAACTTTCCACGGTATCGTGACTTGGTATCGTGGAACCAAGCCATGTCACTTGGATCAGTTTCATGGAAATCAGGCAACATAGCATATCTTTGAAGTCCATTCACAGCACCCACTCACATCACGTGAGTGGAGTCACGCCATGTGGATGCCTGTCGTGGAAATCTGACAACATTAAACATCTTTGAAGATGACTCATGACAGACACTCACGTCACTTGAGTCCTGTCGTGAGTCACTCCTCTGTTACTAGACTCAGCTCTTTCGTCTTTAGATACTTCATTCTCGAGCATGATTTCTTCCTTTTTGTCCATTTTGCCTGCAAAACCTATTCTCCTGCAATATAGAATAGAAAATACGTCATACCAACCAAACACACCCAAGTTATAGCAGATTTTCCTTGTTTTAAGCATCGAAAGTGTCATGAAACCATAACACATCAACACCCTCAACTTAGAACGTTTGCATGTCCTCAGGTGAACAAAACAAAAAAACACATATACGATGCTTAACTAAGAGAAACCTAAGGGACCTACGGCAGTCGATCATTGCTTTTAGCCTCAAAACTCTTCTAACCCTTCTGATTTACAAATCAAAACCACGTTGTGTATACATGCAACATATTATTGTGACACAGAAGGGATCAAGTGATGGCATCAGATTATGAACAAACAACTGAGCATATACGCAAATGTCATTATCCGAACAAATAGCAGCTAACAATGCAACCCATGTACTCTCACAATCAATGAAGTACCATGCACTCACAGTATACTAATGAATCTCAAATTAGGGACTCGGTCAAAAATACTCTCTCTCATAAAGAAGTTCAAATAGTGTGCATGAAATACCATAGGCTTGCCCTTATTTTCTATGCCTTAGTTTTTTTTTTGGACAGTTGGACTAGGATCACTATAGGACTTTAATAGGATTATAATGTCGGCTTGGGGATGGGTATGGTACATATGGATATGGTTACTTAACCCTCCTTGACACTACACTATTTTTGGCTCCACTTTTCAACCATGCTTATTTATTCTCCCTTATTCTTGTTCATTTATTTTCAGATTTCGGGGTGTGATTTTCTTCATTTTCAAAACACAATTTTCTTTATTTATTTTTTTCAATTTCTATTCATTTCACTTTAATTTTTTTTTCTTTTTTCTTCACACCCAAACCTATTTTATCTCTTTTTTTCTTTCACTAACCCCTTCTTCATACCCAAATCATTCTACGCACCCCTATAATAGCCACCCTCAGCTCAGATAATTTGCCTGAGTTGAGTTACACAATGTCCAAGGAGGGACCAGGGCCAAGACAGGTTCATTATAAATCAAAAAGGGAAGGTGAATAGGCTAATGAAAGAAACAGGTCAATTAAGGCTCAATTAGGGATCAAGGGATACTTAATTCATTTGGTCAGGCATTTAGGCTACAAGCGGACTTATTCAAAAATGGCCTATGATCCTTTCCTAATCAGTATCCTCTAACCTAGGCAAGACTAACCGGGCAAGTTCTGGATCGCACACACAAAGTTAACTAAGTAATGACCTCACACACAAATAGCACAGGATTGTATTATCAACTGGGTTCATGCAATGCTAGCTACAATTATTCTGCCTATAATACTAATGCCATAACAAGATCCAACAGCTGTCATAAACTAACCTACTACACCCACAATTCAAAACAAAAATTTTTAGGAGGGGTATTCTTTAGATAATCAAAAAGCATCCTTAGTATTCAAAATACGTTCAAAATTGGATTGCACTAAGGTTCCCTTATTTTTCTCCTAATTAAACACAAAAATACATAATAATATAAATAACAACCTAAACATGTCGGTTCTACTATGATAGCACACTCGGGGGAAAAGAAACACGGCAACAAAAACCCCTAACTGGTGGTACACCCCTACCCCCAACTAACAATGGTGCACTGCCCTCAGTGCACAGCTATCAATATAATAAATGCAAGGGAGTAAAGACATACCTGCAGCGTCCTAAGCGTCAAAAGTAGGCCCGCCCATAGCGGGATCACTCGTATGCCCTGTGGGCTCTCTGCTAGGCACATCCGATGGAGGGGGTGCCTAACTAGAGGATGCACTATGCTCCCTCTGCTCCTCTACGATCTGGCTAGTATGGTACTCCACCCTGGAGGCTTTAATCGCTCTCCGAATATCACCCTCAAACTCATCACCACTATCCACCTGCTCCTACGGACTGCGTGGACGTGTGCCTCTATCAATAAGAGGCTCCTCATCGGCAAACAAATCCACCTCAAGAACTGGCCGCATCGGAGCCTGAATAGGCATAGGTGGAATAACAGGGGCATTGCTCGGTGCCAAAGCTCAGACCTCTTTTCGCAATGCAGCTACCTCCTATGTCAATGCTGCCATACTAGGATTCTATGCAGAACCCAACCGAGTAGCCATCCACGCCTCAAAGCTATCAATCCGGCCATGCAGCTCACACATGAATGTATCCATAAAAGCAGACATACGGTCCTCCACCCTAGCCTCTGCAGACTCAACTGTGATCCTGACCCATGGCTTAATATGGGATACTAACTTAAACATCTGTGCCTCTGTGTGGGCCTGTCGCTCAAACATCTGCGTCTGCCTATCAACCAGCTGCTGCAAAAATTCTCTCAAAATTGAGACCATACCAGAAGGAGGTGGTGGTGCTGTAGTGCTGGGTACCTCATCGTCAATCAGGCCTGTGCCCTCAGGAGGTGCATGAACAGTATCAAGAACGCTCACCGGTATACTAATAGGCATAGGGGTTCTCACTGGCTCATCTCTATCTCCAGGCCCTTCAAAAAGGGTTGTTGCTGATGACCTGGAAGGCTAAGACCATCGTGGAACACTGGGGAAAGATCCCCGCTGCTGCATCAACCCAATATCTGCTATGCAGGTCACCTCGATATAGTGATTGATGGTAGGTATCCTAACCACACCCGCCCAATCACACAGGCTCTGAATCAAATCGGGAAAAGGGATACTAGTATGGTCTAAAAAGGCACACTCATGAATCTCCCTAAGAATTTACATGGCAATATGAATATCATAACCTGCAAGGATGCTAGCCACCACCACAGCCCGGTCTAAGGTGAGTGAATTATCAGTATTAGTGGGCCCCAACCGATGCCTAACAACCGACCACCAAAACCTGCCATAAAAATAGAGTGTGGACTTCTTGATATCTTGCTTCCCAGTCACCCAACTAGAATCAACACCGTCCTATGCTATATAACCAGCAATCCACCTCAGCAACTCCAACTTCTAATCAGCATCCCACATTTTAATCCCATTTCTGACAGTCTCTATGCGATGATCAAACTCAGCAGTCGTAGCTGGCAAATGACGATCTGCACCAAATAAGAATCGGTGGATGGTCTACTCAGATATATCGACTCTGGTCCCCTGAACCAAAGTATGAGTCAATAGTGGTTGGTCCCGATACCGCTGCCCAACAGGTGTACTCAAATCAACAGACAACATAGGACGCATAAAATTCTCAAACCAATTCTGAGCTGTAGCGACCAGGAGGCTCCGCCATCCATCCAAACCCATACTTCTCAAACACAAGCCAAATATCAAGCAATGCCTTTAACTCTTCTATCTGATATCGGGGCTCCTCCATAATAATTCTTTGACACACGCCCCACTCAGTAAGCTCGGCATCCCTGTCATAAAATACCTGCATGCCCTGAACACACCATCATTAGATATCCCATCTCTGTGAGGGAGTCGGGGCACTCTGTTCACCAGTGCTCGAAAAAGAGGTTGTAGCCTCTACCGTAGAGGTACCCTATCCTGTAGTATCATCCGCAGAGCCCGATACTGACTCTTCCTCCCCCTCTTCAGACTGGGGGGTGGACTCAGAAGACTGATTAGGAATAACTAACTGGATAGGTTGTGGAATGGGCTGAAGTGTGGCCCAGGCAGCAGCTTGTGCCCGAGTCTGTAACCTTGTGGTACAAGGCACTAGTGCAGTATCATCAGTGACAATATCAAAAACCTCCTCGGAGCTACTTTTTCCTGATTCTGTCGGTTCATCACGCAAATGGATCAAAAATTTTGGATTTTTTATTTGAATTCTTGATGAAGAATCAAGGTGGTCACGTTTGGGATTTGGTTTGGGGGTATGGTATTGGGTTAGGGTTGGATTTTGGGTATTTGGGTTGGTTTTAGTTCAGAATTTTGGGTAATTGGGTTGGGTGGGTCAAATTTTTAGGGTTGGTTGTTCGGATTCTGGTCTGTGGAGGGTTTAGGTGAAGAGGGTTTGTTGGATTTGGAATTTTGATCTTTGGGAATGTAGAAATTTTGGAGTATAGGTATGAGAATTGGGTGAATTTATGGAAGTAGGGTTTATGAATAGGATAAGGAGTAGAGAAAGAGGATGTGTAATGGGAGATGGGTTGGATTTGAGGTATATACCAGAATATATGAAGAGTTAGATCGGGTTGGGTTGGGTCTGGAGTACCTGGTGTTTTTGCTTTTCACGGCACCACCCACGTGACGTGGGTTGCAGTCACGTCATGTGGGTCTATGGAGTAGCTCACTTCTGCAGGTGTTAATGTCCTCTGATTTTCACGATACCACCCACGTGACGTGGGTATACCTGCATCACGTGGGTAGCTTGTCGTAGGTAAGGTTCAGAAAGGTAAATATTTTCTCTAATTTTCACGGCATAATTCACGTGACATGGGTCCACCTACATCACGTGAGTACCCCTGTCGTGGGTCAGATTCTACAGGTGTTATCTTTTGAATTTCAGCTAAGGTGTCTTCAAATGCTCAGATCATAAAATAATCAGATCTTGGGTTGCCTCCCAAGTAGCGCTTGATTTAATGTTGCGGCACGACATGACTAACTTGGATACTCAGACTTCACCAACCAGCCCATGGGTTACCTCCCATGAAGCGCCTGATTTAACGTTGTGGCACAATATGGCTAGCTTGACTACTTAGACTTCATCAAGCTCAAGCTCCTCACATGTCCTTATTTCTTTCGTGATTCCCACATAATGTTTTACACGCTACCCATTGACCTTGAATAGAACATTATCAGCTCCTTTTAGCTCAATTTCTCCATGTGGGAATACCCTGACCACCGTGAATGGTCCGGACCATTTGGACTTTAACTTTCCAGCAAACAAGTGAAGCTTGGAGTTATAAAGTAGCACCAATCTCCCGAGGGAAACTCTCATTTCTCAATGCATCGATCATGATATAATTTCATTTTCTCTTTATATATTGCTGAACTTTCATAAGCCCCGAAACAAAATTCATCCATGTCATTCATCTGCTCAAGTCTCAATTTAGCCACTTCACTCCAGTTCAGATTCAACCTTTTCAAATACCATAAAGCTTTATGTTCAAGTTTGACAGGAAAATGGCAAGATTTTCCAAAAACTAGTTGATATGGTGATGCACCAATTGGCGTCTTAAAAGCAGTTCGATATGACCATAATGCATCCTCCAATCTTCATGCCCAATCAGTCCTATTGGCATTCACTGTTTTTGCCAAAATAGACTAGATCTCACGATTTGACACCTCAACTTGCCCGCTTGTCTGAGGATGGTAAGGTGTTGCCACCTTATGTTTAACACCATATTTTTCAAGCAGGGCATTGAACAGTCGATTGGAGAAGTGGGATCCTCCATCACTAATGATAACTCGAGGTGTGCCAAATCATGAAAATATGTTCCTTTTCAAGAATGTTGTGATACTTCTTCATTCGTTATTAGAAAGCACAATTGCCTCCACCCACTTAGAAACATAGTCGACAGCTACCAAAATGTATTTCATCCCATGTGAGCTCACAAAAGGGCCCATAAAGTCGATTCCCCACACGTCAAACAATTCAATCTCAAGTATAGTTGTCATGGGAAGTTCCTGTCTGCGTGAGATATTCCCTTGCCTTTGACATTGGTCACAAGTGCGAGCGTAATCATGAGCATCTTTGTAAATACTGGGCCAGTAGTACCCATATTGCAAGATTTTATGGGCAGTATGCGCACCTCCATGATGACCCCCAACTGGAGATGAATGACATGTTTCCAAAATACTCATCATCTCGACCTCTGGAATACATATTCGAATCATGCCATCTGCACATACCCTAAATAAATACGGCTCATCCCAGAAGAATTTTCTCACCTCATGCATGAATTTCTTTGGCTGCTGATAAGACATATCTTCCGAAACTAAATCACTTGCCAAAAAGTTGGCAAAATCAGCAAACCAAGGGATTAAGTCTTGCGATGCTACCAATACTTGCTCATCTGGAAAAGTATCATCAATCTCAAGATCATCCCTTAATTTAAGCATGGCCTCCTCCTCAAGGCGTGATAGATGGTCAGCGACCTGATTCTCGGTTCCCTTACGATCCTTGACTTCAAAGTCAAATTCCTGTAATAGAAGCACCCACCGAATCAACCTTGGCTTAGCATCTTTCTTCGATATAAGATATTGAAGTGTTGCATGATCTGTATGTATAATGACCTTTGTACCAATCAAGTAAGATCTGAATTTCTCAAAAGCAAAGACAAATACCAACAATTCCTGTTCAGTCACAGTGTAATTCCTTTGAGCTGGATTAAGCACTTTGCTAGCATAGTAAATTGGATGTAAAATCTTCTCACATCTTTGGCCAAGGAATGCACCCAAATCCACCCCACTAGCACCACACATAACCTCAAAAGGCATCGTCCAATCTGGTAACACAATGATACGGGCTAAAATCAACTTTTCTTTTAGACACTCAAATGCTTTAATACATGACTCATCAAACACGAACTTCACCTCTTTCTCCAAAAGTTTGAATAGAGGATGTGCAATCTTAGAGAAATCCTTGATGAATCTTCTATAAAAGTCAGCATGACCTAAGAAACTTTGAATTCCTTTCACAAAAATGGGTGGAGGTAACTTTTCAATTACCTCAATCTTTGCCTTATCCACTTCAATACCATTATTTGAAATCTGATGCCCTAATACGATACCCTCTTTGACCATAAAGTGAAATTTTTCCCAATTTAACTGTAACACCCCGTACCTTCCTAACCCTACTTGACGACGTTGAACAGTGTATACTTGAGTGTCGAGAGCCACACGAATGTATTTCGGAATGTTATTGACAAGAAAATTGAAATTTGGCCTTGCACATGTGATTAACCTTGCGTCGTAGGTGCTTTGTGATTTTCATAGAGCAGTTGTGGGGTTCAAAATGAGGCTAAGAGGACCTCTAAACAAAGTATATTAAGGTTAAGAAGTGAGTTAAAGAATAGGACTTGAAGTATCTAACCAAACCCGCGAAGAAAAGTCGAAAACAAAAATTTTAGAAAAAAAATAAGGAGGGGCGCGCCCAGGGGAGTACCAAGCCACTCTGGGCTGAAATTTTCAGTCCATAGGCAGTAAAGGGGCGCGCCAGGCAGCGTGCCACGCCGCCCCTGCGCACCTTTCAAAAGTTGGAAATTTTGTTTAAGTCCCAAGGGTGCCTGGGGATGTATTGAGCCGATTTTTGCCATGATTCTTATACAACCATGAGAATATACATGAAATGAGTGAAATATTATATTGGTATGATAAAATTACTCGAGAACGAATTTGACATCAAAATGACGATTTTACCCTTTTGGTCAAAATAGGCCATACGGGGCTAGACTTTCTTGTTTTTGGGATTGAGGCTACAAATATGAATAGCATGAGTAGAAATATTGTCATAAAGCATATGAAAGGAATGAAACATGAGGAATTATGGATATGTGTTATTGAGCCCGAAGTTAGGCCCAAAATGGGGCAAAAAGACCCATTCTTGCAAAGACTTCTAGAACACCACATGGCATGCCATAGAGTGGCTAAGGATGGATTAAAATGCCTATATAAAGGACCAAAAATCTGATTTTTGGTCATTTGGTAGAAATCTCATGCTTTTTGGTATTTTTCAATTATTTTTCTCTCAAACCCTAGGCTTTCTCTTGGAGCAAGATCATCCTATTCCAAGCCTTGGTAAGTATTTATTCTCATGGATTACTATATTATATGCATGAAATAGTATGTATATCATGTTGTTTGTTCTTGGAAATAGTGGACATGGTATTTGGTGTTTTTGTATGAGATGTGTGATCCATGAAGTTCAAGCTTGAACTATGACTTGTGCCTTTGATGAAAGAGCATGGTATGGATAAAATATGAACATGTATGGTGTTATTTTGTCACAAAACTTGTAATTTTTCTATAAGTGTAAATTATGGGATTTTGGCCGATATGTGTTATGAGATGTATTAAGGTCATTTGATGGATTATTTGTGATGTGGTGTGGATAAGAAAGTGTAAAGGAGAAGTGTTGTGGTGAAATGTATTGATTTTGATGTGTTGGTCAATGTTGGGAGTATTGTGGGATTTTTGGAATAATAATGTCTTCCATGGTTTTGTCAAGGGGAAATGGCATGTTTAAAGGCAAACATGTACCTCATTGATGTTATATACATTTGTGAAGTAGTTGGTAGTTAATGATATGTATTTGTGATGTAGAGTGAGACGTATGGAAGGAGCGGAATTGGTGTGCTCACATATTGGAGTGTGTGGTTACATTGGAAAAATAAGGTATGTAAGGTTACTCTGTCCGTTTCTTTCTGCGGCAAATAGTTTTCACATTGACATCACACATGTTCCATCCCAAAATGTGCTAAGGTATCCCATATTCGGTTATCCATGGTCATGGGCATATATTTCCTATTCATTGATTATTGGTGAATCTCTTGTCCTATATTCATGGTTAATGTTCCAAAAACAATAAGGTTATGTTCCCATGTTCCAATAGTGATTATACTCATGTCCCTTGTTTATGGATTATGGTCCAATGGTTTCAATAGTGTTATGTTTCTCATAATGGGATGTTTCTCACACTGTTTACTCATATATCTCTTACCTATTGGTTAATGATCCAAAGCTTCAAGGAAAGTTGTCATAACGTTGAAATCTCTAAAGGACCTAGTTCAAGAGAATAATAACATAACAGAATCTATTCAATCTTTGATAGCATTTTCCAATTATGCCTTGGTCCAAAGCCCTTTAATATGATGATTATCCTTGTACCAATCCTTCATAAGTAAAATTACCAATCTCATGACAAGTGAAGAGTGAGGTGAAGTGTTTGTGATTTCAAGAGTATCACGATCCTCAATGTATCAATCTCTCAAAAGAAATAACTTAAGTTAGGTTATGTATGTTTGTTGGTTGCAAGAATGAAGAAAGGTAATAGGGGGATGGACACAATTCCAAAGTTCCAACAATATTATGACTCCAAACTCCGATAATGTATGTTCCAAGTTCTAATAATGTTATGACTAGCTTTGTACCAATCTCATAAGTCTCATAAGCGAAGTGTGTGTCTCCTAAGTGGATGTGTGAATCTCTCATAAGTTGAAGTATCAATCTCACAAGAGTAATAAGAAAGGTGAGGTGCAAGTTAATTAATAATTCCTCATAAGTGAAGATGTCAATATCATGTAAGGATGTGTGTATAGGGTTCCTTTATGTTTCATTGAGTATGGTTCACAAACGAAAGGGTATAAGTTAAGATGGAACAATCTCAATACTATACATATGCATATATATATGAAATCCCATCAAAGGTGGATGCCCGGTACTATATATCCCACCAAGGTGGATGCTCGGTATTAAATCTATATACATTAAATCCCATTAATGGTGGATGCCCGGTACTATATATCCCAACAAGATGGAGGCCCGATACTAAATATACTTATTTATCATATCCCATCAAGGTGGATGCCCGGTACTATATATCCCACCACGATGGAGGCCCGGTACTAAATATATATATATATATTATATCCCACCAAAAGTGGAGGCCCGGTATTAATATAAGATGATGATCCATAAAGTGTTATGACTCACTAACTAGTTGAGTGAATAATAATAAAGATAGTTGTAAAAGAGATGAGAATATATCCCTTGCGTGTATATCTAAATATGGATGTTATGATAAGAATGATGACGATGCGACTGAATGACCAAGTAATGAAATAATAGACGTAATGAACATGGTTCCACATATTCAGGACTGAGGTATATCCATATTTATTATTCTCTTAAACTTCATTTCTTGGAAGTACTTATGTGATATTCTAGTTTCATATGGCCTTACATACTCAGTACTTTTTTCGTACTGACCCCTTTTGGGGGACTTACCTTACATGCTGCAGGCACAGGTGTTAGTAGATCTCCACAGTAAGTGGCGAGATATACGCAGATTATTGGTGAGATCCAGTTGTCACTGGAGGCCCGAAGAAACTGGAGCTCACCAACAATCTGCGGATATCTCGCCACTTACTGCGGAGATCTACTAACACCTGTGCCTGCAGCATGTAAGGTAAGTCCCCCAAAAGGGGTCAGTACGAAAAAAGTACTGAGTATGTAAGGCCATATGAAACTAGAATATCACATAAGTACTTCCAAGAAATGAAGCGTAAGAGAATAATAAATATGGATATACCTCAGTCCTGAATATATGGAACCATGTTCATTACGTCTATTATTTCATTACTTGGTCATTCAGTCGCATCGTCATCATTCTTATCATAACATCCATATTTAGATATACACGCAAGGGATATATTCTCATCTCTTTTAAAACTATCTTTATTATTATTCACTCAACTAGTTAGTGAGTCATAACACCTTACGGATCATCATCTTATATTAATACCGGGTCTCCACTTTTGGTGGGATATAATTTATATATGTATATTTAGTACCGGGCCTCCATCGTGGTGGGATATATAGTACCGGGCATCCACCTTGATGGGATATGATAAATAAGTATATTTAGTACCGGGCCTCCATCTTGGTGGGATATATAGTACCGAGCATCCACCATTGATGGGATTTAATGTATATAGATTTAATACCGGGCATCCACCTTGGTGGGATATATAGTACCAGGCATCCACCTTTGATGGGATTTCATATATATATGCATATGTATAGTATTGAGATTGTTCCATCTTAACTTATACCCTTTCGTTTGTGAACCATACTCAATGAAACATAAAGGAACCCTATGCACACATCTTTACATGAGATTGACATCTTCACTTATTTGTATAGACATGGTCATGTATCTATTAGAGGCTTTGTAGACATATGTGGGGTGTCATGAAGGTAAAAGATGTACGTTCATTTTGATGAAATTGCCCTAACGGCTAAGTTGCATATATATTACATATGTTGTCATGCCTTCCGCTATTGATATTTAATTACATGAAATAAGATGATATTCCTACGCGAACATACATATGAGAGTACATGAGCATGAGCAAAGATTGGTTCTCTCGGGCCTTATCCGCTTCGGGTGCCAATCACGTCCCGATGGGATTCGGGGGGTGACAAAAGTGGTATCAGAGCGGGACGTTCTAAGGGTGTCTACAAAGCCGTGTCTGAGTAGAGTATTGCTTATAGATGTGTTGCGCGCCACATTTATAAGTAGGAGGCTACGGGACATTTAGGAGTTGTTTCATTTCTTCATTCTAGATCGTGCAATAGAGCCATTGTCATAGGTGGGATTACATCTAACCATTGTAATTGGTTTTCTTTGATATAGTAAAATGCCGATTACAAGACAAGGTATGGGCAAAGATAAGCAGGTAGATATGCAAGCATGAGAAGGAATTAGTAAATCCCCACCTAACCCAGCTAGTCAATATGGGGTTGAAACTGAGTTTACATCACGGGCACCTTCTCCTCCCCCTTCTCCAGGGAGGCCACAAAGGAGGGAAGTATCCCCAGAATCGCCTGCTAATGTTACTAGGCAGGAGTTACAGGACTTGAAAAATATGGTGCAAATGTTGACTCAAATAGTTGTTGCCTAGAGTCAAGGAAGAGTTGGTCTAGTGACAAGTGATGATGATGCGGCTAGGATAGCTAGTCGGAGAACACAGGATTTCCTAAAATTGGATCCTCCCACATTTACCGGGTCCAATCTACATGGTCATATATCTATTAGAGGCTTTGTAGACATATGTGGGGTGTCATGAAGGTAAAAGATGTACGTTCATTTTGACGAAATTGCCCTAACGGCTAAGTTGCATATATATTACATATGTTGTCATGCCTTCTGCTATTGATATTTAATTACATGAAATAAGATGATATTCCTACGCGAACATACATATGAGAGTACATGAGCATGAGCAAAGATTGGTTCTCTCGGGCCTTATCGACTTCAGGTGCCAATCACGTCCCGATGGGATTCGGGGCGTGACATTAGCACTAAGTTACACTCCTGACATCTTTGCAGTACATTAGCAAGGTGTACCAAGCAATCATCAAATGAGTATCCCACAAAATAAAAATCATCCATAAAAACCTCAATAGTGTCTTCCACCATATCGGAGAAAATAGACATCATGCAACGTTGAAAATTGGTCGGTGCATTACATAGACCGAAGGGCATCCTTTTAAATGTGAATGTCCCATATGGACAAGTGAAAGTGGTTTTATCTTGGTCTTCGAGGGAAATGAAAATCTTATTATACCCCGAATAGCCATCTAGAAAACAATACCATCCTCTACCAGCAAGACGGTCTAACATCTGATCCATAAAGGGACATAGGAAAATGATCTTTTTCTATCCAAGAATTCAGCTTTCGATAATCCAGGCAAACTCTCCATCCAGTAACCGACCTCATTAGGATTAACTCATTCTTCTTGTTTAGAACCACAGTGATTCCTCCCTTTTTTGGTACACATTGAACTGGGCTCACCCACTTCCTATCAGCAATAGGGTAAACCACTCCTGCATCATACCACTTGATGATCTCTTTGTTCACAACCTCTTGTATAGGTGGGTTTAGACGATGTTGGTGCTCAATGTACGGTATACACTCAGGATTAAGTTGAATTTTGTGAGTGCAATGCCGGGTGGAATCCCTATAATATCAAAAATGTACCAACTAATGGCCCTCTTAAATCTTCTCAATACCGAAACCAGTGCCTCTATTTGTCACTCCACCAATTTAGCAGAAATAATCATAGGCAAGGTGTTGTTGGCTCCCAAAAATGTGTAGCGAAGGTGAGCCGGGAGAGCCTTAAGCTCTAAAACTGGAGACTCCTCAATAGAAGGACGAGCTGGTGGGGTCACCCTATCTTCAAATCGAGATCAAGTTTCTTTAGAGCATAAGTGTATGCTCCCTTACCAGTGAATGCACAAACCATCTCATGGTATTCCTCAATGTTGTTGCTATCAAAATTTATGATCACGGTTGCGAGAGCTTGTACCCCCAACCTTTCTTCAAAAGACACGACAACCTCACTATCCTCAATCGCATCTATTATCGAAATCACCCGCATATCTTTCTGTTGCTTCATGGAATGACAAACATTGAAAGTGACTTGTTCATCATTTAACCTGAATTTCATCTGCCCTATTTCCATGTCGACCAATGCACGACCAGTGGCAAGGAATGTTCTTCCCAATATGATGGGAACCTCAAAATTAACTTCATAATCGAGGATCACAAAGTCAGTCGAAAATATGAAAGATGTAACTTTTACCAAAACATCATACAAAATACGCACCGACTTTTTCACAGTCCCATCCACCATGAAAAGTCTCATAGAGGTTGGTTTTGGTGTTCCCAACCCCAACTGCTTGAAAATGGCTAACGGCATTAAGTTAATGCCAGCACCTAAATCACAAAGTGCTTTAGCAAAGTTGTAGGACACCCAATAGTACAAGGAGTTGTGAAAGCTCCTAGATCCTCCTTCTTTTCAACCAGGGAACGCGAAGCAACTGCACTACAATGATGTAAGTTATCTGTTGTCTCAAAACTGACAGTTCTCTTCTTTGTCACCAAGTGTTTCATGAATTTTGCATAACCTGGCATCTGCTCTAATGCCTCAACAAGAGGGATGTTTACCGATAGCTCTTTCAACATTGTAATGAACTTTTGATATTTGCCTTACTCAGCCTTCTTTTTCAATTGATGAGGAAAGGGAAGAGGAGGTTGTGGGATAGGTTTCAGCTTTTGTGAGACCTCCTTTTCCTTCCTCTTTTCAGATTTCACCTTTTCACTAGTATCATGAGGATTTGGAACTATGTCGACCTTTGAATTATCCGGCTCTATCTCAGTTTCTACAACAACAACCATCAGCTTATTGGTCTTACCACTATCCATAGGTATAGATGGATCTGTGGTGCATTTTTCGCTTCTAGTAGTAATGGCCAGACAATGGTTATCATTCTTCGAATTCTGGATGGTGTTGCTTGGAAGGGTACCTAGCTGACGTTGGTTCAATTCCACCGATATCTGCCCGAATTGTTGCTCCAACTGTTTAATAGCAGTCTAATGGGATTCTACTTTCTGACTTATTCCTGAGATGTCTGACCTAATCTCCTTCAGGCACTGTTCTTGACTCACTAACCCTTTCACCGGTTTATTGAGAAGGGATTCCATTCTTGAATTTCCAGAGTAATCATCGTGGTTTCCAGGTGGAACATATACGCCACTCTTCTCTCTATAATCATCCTTCCTCCTCCAATCACCGTCATGATCATGTTCTCTATCTCTATATCCTGACTTGTTATAACTGTCTCCATAGTAGTTTCGTCATTGATTACATTGCCTCGAGTTCCAGGAGTCTTGGTTAGACCCTTGGCCCTTGGCTTGAAAACCCGCCACTTCTCGATCCAAATACTTAGCCTCTTCTTAAGATTCATAATCATCATGTCTAGGTGTTTTACCTTATGCACCTACAGCATGCACCTTATCAGCATCTCTGGTCTCTATCTGTTTAGCCAGAAGACCAATTTCTGTCCTCAGCTAAGCGACCTCTTGAGCTACATATTCGTCCAAAGCTCGTTGTGCTGTTGAGGCTCCAATAGCATATGTACCAGCAGGTGTATCTGCTTCCCGAGTATGCCATCGTCGGTTGATCTTAGTGATACGATCTAATATTTCTGGAGCTTGTTCCCACCTCAGACTCATAAATACTCCACCAGTGATAGTATCTGCTACAGCCTTAGTATTGACATTTAAAACCTTGTAGAAGATTTCAAGTTTCTACCACTCATCCTATGATTTGGCACATTCTGCAGCTTCTTCTTGAACCTTATCCATGTCTCATAAAGTGCTTCAGAATGTAGTTATTTGAAGTTGTATATCTCATCCTTCAACTGCAGCATCTTGGAAGGTGGGAAAAACCTCTCCAGAAATTAATTTCTCAATTCTTGCCAAGTAGTAATGGATCCTCGTGGTAATTCTGCCAACCACAAAGTCGCCTCTCTTGTTAGAGAGAATGGAAACAATCTCAATATAATAGCCTCTTGGTCAACTCCGGGTAAATTATATGAAGTGCAAACCCCCAAAAAATTCATCACGTGCATGTTTGGATCATCAGTAGGAAGACTGGCAAACACACCCTTCAAGTTTAGCAGCTGAATCATGGCACTGGTAATGTCAAACTTAGTGCCCGGAGGTAACTTTGGTGGAATAATGTCACCAGTCTCTATTGGCTCGAAGTAGGCCACATATTCTTCCTCAGGATCATCATAAACTGGCACATACGGTCTTTGAAGGGGTTGTTGAGCTCTCAATCTTCTTTGTCTCTCTTTAGCCTCGGCCAGTCGCTGAGCTGCCTCTTGTATAGCTCGATTATCTCTCTCTGCTTCCCTAAGAGCAGCTTGTCTAACATGCTCTTCTCATGTCAATCGAGCAGTAGTTTGATCCGTTGTTTCATGACCAACCAGCTGAATTGGTTGATTATGAATGTCTCCCATGGCGGCAAGATCCTGAACTTCGTCGGTATTCACCATTCTTCGATTAGCTCTCAAAGTCCTTTCTATTTCAAGATCAAGTGGAATCAGGGGATTTCCTTGACTCCTAGTATTGGGCATACATCGGCGTGTGTCCTTAAAATTATAGAAAAACAATACCAATCAACTCTAATAAATAAACTAATCAACTTTGTAACTGTATTCCCCAGTAACGGTGCCAAAATTTAATGTCGCCCAAAATATGACTCCTGACAAGTATAAAGCGGTTGCTGAATCAAATATAAAACCCAACTAGGTTGGGGTCGATCCCACAGGGAATAAGATGAAAGTAGGTTGAGTTCTTGTTCAAGTAGTTGGCAAATAAGTAAAGAGGGGGAAATATTTGTAACAAGTAGTGGTAGTAACAAGTGGTGATTCTTTGAAGTTGTTTTCAATATGAGAAATACACTAGGAAAGTGATCCCCAGTGATTCCTTAACTCTACCGGTTATTGGTCCTGGCAAAACTGTCCCACTGCATTGCATGCAAAATCTGACAAGATATGTTCATCTAAACGTCTCTCGATCTTGGTTAGACTAATTACACTCTTCTCCTCTCAGTCTCCGAGCGTCGCACTGCTAACCCTTGTCCTGGATCTCAGATAACTATTCCTGTTAAGGCTCAAGTTATTAGATGAAGGTTGATAGCTTCAAATCTCTATTGTTATTTCCTTTTCCCAATCTCTACCTCTCTCTCGAGTAAGTCTAAAATACAGGCGAGTTTCAAACGTTTGCAACCGTTAGAAAATCAATCACAATGAAGGAAATAACAATACATGCATTCACGCCGGTTCAGAATTGCTTTGCACTTAACCCATTTAGTTAATTCCTCATAGTTCACACAACCCTAGTTAATGAGTTTAGCTACTCATGTTCACAAGAACACAATAAGAATTCAAAGATGAAGACATAATTTTAAACTCACAATAATGAAGAAACTCTGAAATCTCAATTATGAATAAAACCTTAGAATCGGTGTTCCAAGATTACAAAATATGAATGTGTTTTTGAACTCAAAATAATGAAAAACTATCTCAATACAATGTATTGACTAACTCTCGCACATAGGACAATATAGGGGTATTTATAAATACAAGACGAATCCTATCCTAATCAAAACAGGACAATAGAGTCGGTAACTTTCCACAGTATTGTGACTTGGTATCGTGGAACCAAGCCACGTCACTTGGATCAATTTCGTGGAAATCAGGCAACATAGCACATCTCTGAAGTCCATTCACGGCACCCACTCACGTCACGTGAGTGGAGTCACACCACGTGGATGTCTGTCGTGGAAATCAGACAACATTCAACATCTCTGAAGATGACTCAAGACAGACACTCACGTCACGTGAGTGGACTTCATGGCACGTGAGTCCTGTCGTGAGTCACTCCTTTGTTACTGGACTCAGCTCTTTCGTCTTTAGATACTTCGTTCTCGAGCATGATTTCATCCTTTTTGTCCATTTTACCTCCAAAACCTATTATCCTGCAATATAGAATAGCAAAAACTTCATACCAACCAAACACACCCAAGTTATAGCATATTTTCCTTGTTTTAAGCATCGAAAGTGTCATGAAACCATGACACATCAATATCCCAATAAGAATAGCAACTATTTCCTACTCGTATGTAAGGTCCTTATTTAACAAAACTAGATCCCACTTAATAATTTAATCCCCATCCCCATAATACCTCTTAAGAATGGATACATGGAATACTGGATGGACCCTTGATAAGCTTGGCAGCAATCCCAATCTATACGCTATCTGACCTACATCCTCAAGAACCTCGAATGGACCGATATACCGAGGGCTAAGCTTGCCCTTCTTGCCAAATATCATGACTCCTTTCATAGGAGATACATTCAATAAAACTAGCTCACCAACCTTGAATGTCATTTCCCTTACCTTATGGTTCGCATACTCCTGTTGCCTGCTCTGGGCTATCAGCAATTTGGCTTAGGTGAGCCTCACCTTTTCTTAAGCTTCCTTCACCAAGTTAGTGCCCAAAGGCTTAATATCACCAGTCTCAAACCAACCTATAGGTGATCTACACCGCCTCTAATAGAGTACCTCAAATGGCGCCATACCAATGCTCGAACGATAACTATTATTGTATGAGAATTCACACAATGGCATGAAACTGTCCCAACAGCCCCTAAAATCGAGCACACATGCCCTCAATATGTACTCAAGTACCTGAATCATGCTATTCGACTGCCCGTCTATCTGAGGATGAAAAGTTGTGCTAAAAGTGAGTTGGGTACCCAACTCTTCATGCAACCTGTCCCAAAATTTAGAAGTGTAGATCGTATCTCTATTTGTAATCATGGAACGTGGCACCCCATGCAGCTTCACTATCTGCTTAACGTATATCTTGGCTAAAAACATAGAGCTGTAGTCCACTTAACCAGAATGAAGTAAGCTGATTTTGTCAGACTGCCCACTATGACCCAAATAAAGTCATTAACAAGCTCTTAGGAAGACCTACCAGAAAGTCTATATCTATCCTTTCTCATTTTAACTTGGGAATAGGCATCCTCTAAAGTAAACCTGCAGACCATTGATGCTCGTACTTTACTTGTTGATAGTTGTGACATTTGGATACATACTCCACTATGTCCCTTTTCATCCCAAGCCACCAATAAAGTTGCCTCAAGTCACGGTACATCTTTGTTGCACCTGGATGAATCAAATACCGTAAACCATAAGCTTTCGCAAGCATATTCTGAATCAAATCACCAACCCGAGGAACATATATCCACCCTCTAAACCATAATACTCCACACGTGTCAAGTGTGGTTTCGAAAACCTTGCCACACACCACCTTATTCTGGATTTTTTTCAATTTCCTATCCTCAAACTATGTGGCCTTGATTTCATCAAGGAATGTTGAATTTACCTATACACTAGCCAAAACTCCATCTCTTTTTGAAACACAAAACTACATGAACCGCAATGCTAGATCTTGAAACTCCCAAGCCAAGGGTCGCCTTGACACCCTCAAACAGGCCAAACTTTCCATACTTACCGCTTTCCGGCTCAATGCATCTGCCACCACATTGGCCTTACCCTGATGATACTGGATGGTCACATCATAAGCCTTCAACAATTCCATCCATCTCTTCTATCTCAAATTCAGATCCCTTTATGTGAACACAGGCTGCAGGTTATGGTGGTCTGTGAATATCTCACACTTGACACCATAAAGATAGTGTCTCCAAATCTTAAGTGCAAACACCACCGCTGCCAACTCCAAGTCATGAGTTGGGTAAATCTTTTTATGAGGCTACGAATTCCTCGAAGCATAATCAATGATATTCCTATCCTGTATCAACACAGCACCCAAACCCAAGAGTGAAGCATCACAAAATATAACAAAATTCTTACCTTCAACCAACAATGAAAGAATAAGAGTTGTAGTCAAAAGTGTCTTGAGCTTTTAGAAGCTTTCCTCACACTTATCCAACCACACAAATGGTACCTCCTTCAAGGTAAACCTTCTCAAGTAAGTGACAAACCTACGATAGTAACTAGCAAGACATACGAAGCTCCTAACCTCAGTCAAAGAGCTAGGCCGAACCAAAACTCTTAACCACCTCAATCTTGTGGGGATATACCATCACCCTTTTTTCTGAGACCACTTGCCTTAAGAAGGCAAACCAAAGACAATGAGAGCTCATATTTTGATAACTTTGCATACATTTTCTTCTCCTTCAAAATCCCCAAGACAATGCGAAGATGACCTACATGCTCCTCCTTGCTCTTGGACTAAATCAAAATATCATCAATAAAAACTATCACAAAAAAATCCAAGAAAGACTTGAAAATACCGTTCATTAAGCTCATAAAGGTCGCCGGTGCATTGGTCAACCTAAAAGACATCACTAGGGACTCATAATGCCCATACCGAGTCCTAAAGACTGTCTTGGTTATATCCTCAGGCCAAATTTTAGGTTGATGGTAACCCGACCTCAAGTTAATCTTGGACAATACCGAAGCACCCTACAATTGGTCAAAGAGAGCATCTATATGAGGCAAGGGATACTTATTCCTGATGGTAACCTTGTTTAACTACCTATAATAAATACACATCCTCAGGCTACCATCTTTTTTTATAACGAACAACACTGGAGCACCCTAAGGTAAAGCACTAGGATGAATAAATCCCTTATTAAGAAGTTACTGTAACTGAGTTTCAAGTTCCCTAAACTCTGCAAAAGCCATGCAATAAGGAGGAATAAAAATCGGGCGAGTGCCCAGCTTCAAATCAATACAAAAATCAATATCCTAATATGGAGGTATGCTAGGAAAATCCATAGGAAATACCTCCTAAAACTCATAAACCACAAGAACAGACTCAATAGAAGGGGACTCCACACTAACATTCCAAAGATAAGCTAGGAAGGTTGAACACCCCTTCTCCACTAGCTTTCTAGCCCAAACAAAAAATATGATTTTCACAGGCTTAGACTTATACACTCCCTTCTACTCTAGTTTACCCATACCCAGCATTTCTAAAGCCACTAACTTAGTATTATAGTTCAAGACAGCATGATATGGAGACAACCAAGTCATACCCAAAATAATGTCAAAATCCAGCATGTCCAAAATAATCAAATTAAACCAGGTCTGAAAACCCATAAACAACACAGAGCATGCACTATAAACATGGGTCAACGCCATAGAATCTCCAACTAGAGTAGAAAAAAACACAGGAGATTCAAGTACATCATAAACCAATTTCAGACCCAACGTAAATGTAATAGATACATAACAGTAAGTGGAAACTGGATCAAACAAATAGAAGCCATCTGGTCATAGACAAGAATAGTCCCTATAATAACGGCGTCAGAAGCCTCAGCCTTGGTCTTGCCTAGGAAGGCATAACAATGAGCCCTATCATCAAGCTGGGCAACCTCTCTAGCTGGCTGCGCTCCACCCTTCCCTGCATTACCATTAACTCTGTTTCCACTATGACCTCCCTGATTATTACCCCATCCACCATGTGGATGACTCTTACCGTTGTCACCTCCATTTCTACCTGCTGAAACCACAGCTTTAGTCTGCTACTGTTCCTGACTCCCTGCCTGCCTAAGTGAACATTTTCTCTTAAAGTGCCCTGCAACACCATAATAATAATAGCCTCGCTTAGGAAAAGGCATGTTGTCTAAAGAAAAGGAAGCCTATTGGCTTTAAGCAATTGTGGGTTGCTGAATAGACCTTGAATGACCCCCTATGGAGGATGGAAAAGTTGACTGAATGGGGTGGGCTGGATGAGCTTGCGGACTGAGATTCTAGACTACGAACCATTGAAACTGCCCATATTTTGGGACTTCCTTGCTAATGCCTTAGCCTGACCAGCCTGCTGAACTCCCTCAAGCTTTTTCACATAGTCAGATACATCATAGAAGCTCTTCCCTGCAGAAGTCATGTGAATAGACAAAACTTGAAGATCAGTGTTCAAACCTTGAACATATAACAAGATCCTCTCCTCCTTAGTGCCCAATAGATTAGTAGAATAGCGAGACAGAGCATGGAACTTGGCCTCATTGGCCGCAACTGACATACTGCCCTGTTCAAGGTGCAAGAATTCATCTTTATTACGGTCATGAAGGGTGCGAGGCATATACTTCTCCAAAAATAGGGTATGAAACTTGCCCCAAGCCAATAGAGGCCAAACTGTCGACCGACACACAACATAGGCTCTCCACCACTGCTTGGCATCCCTCTACCGCTGGAAAGTCACAAACACAACAACATGTTTTTGCATAACCCCCAACTTGTGAAGCCTATCATAGTAGTTAATGATAAACTCAAATACGTCCTCAGTCTCAGTACCATGAAATGAAGGAGGCTTCATCTTTAAAAACTTGGTCAACAACTCATGCTCGATTCCAGTCATGATAGGGCGTAACAGAGAATGGGGATACAAATTAGTACTCGAAGCCTCATCCATTTTTGGAGCTAAAGTGGTAGTGAGATGAACACCTAGAACCTGAAAAGTCGGCACAGTGGGAGCGGCTCCAATACCCTCCAACCCCCTAAGAAAAGCAAAAACCTACTGAATAACCTCAAAGAACATCAGTGGAAGAGTTGTACCTCCAGCTGGTGCAGCTACCTCTGGTTCCAACCCATCCTCATCCACCACCTCAACCTCCTCAAAATGATCCTGGGGTGGGGAAGGTGATATTGACCTTTGATGAACCCTGTAAGCTTCTGCCTGATCTCCACCCCTAGCGAGCGTCGCTCTACCTTTACCCCTTCTCCTACCCCTACCACATACTCATCCCCGAACAACTGGTTCCACAACTAGAGCTTCTAGTGCTGGGGTTGCTGCTCTCGCTCCATTTGACCTAGTGTTCACCATCTGTGGACAAAAGAATGAAGAGGATCAAATACCGATTTGGAACGCCAGATACCAATTGAAATCAAGTCATAGCACGAAAGAAGAAAGAAAGGATATTTTTCCTAAGGTTGTATAGCCTCTCAAAAAAAAAGTACAGACATATTCGTATCGTTCCACAAGACTATACTAGACCCATTTTTGTACGACAAGATCAACGAACCTAAGGCTTTAATACCAACTTTGTCCCGACATAAACCCGACATAAGTGGCACTCACACTAAAGCACCGATGGGAGAACCAACCAAAACCATAAGTCAATCAACCCTTAGCCCCAAAAATAGGAAACGAAACCCAATTAAATTAAATAAAAGCAATATCCAATAACATAATGAAAATAAAACTGAAAAATAATCCCCTAGGAATTGAAAGTCATCATAACAAAACTCTATCAAATGTCAAAAGAGGTGATGCAACCTCAAAAACATAAGGAAGTGTCTGAGTTTGAAACAAAGGGACCAGAAAATTTTAAAAGAACCCATGGTAGCCCGAAAGATGCAACTCACCCTTGAGTTCGAATATGATCTAAGTCATAGCTGAGATCTCAAAACAGTCACTGGGATATGATCTATACTCACCAAAAAGAATAGCATGTTGATTATCAGCACACAAGAAACAACAGTGTGTCGGTAGGGTCATCGGCCAACCTAAAATGAGAAATATGGATACATAACCAAAATATAGTACAACAAGACAATCATGAACCTTATCATGCAACTATCTTTCAAGTTTCTAATATTTAACCTTGTAACCAAGTACAACATGAAGTTTAGTCAAAAAGAGTTAACAAGGATAACCATTCAAGTTAACTAGGACCAACATTAAGACTCCAAGTCAACAACCATGATGCAACCATCATATAATCCGTGTACAATTCATACAAGTAATAGACAACATAGAGCCATACCATATTATGCAAGCAACCCGGACCACTCAAGGATCCTTAATACCAACAATAATAGCAACAACATGCATCGTGATTTACACAAGAAACAAATGAAATCAAAATCACATGATCCCCATCTTACTCAAGGAACTGACACAGTCACCTGTACCTTGTTCACACATGCTAAGGGTCTTATGTATACGCCCACTAGTCAAGATCTGCAGGGGATGAGTCCTTGTCCATGTACCAAATCTCATACATCAAGTGTCTGCCAACCTTATATAACTAATCCCATGGAGATGTCCAAATGCTGGTACATTCCACAATAATGAAAGATATCACAACAATCACAACTACAATGCTAACATAACAACACTTGTACGATCCAACAAGCTTTCATATAAGTTCATTGCATGCGACTAACTCTTAAGATATCAAACAATCATTCACTTTCCTTGAACATGAATTGCACAAGCAATACTAAGAATTAGTTATCATGCACACATAACACAAATTGGGTTTCATCTTCATTAAAACCATCACCTACTTCAATCCAAGATTGCCCACTCAATTAAGCTTGAGCCTTGCCTTTCTGTGTAATTTTTGCTTGGTCATGGTCTAAAAACATGAACACAACAATAATCAACCAAATGACCCACTATGTCAAGGATTACAACCTAAGCCCTAACCCCAAGGCCAAATTCATGATCATCCCACCCATTCTAGTGTTTCCCACCAATAATTCACCCTAAAACAACCAATTTCATGGTTACAATAGTGAATTAATGACATACAAGAGTAAATTAATGATTATAAACTAAAACCCAAAGGTTTTAGACCTAATTTACACCCGTGCACCAGAAAATCTGCTAATTCAAACTTAAACCTTCCCCAAAACCCAAAAACTAGTGATTCTAAGGTTAATTAATCAAAAACTAGTTAATAGGATGAAATACTTACCTTTACAAGAAAAATCAATGAGAAACGGAGGAAATCACCCAAATCACCTATGCCCTTCCCCAAAAATAAGTTTTGAATAATAAACCATTTTTGGGGAATTTATGCATTTACAGTGATTTACCCTACTATAACAGCCTGATCCCTATATAGCGGCATCGCCCGCTATAGAGGATTGACCGGCATTGACTTTTGCTATAGTGCTAATTTTCCCCTATAGCGGGAGTCATTATAGCTACGTGTCACCTGCTATAGCGGGACTAGTGAGAAAGAACCTCGGGAATCCTCTCAATTTTTCCTTTTTTGAAACATACTCTCAAACCATGACATCCCAGACTAACCCCTTTGCGTCAAATTTGATATCGGGAGTTCTACTCGCCCGAATTCACATTCGAAAAGTCCTACAGATTCCTTATTGAGTTAGCTAACATAAAATTAAGCTAAACTTTATTAAATTTACCCAATACCATCTCAGATTTCCCTAGACCATTCCTTGCTCCTATTTTGTTCAAAACTAGCCTAGCCTAAAAATTCTAACTTCCACCTCGAGGAAAATCTTGAATTAATTTTTTGCATAATTGACTCACCCGTAATGATGGAAAGGGTTGTTACACCAAATGCAAAACAAAGGATGCTAACCAGAAATGACCCAAGGATTCTAGTACCTAAAAGGTTGTAATCTCCTTATTTTAAAGGAACACTATAAGAAAATGTCAAAAGGAAAATGGTATCTTGATAGTGTGTGTTCAAATCATATTACAGGAAACAAATACCTATTCAAATCTATTGCTGACTATGATGGAGGTGTTATTAAGTTTAGGCACAACTCAAAAGGAATAGTTATTGGTATTGAAATAATTACTTTTAATGAATCTTGTGGCATCACTAATGTTTATCTTGTGAAAGGACCGAAGTTTTATTTGTTGAGCCTCAGTCAACTTTGTGATGCAAATCTTGATGTTTGTTTTAGAAAAACTAGATGTGTTATTGATGATGCATCTTGAAAAGTACTATTGCTTGGAAGCATATATAATAATGTGTACGTTCTTGATTCTTTAAAGAAATTTGAGGAACACACATGCAAGGCTTCCATCTCAAAAGATTCCTAGATTTGGCAAAAGAAGCTTCGTCATGCTAGTATGCGTCTTATAGAAAAACTTTCAAAGCAAGAACTAGTTCTTGGACTAGATTTGTGATGCATGTCAAATAGGTAAGAACACTCGAAGCTCATTTAAACCCAAAGAAATGGTGTCAACCTCTAAACTATTACAACTTCTACATATGGACCTTTTTGGTCCTGTAAGAACAGCAAGTATTGGAGGAAAAATGTACACTTTCTTAATTGTTGATGACTATTCTCATTTTACTTGGATTATGTTTTTAACTAACAAGGATCATACTTTAAAGAATTTTGAGTTTTTCTATGAAAGAGTTCAAAGATATAAGGATACTATATTACATCAATTAGAAGTGATCATGGAGGAGAATTTAAAAATAAATCTTTTGAAAAATTCTGTAACAAACAAGGTTACTCTTACAATTTTTCTTCCCCCAGATCTCCTCAACAAAATGGTGTGGTAGAATGAAAAAACAGGACTTTCTAAGACATGGCAAGAACTATGATTTTAGAGCATTCACTGCCTCATCATTTCTAAGTGAGAGGTGTAAGCACAGCCTGTCAAGTTTTGATGGACGTATCATTAGACATATCCTCAGGAAAATCCATATGAATTATGGAATGGTAAGAAAACAAACATCAGGTACTTTTAGCCCTTTAGGTGCAAGTGCTTTGTGCACAACAACAAAAAAGACAACACTGGTAAGTTTGATCAAAGAAGTGATGAAGGTATTTTTCTTGGGTATTCTAACTCTAGTAAATCTTATAGAGTCTTCAATAAAAGAGCTTCTAGTATGAATATCAAAATTGCCAAGCAAATACAACCACTACAAGAGAGAAGATTTCATCCTATAAGTCAACTGACATAGTAAAGGAATCAACTAGTCAAGAAGGGAGTGTTCCAAATGAATGGAAAAGTGAACCCGACTATCCAAATAAATTTATCATTGGAGACCTAAAGAAAGGAATGAGAACAAGAGCATCAAGCAATCCAAGGAAAATTGACACTCACATCTCAATTTGAACCAAAAAATGTTGATGAAGCTCTAAAATATGAGAGTTGGGTTAAAGCAATGCAAGAAAAACTAGATCAATTTGAGAAAAATCAGGTATAGACTTTGGTTCCAAAACAAGATAAGGCATCTGTTATTGGAACCAAATGGGTGTTTAGAAAACAAGTGGTAAGAAATAAACCTCATCTAGTCGTTCAAGGCTACTAACAATAAGAGGGAGTCAACTATGATGAAACTTTTTCTCCAATTGATCGATTAGAATCTATTTGTATCTTACTTGCTTATGATTCCTTTAAAAAATTTAAATTATTTCAAATGGATGTTAAAAGTACCTTTTAAAATGGATATATTAAAGAAGATTTGTTTGTTAAACAGCCTTCTGGTTCTGAACATTCAAAATTTCCTTTTTATGTTTTTAAACTCTCCAAAGCTCTTTGTTGTCTCAAACAAGTTCCAAAGGCTTGGTATGATCGGCTAAAACATTCCTAATCAGTTATGGATTTTCTAGAGGAAAAATTGAGACAACTCTTTTTATTAAAAAGGCCAACTCGAGAGTTTAATTATTCAGATTGAAGTGGATGATATTATCTTTGGTAGTACTAATCCTCTTCTATACAAGGAATTCTCTAAGCTTATGCAAGAACAATTTGAAATGAGTATGATGGGAGAGTTTAATTTCATCCTAGGATTGCAAATCATGCAATAAAATGAAGGAATATTCGTTTGTCAAAGTAAGTATACAAAAGAACTCAATCAAAAATTAGGAATGAGTGAAGCCAAGGCTCTTGGAGCACCCCTGAGCTTCACATATTTTCTTGACTCGGATGAAATAGGTAAAAGTGTCAATGAAACAAGGTATCAAAGAATGATTGAGCCATTACTTTATATAACTGCTAGTCAACCAGGCATCTTATTTAGTGTTTGTAAGTGTGCTTGTTTTGAATCTTCTCCTAAAGAATCCCACCTTACTATTGTAAAAAGGATTATTAGATACCTTATAGATACTGTTGATTTTGGCTTATGGTATGAAAATGGAAAAGATTTTACACTTGAAGTATTCTTTGAAGAACATTATGCATGTGATAAAAGTGACTGAAAAAGCACAAGTGTCACCTGTCAACTAATGGGAAAGAAAATCTCTAATTTTGTGTAATAGCATAAAATAAGGATGTGTTTCTCTATCCACTACTGAAGAAGAATACATTGTCATTTGGCAATGTTGTGCTCAAATAATATGAATGGTTCATCAATTAAGTGACTATGATTTATCTTTTAAACCTGTGAAAACTTTTTGCGATAATTCTAGTGTTATTATCTTAACTATAAACCCTTTGCGTCATTCTAGAGCTAAATATATTGATATTAAGCATCATTTTACTTGTGATCATGTGCAAAATGGTAGCATTCAATTAGTTTTTATTTGTAATGATTTTGAATTGGCTGATTTTTTCACAAAACCCCTACTTGAGTAAAGATTTTGTAACCTTAGAAAAGCTCTTGGCATTGTTAAAAATCATTTAAAATCTTTATAATTTGTGTTAAATCTATTTTCCAAATCTCTTTCCACATTTACTATGTGTGCATTAAATGTTTTACAATTTCCTTGTCACTTCTCGCCACCCTCTTCAAATTTTTTTAGGTATATTATTACAACATTTCCTCTTCCATTCGCGCATCTCTTTTTCAACTTTTCACTTTCTGAACCTTCATTTAAACTTCTCTCTCTTTTTATTCAATACCTCTTCTCATCTTCTCAGATTCCTCTTTCCACCATACTCTCATGGAAAAAACTCAGAAAAAATCCACTCAACTTATTTGAAAAAGTTCAAGGAACAAAAGGAAAGGGAAAGTTTCTTCCCCAATTCATATTGACTCTGATATCTCCGTCCATTCAATGTCTTCTCATTCTTTTTCTCCTAAGTCATCTTTCAAGCCCACTCTCAATGATGAAGACCTTGCAAATTCTAAGAAAAGATGCAGGTTTGATTTCAAATGTACTCTGGATAGTAAGGTTTATTTTTGGGAACCCTCTTATGAAAATTTATTTTTTCCCTGAAAGATAAAACCCTAGTTCATGGAAGAGTTGTTGATCTTCACCTCTTATCTTATCTTCACTATGACATTAAGGATCTTTTCAAATTTTAGGGATGGGTAAATTTCTTCTATACCTCCTCCCCCTAGGTTGTCTATGAACTTCTCATTCACTTTTTCTATGTAAATCTTCATTCAACAAAACCAAATGAATTTGAAAATCTATGTCTGGGAAAAAAAATTTGTTGATTGTTCTATCTTTGACAATATTTTTTTGTATTCATAGCTCTTGTATTTCTACCCCACTAAGAGTGTGTGGCCATCTAATTTTGAAGTTACTTTTAATCAAGCAAAGCGAGTCATCTCTTTGGATTATCCAAATCCTCTGTCCTTACAGTTGGATCCCAAAGATCTCACCTTTGAGACAAGAGTAATTGCTCAAATTATTACCACTACTTTGATTCATCGTGCTGGCTCTCTCTCCACACTCTCTCTGTGAGGTACTCTTCTTACTTACTACATCGTGTCTAAGCATCAATTCAAGCTATCCTCACTTATTCTCAATAATATAATTGATGTTCCTTCTAATTCGCTTAGCCTTCCTTATGGGATGGTTATCTCTCCTATTGTAGAAGCAAGTCATCTCAATTTGTGAAAGTTCCCTCTCTCACTGTTAGACAATGCTATAACTCAAGAGCTTTTAGGATTATGGGCTATACTCTTGTTGGGGACTCTTGGATTCTCAAATATGAAACTAACTCTCCTGCTTCTGCAAATTCTGCTTCTGTTCTGTCTTTATCTTGCCTTGCTACTTCTTCCTCTACTGATCTTTCATACATCCTTGGTAAGTTGTCTGTTATCAATGAAAAACTTGACACTTTCAAATATATTCTTCTCTCAACTCAGCTTTAAGTGAAACGAGTTTGTGATGTCACAAAAGATACTGGTAATGATGCTGCCAAACTTCGCCTCAAGCTGGACATAGTCATTTAAGAAGCTATCAAAGTTACCACCAAGATTCAAACCAATGGCAACAACATAGCTGATTCCCTGAATGTCAAGTTTGACACCCACAAGGATGCTACAGTCAATACTATCTACTACTTGTTTCGTATTCAGAAGCCTAAGCCCTAGTTACTATGTTTGCTTATTATGCATGGACTATTATTTGTTTTTGCTGTTTTGGTTTTGTGGCCTGTAACTTTTAATCATTGTTCTATTTAAGTTAGGCCTTATATAACTGCTCTATTAAATACTCTTTATTTGTCCCATTAGTTTTCTTTTTAAGTGATGTCAAAGAGGGAGAAAAGCATACAAGGATGAGTCAACTAGACAGGGGGCATACAAGTATGAGTCAACTAGATAGGGGGAGTAATATATCTTAGGCATGATTCAACTAGATAGGGGAGCAAACTCAAAGTATAATGAATCGACTCATAGGACAAGGGAGATAAATTTGAAAGGAAAGTTGACTACATACACTCCTTAGTTGTCATCAACAAAAAGGGGAAGATTGTTAGTGTTTGATTCTAATGGTTAACAACTATTTTATAGGAAAACAAAGTATACAAATATTCAAGATTCTTGGCAGCTGATATGGAAGGAAAATATCCATCAAGAACTCAAGACCTTAAGGAAAGCAAGATATCAATCCTAAAGTCTAGGAAGAAAATAATCTTTCAAGTAATGCTACAAAAGGAAGAAATATGCATGTCTAGATTTGGCGATATCAAATCTACTCTCATATGGAAAGAAGTAAATCAACTGATTGACAGAGTGGCTAAAATTAAAGAGTCATTAATGACTCTCCCTTATTCTTGGAACAAGAATGTTACATTCCCTTTTTCCCAGGATTAAATCTTGTGGGTTGCACCACCTTCAACGGTCACATTCCTTTTCTATTTAAAGGACATTAAAGGAAGACAAACATATACTTCTAGTCTTTACCATGTATTGTTCTTTGCTCTACTTTTCACAAGCATTGTACTTTAGTGAGAATTACTGTATAAAAAAAAAAAAAAAGGAGAGAAAAAAGATTATTGGTGAGGTTGTTGTATCAAAAAGAATTAAGAGGAAAAAAAAACAAAGAGTAGATTTAGGTGTTGTTGTCAAAAGCAACCTTTGTACAAACCCAAACTTTAAAAAAAGGCTAGTAGAACACCCTTTCAACCCAAGGTTACTGGAGTAAAACTTATTAGGTATCCCAACCAGTATAAATTTCATTATATCACTTTAAACTTATTAGGTATCCCAACCAGTATAAATTTCATTATGTCACTTTATCTTTCTAGTACTTTAACTTCTGCAAATTTAAATTCTGTTATCACTAGTCAATGACTTAGACGAGTAGTCGACTGATTAAACAAAAAGATTAAAAAAGGAGCAATTCACCTCCCTCTTGCACTTTCATATACTTCCTAGCATAGAATTACTCCCATTTAATGTGAATTATGGAGATTTGGAGTGATTTAATGGGTGAATAACCCAAATTCTATGGTTTAGGCTATGAACAAGTGTAATTCAGTGGGGTTTAATCCCTAAGGCCTGAAATTATAGAGTAAGTAATTTAATACTCTTTGATTATTTATTTTAGACCGTCAACGATCTGAAGCTTTGAGAAAAGGCAAGGCTCTTGTGGATTAGCTTGTATTTGGTTTCTTCGGTTGAGGTAGGTTATGGTTTTAATTGGAGTTTTAAACTTGATTTTGATCTCATGCTTGTTCCTAAATTGAATATTTATGTATTGGTCTTCGGACATGCTTATTGTTTGTGGTTTGATTGTTAATGCTTAATTGAATGAGCTAAAGAATAATGAAATTAACTAAGTATATTATGATAGTAAGTGTACTTATGATATTGGTGCACTATGATATATCCTGAGTGATAGTGTATTGAGATATCTATTATTGTGATCATATTCGTAGGGTCAGGTACCACGCCAGTACGAATAAGTATATTATTGATATTATCGAGGATCGGGTACCACACCGGTATGATACATAGACGAAGCTAATCCCCTGCAGATCATAACTATTGGGCATAAATAAGTCCCCTTAGTGCATGTGTGTGCAAACGTGAGACTAGTGGTTTTGAGTGACATACATAGTAGGTAGTGATGATCAAGGTAGAATTTATACTACTCTTGTGAGATTGATATGGTGTTTATAATAATGTGTTGATATTACAATTATGGAATTGGAGTTGACATAGATCCCAATCTTATGGTGATGATTGTAATACTAATTGATAGTTGGATAATTATGTGGTCTAGTTGTGGACATTATCTGGCTTGATGTATATATACTTGCTGGCATGTTATGAACATACTTGTTAACTGTGGTGGATTACTTGTTATGTATTGAATGTCCTATCTACTTATTATTTGATTTATGTGTTAGTTTGAGTGTGAATTAAGTCGGACTATGATACCTACCAGTACATAGTGGTTTGTGCTAATACTACCTTGTGTTTTTTTTTTGCTGAGCGCAGATTATGTTCCAGAGGATCAAACTTGACCTCATCTATAGCATAGACAGTTGATTTTGATCCAAGGTGCGCACTTTTTTTCAGGCTACCGTGGATCATCATAGTAGTTCATGTCCATCTTTTGAGATAATGAGACATTCTTTATCATTTATTATTTTTTAAATAATTCTTTTAGACATAGTTTTGTTTTAAAAGTTCTTGTACAATGACTTTTGGGTCTTGGGTAGTTATAATAGTTAGTTTGAATTAATTCCGCACTTCTATTTATGTGTTTTTCGAGATATTTATGATTAGCATTGATTTATTGATTATTTTATCTTAATAATGAGTAAGTGATTATTTTGTATTAAAAATGACTAAGTGTTTGGGTTAAGTCTTGGGTTAGATGGTTCTCCCACCAGAGGGTTAGTGTTGGTGTCACTCACGACCATTTGGATCGTGACATCGGTGTATGCTATGCATAAAAAGAGTAGTGGATGAAACTCCCTGGTAGGCCAAAAGCCGATGAAATACGGCTCATGGTGTACTCAAACATCCCCCAGGTATGGTTTTTTATGTGAAAATCTCATACATAGTTTCGATAGCTCGATCTTCTTCAAATGACTACACTTCACTTTCTCCTACAAAACAAAAACAACTCTACAATAAAGCATAACTTCAAATTTAAAAAATAAGAAGAAAACAGTAAAGTTGGATTGCTTCCCAACAAGCGTCTAATTTAATGTTGCATATGAACCACTATTTGCCTCTACCTTGATCTTATAAATTGCACCCCCAATTTGACTTCAAGTTTCTGGCAATTTGTCAAAGGGTGGAGGTACAACTTTGTGTCAACCAAACACTACACATTCAAACATCATATGTAGCAATATTTACAACTACAACTAACCCCTTAGTTCAAGAAACAACGCCAAAATTTGATCACGCCCAAACCTAGTACTAGAAAAGATAAGTGATTGTTGCAAATATAATATGGTTTAAATTTCGGAGGCAAATCCCATACAAAACTAAGGTTCAACTATGATTATTCTAATATCGCTAATTAGAAAATAAGTTCGAACAATTATTTTGAGGTTTAAAGATTAAGATGTTGACTTCTAACTACCAAATTAACAAATAATAGTAAATATTGTCAACTATAAAAGATAAGATTGGAAACAAGATTAAGGAGGCCTAGAGTTATGATTTTCCAATTGTTGAAATACTTCTTGATGTGTTTGCTATAATAATCTCGCCGATTTATTTTATATGGATCGTGAGCACTCTACTTACTACAATTCTCTCTAGAGTAATTATAATAACTTACTAGACATATTCTCTCGAATTATGCTATTTGCATCTTCTTACTGCTCACTAAGATCAAGTCAAGGTTACGTTATCTTTAAACCCATATTGAACACATAATATTGTTCTCTCATATACTTAAGAAGTGACGTTGTTCAACAACTATCTAAATTTGGATTCTCTCTCGAGCAATAAATAATAAATAGGCACAATTAATTGATGGTCATTTAATCAACCAAAATAAAAACGTACTTATTGAACTAGTAGCAAAATTTAAAGGCTCAACCATATTAAAAAGTAATAAGAATTCATCTAACAAAGGGTTCCATCAAAATCCTTGATGATAAGTCAAGCTACTTATAATATTGTTTAAGAACATAGCATAGATCTCCATAAGGAACAAGTAAAAGAATGGAAGAAATAGAAGCCATAAGTCGAATTATCATCGCTTCCGCTCCTTACGTGTTCTTGCCTCCATAAGTCAGTCCCACCTCCTTAGGTTGATAAATTCTCACTCAATGATGATTTATGGGGTATTTATGTGATTTAGGCTGAGTAGGAAGACTTCCGAATCAAACCAAATTTGGATAAGAAAAGCTGAAAATGCAGGCCTTTGGGCACGCCTTGCATGCCTTGCCCATGTGAATTTTTCATCTTTGCACGCTATGGAGGACGCCTTTTGCAATACTTCATTGTTTTGCATCGCTGCTAGATCCCTTGGCTAGTTGTCCTGGTCGCATTGCGAGCACGTGAACATCCCTTCTCTTGCCAATTCATCATTTTTCGTTCTGGTTTCAATCCAAGCCACTTCCTACACACGTAATAAGCTCAAAAAATCACAATAACACATAACCACTACACCAAAAGAGGCTTTTAGTGGCATTAGATTTCCCTTTATTACCGCAAAAATATTTAGTGGCATTTGAGTTAATGTCATTGCATCCGGTGTCGCTAAAGCCTTTAATAGCATTTATATTAAGTGATGGTAAATATCCATATTATTGCCTCTAAAAGTAATTACTTCTAGTGGCATTTATTTAGCGGCATTAATTATTGTCACTAAAACAACCTTAGAAATGTGAACATATCTTGCGGCATTTGTAATTGCCGGTAAAAAATGCAATGAAAGCCAACAATGAAATTCTAAAAGGAAGCTATTATGGCATAAATTCACTTTAATTCATGTATTCAACCAAACACTATTTTATAACATTTTTTTCTTCCTAACATTTTTTTCTTCCCAAGAGAACAAAGTTTGTTTTCTTTTTTCAAAGAATTTCAGTCTGACAACAACAATTCTAGCTTTTTCCAAAAACACTGCTCTAGTAATGATTAAGTAATTTAGTACATCCACGAAGTCAAAATCCTTTCAACTGCCACAGAAAGCAATAGCGCATTGGAGAATCAGCATCACAGAAAGCAATAGTTGGGATGTTCCCAAGTGCAGCTTCCCTGATTGGCTGATGATCAGTTCTTCGATCAGTGAGAATCAGGAGTCTCGGCTCACTATATGAGTCTAAAGCTGGTTGGTAAAAGTACCATGGGTATGCCGTCCAGCAATAGCATGTGCACCAGTATATTGGGCAAATTTCATGACAGCTTTCTGTCCATATGGCCTAGCAGATTGCACAATGATGTCCTGAGGATTCTCAATAGCAACAATCACCCTGGCAGCATTTGAAGTTTATCCCATGTCTTTCCAAGGTTAATGATGTAGATGCCATCATTGCGGCGCTTGAAACTTAGTACCGAGGTGGTCTTCAGCAGCCAACATCATCTGAATATCAGCCTAGATGCAAATAACTCTATTTGGGAGCTTGGTACTTTCTATATATCCAGAAAAGGGTTGTCTTCTGGGCTCACCATTCTTCGTATAGGACATGTAGATCCATGTACAGAAAGAAAGGAAACAACTGTTAGATTTGCTAGAATTAACTTACATGTGAACATTGTAATCAACTTCATAAAGAATAAAATATATATTATGTACATTCACCTACAGATCTATTTAACTGAGGTTATAGTAAAGTATAGTTGTGAGAATTCCTAATGATATAGCTTTATGTGCTAAAGTAACTTCATTAGTTCACTCAAAGTCAATCATATTAACTGAATGAGTTCAATAAAGGAAAAAACCTCTTGTAGAAATCTAAAGTAAGGTTGCGTACAATAAACCCTTGTTATCTGGACCCCCCATATAGTGGTAGCTATAACTACTAGTTGAGAAATAACCTTGCAATTTATTCAGATAGAAAAAGCACTACTTCTACTACCATCAATGCAATAACAACACAAATTTCAGCAAGAACCATGCATCATTTTGCACACTTGCGATTGCAAGTTTCTCAGCGTTCTTTATTCCGAGAGTTGTCAACTCTATAAGAGATGTCTGTACCAGAAAATTTTAAGACCATTGTAGAGAATTACAGTCACTAGAGACTCCTGTTGACAAACCAAACTCAAGTCTACTTTCCTTCTTTTTCTTTCTCTGTTAAACACACTATGCAGGTCTTGTTGGGGTAAAAATGCAAATCAAATTCTTAATACATAATACATATTTTTGTCAAAGCTATATTACGCTAATCAAATCAAACTCAAGTTATGAAAAAGCAAGAAAGAGAGATCGAGCGAGAAGAGAAAGAGAGAGTTTACCCCTTGCTGCATGCTTCAGATAGAGCAAAAAAAAGAAAAATAGCTCGAAACTTTCAAATACAGATCCCCATCTACTTGGATCAATTCCTAGAGTAACAAAAAGGGAAAATGCAGAGATAGAGAGAATGAGAGTTAACTAACTTTGGGCATATCATCTGGGAATAGAAATACGAGAAAATAATATAATATTCAGAAAACAGTGTGAAAAATCTCAAATTCAACTCATAATCATAATTCTTTTGCACTTTTTATAGTTGTAAGGTGAACAGTGGATGTACCAGAGAGATCTAGAACTGTCTCAACATTGTGATTAACGCTCTGAACAAAGAACATATAAACAAGTCCTTCAAGTTCTCAAGCCAAGTCAAATTATGTTTCTTTCGACTCCAGTTTTCTAGACTCTACCTAATAAAAAAGTATAAGACGGTGAATATAATTCTTCTCGAGTCAAATTAAAACCACTCTTTTGAATAACGAACTTAAGCCAGATGCAACATTACCCAAAATAGTCCACTATCAGTTCCAAATCACTTTCTGCTGATAGAACCATTTTCCAGACACCGTGACACCCCAAAGAGCATTGTTGCTTCTTCCCAGATTCTTGTACCCTCACCTAGGACAAGGGAGAATGGCATTATAGAAATCAAGTCATGAAATTATATTAACCTAAACAAAGAATAAAGCTCGTTTCACAAATATCACATCAGAAAAGAGTCTTGAAGATCAGAAATTATGTGTAAAACTTGTGTCCTAGTTATAGCAGGGGTTAGTGAATTCTCATTTAAGAAGCATCCACGTTGTCTGGCTTCCGACTATGTCCTTAATTTAAACTTATGACATACCGTATTAGTTGAGCCAACCTCCTTTGCAGCCTTAGCATAAGCATCTTGTCCACTTGATGCCATCTTAGATAGGATGAGGGACGTTGTTTCACTGGATCGCACGACTCTTTGGCTTCCGACTCTTGTCATTGCCAATAAACCAGCATTTTCCCTGTGAATCATAGTTAATTGATTGTTCATAGCCATCTGTGAGATCGTGCCTAACCCATCGTATGAGGAAATTTAGATTAAAAATATAGGAGATTATTAGGCTGTAGTAGCACCACCAGTGGCGCCACCAAAAATGACATTTTGATAGCCCCAATCCCCTATGACGATTTAAATTCTTGAGGTAAATAAAGCTTGATACAAAAGGGATAGAAGAGAATATTTGATCTCACCAGCCAGCCAACACCCTTGGCTAATAACATAAGGTGGCACTGGTATACGTAATGCTTCCATATCTTGCTGATGCATGAAATACACCAGTTGACTACACAATAAAAGTTCTCAAAGTGAATCTAAGAGTAATTTTCACTATACAAATAAAAGATAAGTGTACCAAAAACAATTTACAACTTACCTTAAGTCACTCAAGATGATTGACACTATAGGAATAATGACGTTATTAGCTCTCTATCAAAGAGAAAATCTTAGAGCTCTTCTCTGGTATGAACCAATTACCTTTCCAAAGCAATCTGAAAGAAATAAACTCATCATTTAGAAAGAGAAAGAATGTGATGATACAAGAAATCTGTATTTAGAAGATAATTATCGCAAAGAAGAGACTGCATATAGGCAGAATAGCGAAATTCAAAAGAACATACAATTCATATTTTCCAGTTGAGCTATCTACATGTGCATATTGTACTTTTCATTTTCAACATCACCTCAGGTATATATTTCAAACACATAACTTGTTGCTGAATAATAAAGAAATGAAATGAAATATAACCTAATGAACTACTGCTAACTGCATCTTGAATGTGAAGAACAGAAACTCAGTGATCTTGTAAGCTGGGCATCGAGCCGATAACTATGAAGCTGTATAAATATATAGATATAGGAAAATCGATATCAACACATGCGAATACATGAAGACATAAGATATAGAGGGATGCTAAAATTTTGAGAGACAGGGGGATAAAGAAAGAGAGAGAGAACACAAATAACATATGAACCTTTTTGCTTCTTCTTAATTGTTCCTACAACAAACTCACGCAAATTATGATACAATTTTGCCAATTGTCTGCCACAACCATGTAGTGAAACTTATCCAGTGAAAGTACCAAAACATCATGAAGTTATGATTACAGAGACGATAAATATATGACACATATACAGAGAAATTGACTTCTTGGATACTAGGACTCCAAAATACATTCTCTCAGATCCCTTGTCTGATGTGTTTCTGCCCAAGCTCAAACAAAAAAGAGCAACGAAGAAAAGATGCCTGAATCTCAAAACCATCACAATGCCTGAATCTCAAAACCTGTACATTTCAACTACCTTGAAGAAGAAATAGAAAATTGATGAACTACCCAAAGAACAACGATTATAGATGACAAAAGAATCCACTCTACTTAGAGTAAAGTTACACCATTGCTAATAAAATAGCAAGACTCATGCATGCCATCCAAAAGGTGACCTACTTATGAAAGCTAAACCTAGGAAGAAAAGTGAAACTTTTAAACAAATAACAAGTACCTCAGAAGTATAAGCCTATGATAAGTCCTCAATTATCTCAAGTTTCACCTCAAAATATCCACCAAAAAAAATTGCAAATTAAGCCCAAAAAAAGACCAATGCACACAATCGTAACACAAAATTAAAAATTACCAACTCACGATTGAATATAAATATGAGATAAGCAGGATTTCCAAATTACGAGTTCGATTTCTCACTTGCTGACTAGACGTAGTGTAATCAGCTTCGTCGGAGAGATTGTAAAAATCAAAACTGAGGAGAAGCGATAGAGACGGTATCTAGTGACGGCGGCTGGCGATGGAGACGGTATCTAGTGACGGCGGCTGGCGATGGAGACGGTATCTAGTGACGGCGGCCGGCGATGGAAACGGTATCTGGTGACGGGAGCCGGTGACGGAGACGGTATATGAGAAGAGGCTTGCATTTAATTGGAGTAAATAGATTTATGCCAAAATGTGCCGCTAATAACTTGAGTGAATATGTAATTGTCACTAATAACTCGACTGAATGAATAAATTACTGGCAATTAATTAAAAGCCACTAAATAAATGCCATTAAAGGTTATTTTTCCTACTATAGTGAAGCCAAACAACTATACTCAAGATATGAGGTGGTAATATACTTTAAATATAGATTTTTTAGCCAAATATCACCAGATAGAAAAGGGTTATAGCTCTGGAACTTTAGAAGATATGACCAAGCACATGTGTCGTGGCTGGTACCGCTTTTGTTGAGGGAAATTTGATCTGTCTTCAATCTCCATATGTCACCATCCAATATGGCCAACTATCAAATCCCGATTTTGACCCCTACAATCATGCACTGAGCGTTTATTATTATTAACCAAAATTACATCTATTCTTACAAGTTTAGGGAAGCGGCTAATGCTTAATAAAAACATTACAATGTCATTGCATATTTGTGTTATTGGCATAGTGACCGAAATGTTTGTTATACGTAGGTTGCTCTCTTGGCGATTAAAATAAGTAGTCGATGACAATTTATTTTGTAGTTAAGTTCTTAAATGGGTTGACTAAATTAAAAAGTTTAAAGGATGTATTTTCCCTATGAATATCGTTACCTACTCTTTCTGTATAATAATATTTGTCTACTATACTAAAAATAGATATCCAAGAATACTTGACCAGTTTGAAAAACCAATAGATAATTTTCTATTTTCTACCCATTTTACTGTTGCTATTACATACAATTATCACTCAATGCATTTCTCAAGATATTAAATTTATTATATTTAAAGATTAATATAATAAAATTACACCTATTATTTATTATTTCTTAACCTCTATTTCAAGTCAATAATGGACAAATATAGTTGGAAGGAGAGAGTTATACAAAAAAAGTAAAACGACGAGTTTAAATGCCCAATTGCAAGACCCAGACGTAATATTAGAGGGAAGCACTTGCAATGTCTAGGTCATAGGCCTTTTATTTTATTTTCTCTTCACATTTAAGAAAGTAAGGAACTTTCAACTGGAAATATGTTGTAGTTAGGAGGTCAGTCATGACACTAATTATTATGGATTTGGATTTCCTGAATAAAAACACCTAATATGAACATAACTAAATTTTACCTACAATTAAGATGGATCAAGTTATCAATTTTGAATTTGATTCTCGACTTCTTTTACTTCTATTTTTTCTTTTTACTTTAGTTTTGATTCAAATCGTCTTCCTGCATTCATTATCATCATTTTTTTTGTCTTTCTTCGTTTTTTTATATATGAATTAGACGTAATCAATAATTGACAATGGATTCTCCCCTCTTGATAATTTTTCGTGTTCCTTTTTCAGTTGAAGATTTTTTGATTGAAAAATTGGACTAAACAAGCATGTTGCCGCTAAATGAAGTAGTCAAAAAAAATCTAAGGTGTATTGCTTCCCTTTTATTTTTCTTTCTTTGTCCAATTGTGACTTAGTTTTGATTATGTTTTTTAACTATATTTTCGTTAGTATCATAGTTGAATCTACTTTATTTTTTTTAATAGGTACAACGTTATTTCGGAATCTCATCTTTCCGTATAGCACTCGTTGGTAATAAGATGTAAGTATTTAATTATCTTTCGTGAATTCTTACTTTGTATTTACATTATTTAATGTTGTTATGTCCTACACATGATCTTTAAAATTTGTTGTGCTACATATTATTGTTATCTTAAATTTAAACGTGATCAGGGACTTTCGTGCAACGGACGTACATATAAACTAGTTATATTAAAAGTGTGAAGAGCTTTAAAAATGTTGTTTGAATTTTTTGTCCTTCATTAAAAGTGTCCATTTTAGACAAAATCGTCTTTTTACGTTTTTCCTCCAATTATTATTTCATTACTTTTATTATATTGACTCCTAAAATATAGAGAAAAAATCCTAATAAAATAAGGACTCCTAAAATATATGGTAAGAAATATTAGGAGAATCAATTTCCGGTAGGTTTTCCATTTATGTTTGCAGCACCATCTGTTGGCATAATCATATTAGGACGGTAGTATACATGTCAAATAAACTTCAGCTAGTAATTTATATCGCCACCAGAAAGAATCCTTTTGACTTGATATTAAGAATTATTATTGATTCCAAGTCAACTTATATCTAATGTAAAATACTCTTGCTTCTATAAAAGGACATTATCTCAATGAATAAAGAAAGGATTTGCTTAATGCATGCCAACAAGAAATCAAATCGCTAGCTCCTCTAAGCAGGTGATTATGCTTTTTTTCTATTCTTGAGAATATTGATGTTTGTTTTTTTTTACATGAAGTTATTTATTTATTAGTTATCTACTGTGTCAAATAACTGTTAATACCTCTGTATTATTATATTCTTGCAACTTTATCACATTCTTTTATCCCCAAGAATGACTTTGTTTGGATGGTTGTTATCGTACTATATTATTTTAATGAATATTTACACAACTTTGTGTCGTTATCTAATAATGAATTTTGTTGACACTCAATTTTGACCTTTCGATATTCCTCCCGGGCTATTATTATATCAAAATATTAGTTTTTGAATTTTTTATTATTTTGCTATCGAATAAATCCCGATGTTTCGTACTCATAATTTTTAAAGTTTGCAATTTATTTTTAGCATTTAATTTTATATTATTATATAATATATAATTTACTAATTTAAATACAATATTTTACATAATTTTATAAATATTTATTAAATTATTTCCGCAAATATGCATACTCATAATTTACAAACACGTGGTCCATAGTTGTTTATTATTATTATTATTATTATTATTATTATTATTATTATTATTATTATTATTATTATTGTTATTATTATTATTGTTATTATTATTATTATTATTATTATTATTATTATTATTATTATTATTATTATTATTATTATTATTATTATTATTATTATTATTATTATTATTAGTATTATTATTATTATTATTATTATTATTATTATTATTATTATTATTATTATTATTATTATTATTATTATTATTATTATTATTATTATTATTATTATTATTATTATTATTATTATTATTATTATTATTATTATTATTATTATTATTATTATTATTATTATTATTATTATTATTATTATTATTATTATTATTATTATTATTATTATTATTATTATTATTATTATTATTATTATTATTATTATTATTATTATTATTATTATTATTATTATTATTATTATTATTATTATTATTATTATTATTATTATTATTATTATTAGATACCATTTAACAGGATCTCTGATGCGGGCGGTAGTCCGTGCGGCCAGACAGATCTAGCTAAAGTAGCACCTTTATACTAGAGAGTATAAAACTCGAAATATAGAGGAATTTTTATATAAATAATGACTGTATGGGTGGCTATGCTATTACCTGAGCAAGGGACCTGTCAAGATCTACTACATATTCTTAATGAGCCCGTGTGTCTGGAAGTTCTAACCGAAAAAAGGTCGCCCTTTTCATTCATTTTAACGGGCTATTCGACCGGCTTACCAGACATAGTCACTAAGACAAATCCACTAAGAATAGTATTAGATCCGACTGTACCACCATCTCAGACCCAAGTCAAAACTTATAAAAAAAAATTACTTCATATTTTGATAAAGCCAAATCTTAAGGTTAGAGTGTAAGAGAAGCTAGATATTCAACATAGATGAGATATTCAGCTGGACATAGTCACAGCAGTGAGAAGAGGAGAGATGAGGGGTGTCACCTGTTAGACCCGACGGCAAGGGTCAATGCCCGGAGGCAAGGGCTAATGCCCGAAAGCAAGGGCTAAAAGGCCGTATAAGCAAGGCCAAGTATTGGTGTCCAAAAGTATGGACCTTTTCTGATTTTTTATTATTCACAAAATTAAAAATACAAACGGATTACAAAGAAGAAAGAAAGAGAAATCTAGAGAGAGGGAGGAGAGAAAAGAGAACTGGAGAGAGAGGGGGTTCTAAAAACTTGTCCTCTAGAAATGAAAAACCAACGTATAAATAGAAAAAGAAAAGAATCTTTACACAGTAAAATGGGTCCCAAGTGGATCCCATAAATAGTAACCTAAACAGTGAATCTACTGTACGTGGGTCCTTTCAACAGTGAATTTACTGTAGCGGCATCTATCAGACTTTCTTCTTTCCATGTTTTTTATCCATTTCTCTCATATGTTGGATAAATGCTTCAGTATTTTCTATTTCCTTTTCTGAAAGTATCACTTCCGGTTCAGGAGGTTGAGCATCTGTGATATCATCATCATTATTGCTTCCGTTATGCATGGAAGAATCTGATTCAAGTTGATTAAGGGAATGAAGTAAATTACGCTTCAGTTCCTCAAGATAGTTGTGGATCATTGCCTCTTTGTCTCCATCTTGAAACATGATTTTTCGAGCAATATGTCGAAGAGATGGGTCATCTATTTTGCCCTGTTCCATAGCTACTTCATAAGCCTGGATTTCAGATTCAATCTGATCTAATAATGCTTGTCCATGTAGGATCTGAGTTTCAGGATCATATTTCATTAATCTGTCCCAAAAATTATTAGAAAATGTTCGGTATAGACAAGGAATCTTTTCTTCGGTAAATCCCGATTCGGGTTCCCATTTATGAATCCATGGGATGGAGAATTCCAGAAAGAAATATATTTGATCAAGCTTGTCGGGGTAGCAAATATGATCTTCCCGAAATAAATTGTTTAAATCTGGAGACAGAGTCTTCCATTTTTTATATAAAGTAAAAAATAGTTCTGGTAAAATTTTTACCGTAGGTCCATGATAAGACCACCAATTTAAAAACCAATTTGGAATATGAGTTTCAAAAACCTTAGGATAAATTTTTATGAACCAAGTATGTATTTTGTTTAACATTGTTATAATAAAAGACTTGTGAAAAAGCTTTAATATAGTCCCAATATGTAACATTCATAGATGTATTATTGAAGCTAATCTGCCTCTCTCGCATTGTAGTAATGCCCCAATCTTCAACATTTATCATTTGTTTAATAATGATTTTTGAATAACTATATTCAGGTTGTCCCTTAGGGAAATGTTGAATCTCAGCACTACCTGTTTCAGTTAATATAACTTGATAGTAAGATCGAGTCTTATAAGACTCACCGGGGAAATATAATTCCTGAATTAAATATCTTTGGAAAATTGCCCAAGGATCATGTTTCCGCAATATCTCGGAATTTTCTACAAGAAATATCATTTCTTGTTTAGGTACCTTTTCATAGGGCCGAAGATTTTCGACACCGTCTTTAGTGACAGAAGCAAAAGAATCTTTTTGCTTTTGAGAGGCTAAATAAGCCTGTATTTGTCCATATAATAGATGATCTTCTGGAATATCTTCCAGATGTATTGCATTTTTGTAGGATGATTCTCCTTGTGATATTTTGGAGTTTATCAAACTCTTTTTTCCTATCTGTATCATATGGGATGATGTAGAAGATCCTTGACTATAAGCCGATCCTTGAGAGCTGGAAGGCGAAGAGGGGAATCTCCCTCGACCTCTACCACAACCGTGAATTCCACGGCCTCGAACTACATTGGTCCATTGATCAGTCATCCTGTAAATATTCACGAGACAAGAAGTCAGGCAGAGAATTATCAATTCCCTTTTTATATTGAATTTCAAAGTCAAAAGGAGACAATTGGGCTTGCCACCTAGCAAATATCATTTTGGAGGCATCATGTTTAAAATCTTTGTTAAACATATATTTAACAGACTAGGCATCAGTTTTAATCAAAAAAATTTGATTGTATAAATCATCTTGAAATTTTAATATACATTTCACAATGGTTAACATTTCATGAGCCACAGTAGCGTATTTCTTCTGGGCTTCCGTCCATTTTCCTGAATGAAAGCGAATAAGATATTCGCCTTTATCATTCGGATTTATTTGTTTTAGTATACCACCAAAACCTGTATTAGACGCATCAGTCTCACTAATTTTTTGCCAAGCAGGGTTAGCAAGAGTTAAAACAGGTAAAGCCTTAACCCATTTTTTAACTTGTTAAACAATGGTGGTGTGTTTGGCCGACCAAGGTTCTTTATAATTTTTAGCCTATCATATAAAGGGGCTAAATCGCGAGAAAGATTTTTATAAAATGGGGCAATATAATTTAAACTGCCCGAAAATTGTTGTAACTGAGTACTGTCAGTAATCACATCGGGAAATTTATCTGCAAAATTTATTGCTCGCTGAATAGGGGTAATCTTCCCTTGACAAATAGTATGTCCGAGAAAACGTACATTGGTCTGAAAAAGACTCATTTTAGGCTTAGAAATAACCAAACCATTTTGAATGACAATTTTCTTAAAAATGTCAAGATGCTTAATATGTATTTCTAATGTTTTGGAAAATACCAAAATGTCATCAATATAAACAATAATAAAATTCATATAAGGATTAAAAATATCATTCATGATTTTCTGAAATTCAGAAGGTGCATTTTTCAAGCCGAAAGGCATTACATTCCATTCATATTGTCCAAATGGAACATTAAAAGTAGTTCTATATGTATGCTCTTTTGAAATCTGAATTTGCCAATAACCTGATTTCAAATCAAATTTTGAGAATATATTGGCATCATATAATCTTGAAAGTAAATCCCTCTTATTTGGAATCGGGTATCGAATCCATTTTAAAAATTTATTCAGAGGTTTATAATTAACGACCAATCTAGGCATTTCTCGTTCCTTTTCAGCGGCATTGTTTACATAGAAAGCAGTGCAGGACCAAGGGGATTTAGAAGGTTTTATTAAACCTTTTTCCAATAATGTATCAATTTCCCTTTTGCAAAATTCTACTAATTCAGAATTCATTTGACATGGTATTGATTTTGTAGGAATATTATCTTCCAAAAAATCATCCTCATAAGGAAGTGTAACAATATGTTTTTTTCGATTCCAGAAAGCACTGGGGTGGTCAGCACAGACGTCAATTGCAAGCTGTTCAGAAATCAATTTAATTTTTTCTTGAACTTTAGGAGATTGCAATTTATTATTTATAGTCATACTAAATATTTCTAATTGTAAAGAATCGACATGCTTTTGCTTCATATTAATTAAAGCATTAATATCTTTTGTTACGGGATCAGTAACGAATGTATAACTAATTTGTTTATTATCATAAACAGCATGAAAACCTTTAGCATCTACATGCGTAAAAGGATAAATGGCATTAATGAAAGGAGTTCCAAGTATAATTGGAGGATAAAGTTGATTTTTAACTAGGAAGAAAAAATGGGGAATGCAAACTTTATCTTGGCAAATATGCACATTGGGTAATTTATATTCAATATCAAGGGCATGTCCGGATGCAGACTTAACCATATGAGTAGTTTTTTGAAAATATTTAGAAGGAACTAATCCTTCTTGGATGCAACTAACATCAATACCACTATCAATCATGGCAATGTTATTTTCATAAAATTGATTATCAATCAAAATAGTGCATTTAATGTACCACCTATGAGCGGTTACTATTTGCATCATGCCTAAAAACATATCAGTTTTAAGGTCTTCTGATAAAGATGGAATGAAATCAGAAGATTCAGGAACCTCATCAGGTTGTTCAAAAGAAAATTTTCTTTTACCATGTGGATCACTGGTACTAAGAGAGTTAAAATTTTCAATTTGAGTGATCCGATGGTCAGAGATCATTTGGTTTTGTTTAAGGAGTTTAATTTCTCCTTTCAAATTTTCAATTTCGATTTTTAAATCGGAAAATGAAGTATCCCTAGAAGGAGTATGTTTTTTCAAAAGCCGTTGTTGGACTTTAGATAAAGAATACGGGCTAGAATACTTAAAATCAGTCATTGGACTGGATTTTTTAGCAGAAGTATTATCGGAATTAGTTTCGGCTGCTAAATTAATAATTTTTTCACGAAGCTTACTATCAGTAACTTCTTTTAAAAGTTCAATTACATTTTCAGAAGTAATTGTTTGAACATTCAAATCTTGAAATTGAGATTGAAGTTGGTACAAGCAGAAGTATTTTCTACTTCATTATCAGAAAAATCAAACAAATCAACTTCTTCTTCAAAACCTGAAGGTTCATTTTCATAATCTATGTAAGAACCAGAGGTATATAGCATACCATAAATTTTTTCATGCAAATCATTGTCTAGCTCTAAAGTCTTAAGCTTTTCTAACTTACAATTGGGGGCTATAAGGCCAAAATTGCCACATCGGTAGCACATAATTTTTGCTAAATCACGCTTAGATCGATTTTTGGTAAATCTAGTAGACTTACGGTGAGCTCTTCTAGCGTCACGATCTTCTTTGAATTTATATCTATATCTCTTTTTCTTATAAGAGTAAGAACCATCAGGGTTAGTAGACTTAATGAATCTCGACTTCTTCTTTCTATGAGGCATGTCTGGTTGGGGCATGCCTAACTGAGCACAGAAATCTCCTAATTGAGATCTTTCTTTCAGCTTTTCCATTTTAAGCTGATGACTTAGTTTAAGATCAATACACAAGTTTAATCCTTCTAGTGTACATACCCCTATTAGGTTACCATAGGTATAAGTCTTATACGAAATCTCACTAAGATTTCCTGTAAGAGTTCTACGGACTCTTTCAGCAAATAAGGAGGGGGGGGGGGAGGCCATCTACAAATTTGGCTTTCCAATGTTCACTATGGTCTTCTATGAGTAGTTCTAAGACCCGACTTAGAAAGGTGTCTTTATACCACCTGAATTTACCTAAATTGCGGCATCTTAATCTATTAAGAAGAGTTCTAACAGACTCATAATTACTGGTAAATCTACCACTGAAGTGTTCCAGAATAGTCATAACCAAAGTATAAACGACATCTTCTCTACCTGGTTTTAACGGGTGTCCTAGATTGTCGACACTATCTTCCATATTGACTGCATTAATAATGGCAGTCTTATCTGGTAAGGACATATAATTATCCCACCAACCACGAAGTTGACCAGTAAATCCTGCAATAATCATCTTACATATAACTTTATCTGAATTCTTAGGACTACCGTCCTCATTCTTAGGAGTGGTTGCCTTTACAATAGTGGAGTACATCATCATTCGATGCACTTGAATGGTCATTTGCCTATCAGTAAGACCATCTATATTCCATTCATAAATTTCATGACCACTAAAAGAGGTATTAATCTGATTTCAATCACGTTCTTCTATAAGAATATCTTGAGGTGTAGGCCTAGGGTAATAGGTAGCCTTCATCCTAGGTTTACTAGAAAAATTTGGATGCTTAGTAGCATGAAGAAGCTTATTAAATTCAGACATAATACTGTCATGAGGATTAGAAGAATGTTCTAGCGTATCAATAAATTGTGTTGATAAATCCATAGGTTTAATATTCAAAGAAGAAAACTTTTTCACTAGCAAATCTTCTAGAGCATCAAAGGTTTTAATTGTAAATTTCAAAATCTCGGGAGGTCTTTGAATAGAATTAGTAACAATGTGAGGAACATGAGGAGTGTTGGAAGTACTAGCTGAAGTGGCTTCAGCTCTGTCACTCGTGTTCTTCGAATTAGTACTAAGATCATCAAGTTTTTTTAAAACTTTGTCTAATTTGACAGTGTTTAAAAAGCAAACAAAAGTGATTAATTCATCAAGTTTTTTATCAAGAGTAACAATCTGCTCTCTTAAAACTTTAACATACATACCCAAATAATTATTTTGAGCAATGAGGTTGTTAATTTCAGCAATAGTTACTTTTCCAACATCATTATCAATAAATTGTTGAAAAGCATTGAATGTAAGGCCCGTATTGTTAGGCATAACAAAAGAAGATTGAGGAGGGAACACTGATTTTTGTATGTTTGTATGTTTGTATGTTCATTCAATAATGGTTCCATTGCTATCTTTGTATGTTCATTCAATAACCTTCACATATAAAGGTAGATAAGTGGTTATAAACCAAGGAACAAAATAAATAATATGATTATGTAATGCACAAGTTTCATAAAACTCTTGAGAAATATTATGCTGATCGTCACGACTGTAAGCGATGAAAAACCAAGTTCTAAACTGGTTCCATTTGTGATCAAAAAATTCCTTTTGAATATGTTGACGTGCCTGGGATCCTGGACTAAAATCAATAAGGTGTGGAATCATTAAATATGATTGGGTTCAAAATTCATTTCGGATGCAGAAGGAATATCCTTGTCAGAACTATCATCACATGCCTGAACGATATTAGTTCGAGGATCTATTTTTAATTTTGTAACCGGACTAGATGTCGACGGAATAGTATGCAAAGAAACAAGTTTATTAACTAGAGCTGGGCCGTATGTGGGCTCAACTGGAGCTATCAAAGAAGGCATAGAAGTTAATCTACTTCGATTACCAGAGAAAAACTGTCTATTATATACAGAAGTCTTATCATCAAATTGAATAAAAATTTGACCATCTTCGGTCTGAGAAATATGCGAATAATCTTCATTGGTGACTTTATCAACCAACTGCTTTGGCGGAATAATTGACTCCAAAACCCAATTATTAGGGAAATTAATTTCTTCCCATCGAATAGGTCAACGAGTAGTAATTTTTGATTTTAAAAAATTAGTTTCAAACAAAATCTTTTGATCAGATGTATCTATTAGCTTAAATCTGGGATTCAAAGAAGTTAAAAATTTATAATATATGCGATAGGATAAACAAATAAGTTCAGATCCGGGTGCATAATTATAACCATGAGTCTTAACATTTAATATTAAAGCATCTAATATGTTCACATCAGTCAAAGATAATTGTAAATTTGACTGAGTATTAAAATAAACTGGACCATATGCCATAGTGGATTCGATCGATCCCATTAAAGACTGTCGGAAATTCAAATTCCGTGCATCACGTAATGCTGCCAGAAATGTTTCCGGTTACCCTTTAAGGGTTAAAGGCTTGAATGCGATCTGAACCATGCCAATATGCAGAAAATTATATTTATGTTTATAAACATCAATATCACGTTTATTTAACAAACGAATAGTTTGTTCAGAAGAATTTAATGCAAGAGATTTTTCAGTTGTTTTAATCAACTGAGTAGTAGATAGGCGGTCAAACAAACCATAATCATAAATTTTTTTATAAATTTTTTTTATCTTTACTTCAGGAATAGTCCATAGGTTTAACAAATCAAGATTTTGAGGTATATCAACCTCTTCTAACCTGTCATTTTTTGTATGGGATTCTCCCATGTCCATGTTTAAGAGACATCTATGTTGAATACTTCACATCTATTACAAATTAATCTTAAATATAATGGCTTTGATACCATTTAACAGGATCTCTGAGGCGGGCGGTAGTCCGCGCGGCCAGACAGATCTAGCTAAAGTAGCACCTTTATACTAGAGAGTATAAAACTCAAAATATAGAGGAATTTTTATATAAATAATGACAGTATGGGTGGATATGCCATTACCTGAGATGGTGGTACAGTCGAATCTAATACTATTCTTAGTGGTTTTGTCTTAGTGACTATGTCTGGTAAACCGGTCGAATAGCCCATTAAAGTGAATGAAAAGGGCGACTTATTCCAGTTAGAACTTCCAGACACACGGGCTCATTTTATTATTATTATTATTATTATTATTATTATTATTATTATTATTATTTTTACAGGATCTCTCAGACGGGCAGTAGTCCACGCAGCCAGACAGATCTAGATAAAATAGCACCCTTCTACTAGAGAGTATAAAAATCTAAATATATAGGAATTTTTTATATAAATGATGACTGTATGGGTGGCTAAGCCATTACCTGAGCAAGAGACCTGTTAGGATCTAATACATATTCTTAATGAGCCCATGCGTCTGGAGGTTCTAACAGGAAAAAGGTCTCCCTTTTCATCATTTTAATAGGCTATTCAACCGACTTACCAGACATAGTCACTAAGACAAAGCCACTAAGAATAGTATTGGATCCGACTGTATCACCATCTCAGAACCAAGTCAGTAATTTATACAAAAATTTCTCTATATTTTGATAAAGCTAGATCGAAGGTTAGAGTGTAAGAGAAGCTAGATATTCAACATAGATGAAATGTTTAGCCGGACATAGTCACGACAGTGAGAAGAAAAGAGATGAGGGGTGTCACCTGTTAGACCCGGCGGCAAGGGTTAATGCCCGAAGGCAAGGGCTAATGCCCGGAAGCAAGGGCTAAAAGGCCATCTAAGGAAGGCCAAGTATTGGTGTCCAAAAGTTTGGACCTTTTCTGGATTTTTATTATTCACAAAATTGAAAATACAAACTGATTACAAAAATGAAAGAAAGAGAAATCTAGAGAGAAGGGGGAGAGAAAAGAGAACTAGAGAGAGAGGGGGTTTCTAAAACCTTGGCCCTGAATAATGAAAACTAAACGTATAAATAGAAAAGAAAAAGAATCTTTACACAGTAAAATAGGTCCCATGAATAGTGTCTTAAATAGTGAATCTACTGTTTAAATAGTGAATCTACTGTTTAAACAGTGAATTTACTATTTCTACAGTGAATTTTACTGTAGTGGCGGCGTATATCTCCGTCTGGATAAGATCATATCTTCTTTTTTTCATGTTTTTTTATCCATTTCCTTCATGTGCTGGATAAATGCTTCAGCATTTTCCATTTCTTTTTCTGAAAGTATCACTTCCGATTCAGGAGGTTGAGCATCTGTGATATCATCATTATTATTGCTCCTGCTATGCATGGAGGAATCCGATTCGAGTTGATTGAGAGAATGAAGTAAATTACGCTTCATTTCCTCAAGATAGTTATGGATCATTCCTTCTTTGTCTCCATCTTGAAACATGATTTTTTGAGCAATATGTCGAAGAGATGGGTCGTCTGTTTTGCCCTGTTCCATAGCTACTTTATATGCATGAATTTTAGATTCAATCTGATCTAATAATGCTTGTCCGTGTAGAATCTGAGTTTCGGGATCATATTTCATCAATCTGTCCCAAAAATTGTTAGAAAATGTCCGGTACAGACAAGGAATCTGTTCGTCTATGAATCCCAATTCGGGCACCCATTTGTGAATCCACGGAATAGAGAATTCCAAAAAGAAGTAGATTTGATCAATCTTTTCCGGGTAGCAAATGTGATCTTCCCGATATAAATTATTTAAATCTGGAGACACAATCTTCCATTTTTGATATAGAATAAAAAATGGTTCAGGTAAAACCTTTACCGTAGGTCCGTGATAAGACCAACAATTTAAAAATCAATTTGGAATACGAGTTTCAAAAACCTTGGGACAAATTTTTATAAACCAAGTATGGTTTTGTTTAACATTGTTATAGTAAAGGACTTGCGAAAAAAGCTTTTATATAGTCCCAGTAGGTAACATTCATTGATGTATTATTGAAGCAAATCTGCCTCTCACGCATTGTAGTAATTCCCCAATCGTCAACAGATATCATCTGTTTAAAAATAATCTTTGAATAACTATATTCAGGTTGTCCTTTAGGAAAATGCTGAATCTCAGCACTACCTGTTTCAGTTAATATAGCTTGATAGTAAGATCGATTCTTATAAGACTCACCGGGAAAATATAATCCCTGAATTAAATACCTTTGGAAAATTGTCCAAGGATCATGTTTCCGCAATATCTCAGAATTTTGTACAAGAAATATCATTTCTTGTTTACGTACCTTTTCATAGGGTCGAATATCCTCGATACCCTCTCTAGTGACTGAAGCAAAAGAATCTTTTTGCTTCTGAGAGGCCAAATATGCCTGCATTTGTTCATATAACGGATGGTCTTCTGGAATATCATCCATATGTATTGCATTTTTATAGGATTATTCTCCTTGTGATATTTTGGAGGTTATCAAACTCTTTTTTCCCACCTGTATCACAGGCAATGATGTAGAAGATCCTTGACTATAAGCCGATCCTTGAGAACTGGAAGGCGAAGAGGGGAATCTCCCTCGGCCTCTACCACAACCGCGAATTCCACGGCCTCGAACTACATTGGTCCACTGATCAGCCATCCTGTAAATATTCACGAGACAATAAGTCAGGCAAAGAATTATCAATTCCTTTTTTATATTGAATCTCAAAGTCAAAAGGAGTCAATTGGGCCTGCCACCTAGCAAATATCATTTTGGAGGCATCATGTTTAAAATCTTTGTTAAACATATATTTAACAGACTGAGCATCAGTCTTAATCAAAAAATTTTGATTATATAAATCATCTTGAAATTTTAATACACATTTAACAATGGTTAACATTTCATGAGCCACAATAGCATATTTCTTCTGGGCATCTGTCCATTTTCCTGAATGAAATCGAATAAGATATTCACACACAATTCGAATTTATCTGTTTTAGTATAACACCAAAAACCTGTATTAGACGCATCAGTCTCAATTATTTTTGTCCAAGCAGGATTGACAAGAGTTAAAATAGGAAGAGCCCTAACTCGTTTTTTAATTTATTGAACAAGGGCGGTGTGTTTGGCCGACCAGGGTTCTTTATAATTCTTTTTTAGCCTATCATATAAAGGGGCTAAATCGCGAGAAAGATTTTTATAAAATGGGGAAATATAATTTAAACTCCCCAAAAAGCGTTGCAACTGAGTTTTGTGTGTAATAATATCAGTAAATTTATCTGCAAAATTAATTGCTCTTTGAATAGGGGTAATCTTCCCTTGACAAATAGTATGTCCTAGAAAATGAACATTTGTCTGAAAAAGACTCATTTTTGGTTTAGAAATAACCAAACCAGTTTGAATGACAATTTTCTTGAAAATGTCTAAATGCTTAATATGCAAATCAAGTGTTTTGGAAAATACCAAAATATCATCGATATAAACAATAATGAATTCCATATAAGGATTAAAAATATCGTTCATGATTTTCTGAAATTCAGATGGTGCATTTTTCAGACCGAATGGCATAACATTCCATTCATATTGTCCAAATGGGACATTAAAGGAAGTTCTATAAGTATGCTCTTTTGAAATCTGTATCTGCCAATAATCTGATTTTAAGTCAAATTTTGAAAAGATATTGGCATCATATAATCGGGAAAGCAGATCCCTTTTGTTCGGAATAGGATACCGAATCCATTTTAAAAATTTATTAAGAGGTTTATAATTAATGACCAATCTAGGCATTTCTCTTTCTTTTTCGGCTGCATTGTTTACATAAAAGGCAGTGCAAGACCAAGGGGGTTTCGAAGGTTTTATTAAATCTTTTTGCAATAAAGTATGAATTTCCTTTTTGTAAAATTCTACTAATTCAGAATTCATCTGACAGGGTCGTGATTTTGTGGGAATATTTTCTTCAGTAAAATCATCCTCATAAGGAAGAGTAACAATATGCTTTTTCCTGTTCCAGAAAGCACTTGGATGGTCAGCACAAACATCAATTGCAAGTTGTTCAGAAATCAATTTAATTTTTTCTTGAACTTTAGGAGATTGCAATGTATCTTGAATATTTAAGCTAAATATTTCTAGTTGTAGTGAATCAATATGTTTTTGCTTCATGTTAATTAAAGCATTAATATCATTTGTTACTGGATCTGTAACAAAGGCATAACTAATGGAATTGCCTTTATATGTAGCACTAAATCCTTTAGCATCTACATGCGTAAATGGATAGATAGCATTTATAAAAGAAGTTCCAAGTATAATTGGAGGATTAAGTTGATTTTTAACTAAGAAAAAGACATGTGGCATGCAAACTTTATCTTGACAAATAAGTGCAATAGGTAATTTGTACTCTATATCTAGAGCATGTCCTGATGCAGATCTGACCATATGAGTAGTTTTTTGAAAATATTTCGAAGGTACTAAGCCTTCTTTAATGCAACTAACATCAGCACCACTATCAATCATGGCAATATCACTAACAGAATAATGATTATCAATCAAGATGGTGCATTTAATATACCGTCGATGAGAAGTTACTATTTGCATCATTCCTAAAAACATATCTATTTTAGGATCAGATAAGGAATCGATTAAGTCAGAGGACTCAATATTTTCTTTAACCTCATCTGGTTGTTCGAAAATAATTTTTTGTTTATCAAGAGAATTAATGAGAGAATTAGAATTCTCAATTTGAGTGATCCTATGATCAGAAATCATTTGATTTTGTTTGAGAATTTTGATTTCATTTTTCAAATTGTCAATTTCAATTTTTAAATCGGCAAATGAAGTTTCTCTAGAAGGAGTTTGTCTTTTCAAAAGTCTTTTTTGAACTTCAGAGAAAGAATAAGGACTTGAATATTTAAAATCAGTCATGGGACTGGATTTTGCAGTGGAGGTATCAGTATTAGAAGTAGTACCAACTGCTAAATTAATAATTTTTTCGCGAAGAGTACTATCAGTAACTTCCTTTAATAGTTCAATCACGTTTTCAGAAGTAATAGTCTGAACATTCAAATCTTGAAATTGAGATTGAAGTTGATAAAACATATCATTTTCACAAACACAGGTATTACCTGGGCATTTAGTGCAAATAGCATGATTTCCTATTTCGTCATCAGAAAAATCAAGCAAATCAACTTCTGCTTCTGAGTCGGAATGGATATCCTCATAATCATAATCATAATCTGATCTAGAAGTATATAACACACCATAAATTTTTTCATGCAAATCGTTATCTAATTCTAAAGCTTTCAGCTTTTCTAACTTACAGTTAGGAGCAATGTGACCAAAATTTCCATAATAATAGCACTTAATTTTTGCTAAGTCTCTTTTGGACCTATTTTTGCTAAATCTTGTAGATTTTCGGTGAGCTTTCCGAGCATCAAGTTCTTCTTTGGACCGATATCTCGATCGTCTTTTCTTATAAGTGAATCCATCGTGAGTAGGGGTTTTAGTATACTTACCCCGTTTATGTCGGTGAGGCATAGAAGGTTGAGGTATTCCAAATTGGGAGTAGTTACCTTAACAATAGTTGCGTACATCATCATCCGATGCACTTGAATGGTCATCTGCCTATCCGTGAGGCCATCTATGTTCCATTCGTAAATCTCATTACCAATAAAAGAGGTATTAATCTGATTCCAATCACGTTCTTCTATAAGAACATCCTGAGAAGTAGGCCTAGGATAATAGGTAGCTTTCATTCTAGGCTTGTTAGCAAACTGAGGATGCTTAGAGCTAGAATGACGAAGCTTGTTAAATTCAGATAAAACCTCGTTATGAGGTTGAGAAGAATGTTCTAAAGTATCTACAAGTTGAGCAGATAAGTCAATAGGTTTAATATTTAAATTAGCGAACTTTTGTTCTAGCAATTCTTCTAGATCATCAAAAGTTTTAATTGTAAATTCCAAAATCTCGAGAGGTCTTAGAATAGAACTAGTAACAATACGAAGAACATGTGGAGTGTTGGAAGAACTAGCTGAAGTGGCTTCAGTCCTGTCACTTGTGTTCTTTGGATTAGTACTAAGATCATCAAGTTTCTTTAAAACTTTGTCTAATTTGACATTATCATTCAATTTAACAGTATGCAAAAGGCCGACAGAGGTGATTAATTGATCAAGTTTTTTATCCAGAGAAACAATCTGTTCTCCTAAAACTTTAACATACAAACCCAAATAATTATTTTGAGCAATGAAGTTATTAATTTCAGCAATAGTTACTTTTCCAACCTCATTATCAATAAACTGTTGAAAAGCATTAAATGTAAGGCCTGTATTATTAGGCATAATAAAAGAAGACTGAGGAGGAAACACAGATTTAATTAGGTTTCCTTGATTATCCTTATAGGTTCGTTCTATTACCTTAACATACAAAGGCAAATAAGTAGTTATAAACCAAGGGATGAAATACATAATATTATTATGTAATGCAAAAGTTTCATAAAACTCTTGAGAAATATTATACTGATCGTCACTGCTATAAGCTGTGAAAAACCAAGTTCTAAACTGATTCCATTTTTTATCAAAAAATTTCTTTTGAATATGTTGACGTGCCAGGGAACCTGGACTAAAATCAATAAGGTGTGGAATCATTAAATATGATTAGGGTCAAAATCAATTTCGGATGCAGAAGGAATATCCTTGTCAGAACTATCATCGCATGCCTGAACTATATTAGTTTGAGGATCAATTTTTAACTTTGTTACCAGACTAGAAGTCGACGGAATAGTATGCAAAGAAGCAAGTTTATTAACTCGAGCTGGGCCATATGTGGGATCAACTGGAGCTATCAAAGAAGGTACAGAAGTTAATCTACTTCGATTACCAGGGAAGGACTGTCTATTATATATAGAAGTCTTGTCTTCAAATTGAATACAAATTTGACCATCTTCGGTCTGAGAAATATGTGAATAGTCATCATTGGTGACTTTATCAGCCAACTGTTGTCGCGGAAGAATTGAATTTAAAACCTAAGTATTAGGGAAATTAATTTCTTCCCAGTGAATAGGTCGTCTAGTAGTAATTTTTGATTTTAAAAAATTAGTTTCAAACAAAATCGTTTGATCAAATGTATCAAATAGTTTACATCTGGGATTTAAAGATGTTAAAAATTTATAATATATGCGATAGGATAAACAAATAAGTTCAGATCCAGGTGCATAATTATAACCATGAGTCTTAACATTTAATGTTAAAGCATCTAGAATGTTCACATCAGTCAAAGATAATTGTAAATTTGGATGAGCATTAAAATAAACTAGACCATAGGCCACAGTGGATTCTATCGATCCCATTAAAGACTGTCGGAAATTCAGATTCCTTGCATCACGTAGTGCTGCCATAAATGTTTTCGGTAACCCTTGCTTAAATGCGATCTGAACCATGCCAATATGCACAAAATTATACTTATGTCGGTAAACATCAATATCACGTTTACTTAATAAACGAATAGTTTGTTCAGAAGAGTTTAAAGCAAGAGATTTTTCAGTTGTTTTACTTAACTGAGTAGTAGATAGGTGGTCAAACCAGCCATAATCATAAATTGTTTTTATGTTTACTTCAGGAATAGTCCATCGATTTAATAAATCAAGATTTTGAGGTACATCTACCTCTTCTAACCGATCATTTTTAATATAGGATTCTCCCATGTCCATTTTTAAAAGCATCTATGTTGAATACTTCACATCAATTACAAATTAACCTTAAATATTCATGTCCATTATTATTATTATTATTATTATTATTATTATTATTATTATTATAATTATTATTATTATTTTATTATTATTATTATTATTATTATAATAATTATAATTAATATTATTTTTATTATTATAGTATTTTTATTATTATGTATTCATAGGTGCCTAATCTACTTCAAATCAGTTTGTCGTTGATTTTAAATAATATATTACGTGTCATTAATTTTACTTACATAATCTATTCATAATGATTTTATGACATTGATTAATGTTGCTAGTATTCTATTTACTGATTTATTACTATATTTATTAAATATCACTCTAATTCAATTTAATTTCTCCAATTTATTTAATTTCTAGCCGTTTATATCCAATTAGTGTCAATTCTAGCCTTAATTGAGTCCAATTTTACTCAATTTAAAAAAAAATCCCCAATTCAATCTTAAATAATCCAAATTTTGACCCATCTTTCATTTTTAATCTCAATCATCTATCAAGATCGATCCGACGACAAATATTAACTGATCCAATATTTTCTTTTTAATTACATACCAACCCAAAACCCCTAATTTCATTTTTTTTTACCTTCAACCAGCCGCACCTCCCCTCCACAGCCATCACCACCATCTCCGCTACTCTGGCTAACCCTGGCCATTTGATAGCCTCCACCGCTGACCCCATCTTCCTCTCTCTTTTCGGTTCTCTTCCGCCCCAACCCCACTGTCGTGCCACTGCTGGTCGGTGAACCAACTGGTACCGCCTCCCCTCTTCTCTAGTCGCTGCTCCAACCACCACCAGCCGCCACTTCTCCATTCTCGATGGCCCATCAAAAAATAGAACCACCAGTGCCGCCTCCCCTCTCTCTACCCGATCTTCTCTCTCTTTCAACCTCTCGATCTCCTCCATCAGAGCCGCCATTGCCACTGTTCCGGTAGACGAACTCCACCACACTACCATCGCCTCCCTTCACCAGTGAAATCCACCGAAACCACCGCTAAACGAACACACACCCTCTCCTCTTGGAACCCAAAACACCCAAAGGTTCTCTATTTGCGGCGAATTTTGGAAAAGCTCCGATAAAGAGGCACCGCATACAAGCAACACAATAGTATCTCATGGCTCAGACATGAATGATTAAGATGATAAAATATTACCCATGCCCATCTCTGTCGTTGTTCAAGTTGGGATGTTCTGATTTCGAGATGGATTCATAACGAATCCGTCCCTGGTATGATTTCTTTTTGTTTAATTACCTCCGCCGATGTCATTCCAGAAAAATTCAGAGACTCGATTTGGTATGAGTTTAGTGTTTATTTTTTAATTGAATCTCCTCTAGTTATGCTTCCCTGTGCTTTGCGTATTGTTATACATGAATCATCATGAATTGTGTTACTCATCCTTAATTAAGCTACATGTCAAGTTTGAGCACGGTGGTTGTGGTTTTCTCGATATCAAGTTATAGTTTTAGTAATTTTGATCTAATTGTTTCTTTCCTTCTCGCATTTGAATTGTGGAAGACCTTAATTTGGATAAATCTGGTAGAATTGGTTGATTCCATGCTTGTGTATTATAGAGAAATCATCATGTCTACTTTAATTTTTATGATAGTTTCTTGGTGAACTAATTATTGGAACTTTGGTACTCAAAATCAATTAGTTTACCCTCTCTTTCTGCTTATTTTAATTAGACGGCTTTGGTGCTTGGCCATTTATGGTAAAGATCTGATTCATTTTTTTTTACACTCAATCAAATATTATGTGGCTGATTTGTGTATTGTTTAAACTGAAATAGTGTGACAGCTTCACTGTTTATCTATTTTTGGCAGATTCTATGGTCTTGTGATCTCTTTATTAAGTTGTCCTATCCTTATTTGGTCTAGGCTAATTTTTACTTGTCTAATTGTGATAATCTTGGCATAATTTTTGCCCCAAGTGATTCATCCCTTTCCTTTAAAGAAAAGATTTGCTTTGATTGATTTGGAGAATATTCTTCTTCCTTTTAATATGTGATTGATTACCACCCTTCGACTATATAAATAAGACCTCCCTTCACTATTTTCAGGGTAATTATTCACACGCCCACTTCTCTTTTACATAAGACTTGAACACACTTTTACACACTTTAAACATCACTACTCTCCTCTAAACTTAAAAAATATTTCTCTACTTTTGATTTTGAGACTGTTTTGGTTGCTCACTATTATCACTGGTCCTCACTTTGGAAGTGCAGTTTCTTATTTATGGCTTATTATTCTTGCTACCAACCGATTAGTGTTCTCTAACGATGCATTCATTCCTTTCGTGCTAATCCTGTGTGATTATGATCTTGTTTTGATTTATTTTGCAATTAATTGTTTCTCCACCGTGGTGTTATGTATGTGAATCTGAAATGTCCTTTGCTAATCTCATAACCCGTTTGGTGTGAGCCTGCCTGGGATCCTTGAGATCCTTAGGATTTCGACAACACCAAGGGTTGGTTATGGGCTGCCAAAGGTATGTTTTGGATTCTGGGAGTGTTTTGGTGTCTCTGTTTATGTTCAACAGGTTGAAGGCGAGACTTTAGATAAGACGGAAAGTTGCCAGTTGTTTGGAGTAGTGAAGGGCTGCCAACTTAGCCTTTCTCCGTTTCTTCTCTCTTTATCCATTTGGGTCTGTAATAATTATTGTACAAACTCTATATCTACATAATAAAATATTACGGGGACTGCTTATGGGGGTGGGGATTATGTGATTCGAATACCTTATCACTTAGATGCCATGCCTATAAGATTATTTGATAAATTTTACATATTCATAGTTTTATCACTTAGGCAAACATTCTAGGGTCATTAATTAATTGTTTTATCACTTAGAAATCATTGTTTTAGGATCACTAATTAATTTTTGACTTATTTAACTTATTTCGAGTATATCAATTAATTCATAGCGTGTTAATCATTTTTTAAAACTTGTTTAACTATTGTTTGCATGTTATAATTAATTTTCAGCATGTTAGTTGAACATTTTCTCACTTATAAACCATGTTTATAGGTTTATAATTACGTTCTAGCATTCCCAAATCAACTTTCAACCTCTAAGTAATTTTGTTAACTTAAATAATTTTAGGCGTAAGTAATATTAATTTTCTACACATTAATTAAGTTCCTGCACTTGTGATAATTTCATGTACATTTCAATTTCTGCATATTTTAATTAATTTCCTGCCCATTTAAGAACAATTTCTGCACACGAACAAAGGAAATATTTTTCTGCACGCTTTAATTAATTTTCTACACTTAATATTAATTTTCTGCATATAAAAAATAATTTCCTGCATACTTTTAATTAATTTCCTGTACATTTCAATAATTTTTTGTACATTTAAATAACTTCTTGCATATTTAAGATAATTTTCTGCACACTGTGATTAATTTTCTGCACAGTTTGATTAATTTTTTGCATATTTAAAATAATTTTCTGAACACTTTGATTAATTTCCTGCGCTTTTTAATCAATTTTCTGCACTTTAAATCATTTTTCTGTGCACTTTTAACTACTTTTTCGCACGCCTCAATTGATTTTCTGCACATTCTTAATAAATTTTCTGCGTACCTAAATATTTTTTCGGCATCCTTAATTTAATATTTAGCGCATCAGTTTAATTTTCGGCACCTTGATTAATACGCCTCGCCTAAAAATCATGCATATAGGTCTTAATTACGTAAAAATGAATAACTGTCTTTTTACGCATGTTAATCGCCTAATCGACTTTAGTTAATCAAGAGGCTTGCTTGAAACCGATATGTGCTACTTGTCAAGTCCTATTTGTTTTGTTTAATGCGAATCCCGAGTCTAATTAGGCAACCTAAGTGTTCTTTTGTCTAGACCCAAATCCAAAATAGTAAGTCCAATGCCTCTTGGACATTAAGTTGGGATGGATACGCATTTTAGCGAACGTTAGTTTTATCGTTTTTTATATAACGTTTTTTAGGTTTAATAACCAACTAGGCGGGGAGGGTAGAACAACCGGAGATGATGGAAGTTGCCCCGAGCAGTATTCGACAATGCAATATGCGTCATTGTCTCCGTTAATACGCCGGGCGCTGATCCGAATAAGATAAAATTAACCCTTGCTCAAACCTTTTAAGACTTCGATTATATTTTACTCTTGCATGTCCCTTTTTGCTTTGGGGTAGTCTAGGTTTACTTTCTAAATAAAAATTTCTTTTTATATAAATCGTGTCTCTTCTATCTTCTTGCTTATCTGACTTACCTTTACGCATTTTATTATGTTATCACTTAGATAATTGCTAAAAATTAAGCTGTATGTTTAGTTTATTAATTATTTACTTTTTTTTAATACTTAGTTATTATGTAGTTAATAAAATAATTGACCTTTTGCTTATCACATAGAATCCCCCACGTAATATATGAATTCGGCCGGGACCCACATTTGTGAACCTCGAAAGGTGTCTAACACCTTCCTTTCGAGGTAACTTGAACCCTTACCCGAATTTTCTGGTTGACGTAGAATAATTAAATAGCTCATAATTAGTTTAGAATGGTGCCCTAACACACCATAATTCGTTAGGTGGCGACTCTTCCCTCTAAATCATCCCAAAAAGAGTTGTCACGTCGGATCCCGCTTTTCGCGAGAAAAATGGGTCGCGACAAATTTAATGATACAATATAATAAAATTTAAGCAACAATCAAAATAATATTGTATCTAAACTAACAATACATAAAATACAATGGGTAGCAATCATCTAAGTGCATTGTAATTCTTCTCCTTATATAAAGGGAGAACTCAAAATCTTCAATTAAAATTGGAGCATATATTATATATAATTGATGGTTAAATATAGTTTAGACCCAATAAGGTTGCAATAATGAGGAGAAGAAAAAATCGCTTATAATATTTTAGATTGAGTTGTTATATATCTTTCTTTTGAAGTGGTATCTGCATATATAATTGTTTGTCTGGGATGAGCTCTAAAGTCAATATTATCAATTGGTGGTGGAATATCTTGATGTACAAAGCGAAAACTTATCTTTTAAGATTTGTACAATATCTAATTATTTTAAATTTAGAATAAGATGAGAATTGAGAGGCTATAGAACATTCAGGAAACTTCCATTCTTTCGTTCTTTATTGTGTGTACGTGATTGGGTTAAGGTTTGAACTTCATTGCTTCATTCTCTCACAAATGATGACGACTCATTCTCAAATTCGCATATCAATGGAGGTTGTTGGTGTTGTGTGGTATGGTGTGAGGTGTTGTAATGTGATTAGCATGATAGCTCAGTAACAAACATTACGACTTGGAGAATGCATTTTAAGAAACTGAGCATTATAAGGATGATTTTATGGAGGAGTGATTTGGAAAAGAATATTTTAACTTCATTAGAAGATACCAATTACAAATATAGTTTTGGGTTTTTTATAGCATTAATTAATATTACTTATTGATGTGCCATGGTTATATGGCACTTTCGATGCTTAAAACAAGGAAAATATGCAATAACTTGGGTGTGTTTTGTTGGTATGATGTGGTTTATGTCCTAATTTGCAGGAAAACAGGTTCTAAAGGCAAAGTGAGCAAAAGAGGAAGAATCGAGCCAGAGAAAGAAGTGTCGGATGAAGAAAGAACAAGAGGCTGTAGAAAAGAGCCACTCACGCCACAAGTCACGTGGCGTGGAAGCCACTCACGCCACGTGAGTGGCTATCGTGAGTGAAGCCCAGAGATAGAAAATCCAGCCTGATTTCCACGGCAGAGGTCACGTGGCGTGACTGACACCCACATAATGTGGAAGCCTGCCGTGATCCAACTTATGAAGACCCCAAATTGAGCCTGATTCCCACGATACATGCCACGTGCCGTGACCTGGTTCCACGACACCAAGTCATGACACCGTGAAAGCTGCCGACTCTGTTCTCCTATTTTGTTTTGGATAGGACTAGCTTTGTATCTATAAATACCCCTAGGTAGTCCTAAGTGCGGGAGTTGGACAATTTACTACTTTGAGAGTTATTTTACACTGATTAAGATATATATTTTGGTTTTGTATTCACAAACCCTAATTCTGAGGTTGATTGATAATTGAAATTTCGGTTTTTCCTTCATTCTTGTGAGATCATAATTATGCTTTCATCTTTGGATTATTCTTGTGTTCTTGCAATTATGAGTAGCTAAACCCATCAACTAGGGTTGTGTGAACCATGAAGAATTAACGAAACCGGTGAAGTGCAAAACAACTTTGTACTGCTGCGTATGCATGTATTGTTGTTTCCTTCGTATTGATTGCTTTTCTAACGGTTGAAAACGTTAAAATCTCGCCTGTATTCTGGACTTGCTCGAGAGAGAATTAGAGATTGGGAAAAGGAGATAACAACAGAGATTTGAAGCTATCAACCTTCATCTAATAATCGGAGCCTTAGTGGGAAAGGTTATCTGAAATCCAGGACAAGGATTAGTAGTACGACACTTGGAGACCGAGAGGAGAAAAGTGAAATTCATCTAATGACAGTCGAGAGACAGTTAGATGAACCTAACTTGTTAGATTTTGCATGTAGTGTAGTGGGGCAGTCTTGTTAAGCACAAGTCACCGGTGGATTTAAGGAATCATTGGGGATCACAGTCCTAATGAATTTCTCTTATTATTTACAAACTCGATATCAGCCAACAATCGTCATCATTACTATTCGCTAGCAAAACCCCCCAGTTTTAGTTACTTTCCCGTTATTCCTTCCAGTAGTCTACTCATACTTCGACCTATTCCCTGTGGGATCCACCCTAACCTAGTTGGGTTCTATATTTGATTCAGCGACCGCATTGTACTTTTTCGGAGGTATACTTTAGGCGACATCAAATTTTGGCGCCGTTGCCGGGGAATTAAGGTTACGAAGTTGAACATTATTGGTTGGAGTTGATTGGGTGTGTTTTTACATACTGTTGAGGGCATACGCCGGTGTATGCCAAATACAAGGAGTCAAGGCAATCCCCTGATTCCACTTGATCTTGAAATCGAAAGGACTTTAAGAGCTAATCGGAGAATGGTGAATACTGAAGGAGTCCAGAATCCCGTAGCTGTGGGGGATATCCACAATCAGCCATTGCATCCGTCTGGTCAGGAAACAGCCGAACAAACTACTGCTCGATTGACACGAGAAGAGCATGCTAGACAAGCTGCTCTTAGACAACAGAAAGAGATAATCGAGCTATGCAGGAAGCAGCACAGCGTTTGGCTGATGCTGAAGAGAGACAAAGACGATTAAGAGAACAACCGAGACAACGTGTGACTGTTTATGATGATCCTGAAGATGAATATGTGGCCTATTTTGAGCCAATCGAGAATGGTGCCATTGTTCCACCAGAGTTACCTCCGGGCACTAAGTTTGACATCACTTGTGCCATGATCCATCTGTTGAAGTTGAAGGGCGTGTTTGCGGGTCTTCCTTATGATGATCCAAACATGCATGTAATGAATTTTGTGGGGGTATACACGTCATAGAATCTGCCTAGGGTTGATCAGGAGGCGATTCGGTTGAGGTTGTTCCCATTTTCTCTTACAGGAGAAGCTACGTTGTGGTTGGCTGAGCTGCCTCGAGGTTCTATCACTACTTGGTAGGAATTGAGGAATCAATTCTTGGAAAGATTTTTTCCACCGTCCAAGATACTGCAGTTGAAAGACAAGATCTACAACTTCAGACAGCTTCACTCGGAAGCACTCTATGAGACTTGGCTGAGATTTAAAAAGAAGCTGCAGATGGTGCCAAATCATAGGATGAGCGACAGGAACTTACTTGAAATGTTCTACAGAGCTTTGAATGTCAACACAAAAGCAGTAGCAGATACTATCACTGGTGGAGCATTCATGAGTTTGAGATGGGACCAAGCTTCTGAGATATTAGATCCTGTCACTAAGACGAACCGAGGATGGCATACTCGGGAGGCAGATACGCCGGTTAGGACATATGCTATTGGAGCTTCAGCAGCTCAAAGGGCGTTGGATGAATCTGTGGCGCAAGAGGTTGCTCAGTTGAGGACAGAGATTGGTCTTTTAGCCAAACAGATAGCTGCTAGAGATGCGGAAAAGGTGCATGCTGTTGGTGCACAAAGATAATCAGTTAGACATGATGATAGTGAGTCAGATGAAGAGGAAAAATATCTAGATCGTGAAGTGGCGGGTTTTCGAGCCAAGGACCAAGGGTCTAATCAAGACTCTTGGAACTCAAGGCAAGGGAATCAATATCGGAACTATTATGGGGACAGCTACAACAAATTGGGATACAGAGATCGTGAACGGAACCGTGATGGCGGAAGGATGATCATAGAGAAAAGAATGACCCTTATGTACCACCTGGAAGGCGTGATGAGGAGTATGGAAGTTCAAGGATGGAGGCACTCCTAAATAAATTGGTTAAAGGAGCAGAAAGTTAGGAGAATTGCTTGAAAGAAATTAGGACTGACATTTCAGGCATAAGTCAGAAAGTGGAGTCCCATTCAACTACCATTAAACAGTTGGAGCAACAGGTTGGGCAGATTTCTTTGGCACTGAACCAACGTCAGCTAAGCACCCTTCCAAGTAACACCGTCCAGAATCCTAAAAATGATAGTCATTGCCTCGCCATCACTACTAGAAGTGGGAAGTGCACAACAGATCCACCTATGCCTACCGACAGTGGTGTGCCTATTGATCCAGAGATTGTTGATGTAGAAGCCGAGTTAGAGACGGATAATGCAAAGGGTGATATGGTTCCAAACCAGGACGGTAGTGATAATGCCAAATCTGAGAAGAGGAAGGAGAACGAGTTACCAAAAGTGCTCAAAACTATTTTGCGACCTCCTCCTCCCTATCCTCAAAGGTTGAAGAAAAAGACGGAGGAAGAAAAGTATCAGAAGTTCATCACCATGTTGAAGGAGTTGTCAGTTAACATCCCTCTTGTAGAGGCATTAGAGCAGATGCCAGGCTATGCAAAGTTCATGAAATACTTGGTGACAAAGAAGAGAACGGTCAGTTTTGAGGCAGCAGATAACATTCATCATTGTAGTGCAATTGCTTCACGGTCCTTAGTTGAAAAAAAAAAGGATACAGGAGCTTTCACAATCCCGTGTACTATTGGGTCATACGACTTTGCTAAAGCACTGTGCGATTTGGGTGCTAGCATCAACCTAATGCCATTAGCCGTGTTCAAGCAATTGGGATTGGGTGCACCAAAACCAACCTCCATGAGACTTCTCATGGCTGATAGAACTGTGAAAAAGCTGGTTGGCATTCTGTACGATGTTTTGGTAAAGGTTGCTTCTTTCATATTTTCGGCTGATTTTGTGATCCTCGATTGTGAAGTTGACTTTGAGGTTCCCATCATACTGGGGAGACCATTCCTTGCCACGGGTCGTGCATTGGTTGATATGGAAACAGGGCAGCTGCAATTTAGATTGAATGATGAGCAGGTTACTTTCAATGTCTGTCGGTCAATGAAGCAGCCAAGAGATAAGAGATTCATTTCAGTGATAGATGACGTTGATGATATTGAAGTTGTCGTGCCCATTGAATAAAGGTTGGGAGTGGAAACTTTGGCTGCCATAATCATGAACTTTGAAGACAATGGTATAGAAGACTATGATGAGATGGTGGGTGCACTAGCTGGTAAAGGAGCGTACACTTATGCGCCCAAGAAACTGGATCTTGATTTAAAAAATAGGGTAACTCCACCAGCTCGTCCGTCTATAGAGGAGCCTCCAGTGTTAGAGCGTAAGGCTCTTCTGGCCCACCTTCGCTACACATTCTTGGGAGCCAACAATACCTTGCCAGTGATTATTTCTGCTAAGCTGGTGGAATGGCAAGTAGCGGCTTTGGTTTCGGTTTTGAGAAGATTCAAGAGGGCCATTGGTTGGTCTATTACAGATATCATAGGTATTCCACCCGGCATTTGCATTCATAAAATTCAGCTTGTGCCAGAATGTGTCCCTAGCATTGAACACCAGCGTCGTCTAAACCCACCTATGCAAGAGGTCATAAAGAAAGAGATCATCAAGTGGTTGGATGCAGGAGTGGTTTACCCTATTGCTGATAGCAAATGGGTGAGCCCGGTTTAGTGTGTGCCAAAAAAGGGAGGAATCACGGTGGTTCCGAATGACAAAAATGAGTTGATTCCAATGAGACCAGTGACTGGATGGAGAGTTTGCATGGACTATCGAAAGCTGAATTCGTGGACTGAAAAGGATCATTTTCCTATGCCCTTCATGGACCAGATGTTAGACCGTCTTGCTGGTAGAGGATGGTATTATTTTCTTGATGGGTATTCGGGGTATAACCAGATTTTTATTGCCCTCGAAGACCAAGAAAAGACCATTTTCACTTGTCCATATGGGACGTTCGCATTCAAGAAGATGCCTTTCGATTTGTGTAATGCACCGGCCACCTTTCAACGCTGTATGATATCTATTTTCTCCGACATGGTGGAAGACACTATCGAGGTGTTTATGGACAATTTTTCTGTAGTGGGTGAATCGTTTGAGGGATGTTTGGCACACCTCGCTAATGTGCTACAAAGATGCGAGGAGTGCAACCTAGTGCTGAATTGGGAAAAGTGTCACTTTATGGTCAATAAAGGTATCGTATTGGGGCATTAGCTTTTGAAGAACGACATGGAGGTGGATAAGGCGAAAATCAAAGTAATTGAGAAGTTTCCCCCACCTATCTCTGTAAAAGGTATTCGAAGTTTTCTAGGTCATGCTGGTTTTTGTAGAAGGTTCATCAAAGACTTCTCCAAGATTGCTCATCCCTTGTGCAAACTTTTAGAGAAAGAGGTGAAGTTCATGTTTGATGAAGCATGTCTTAAAGCTTTTGAGTTTCTTAAAGAGAAGTTGGTGTCAACCCCTATCATTGTTTCACCGGATTGGACTAAGCCTTTTGAGGTTATGTGCGATGCTAGTGGAGTGGCTTTGGGTGCAGTCCTTGGCCAGAGACTTGAAAGGATATTACATCCGATCTACTACGCTAGCAAAGTGCTTAATCCAGCTCAAAAGAATTACACTGTGACTGAGCAGGAGTTGTTGGCAGTAGTCTTTGCTTTCGAGAAATTCAGATCTTACTTGATTGGCACGAAGGTGATTGTGCACACAGATCATGCGGATCTTCGGTATCTTATGTCAAAAAAGGATGCTAAGCCAAGACTGATTCGGTGGGTACTTCTGTTGCAAGAATTTGACTTTGAAGTCAAGGATAGGAAGGGGATCGAAAATCAAGTGGCTGACCATCTGTCATGCCTTGAGGATGAGGCCATGCTGAAAGTGAAAGATGATCTTGAAATTGATGATACTTTTCCAGATGAGCAAGTGCTTGCAGCATCCCAAGATTTAATCCCTTGGTTTGCTGATTTTGCCAACCTTTTGGCAAGTGATCTAGTCCCGGAGGATATAACATATCAGCAGAGAAGAAAGTTCATGCATGAGGTAAGAAAATTCTTTTGGGATGAGCCATATTTATTCAGAGTGTGTGCTGATGGCATTATTCGAAGATGCATCCCAGAGGTCGAAATGATGAGTATTTTGGAGGCATGTCACTCATCTCCAGTTGGGGGTCATCATGGAGGTGCAAGGACTACCCATAAAATCTTGCAATGTGGGTACTATTGGCCCAGCATTTACAAGGATGCTCATGACTATGCCCGCGCTTGTGACCGGTGTCAAAGGCAAGGTAATATTTCACGCAGACACGAACTTACCATGACTACGATTCTTGAACTTGAATTATTTGATATGTGGGGAGTTGACTTTATGGGTCCATTTATGAGCTCGCATGGAATGAAGTACATCTTGGTGGCTGTTGACTATGTCTCTAAGTGGGTGGAGGCAATTGCGCTTCCTAATAACGAAGGAAGAAGTGTCACAACTTTCTTGAAAAAGAACATTTTCTCAAGATTTGGGACACCTCGAGTTATTATTAGTGATGGAGGATCCCACTTTTACAACCGGCTGTTTGAGGCTATTCTTGAAAAATCGGTGTAAAGCATAAGGTGGCCACACCTTACCATCCGCAGACAAGTGGGCAGGTTGAGGTATCACATCTTGAAATCAAGTCTATCTTAGCAAAAACAGTCAATGCTAATAAGACTGATTGGGCTCGTAGATTGGATGATGTGTTATGGGCATATCGGACAGCTTTCAAAACACCGATTGGTGCTTCACCAGATCAGTTGGTTTTTGGAAAAGCTTACATTTGCCCGTCGAACTAGAACATAAAGCTTTGTGGGCATTGAAAAGGTTGAATTTAGACTGGAATGAAACGACTAAAATGAGACTGGAACAGATGAATGAGATGGATGAATTTTGCTTTCGGGCTTATGAGAGTTCAGCATTGTATAAAGAAAAGATGAAATTGTATCATGATCGGAGAATTGAGAATCGAGAGTTTCATCCGAGAGATTTGGTGCTACTGTATAACTCCAAGCTTTGCCTGTTTGCTGGAAAATTAAAGTCCAAATGGTCTGGCCCATTCACGGTAGTTCGACTATTCTCACATGGTGCTATTGAGCTGAAAGGAGCAGATAATGTCCTATTCAAAGTCAATGGACAACGTGTTAAGCATTATGTAGGAGTTCCGAAAGAGATAAGGACGATTGAACAACTTGAACTTGATGAAGTCTGAGTAGTCAAGTTAACTATGTCGTGCCGCGACGTTAAATCAGGCGCTTCATGGGAGGCAACCCATGGGCTAGTTGGGAAAGTCTGAGTATCCAAGATAGCCATGTCGTTCCGCGACGTTAAATCAAGTGCTGATTGGGAGGCAACCCAAGATTTTGTTATGAGGAGATCGGATTATTGAGTAACAGTTAGTTGAAAATCACAGAATCCACCTGAAGTGATGAAATTTCCTCCACAACATGAATCACGACACGTGAGGGGGTTCTACTCCACTTGGATGACATCGTCAAGATCAGAGAAAGATTTCCAGGTTCTGAATCAGTTCCACGAAAGTAGTTCACGTGACGTGTATGGGATCCACGCCACGTGACTGGTGTCGTTGAAAGCAGACACTCAGTTCAGTGACAGCACACCAGTCACGACAGACTCCACGTCACGTGGGTGTCAGTCACGTGGCGTGGGTCGTGTCGTGAAACTTAAAAATACCAGAAATCCAAATCCGACCCGACCCGAGCCCAATTTTTCCAAAATAAATCCGAAACCCTTTCTTCCTTACCCGATATATACCCGAAAACCATTATTTCTTCCCCACTTTAAAATCATTCAACTTAAACCCTAAAATTCAAATTCCCTCTAATTCTCCTCATTAAATCCGAATCCCATCATTCCCAAACTCCAAAAATCCAAAAACCAAATCCCAAACACTCACCACATTCGTTCCCTATCCGAAAATCAGAACCCCATTACCAAATAGGTCCAAAAATTTGAATCAACCATACCAAACCCGACCCAAATCCGACCCAATACCCAAAAATTTTGATCCAAACCCGTTACGATGCCTCCAAAATCCAATCCCAAAAGTGACCACCTTGATGCATCATCCCAGATTCGAACCAAAAATCCAGACTTACCGACCCGTCTGAGGGATGAACCCACTGAATCTGAACCAAGTGGTTCCATGGAGGAGTTTGATATTAGTCAGGACGACACGGCCTTAGTCCCATGGTCTACGAGGTTACAGACGCGTGCCCGAGCGGCTGCCCGGGCTGCAATTCAGCCGGTCCCACCACCTGCTGAGCCAGTTGTATCAGCTGCGTCTTCTGAGTCCGCCCCACAGTTTGAAGAGGGGGGGGGGGATGTTTCTGAGTCAGGGTCTGCGGCCGAGGCTACAGGTCAGGATACTTCTGCAGATGATGCTACAGGTCAGGAGACGTATGTGGCCTCGCTTTTCGGTACTGGTGCCGAGATTGCCCCGACTACTGCATAGGATAGGGAGGTTCAGAGGTGGTGTGTACAGGGAATGCATGCTATTTATGATCGAGATGCTGAGCTGACAGAGCGTGGTGTGTGTCGTAGGGGCATTATGGAGGAGCCCCGGTATAGAGTGGAGGAACTGAGGACATTGCCGGATATTTGGCATCTTTTTGAGCGATATGGCTTGGGTTGGATGGAGAAGCCTTCTGGCAGGTATAGCTCGGAGTTGGTCCGAGAATTTTATGCTTCCTATGCTGCATCGATTGGTTTGAGCACTCCAGTTGGGCAGCGATATATTTTGCAGCCGGTGCTGACTCATATCATGATGCGCGGTACCCGAGTTGACATTTCAGAAGAGACCATTCACCGCTTTCTGTTTGGGCCTGACCATTCGCTTCCGTCTTCGACAGCTGAATTTGATCACAGGATGGACACGGTCAGAGATAGAGTTTGGATGAGAGATGCAGAGCAGAAATTGGAGTTGGTTAAATGGATTGCCGGTTACATAGCCGAGGAGGGTGTAGAGGCTAGTTGGGTGACTGGGAAGCTGGACATCAAAAAGTCCACGCTTCATTTTGCGGGTCGATTCTGGTGGTCAGTGGTTTGTCATAGGTTGGGTCCAACAAACGCTGATAACTCACTCACCTTGGACAGGGCTGTAGTAGTAGCCAGCATCTTGGCTGGTTGTGAGATTCATTTCGCAAAGTACATCGTCCAAGAGATCCACGAGAGAGCATTCAGAGATCACACGAGTATCCCTTTCCCATGTCTGATCCAGGGTCTGTGTGATAGAGTTGGGGTGGCCAGGATACCTGCCATCGATAATTCTGTAGAGGTGACCCGTTTGGCAGATATTGCAATGATGCAGCAGAGAGGTTTGCACCCCATTCTTCCCCGAGGGTCACAGCCGTCTGAGGTGTCGGGTGCTGCCCTGGATGAGCTGAGTAGTGTGCCTGTGCCTGTTCCCGCACCAGTTAGGGTACCGGTACAGACTGAGGGCGTTGGCCCTATTAATGATGAGGTACCCAGCACTAGTGCCCCACCGACTCCTGTTGGGATGGTTTCAGTATCACGAGATTTTCTGCAGCAGCTAGTTGACAGGCAGACGAAGATGTTAGAGCGCCAGGCTCACACTGAGGCGCAGATGGCTAAGTTGGTATCCCAGCTTAAGCCTTGGGTTCGATCTACAGTAGAGGCTGCAGAGACTAGGGTGGAGGCTCGGATGAATGCAGCCATGACTCAGCTTATGTGGGGCCTGCATGGACGGATTGATAGTGTCGAGGCACGTATGGCTTCTCGATTGAGTGCTGTACCAAGTCCTGATATGGCCGGCTTGACCCAGGAGGTTGCTGCGTTGAGAGAGGAGGTTCGGGCATTGGCATCGACTAGCACTCCCATCATACCACCTATTCCTGTCCCGACCTCCGTACGACCTGCCTTTGAGATTGATTTATTTGCTGATGAGGAGCCTCCGATGGATAGAGGCAAACGACCCCGTAGTCCGACGGATGAGGGTGCAAGTGATGCTGACTATGAGACTAATTTGAGGAGGGCTGTTATAGCCTCCCGAGTAGAGTATCAGGCTAGCCAGATCGAGGCAGAGCAGAGGGCATGTGGTGCATCTGCTAGCCAGGCAGTCCCTCCATCGGATGCACCTTCTACCACTCAGGCTGATGATCCCATGGCTGGAGAGCCCACGTCCGACGCTTAGAGCGCCACAGGTATGTTTTCACTCCCTTATTTTGATTTGATACCTGTGCGCTGAGGGCATTGCACCATGTTTAGTTGGGGGTGAGGGTGTACCACCACTTGGGGGTTTTTGTTGCCGTGTTTCTTTTCCCCTGAGTGTGCTATCATAGTAGAACCGGCATGTTTAGGATGTTATTGTGATGTTTTTATGTTTCTTGCTATATTAGGAGAAAAATGAGGGAACTTTAGTGTAGTTCAGTTTTGAAAGATTTCTTATGTGTTTTTGTTGCTAAGGATACCCCTCCTGAAATTTTGATTTTTTTGACATGCTTTGTGTGTGACTGCTGATTGGATCTTGTTATGGAACTAGAATTATAGGCAAACAACCGTAGCTAGCATTGCATGAACGGATAGGTAGTAGTTGGTAATATAACCCTGTGCTATGTGCGTGTGAGGTCACTACTTAGTTAGCTCTGTGTGTGCGATCCAGAACTTGCCCGGTTAGAGGATAAAGGATTAGGAAAGGATCATAGGCTGTTATTGAAAAAAAAAGTCCATTTTTAGCCTAAATGTCAAACCAAATGAATAAGTATCCCTTGATCCTTATTTTTGAGCCTTAATTGACCTATTTCTTTCATTAGCCTATCCACCTTCCCATTTTGATTACAATGAACCTGTCTTGGCCCTGGTCCCTCCTTGGACACTGTGTACCTCAACTCAGGCAAAACGCTTAAGTTGAGGGTGGTTATTATAGGGGTGCGTAGATTGAGTTGGGTATAAAGAAGGGTTAATAAAAGAAAAAGAGGAAAAGAGATTTGGGTGTGAAAAAAAAATAAAATTAAATAAATATATGTGTTTACAAGTTTGAGAAGAAAAATCACACCCAAGATCTGAAAATAATAAAAAAAAAAAATGGAGAATAATGGAGAAGAAAAATGAGAAGGGTTGGAAGTTGGAGCCAAAAATAGTGTAGTGTCAAGGAGCGTTGAGTCACTATACCCATATACACCATACCCGTCCCTAAGCCTACATTACAAGCCGAGTAAAGTCCTATAGTGATCCCAGTCCGACTGTCCGAAAACTAAGGAATAGAAAATAAGGGCAAGCCTATGGTATTAAATGCACACTGTCTTAACTTCTTTGTGAGCGTGAGTGTTTTGACCTCGTCCCTATGTTGATATCCATTAATATACTGAGAGTGCATGGGACTTCTTTGATTGTGAGGGCACATGGGTTGCATAACTAGCTGCTAATTGTTTGATAAATGCCAAGTTGCATATACACTTAGTTGTTTGCACATAAATTGGTGCCATCACTTTATCCCTGCTGTGTCATGATCCTATGCTGCTTACATACACACTTTGGTTCTATTTTGAAAATAAAAGGGGTCGAGAAAAAGTTTTGTATCAAAAGCAATAAGTTGACTGCCATAAGTCCCTTAGGTTTCTCTTAGTTAAGCATTGTGTTGGTATAGTTTTGTGTTGTTCGCCTGAGGACATGCAAACATTCTAAGTTAAGGGTGTTGATGTGCCATGGTTATATGGCACTTTCGATGCTTAAAAGGAAAATATACAATAACTTGGGTGTGTTTTGTTGGTATGATGTGGTTTCTGTCCTAATTTGCAGGAAAACAGGTTCTAAAGGCAAAGTGAGCAAAAGAGGAAGAATCGAGCCAGAGAAAGAAGTGTCGGATGAAGAAAGAACAAGCGGCTGCAGAAAAGAGCCACTCACACCACAAGTCACGTGGCGTGGAAGCCACTCACGCCACGTGAGTGGCTATCGTGAGTGAAGCCCAGAGACAGAAAATCTAGCCTGATTTCCACGGCAGGGGTCACGTGGCGTGACTGACACCCACGTAACGTGGAAGCCTGCCGTGATCCAACTTCTGAAGACCCCAAATTGAGCCTGATTCCCACGTTACATGCCACGTGCCGTGACTTGGTTCCACGACACCAAGTCACGACACCGTGAAAGTTGTCGACTCTGTTCTCCTATTTTGTTTTGGATAGGACTAGCTTTGTATCTATAAATACCCCTAGGTAGTCCTAAGTGCGGGAGTTGGAAAATTTTCTACTTTGAGAGTTATTTTACACTGATTAAGATATATATTTTGGTTTTGTATTCACAGACCCTAATTCTGAGGTTGATTGATAATTAAAATTTTGGTTTTTCCTTCATTCTTGTGAGATCATAATTATGCTTTCATCTTTGGATTATTCTTATGTTCTTGCAATTATGAGTAGCTAAACCCATCAACTAGGTTTGTGTGAACCATGAAGAATTAACGAAACCGGTGAAGTGCAAAACAACTTTGTACTGCTGCGTATGCATGTATTATTGTTTCCTTCGTATTGATTGCTTTTCTAACGGTTAAAAATATTAGAATCTCGCCTGTATTCTGGACTTGCTCGAGAGAGAATTAGAGATTGGGAAAAGGAGATAACAACAGAGATTTGAAGCTATCAACCTTCATCTAATAATCGGAGCCTTAGCGGGAAAGTTTATCTGAAATCCAGGAAACGGGTTAGTAGTGCGACACTTGGAGACCGAGAGGAGAAGAGTGAAATTCGTCTAATGACAGTCGAGAGACAGTTAGATGAACCTAACATGTTAGATTTTGCATGTAGTGCAGTGGGGCAGTCTTGTTAAGCACAAGTCACCGGTGGAGTTAAGGAATCATTGGGGATCACATTCCTAGTGAATTTCTCTTATTATTTACAAACTCGATATCAGCCAGCAATTGTCATCGTTACTATTCACTAGCAAAACCCCCCAGTTTTAGTTACTTGCCCGTTATTCCTTCCAGTAGTCTACTCATACTTTGACCTGTTCCCTGTGGGATCGACCCCAACCTAGTTGGGTTTTATATTTGATTCAGCGACCGCATTGTACTTTTTCGGAGGTATACTTTGGGTGACATCACTTATAGAGATTCATATTTTGTTTAGGTTTAACATTTACCTTTTTAACAAAATTGTTGAAATCTATAAAAGACAAATATTAGATTTAAAAATATTCAACAATTCACTTGAGGTTTATATAGTAGATGATTGAGGAGGTAAATAGGCTTCTGATTGGAGGTATTTTTTAAAAAAATATTTTTAGCTTTTTTTAGAAGTTTGTAATCATAAATAATTATATATTCATGTATTCTGGATAAATTATGCTTGGACTGCGCGTATTGCCAAAAACATGTACTGGACATAGTGGTATTTTGTACCCGTTGACTTCAAATCTAGGACCCTGAGTACTAATTTCTATTTAAAGTTGTTCCTCTTATGAATAAACCTACCTATTCTTAGGGAGATTCTCTTCATGTTAAAGTGAACAAGCTTTCATCGAGGAAGACACAACTGCCATACAATTATTACTTCTTGATCTATTGTAAGTCTCCAAGAGTTTCCAACAGTGCATAAAACTTGGGGGGAAGTTCTTCAAGGTGACCGCATTGAGAATTCAATTTATACTGTGAATTTCAATAAGCTATTAGTGTCACGCCCCGAATTCCAATAGGGTGCCAACCGATAAGGCCCGAGAGAACCAATCTTTGCTCATGTCCATTCATATGCATGTCATTCAAGGAACATCACCATCACGTATAGACACAAAATTCTAATAGAGGAAGTCATGGAAACATGTGATATATACATATAAGAAACCTGGACGTTAGGGCCACCAAGTCAAAATGGACGTACATTCCTTACATTCATATTCCCACATATGTCTACAAAGCCTCTAACAGATGCATATACATAGCCAACCTAAAGTCGGGATAAGTCCCTGCTTTATACAACGTTACAATATCAAAACAAATGTACACATGTGACTCGGAAAGCCCTGAACCAACTGGATCTCACCAAAGATAGGCAAACAATCTGCAACCTACTGTGGAGGTCTACTAGCACCTGTACCTGCAGCAAGTAAGGTAAGTCCCCAAAGGGACGTCAGTACGAAAAATGTACTGAGTATGTAAGGCTCATATGAAACTGCATGATATATAAGTACTTCCATGAAATCAAATATAAGAGAATAGTCAGTGCAGATAAACCACCGGTCTACATATGTGGAACCAGGTACATTACGTCCTTTACCTCTTTTGCCTTTACATTTATTCATCTTTATCGTTCTACCCATGCTAGGCTTTTCTGTCGCCCCTGGGATGAGATTAACCCATACTAGGTATTTTAACTCCTAGGATGTGATTAAACCATGCTAGGCTTTTCTGTCGCCCCTTGGGATGTTACTTGTGATAACCCATGCTAGGCTTTTATGTCGCCCCTGGGATATTACTACGATAACCCATTCTAGGATTTTATGTCGCCCCTGGGATGTTACTATGATAACCTCTGCTAGGCTTTTATGTCGCCCCTGGGATGTTAGTCAAGCATATACAAACAATTATACATTACTTCATTTCTTTACTTCTATGAGATTGATACATTGGTGATTGTACATTATTGGAACTTTGAAACATAGCATTATTGGAACACTGGGAAATTTAGAACATTAGTCGATGAACATGAGACATGTGAATCACAATTGATCAATGAGTAAGGAACATGTGATTAAGAATAATTAATAACCGGAAATGGGATACCTTAGAACATTTCAGAATGGAACAAGTACAATGACAATGTGAACACTATGTGCTGCAGAAGGATACGGAAAGAGTAACCTTACATACCTTATCTTCCCAATATGAATATACAATCCTATATGTGAACACAATAGTCCATCTCCTTCCTTACATTTCACTCTACAGCACAAGTACATAACGGAGCTTACGTTAACAACCAACTATCTTATAAGTGCATAAGACGACAACGAGTTACATGATTTCCCTATAACGTCATTTCCCCCTTTACAATACCATTCACGACATTCTCATACCAAAAATACCACAACATTCCATACATTGACCAAGACATCATAAATCAATAGCATTTCACCCCAAGTTTACCCTTTACGCTTCCTCATTAACACTACGTCACAATTAATCCATTACGTCACCTCAATACGTTTCATAACAACATATCCAAAACAATCCCACAAGTTATACTCATAGAAAAATAACAAGTTAAGGAACATAACCACACCATACATGTTGATATTTCATCCATACCATTCACTTTCATTCAAACCTCAAGTCCCTTTCAAGTTTAAATCACAAGGATGACATATCCTTTAGCAAAAAGCAAAAGTGCCCTATTCAACACCTTGCCAACATAACCATCATGATATACACACCATATTAAGCATATAATATATTAATCCATGAGAGTATACACTTACCCAAGCTTCCCATATGATGATCTTGTCCAAAGGAAATGGTTGCCTTAGGGTTTGTGAAATGAGAAATGTGTTTAGAAATATCTAGAAAGGCATGAGAGTTATAATGAATACAAATCAGCTTTTGTGCCTTTATATAGTCTCTCAAGTCATCCTTAGCCAATTCTTGGCAGTAAATGCAATGTTTGCTTGGTCAATATGGAAGAATGGGTCATTTACCCTTTTGGGCCATGTCTTTTACTCCATTTTGGGCCTCAAATTGAGCCCATTAACACATATTAACTTAGCCTACCAAATTCAATGTGTAATACTCCAATTATCTCATGTTTAAATAATTCCATAAATGTTACAACAATATTCAACTCACGAGATTCATGTTCGTAGCCTCAATCTCAAAAATAAGAAATTCTAGCCACCCATGGCTTAAGTGAACATAATTTGATAAAATACTTGTGATGAAGATTTAACCCCAACTCGGATACCAAACTCGCTCAAGCTTAGTCCTACTACGATAGAATAATGATACCATAACCCAGGAGTCCTCTTTATAGACTAATAATCGTAGAAGAAATTTGGCAAAAAGCACCCCAGCACGCTCCCGGGCGCCCTAGGGACTTAGAAAAATTTCAGCAGTTGAAAGGTGTGCAGGGGCGGCTTGGCACGCTGCCTGGCGCGCCCCCTTGCTTCCTCTACCACAAAAAATTCAGGCCAAAGTGGCCTGGCTTGCCACCTGGCGCGCCCCATACTAAATTTTTGATTTCGACTTTTCTTTGCGGATTTGGTTGGATTCTTCAAGTCCCAACCTTTTGCTTGCCTCTTATCTTTAAGATCCTTTGCTTGGATGTCCCTTAAACCTCACTTTTCACCCCACAAATGCTCCACAAAGTCACAAACACCTCCTACGAAGGTCTAATCACATTTACTAGCACAATATCAAATGTTCCATTAATAACAGTACAAAATACGTACTTGTGGCTCTCGAACCTAGGGTAAACATGGTTCAAAGTTGTCAAGTAGATTCGGAAATGTACGGGGTGTTACAATTAGTCTCGTGTACTTCTGTACAAAATGAATCCCAACTCTAAAAGGATATACTATGATTTAATTGACAAAAGGTTTGGATTCTACAACAATTAAAATAATTTTACCATTTTAGACATTAATATTAAAGGGATAATTGAATATGAAGGGTATAAAAGTCAATCAATATCTCAGGGATATTTTGGTCGATCAATATTTAGCAAAAATTATTCGTGTTTTTATAATAGGTAGGTAAATAGATATGATGATGAGATTACAATGATGAGCTTATTTATTATTCGGTGTTTGATTTGATGTATTCAAAATAACATGCATTGCTATATTTCTAAAAGGAAAAAAGGTCAAATTTACCCCCTCTACTTTTAAAATTGGCTAGATATATCCTTCGTCATACTTTGTGGTCAAATTTACCTCAGTTGTTAAGAAAGTTTTCATTCATACCCTTTCATTTAATGGGAAAACCCAAATCAACATAAATGACCCATATCCTAATCTAACCTATCCGACCCGACTTAACATAAAACCGACCCAAACAAATATCCCTCCCAAATCTCCATTAACACCTATTTTTTTTTATGCAATTCTCCTTATCAAGCCTACCATTATCAATATGGATTCAACTTTTTAACCCCCCCCCCCCCCCCCCCAAAAAAAAAAAAAGAAAAGCAATGGGAGAGCACCGACAGGTTGTGTATTAGACACTCTCCGCTATTCAGTTGGATAGTTAGCTCAAAAACCATTAGCCAAAGAATAAAAATATAAGTTGTGAATCTAACTCAACAAAAACAGAATCAAAGAGTACGTGCTAGACAAAAAATGATGCTTCTAGCCATCCACAACGTTCTGTTGTACTAGTGCCTGGGAAATTGCTACTTGAAAAAAATGGAATTAGAAGGATGACATATAACAACACTAATAAAGTAAGGCAAAGGATGCACAGCCTTCTCATGTATTATGCATCAGGAGACATGTTAATTGCTTTTCCCTTAAATTATGGTTAATCAAAATTTGCTATCTTATGTACCAGATTGGAGAACCTTCAGCAACATATATTTATTTGGATCGGTGTTAATCCAAATTTTCTCTTCTTCTGGAGAACCTTCAGCAGCGTAACTTATGGTTAATCAAAATTTCCTCATCATCTAGTTTGCGAGAAAACAACGGTGCGTTAATAGAGATTTGGGAGGGATATTTATTTGGGTCGATTTTATGTTAAGTCGGGTCAAATCGAGCATGTTAGATCAGGATATGGGTCATTTATGTTTAATTTGGATTTTTTAGTTAAATGAAAGGGTATGAATGAAAACTTTCTTAACATCGGGGGTCAAATGGTGAAGGGTAAATCTAGTCAATTTTCATAAGTAGAGGGGTAAATTTGACCCTTTTCCCTTTCTAAATATACTATTTGCTTACAAAAATACCCTTCACATTCTATAACTTTGTATACTTTCTTTACAAAGCTTTATTATTCATTCTTAAGAATAATTTTTTTTATATTCTCACTTAAATTGTGGGAAATTGTCGTATTGATAAATTGGAAAGAAGTTATCCATACTATATAAATATAAAGTATGAAAACCAAGAAAATAAACAAAAACCTGAAAAGCATATAGAAATGGTTTAAAGGGACTTCAGGGTATTTTTTTCTTTACCCATATTTATTTCATGTATTCACACCCTATAGTATTACTAATATCATGAATTGATATGTATTAGCTATACACCTTATAATATTGAATAGAATGTATAACTAATACATGTATTACATTACTAGAAATTGGGCCTACGACAACGATATCAAAATCGTTGCAGTTGGCCCTTAAACTATTGTTATCATACTATGGAAACGGTCGGTAGACCCGCCCCACCAGCTCGCGTTACTATAGATCTATGGCAACAGATCATGTGATGATTCTTAAAACCGTTGCTGAAAGTTTTATTGCAATGGTTATTCACCTATCAATAACAACAATTACCTATATCAGTTGGAATAGTTAAAACCGTTACAATAGATGTTTTGCAACTATTGTTTTGTCTATGTTGCAACAAATATTTTAGCTCAATTTGGACAGTTATTATTGTTACCTCAATGAATTTTACACAGTGATCTAAAATGCTACAACAACGGTTTCATTTGACCTATTGGAACAGTTCTCATATGTTTTTACAATTGATAGCCTGTGTTTTAGAAATACTACAACAACATTTCTGTTTTACCTATTAAAATAGTTCATATATATATATATATATATATATATATATATATATTTATTGCCTGGGCTGTAATTATAAATATTTGATATCATGAAATTCTATATACCACGAAAGATGATAATTACTAAATGAAACTGAATGGTCATGATTCAAAATATCCCAGTCATAATAGTATCCTCAACCAACGTAACATATACAAAATATGCCAGTCATAATATCATCCGTCATAGGTGCAAAATATACAAAAAATCATTCACAATATGATCCTTGGCAAAATATACAACAGTTGACACATGTTTCAAATGGATAGTGAACAAAATTGAGATACATAATGTGAATAAGAGAGCTGATCATACAAAAGTTTCGACCACTTTTAACCAAATCTCAAATGTCGTCTTCAATGCTTTTATCATCCCCTTGATTATTTTCTCCACCTAAAAAAGTCGATAAATAAAAGTTATGAATCAATTTTAATCATGTATATGCTAGAACTTCAATTTTAGTCAAAAATAGTTAGTGAGGTGAAAGGAGAAAAGCAATAAAGTTTCCTTCAGCATCTATTTGCTAGAATTTCACAACATGAAATCAAAATCTAGGCTATTGGAAATATTGACCCAACAAATATATGGGTTCTTAGTCAATTCTACAGTTTATTAACATAAAAAAGTTATTCAAATAGTATCATCTCAATTTACAGGTCCAAAAGTTTAAGTCAGAGATTGAAGTTACATTAGAAGTGTCAATATCAAGTACCAACAAAATACTAAAATATACTACAACAGAGATGTATTTTAACATACTAGAAGTATCAAGGTAAAGTGCAAAAGATACCAGCGGATGTATTTTAATATACTGGAAGTGTCAAGGTCATGAGTGCAAAACATACCAGCAAAATAATAATAGATGCATTTTACTATACGATGATTGTCAAGGTAAAGTGCAAAACATTCCTTAACATACTAGAAGGTCAAGGTCAAGTGAAGACCATTATATTTTCAATAAATCTGTCTTCCTTCAATTCTTAAAAGCAATAGTCAAGCTTTTCACAGATGCATTACCATAAACTCCTATCCTCCTACTCCACCTCATAGTTCTCCCAGAGTATAGATTTTGAACTTAAATTTGTACGATAATTTTATACATATTTAAGGAATTTATGAAATCTATACAAATAGAAGGAGAGTAATCTAATTAGAAGTTTATACATGTCAAGATTCAGTAGATAGGCCAAGGCTGACGAGGTCTCACATGTTAAACTTATACTCTCATTTTTAGGTGAAGACACTTTAATCAAAGTAAATTTAGAAACTAATCAACATATAGTCAAAACATCAACTACCTTGTAGACTCCACTTAGTCCCTTTTATGAAGGATAAACCTTATACTAGCATTCGACCGTTAAATTTCAAAAGTTAGTCCATTTTCAAGATTAAACGTGAAATGATATAAGTAACTTCAAAGCGCTCGTTACGTTACTAACAATATTAATATCCATAACATAAACCAAGCAGTTTCTAAAGTCTAAGAAAGATAATGAAAAAGTCATGCCTACCAAACTTGAAAAGAATCTGATTAGACTAAAGATTCAAGCCTATGTTAGTAGATACTAGTTTCTGAAAAAGAAAGAAGGAATTAGCAGATTCAAACTCCAACCACCAATCTAAGGTACATAGAATTAAAGACACAATCTTAACATAACTATAGGAATATGTTGAAAGAAATGACTAAATAGGATATCACCTAATATAAGGTACAATGACCTAAAACACACAATTTAAGGTACAAAGACCTAAAACACACAATCTAAATAAAATCACAGATATAGAGAATCACTACAACATTTGATCTTGACAACACTTTGGGAAAATTGACAGATGAATCAAAACTGAAATAGAAAATTGAAAGAAAAAAATTGCCAGCACTTTCCAGAAAGACAACTATAAATAACACAATTATTAATAATTATAAAAAAAAATTGCCAGCACTTTCCAGAAAGACAACTATAAATAACACAATTATTAATAATTATAAAAAGAAGAGGAAAAAAAATAATAAGATGAAGAATAAGAAGATAAAGATTTAGAAGAAGAGGAGAACCATACCTTGATTTTTGCTACTGACAGACGGTTGATCGATTGGTTGGATATCTTCTTGTTGTTGGATATCTTCTTGTCATGACCCAAAAACTTAGGTCATGATGACGCCTATTTTAACTCACCAGTAGGTAAGCCAACACCATAGCTTGAGACAGCGAGTAACGGACTAACATGTAGTAAAAGAAAAAACGTGGTTAAAATAGTAATTTAGAGCAAACACAAGGGAAGATATATAACCATAGCATACAAAAAGTGGGGAAGCAAAAAAAAGTACAAAATGAATCCCCCAAGATATAGGAGGTTTCATAGTTGATTTCTTGGGATGTTAGATACATTAAAAGATCGGATGCACAATAATAATGTGGAGGTGTTGCACACATTCAGGGAAGGGAACTCTTTAGCAGAATTTTTTACTAAACATGTTGCTAATTTTGCAGGTACAAATTGACAACAATTTCATAACATGCAAGAGATTCCACAAGAAGCTAAAACAATTGTTCAACTAGAAAAAACAAAGACTCCAAATTTACGGATAATGAGAACTCAAAACAAGGAGTTCAAGCTACAGGGGGAGAGTTTAAGTTAAAATAATAGCTACACAGAACAAGGAATACATCTGCAGTTGGTTTACAAGAGCAAGTTAAAGGCCACAACATCGAGCATTACCTTCTTAGTCTACTTTAGGACAAAACCTGAAATTTATTGTCATTAGCTGTGGTATCAACTCCATTGAGGTTCAACGTGATGAGAAAATGAATCAAAGGTTGCGAATCGAAGTAAACTAAGTATGAATCAAAGGATGTGGGATGACTTATCTTGAGGTAGTTTATCTAGTTTAGCCAAATTGGACGAGAAATGGTGGACAGTTCCAAATCTGATTCCTGGAATAAAAATCAAGTCAAAATCAAAGATCGGTGTGTTTTGAAGTGATCTTGTCCATCATATACCTCTACATCAGCTTAGATCCATACCACCCAAGTTGAAGAAGTTTTCATTCATTTGAATCATGGCATCAGTAAGATTTTTTGACGTAGAAATGATTTCACTCCGAACTTGGGAACTTTTGTTGATCTTTGTTGTTCTTGTTGAGGGTGTGAGTTGTGGAGATGGTCACTTAGTTGGATTTCTAATAGAGAAGATGAACAACTTCATCAGATGAGTTTGGTGGAAGGTCTGCTGGATTGAAATGGAACCTTCCATTTTAGTCTTTTCTTTTTTGCTTTTTAGGAATGTTGATTTTTTCCTTTTTGTTTTGTTTTTTATTTTTTGGGTTTGGGCCTAGACCATGTAAATAGCTGAATTTCTTTTTAATAAATAACTCTTTATTAGGTTGCTTTGAATTAAAAATAAAAAGACCTGGTAAGGCTAGTGCAAGAGTCACTATACATAAGGAGTACGAGACAAATGTCAAAATATACAAAGTAGTCTTCAAATATATAAGATAAGACTAGTAATGAAACATAAGGAGATGGATCATATCTGAACGCTGAAAGCTCACCCTAATCTTCGATCAGCAGCTCCGCTCGAAGTCGGCATCAATGACAATGACTCGTACTAGGATCTGCATTAGGGAAAAAAGATGCAGAAGTGTTGTATGAGTACCAAAATATGGGGTATTCAGTAGGCATTATAGAACGATTGAGATCAATTAAAGTAAAATCATAATAAAGTGCTAATCTATACTAACAGGCAATTAAAGAGGGTCAGAGATGGAAATAATATACTATGCTAAAAAAATTTAGAAATCGTATGAAAATAACCCAAAAATAGAAATAAATGCTGAGCTATAACCTAATTGGACCCCTATAAGTCCAGAAGGTACACACAATAAAATAAAATCCAATCGAGCCCCCATAAGCATGGTGGGTACAAACAAGGAGTGATACTAATATAAGGCTAAGTATGATAGTAGGGAAAGTAAAAACAAGCCAAGAAGTGCGATAAGAATACCGTATATTCTTCATCCAGCCATAATAATAGTCCTACTGGTCTCAAGCCGTATTTCCAACCAAAGGTCAATAATAATGAATGTCGGACTCGCACCGAAACTAATAGATAATAATTAGTAGTACCAGGTACCGGGCTTAAATCAGAACTATTAAATAATAATTAGGAATTGACTAAGAATTTGCACGTACAATACAATAAAGGAGCAAACTCTAGAGAAAGGTAAGCTTAGCCTACTTGGACATCGTCGAAAGCACTCGAAATCCTCTATATAGGAACTTTTCCCTTCCAAGAAGCATCCGATCGCTTACACGCTATCAAAATAATAATTTAGGCATGAAGATGAGAACAACCATACCTATATTGCGAATTTATGCTCTAGGTCAAAAGTCAGGCTAAAAATCATCTGTAGGGCCCGCTTATGGAATTCAAAATTTCAAACCGCAATAATGTCCCTTGGGGTACAATGAGCTAGTGCTAAAAAATTAGGCAAGATCAGCCGTCAATTTTGAGTTCAAAACAGCTTGCAAAGTTCAAAGAAAAATAATAATTTAAACTATAGAATCAATGGGATTTCGACTGGTAACTTATGAGCTAACGATGAGAAAATGATCACTTAAACGTCTCCTTGCTATTCCCAACTTCAATTAAAGATTTTCCCACTATTTTCAAGCTCCCACAATCAATAATGGAGTATTTTACACTTAGAAATGGAGTGAAAATTTAAATGGGAAATTATATATATAACATCGACAGTAGCCGCTTAAGTGGTCATCGCTTAAGAGGACAAGTATCTATTAAGAGACCCTCGGTGAGGTGGACAACTATCCCTTAAGCGATTAACAAGCTGCTTTAGCGGCTGTACCAGCTACCTTGGCACTAGAATTTTCTCCTAGTCCAAATGGACTCCGATCGGGTGTTCGGGATTCTTTCAGAACCAGGGGCACGCAAATGAACTATGATACCTTACCAAATTCAACATTCCAAACTCAACAGAACCATCAAAAATTTCTAACAATTTCAATAAAAAGTGGGTCCCACACCCAATGTTCCATTTTTACCAATTTCAATCAATAGCCCAAAATGAGCCCGGAAGCCTCGAAACCCAAACCAAGGATCCCCCTAGCCTAAAATCCACATTCCAAAGCTAAAAAAACTATTGGAATTGTTATCCGAGGTAGTTTACCTAAATTTTTGGCTCGAGACCATTTCCTCAACATCAAAAATTCCAAAATAGGGAAATTGCTATGAAAACCAAATGAACCGCCCGAGAATCAAACTGTTAGTTCCAGCAAGTCATAAATGACTTGGGGTAGCTATAGAAAAGCTCTAAATTTAGAAAAAGCATGGAAAAGCAGAAAATGACCTAGAGTGTGATTACAACATCCATTATTTAAAGGACTTTCATCTACAAAACTAAAGAGTTAAGAAATACCTGAAGGCTTGAATTGGTGAGGATAATGAGTCCCTATATCATGCTTGGTCTCCTAGGTAGCCTCTTCTATTGGATGGTGTCTCTAATAAACCTTAACCATAGGAATCTCTCTGGGACGCAACTGTTTGACATCTCTAGCTAGAATGGAAACTGGCTCCTCCGTGAAGGTCAACCTATCAGCCAAATAAATTGAGTCCCATGGAGCACGTGAAACTCATCTGAAATGTAGCGTCGAAGCATTGATACATGAAAAATTGGGTGGATAGCGTAGAGGGCTGTTGGTAAGGCCAACTCATAAGCTACCTCCATAAGAATGCAAACTCAAAGGCCCGTATTTGAGGTATGCTCCCTTCCCCTCCTATTCCAAGCAATCCTTGGAGTCATGATGACATCTTCCCTATGTTAGGAAATTTATTAAATTTGTGTGACTTCATGTCCTACAATGAGAGTGTTGATGCGTCTCAAACCTATTCATGGTTCATAGTTTCTAGCATATCTCCATGTGTTGATACACTCATCTTGGGAGCTTTCTTAAGGAAGGAAATTGAATTAAACTTGAAATGCTTAATCTTGTCCTCTTGTGTTCCAAATTGTGAATACCTTTGTTAACATTCTAGCCTTAAAGTGTGTATTTGCAATTGAAAACCCTCGAGATGAGTTGAATGCCCTTCATTTCTTTCTTTATTACTTGTTTGAATATGATGACCCTTTGTTCAAAAGTGGTCTCATATTTATGAACCCCAAGGGAAATATGTCATTTCCTATGCTAAATTTCTTATTTGATTATAGGAGAGTTCCTGGATATTAAGGAGTCTTTGTCACCTTCAAAGGATTGGACAAGTTGAGTTTTCAAATGGGAATTTTGGAAGCCTGCTGGATACTTATGATAGGAGGGATCCCAACTCATTGGGAATACTATTTGATGTGTAGTGATTTGACTCCTAATAGATCCCTCGACCATTCTAGTAGCATAGCTTCATTGGTCAACTTCCTTTATTTAGGAAGTTGCTTAATAGAGAGGGTTGTTTTGTGCTTAAAATGTCTCTTCTTATCTACGGGTGTCCTTATTTTTTGGCATTCCCTAGATGAGAATAGTGAAATTAGCACCTTTCTCTATTACCTCTTTGCTTATGATGATACCCATGTTGGTATGAGATTTGTTTACTATAGAGGTAGAGGTATATGGGTCTTGCGCTTCTTTGACCCGGGAGAGCCCTTATGGGTGATTGCAACACTTTTGATGTGGTCTTATTGCAAGGAAATGAAACAATTGTGTCTTATGGATCCTATAGTATATATGATATCATCTCTTGGGATTCTTGATGCCATTAAGACCTTTATGGTTTCCTTGTCTCATGATGTTGCTTATAACCAATTCCTCTGTATCTTATGTGATGAATGTATTTTATTCAACAGAAAGGATAGTTGGTTGTATTTCAAATGTGCGCCTCCTTGGAAAATTGGTATGGCTGATAAACCTTGTGCTAACCCTCATGCTATGAGGATGTGTCTGTTGTTTGTCCTTATCATGTTTCTGTAAAGTCCAGATTTGAGGATGAATCCTTTTGAAGAAGGGGTGGATGATACGAGCATGGTTAGCTTAGGGTACATTTGGAGGGGCTTCCACATATGGATGATAGCTTGGATCCTGGAGGAAGTGATGGAGCAATAAATATGCAAGGCTATGGACGATCATGATGTCATTTTTGCAATCAAGAAGGGCCTTTATGGGTTATTTCTAAAATAGTCACTTTTGGGTAATTTTTATAATAGTCTATTTTTGTAAAGACAATAACTATAAATAGTTGCCTTAGTCATTTTCATACTTAGATTTTGATGAATTGAATATTTGAGGGCTATCAAGCTTGTAGTTTCTCTAGGTGAAGCCTACATTTAGTATAATTAGTAGTTGATAATCGTAGATTGAATGTTTTGGGTGAATTCTCTAAATTGCTCATGTTAACTTCTACTAGCTTAATCGATCATCGAGTAACCTTTTTTGTGGCTTCAATTTGGTTTTCTCGTCTTTGATTGAGTCAGAATTATTATTGTTTGATTAGATTCAATTGAGAGGTGAAGGTATAGAGGTCTATTTTGCTCATAAATTCGATATAATTTTGATAATTCCACATATCCTTTTCTTTATTTCAATTTTCCATATTTGATTCTAGTCAGTCTAATAAGTCTATTACCAAAAAGATCCTGAAGCTGGACATTCAGCTCCTTTAGATCGACAGGAGCCATATGATAAGGTGCAATAGAAATGGGTCGGGTGACCGTCTCAAGATCAATAGCAAAGTCTATAACACACTTAGGAGGAAGGCCATGTAGGTTGGTAGGAAAAACATCCGCGAACTCACGCACTACATAGATAGAGTCTAGCGAAGGAATCTCAATACTAGCTTCACGAACATATGCAAGATAACCCATACACCCTCTAGATGCCAGTCTCTTAGCCTGAATATAAGATATGATCCCCATCGACATGCGGCTACACAACAGGGGGTATACCAGGCATGGCTAAGTTAACAGTCTTGGTAAAGCAATCCAAGACTGCATTATAAGGGGATAAACAGTCTTGGCAAAGAAATCCAAGACCGCATTATAGGGAGATAACCATTCCATGCTCAGAATCACATCAAAATCAACCATATTAAGTACAATAAGATTGGCTCAAGTGTCATTCTCCTGAATAGTCACAATACAAGATCTAAACACACGATGCACTACTAAGGAATCACCCAAGGGAGTAGCTACACATATAGGCACAGATAATGGCTCACAAGACAACCCCAACCGAGATGCATAATAAGAAAAAACATAAGAATATATAGAGTCTAGATCAAATAATGCAGAAGCTGGTGGATGGCACACCAAAATTGTATCTGTAATAACAACATCCAAAGCCTATGCCTTCGGCCTATCAGGGAAATTATATAAATAACCCTGCCCACCACTGGACTGTGTGCCTACCCGACTACCTACTTAGCCTACCTGAGTACCTTCTTAAGAACCCTAGGGATCACTCTTACGACCCTGTGCACCATTTCTGGCTGGGGGCAGCACTGACTCATAGGCGAAACACACTATGCAGATAGCTCGATCACCGCACGTTAGGGGAACTCTCTGGCAAAATGACCCACAACACTTCGATCAAAGTATGCCCTAAGTACTCTAACCTGACAAGAAGGTCTGGACGACCGAGAATGGCCACCTCGACCTAAAACCCTAACTGAATACCCCTCAATGACTGCTATTACCCTGACTATTAAAGTTGCTAAACCTAGGCTGACCCTCATCCAAAATCTATAGGCTGCATGAATGAGCCTACTAGACTGAACTTCTAGCTGGTACGGCTGTTACTATGGATACTTGCCCCTAGAAACCTCTACCCCTGGACTGTGAACTACTGTGACTCCCACTATAACTACCGTGATGACAAGGTATCTTATCGCTGCCCCCATAGGCCTTGCGATGCATATACTTTATAGTGTGAGCATGATCAATAATGTCTACAAATGATCTACCTGAAGATGCCAGACTCTGGGTAGCCATACCGGGTGAAAGTCTCAATTCTCTGATAAAGCATCACACTCTCTCGTGCTTAGTAGGTAGAATAATGATGGCATGTCAAGCTAGCTCATGAAATCTAGCCTCATACTGAGCCACTAACATAGAACCCTACTATAACCCAATGAACTCATTTATCAAATGCTCGCTCATGCTACGAGACATATAATTCTCCAATAAGGCCTTAGAGAACTGAACCTATGTCATAGGAGGAGATCCAGCTGGTATGGAATCAATATATCCCTTCAACCACTGCCTCATGCTCTATCAAACTAAAATATAGTGTAATTATACCGTACAAATCCACCAATCCAAGATTATACTGTCTCTCCTCACAGTTGGAAAGGAACTTAAATGCATCCTCCACTGGGGCTCCAGTAAACCTTGGTGAAGCCAATCTAAAAAATGGACCAAGCATCTTCTGCTCCTCAAAAGTCATGCTGGCAGGCTACTACTGGTTGTGGGATGATTGCTGGTGGGACCTCTGCTCTGGGAGCCGCAGCTGCAGGCTGCACTCTGATACCTATCCCACCCTATGCTTCCCCCTGAGCGGATGTCTTGGCCTCATCCGTTAGCTGGCCTCCAACCATACTCAATAACTGAACCAGGTCATCATGAAGAACTGATGAAAATATGAATTCGGGTGGAGACTGGGCTTCTCCCTTGCCCACTGGCTGCTGTGGCGCCAGATCCTTAGGTGCAAACTCTGGCTCAGTATCAATAATTGGCTCTGGTGAAGGCTATCTAGCCTAGCCTTGAGCTGGTGCTGTAGCTATATCTCGACCTCGACCTCGTGGTCAACCTCTACCTTTGCCCATAATTAGATCCCTAGCTGCAGGCTAGGGGGCCTCACCCTCGATCGACGTGGCCCTTGTTCTATCCATCTATAAAAAAGTGAAACAAACGAGAATCTAGAAACCAATATAGACACAATGCACGCTAACAAATCAAAAAGGTGAGATTTTCTAAGAATGTGTTGTAGCATCCTAAAAATAGGATACGAACACCATCAAACCAATCCGCGGGACTCTACTAGACACTTTCTCTTGTACTAAGGATATCGGTGAACCTAGGTTCTAATACCAAACTGTCATGAACAAAAAACTCAGGTCATGATGGCGCCTACTTTAACCCATCTGTAGGTAAGCTGAAACTATAGCTCAGAACAACGAGTAACAGGCTAAGAGGCAGAAAAATGAAAAATAGGGTTAAAATAGTAATTTAGAGCAAACGCACGGGAAGATATATAAGCTTAACGTACAAAAAGAGGGGAAGGGACAAAATTTACAAAATGACTCTCCCAAGACTTGGTAAGGCCTGTACAAGACCACTATACACAAGGAGTACTAGATAGATACCAAAATATACAAATTAGTCTCTAAATATACAAGATAAGACTAGTATACAAATTGAAGGAGATAGATCAACTCAAAACACTAAAAGCACACCCTAATATTCGGTCAGTAGCTCCGCTCGAAGTCGACGTCAACGACGATGATTCATAGTACGATCTGCATCAGCAAAAAAGATGCAAGAGTGTAGTATGAGTACCAAATCATAGGGTACTTAGTTGGCATCACAAATCGGTTCAATTAAATTAAAAGCATAATAAAGTGCTAATTTATACTAAGAGGCAAAAAGGAGGGTCAAAGATGAAAATAACAGGTTATGTTAAGCGAATGCGGAAATCATATAAAAATAACTCAAAATTGAAATAAATGCTTAGCTATAACATGATTGGACCCCATAAGCCCTGAAGGTACACACAATAAAATAAAACCTAATCGATCCCCCATAAGCACGGTAGGTGCAAACAAGGAGTAACACTAATATAAGGCCAAGTATAATTGTAGGGGAAGTAAAAATGAGCCATGATGTGCGATAAGCGTACCGTATATTCTTTCATCCAGCCATAACCATAAATCCTAATAATCTCAAACCATATTTCCAACCAAAGGTTAATAATAATGAATACCGAACTCAAATCAAAACTAATAAATAATAATCAATAGTACCAGGTGCCGGACTCGAATCGAAACTATTAAATAATAATTAGGAATTGACTAAATAACTATCCCAACTATAGTAAACCACCATAAACTAGTACATTACCATACCAATGCCATAAAGGAGCAAAGTCTAAAGAAAGGTAAGCGTAGCCTACCAGGACATCACCGAAAGCACTCAAAATCCTCTATATCAGAGCTTTTCCCTTCTAAGAAGCCTTCGACCATTGCCACGCAATAAAAATAATAATATAGGTGTCAATACAATAAAAATGATACCTATATTGCAAATTTACTCTCGGAGTTAAAAATTAGGGTAAAAATCACCCATGTGGCCCGCTAGTGGAATCTAGAAATTGAAACCAAAATAACATCCCTCGGGGTACAATGAGCTAGTGCTCAAACATTAGGCATGAACAACCATCGATTTCTCACACAAAATAGCCCACAAAGTTCAAAGATAATAGGAATTTAAACTATAGAATCAATGGGATTTAGATCAGAAACTTACGAGCTAACGACGGGGAAAATGATCACTTAAACGTCTCCTTCCTATTACCAGATTTAATTAAGGATTTTCTAACTATTTTCAAGCTCCCACAATCAATAATGGAGTATTTTACACTTATAAATGGATTGAAAATAAAAATGGGGAAAAATATGTATAACATCAACATTAGTCATCCCTTACGCGACCAAGGACCGCTTAAGTGTCCCTCGGTGAGGTAGACACCTATAGCTTAAGCAGTGCCTAGCCGCTAAAGCATCTATTGCTTAAGCGATCAACAAGCTGCTTAAGTGGCTGTGTAAGTTACCTTGGCATCAAAAAATTTTCTAAGTCCAAATGGACTCCGACTGGGTGCTTGGAATTCATTCAAAACCTCGTGCATGTAAATGAAATATGCTACCATACAAAATTTGAAATTTTGAACTCAACGGAACCATTGAAATTTCCAACAGAGGTCGTTTCGATAAAAAGTGGGTCCCACACCCAATGTTCCATTTTTACCATATTCTAGTAGCCCAAATGAGCTCCGAAGCCTTAGAGCTCAAACCAAAGGTTCCCCTAGCCTAAAATCCATATTCCAGAGCTAGTAAAACTATCTTAATTGTTATCTAAAGTCGTTTACCTAAAGTTTTTGCCCGAGACCATTTCCTCAACTTCAGAAACTCCTAAACAGGGAAATTGGTATAAAAACCAAACAAACCATCCATAAATTGAACTGTCAGTCCTAATAAGTCCTAAATGACTTGAGACATCTATAGAAAAGATCTATACACTGAAAAGAATGAAAAAAAGTGTAAAATGACTGATGGGTCATTACAACATACAATTAAGTTGTCCATGAATGTCAACTGTTACTTCATGGCATATAATTCTTTTTACTGTTCTAATTTTTCCACCATCATATGTTCCAATTCATCCAATTCTTCTTGCATCTCATTGGCAACACTTGTAGAGGGTTCAATGATAGGGATGCAGCGCCGACTGAGAGGGATGTGTGTAAATGAAGCATCACTGAGGAGCCCCGATATCATTTAGATGAGATAAAGGCACTAACTGAGATTAAGGCAGTGTTTGATCGCTATGGATTTAGGTGGATGATGGAGCCTCGGGTAACTATATCCCAGAGTTGGTCCGTGAGTTTTACTTTTCATATGATGATTCTATTGGACGAATCACACTAAATGAGCAGTGATATCGGGACCAACAACCATTGACTCACACTTTGGTTTGTGGTACCAGAGTAGACATATCCGAGCAGACTATCCACAAGTTCTTGTTTGGTGCCGAACGTGCACTTTCAGCTAGTACTATTGAGTTTGATAACCGTATAGAGACGGTGAAAAATAGAAACAAAATAAAGGATGCCGATCAGTGCTTAGAGTTACTATGGTGGGTTGCACAGTATATCACTGAGAATGGCGTAGATGTGAGATAGGTAGCTAAGAAGTTAGATATTAAGAAGTCCTCGCTTTACTTTATGAGCAGATTTCGGTGGTCAGTTGTACGGCACCATCTCGATCCCCACAGGAGTACATAATTCTCTTACTTTTGACCAAGTTGTTCTAGTAGCGAGCATCATCACCGAATATGACATCAATATCTCCCACTATATTATTGAGCAAATTCATAAGCGCGCCTTTAGAGACTTTACCAGTATCCCTTTCCTTTGTCTAATTCAGGGCCTGTGTAAAAGTGTTGGTGTGGTTACGATGCCTGTAGTAGATCACACCATTGAGGTGACCCGCATAGATGATATAGGGTTGATGCAGCAACGAGGTGCTACCTAGTTTCCCAGAGGGGGTCTCAGCCCTCTACTTCGTCAAGCGTCACCCTTTTTGAAGGGCAAGTGGATCGAGAGGAATCGATTAGCACTTCAGCACCATTTAGTGATCCCGAGGCTAGAAGGTTGCCTAACAAGGGTACGGTCCCCATGACTGATGAGGGGGCAGCAGGCACTACAACACAACCACCCTCGTCTGGCATGGTTGTAGTTTTACAAGAGTTTTTGCAGAAGTTAGTGGATAAATAGACACAGGATATTGAGCAATAAGCTCACACAGAGGTCCAGGTGGCTACGTTTGTATCTCAACTTAAGCCATGGGTTAGGACGTCGATAGAGGTTTCTGAGGTAAGAGTTGAGGCTCGCATGAATCTTCTATGAAGAGGTTTATGCATAAGCTTCATGGGCTGATTGACAGTTTTGAGCACCGAATAGGTAGCTGGTTGAGAGAGGCCCATATCCTGGATTTGATTGGGTTGACCAATGAGGTGGTTGCGTTAAGGGTTGACCAATGAGGTGGTTGGATTTTATTGGAAAAGTCTAGAAATACATGTGTATAGCCCCTTTAACTCATCCTTATCCACTTAAATCAATAATTGACTTGTCAAAGCAAGAATAGGTCATTTGACCCATTGGGCCATATCTTTTATTTCATTTTGGGCCTTCCTTTGAGCCCATTAACACCTATTAACTTAGCCCACCAAATTCAATGTGTAATCCCTCATATTTTTGGTGTTTAAATAATTTCATAAGTGTCACGACAATATTCAACTCACGAGACTCATATTCATAGCCTCAATCTCCAAATAAGACATTCTAGCCACTTATGGCTTAATTGAACATAAAAGGGTAAAAAAGTAATTTGGATGCCAACACCTTCCAAGCGTAGTCCTAAAAAGATGGATTAGTTATATAAGATCCCAAGAATAACAATTATAGGCTCGTGGTTGGCGAAAAAATTTGGCAAAAAGCACCGCGAGACGGCCCCGGGCGCCCCTAGGATTTAGAAAAATTTTCAGCCTTTGAAGGGTGTGCAGGGGCGGCCTGGCATGCTTCCTGGCATGCCCCCTTGCTGCCTGTGGGCTGAAAATTTCAGCCCAGAGTGGCCTGGCACGCCCCGGGGCGCTCCTGGCCCAATTTGTTTTTAAAATTCCCTTCTTCAACTTTTCGTTACGGATTTGGGTAGATACTTCAAGTTCTATTCTTTAGCTTGCCTATTGTCTTTAAAAACCTTTATTTAGGAGTCATTCAAGCTTCATTTATTTCTCCTAAAATGTTCCAAAAAGTTTCCAACTCCTCATACAAGAGTCTAAACACATTGACTAGTACAATATCAATTGTTTCATCCAAAACCAATGCAAAATACGTACTTAGCACTCCCGAAGCTAAGGTTTATGACTACACCCTTGGTCACCAATCAATCATGTTAGGGTCGGGAATGTACGGGGTGTTACATCCTTCCCTTCTTAGATACATTCATCCTCGAATGTTAGTAACATTGTCTCATCGTAATAACTTACGCCGAAGTGAATCCTTCACATTATCATACACACACATAATACTTGTAAAGACTTACTTATTATGACTCCAATTCCATATCATGAACTTTTTCTTCCGTGTACAACAATTACGAGTACTTTAGATTTCATTATTTCTTTGGTCTCCCTTGTGAATTCTTCTACGTGCTAATTTCTCCAATTGTGCCCTTACGGTAGCTACTTCTTTATTTCTTATTGCTTTCACTTATCGAGCTAGAATAGTAAGCCGTACTTCTTAACATGTGAGATTTTTCGTAACTTGTATATTTCCACTGGGAGCAATACGAGATAATCTCCTATACTCTTTCAAAGCATCGCATATGAGATACTGAATGAATTGTGAAAAGTGCTTGGACTAATGCTAATAGATACGCAATTTTCCCAAATCTTTGGACAATTTCCCTTTCTTTTCGAATCTCATTATTTTTCTTCATTGATGACACTATCAAAAATACTTAATCACCTATGGCACATTTTAATTCCCTTCTTCTAATATTGGTATATGATTCATATCGAATTTGGGCCATTTGTCGATGCTGTTATATCACCTTCACTTTCTCTATAGTTTGATGAACAAAATCTGACCCGAGCAAAGCAAATTGCATCAGCTGTAACCCATCCAATTGATGATCTATATTTTCTTTCACCTAAAGCTCTGTAAGGTGCCTTTTGATGCTTTTGTTGTAATCAATTTCAATAAACAATAGATGTTCATCGCAACTACCTTTAAAGTCCAATGTACAAACTCGTGGCATATCTTCCAATGTTCATATAATATGCTCTGTTTGTCCATCCCTCTGAGGATGACAAGCCGTACTTACATCCACCTTTGCTATCTTTAGTTTAGATCCTTATGTTTCAAGATATCACAAACTCTTGTAAGTAGTATATATATCAACCTGAACCCCATACGAATAGTGGTGCCATATCTTTAAAGCAATTATTACTACTGCTAACTCAAAATCATGTGTAGGATAAGGGATTTCCTGTGGGCTCAATTGTCTTGAGACATACGCTATTACGTTACCGTGTTACATAAATACACCTCTTATACAATGTAACCCAAGAACAATACGGATTGTAACCAAACATCATGTCTAGCAACCTTTGCATATAGTTTACGGTCACGAAGAATCCGTAGCACTTGTCGCAAGTGATTACCATGGTTGTCTCGTGACCTTGAATATCATTTCCAAACGTGGTCTCAAGCACATCTAACAATGGCTTGTATTGCCCTATTCATTAAGCCCATAAAAACTATAGGTGTATTCACTAGCCCCATCGACATACGAAGAATTCGTCTTAACCATACCACGTTCGTAATGCTGTCTTGGGTGTATCATCATCATTCATTTTCATTTCATCATCATTCATGTCATCACTGCATCATTCAGTTCATCATTTACACATTCATTTATTTCTTCATTTCATTATTTACTCATTTATTTTTTTTTGTTTTCTAACCACGCAACTAATTACACAAATTGTCAACTCTGGGGAAGGAATATTTGTTCTTAATTGTCACCTTATTCAATTTCCTATAGTCGACACACATTCTCAACGTACTATTTTTCTTTCGAACAATTGACACTGGTGCACCCCAAGGGGACGTACTAGGTCTTATGAATCCCTTGTTCGTCACGTCTTTTAATTGCTTCTTTAATTCCCGTAGCTCTGCTAGAGTCATTCTATATGGAGGGATAGAGATAGGCTGACTGTCTGGCATCACATCAATACCGAACTCTACCTATTCAATAAGGTCAACTAATGTATCATGATCACCAACATTCGCTATACAATTACGATATGCTCTGTTAGCTACAATTGCTTTACCAACTGGTGTATAGAGAATTCAAATGGCATAACTAGTAATTCTGGCGTCCTTTCTATTTCAATTTTTCAATTTTTTTTTTCCAGAATCAATGGAGTAACATATGAGAATGTCGAATATGGGTCAATCAATGCATATACCTTATGTAAAAATATGAATGTTGTACCTGTGTCTACATTAGGGGAAGCCTCCGAAGTCTGTTGATCCGTGAAGGCATAGGTACGGTCCTGTATTCTACCAGAATCGACTGCTCCTCTAGCACCTCTTCCACGACCAATAGGTTGTACACCTGACGCTGATAATGGAACTACTGATCCCGTAGGTCGCGTCATACTACCCATGGCCCTCAGTGGGCACTAGCATTCACCTGAATGAAACTTTCTACAGTGCTGGCACAGCTGACGAAAAGATCCCACTGTCTGAGAACCCCGTATTCCACTACTCTGCCCAACCTGACTGCCTCGATACCCTCGAAATTGGGGTGGAGTCCCTACTGTAGAGTAGGAAAATGATGGTCTAGTCGGTCTAGGAAACATCCGAGGCCTAGATCCTCCTTGGGACGCCATAAATTGTCCTATAGATCTAGCCCTCTTTGACGACCCTTCTTCGAATTCTTGTGGTGTTCTCCGTTGCCTCTGACCCTCTATTTTCTGTGCAAAAGCTTGTATTCTTGTTATATCCATGTCTCTATTTAATGCAGCAATAGTACAATCCCTCACCAAATATGGCTCCAATCTGCTCACATACCGATGGACTCTGTCGGCCATTGTGGCCACTACATTTGGAGCATATCGAGCCAAAGAATTAAACTGTAGACTGTATTCTCTGACACTCATGTTCCCCTGATGGAGATTTAAAAACTGGTCTGCACGAGCCTCTCGGATCTCATATGGGAGGTAATGATCAATAAATGCCGTTTTGAATTCCTTCCAACTAGCTGGAAGTGCACCGATATCCCTAGATCGTTTCCAATCTTCGTACCATAATAAAGCCTCGCCTTTTAGTCTATATGCTACAAGCTCCACTGTTTCTATACCAGTCACATGCATAACATCTAGAACCCTTTGAATTTGATCTATAAAATCTTGCGGATCTTCATTAAGATCTGATCCGGTAAATGTGGGAGGATCCAATTTCAGGAAATCCTGTGTCCGCCGACTAGCTATCCTAGCCGCACCATCATCACTTGTCACTGGACCAACTCGTCCTTGACTCTGGGCAATAACTATCTGAGTCAATATTTGCACCATATTTTTCAAATCCTGTAACTCCTGCTTAGTAGCATTAACAGGTGGTTCTGGGGATACTTCCCTCCTTTGTGGCCCCCCTGGAGAAGGGGGAGGAGAAGGTGCCCGTGATGTAAACTCAGTTTCAACCCCATATCGACTAGCTGTATTAGGGGGTGATTTACTAATTCCTTCTCCGGCAAGCATATCTACCTGCTTATCTTTGCCCTATCTTGTCTTGTCATTGGCATTTTACTATACAAAGGAAAACCAACGTCGATGGTCAGATATGATTCCAGCTATAACTTTGGCTCTACTTGCACGATCTAGAAATGAAGAAATGAAACAACTCCTAAATGTCCCGTAGCCTCCTACTTATAAATATGGCGCGTAACACATCCATAAGCAAGACTCTACTCAAACACGGCTTTGTAGACACCCTTAGGACGACCTGCTCTGATACCACTTTTGTCATGACCCAAATCCCGTTCGGGACGGAATGGCACCCGAAGCCGATAAGGCCCGAGAGAACCAATCTTTGCTCATGTCCATTCATATGCATGTCATTCAAGAAACATCATCATCACGTATACATACTAGATGCTAGTAGCGGAAGTTATGGAACCATGTACTATATATATATATATATATATATATATATATATATATATATATGAAACTTGGCCGTTAGGGCCATTACGTCAAAATGGACACACATCTCTTACAATCATTCTCCCACAAAAGTCTACAAAGCCTTTACAGATGCATAACCATAACAAACCTAGAGTCGGGATAACACCCCGCTCTATACTCATGATATACAATATCAAACAAATGTGCATAAGGACCCGAAAATCCCCGAAGCAACTGGAGCTCACCAATGACCCGTAAATGTTCTGCAACCTACTGTAGAGGTCAACTAGCACCTGTGCCTGCAGCAAGTAAGGTAATCCCCCCCAAGGGGGTTAGTACGAAGAATGTACTGAGTATGTAAGGCTATAAGAAACTGTATACAACATAGGATCTCAAATGGGATCAATGCATGTGAATAAACATTATGGATCAATCACCGTTTTGCATGTGTGGAACCATGTTCATTACTTTTAGTGCTTTCATTACTTTCGTTGCTTGATCATTCTTTCATATCATTTTCATTAGTGAAATAACATTCCTCCATATTTTAAATTACGTGACATACTTCTTTTGGCCTTACATTTATCTTTATTATCAGTCATCCACTTATTAGTGGGCCACAATATAATAAAAGTCATCCACACTTGGTGGGCTATAATATAATAACCGTCATCCACACTTGGTGGGCTATAATATAATAACCGTTGTCCACACTTGGTGGGATATAATATAATATATAGTGTACACAATATAACATAATATTGGGATTGTTCCATCCGAGGTTATGCTCTTTAGATTTGTGATCCATACTCAATGAAACATAAAGTAACCATGTGTGCATTACTTCTTTGCATACTTCTTTCCTTTACATTTGTTATGAGAGGGATACATTGGTGATTGATACATTATTGGGAACACGTATATACATTACTTCATTCCTTACTTTTATGAGAGTGATGCACTCACTCATGAGAGATTAATACATTCACTTATGGGAGATTAATACATTCACTTATGAGAGATTGATACTTTTGTTTGTGAGAGATTGATACTTTGATGATTGTAACATTATTGGAACTTGGAATATTAAACAAAGAGCATGAGTCATGTGAATCAGAATTGATGTAGGAATAAGGAACATGTGAGTAACAAGAATTAATAATCGGAAATGGGATACCTTTGAACATTTCGGAATAGGATAGTTACAATGTCAATGTGACTAATATGTGCTGCAGAAAGGTACGGAAAGAGTAACCTTACATAACTTATCTTCCCAATATGAATATACAAGCCAATATATGAATACAATAATTCAGCTCCCTCTTTACATGTCACTTTACAACATAAGTACATAATGGAACCAACATTAACCACCAACTACCTTACAACTGCATATAACGATAATGAGTTACATGATTGCCTTAACATGACATTTCCCCTTGACAATACCATTTATGAAATTATCATACCAACAATACCACAACATTCCATACATTCACCAATACATCATACACCAATAGAATGTCACACCAAGTTCATACTTTACACTTCTCCATCACCACAACATCACAATTACTCCATCAAGTCATCTGAATTCAACTCATAACAATATATCGGCCACAATTCCACAATTTACACTTATATAAAAATAACAAGTTAAGGAACATAACCACACCATACATGTTGATATTTCATCCATACCATACACTTTCATCAAAACCTCAAGTCCTTTTTCAAGTTTAATTCACAATGATGCACGCACCTCAAGTCCTTTTTCAAGTTTAATTCATAATGATGCACATCTTTTAGCAAAAAGCCAAAGTGCACTATTCAACACCTTGCCAACATAACCACCATGATATACATAATCTCTCATGTACATAATATATTAAATCACAAGAACAAACACTTACCAATACCTTCAAAGGGTTGATCTTGTCCAACAAGTGATTGCTTAGTGCCTAGGGTTTAAGAGAAGATGAGAAAATATCTCTTTTTGCTTTATTGGAAAAGTCTAGAAATACATGTGTGTTTACAATGAATAAAATCTGATTTCCTTTCCCTTTTATATCCCCTTTAACTCATCCTTATCCACTTAAATCAATAATTTACTTGTCAAAGCAAGAATGGATCATTTGACCCCTTGGGCCATATCTTTTAATTCATTTTGGGCCTTCCTTTGAGCCCATTAACACCTATTAACTTAGACCACCAAATTCAATGTTTAATCACTCATATTTTTGGTGTTTAAATAATTTCATAAGTGTCACGACAATATTCAACTCACGAGACTCATATTCGTAGCCTCAATCTCCAAATAAGACATTCTAGCCACTTATGGCTTAATTGAACATAAAAGGGTAAAAACATAATTTGGATGCCAACATCATCCAAGCGTAGTCCTACCAAGATGGATTCATTATATAATAGCCCAAGAATAACATTTATAGGCTCGTGGTTGGCAAAAAAATTCGGCAAAAAGCACCCCGGCACGGCCCCGGGCGCCCCTGAGACTTAGAAAAATTTTCAGCCTTTGAAAGATGTGTAGGGTTGTCCTGGCACGCTTCCTGGCGCGCCCCCTTTCTGCCTGTGGGCTGAAAATTTCAGCCTAGAGAGGCCTGGCAAGCCCCGGGGCGTGCCTGGCCCAATTTTTTTTAAAATTCCCTTCTTCGACTTTTCGTTGCGGATTTGGTTAGCTACTTCAAGTTCTAGTCTTTAGCTTGCCTCTTGTATTTAAAAACCTTTATTTAGGAGTCATTCAAGCTTCATTTATCGCTCCTAAAATGTTTCAAAAAGTTTCCAACTCCTCATACAAGAGTCTAAACACATTGACTAGTACAATATCAATTGTTTCATCCAAAACCAATGCAAAATACGTACTTAGCACTCCCGAAGCTAAGGTTTATGACTACACCCCTAGGTCACCAATAAATCAAGTTAGGGTCGGGAATGTACGGGGTGTTACAGTTGAAAGGTCACTGACGTATTACACAAACCGAAAGGCATTTTCTTTAATGCAAATGTCCCATTAGAATAAGTGAATGTGGTCTTCTCTTGGTCTTTAAGAGTAATCAAAATCTAATTGTAACTTGAATAACCATCAAGAAAAAAATACCATCCTTTACTAGTAAGACAGTCTAATATTTGATCTATGAAGGGCATCAGAAAGTGGTCCTTTTCATTCTATGCATTCAGATTCCTATAGTCCATGCATACTCTCCAACCAGTGACCGGCCTCATAGGAATAAGCTCATTCTTCTCATTTGGAACCACAGTGATTCCATTCTTTTTTGGCACACATTGAACCAGGCTCACCTATTTTCTATCGAAAATAGGATAACCCACACCAGTATCCAACCACTTGATAATCTCCTTCTTAATTACCACATGCATAGACAGATTAAGTATTCGTTGATGCTCAATAATAAGAACACAATCTGGTTCAAGTTAGAATTTGTGTGTGCAAATTTTAGGCAAAATCTCAATGATATCAGCAATGGACCATCCAATGGCCCTGTTGAACTTCTGCAACATAGACACTAGAGCCTCAACATGCTAATACACCAAATCAGCTTCTATACTAACCAGCAAAATGTTGTTGGCTCCCAAGAATGCATAAAGAAGATGGGTTAAAAGAGCTTTGAACTTCAAAATAAGAGGCTCCACAATAGAAGGCCTATCCGGCAGGGTCACTGTATTCCTCAAATCAAGATCCAACTTCTTTGGTGTAAAAGTGTAGGAACACGAACTATCAAGCGAACTCATCATCTCATAATAACCATCAATGTCATCACCTTTGAAATTCATAATAACTACTGCAAGTGCTTCGACTCCAAGCCTTTCCTCAATAGGAGCTACCAATGCATCCTCATAGAGTGTATCAATAACCAAGATCATGCACACGTCCTTTGACTGCTTGATTGATTGTCATACATCAAATGTCACTTTCTTATGATTTGACCAAAACTTCATTTGCTCAGTTTCCATATCAATAAATGCTTACCCAGTCACAAGGAATGGTCTTCCCAAGATAATGGAAACCTCAAAGTCAAAATCACAGTCAAGGATGACAAAATCAGTCAGAAAAATAAATGATACAACCCTCATCAAAACATCACATAAAATTCCAATCAGCTTCATAACAGAGCGGTACACCATGAGGAGTCTCATCGAAGTCTGTTTGGGCAACCCTAACCCCAACTATCTATAAAATTCTAGCGGTATTAGATTAATGCTAGCACCCAAGTCACATAAAGCTTTTGTAAAATTGAAAGATCCAATGGTACATGGGATCGTGAAAGCTCCACGATCTTCCTTTTTCTCAACTAGAGATCAGGAAGCTATTATACTACAATGGTGCATATTATCAACGAGCTCAAAACTCACAATCCTTTTCTTCATTACCAAATCCTTCATAAACTTTGCGTAACTTAAGTGGCTCAATTAGAGGGATGTTCACTAAAAATTCTTTCAACATTGAGATGCACCTATGATACTTTCCCAATTCAGCCTTCTTCTTCATTCTTTATGGTAAAAGAGGAGGAGGTCATGGAATAGGAGTCAATGATATTTTCCTTCCTCTTCTTATCCCTAGCCTCACCTCAACAACTGGAGGCCTTTCATATATAATCACATCATCAATGAGATTTTTGAACTCAACTACTTTTTCATCATCGATAATCACCAGCTCCACATCATTTAAACTAACCATGAGCATAGATGGGTCAATCATCATCTTACCACTCTTAGTAGTAATTTCCAAACAATGACCATCATTTTTTGGATTTTTTATGGTGTTTCTTGGAAGTGTACCCTATTAAAGCTTATTCATTGTGGCTGAAATCGGACCAAAATGCTTCTCAAGCTGCTTAATGGCGGTAGCATGTGATTCAACCTTTTAACTCATCCTTAAAATATCTGCTCTAATCTCCTTAAGGTAGTTTTTAGTCTTCTCCACCCCTTTCACCATCTTAGCAAACATGTCTTCCATCCTTGAATTACTCGAATCAGCAGCACGATTCCCCGATGGAAAATAGAGGCCACTTCTATCTTTGTAATCATCCTTTCTCTTCCAATCACCATCTCTCCCGTGAATCTTATCTCTATACCCAGACCTGTTGTAGTTATTGTCTTTGTAATAGTTCCGACCTTGGTTCCCTTGACTAGAGCGCCAATTATCTTGATTAGATCCTTGGCCTTTGGATTAAAAACTCATAATTTGATCATCTAAACACTTAACCTTATCCTCAAATTTAGAGTCATCATGTCTAGGTTTCCTTGCCTTGTGAACCAACTGCATTAACCTTTTCTTCCCCCACTGCTACAAACTATTTTGTAAACAAGCTAAATTCAGTTTGTAATTGTGCTAACTCCTCAGAGATAGGATCATTAACCATTCACTATTATGTGGATGCTCCTATCATATTAGTTCCTGCGGTCATGTCTACCGCTCGAGTGTGACAACCCTGATTGGTTTTAGTGATCCTATCTAGAATATTAAAAGCCTGCTCCCATGTTAAACATATAATCACTTCACTAGTGACATTGTTTGTTGTGCCTTAATATTCACATTCAAACCTCTGTAGAAGATCTCAAGAAAATTATGGCCTGGTATTCCGTGATTTGGGACATTCTGCAACTTCTTCCTAAACCTCAACTAAGTCTCATAAAATGCTTCTGAATGTGAGTGCCTGAAGTTATAAATCTTATCTTTCAATTGCAACATCCTGGGAGGTGGGAAAAACCACTTTGAAAATTATGTCTTCAACTCTTTCCAATTGGTGATTAACCCTTTTAGCATCTTGGTAAACCATAGAATGGCTTTTTCAGTCAGAAAGAAGGAAAAATAAAATAGTTTAATAGCATACTGACTCACACCTGGTAAATTATAGAAAGTGCAAATCCCTATAAAGTTTATTAGAGAAGATTCACATCAAGAGGCAAAAGGCCTGTGAATACTCCCTTCAAGTTTAGCAATTGTATCATAGTGCTGGTAATGTCGAACTTAGTTCCTGGTGGCAATAACAGTGGAATAATAGAACCTGTTTCAGTTGCCTCTATAAAGTCTAGATCATTCTCTACATTATCGAACTGACGAACCTAATGTTGGGAGGTTGATACCCCATATTCCTTCTCTACCTATTTTGTTCCTCAAGTGCAGCCAAACGGGCTGCTTCTGCTTGTCTATCCCTTTTCTTCCCTTACTACCTACCTGGAAGCTTCTTCTCTAGTATTGTCTTCTGCTACCAATAGAGTAGTAGTTTGCTCCGTAGTCTCTTAAATACCATGATGCCCTAGCTAATTCAAGACTCCCTCATATTTAACTCCTTTGTTATGAACTCCATAATTAACCATTATTCTTCTAGCTCTTAGAGTCCTTTCAATTTCCAGATCAAGTGGAATCAAGGAATTGCCTTGACTCCGAGTGTTGGGTATGCACTAGTGTGTTTCCTAGAAACAACAAAAAAAGTAAATTCAAGAAATATAAACTAACAACCAAAAAAAAAACAATCAATCAACTCCGTAATTGTATTCCCCGGCAATAGCATCAAAATTTGATATCGCCCAAATTACATCTCTAATAAAAGTATAAAGCATTCATTGATCAACTATAGAACCCAACTAGGTTGGTATTGATCCCATGAGTAATAGGTTGGATTATCTATCAATATATCTATCTAAATAATTAGTAAACAATTACTAGTAATGGGGGATTTGTGAACATCGAATAGTAACAGTTGTTGATTTCATTGAATTAGTAATCAATGAGAGAGAGGAACTAGGACTGTGTTCCCCATAACTTCATAACTCTATAGGTTCATGATGTCGCCTAAAATATGCCTCCTAAGAAGTATAATGCTGTCGCTTGTCAAATATAGAACCCAAATAGGTTGGGGTCGATCCCACAGGGAATAGGTCGAAGTTGTTTAGAATACTAGACGGAGTAATTGGAAAGTAAGTAAAACTGGGGGGGGGGGTTTGTGAATAAAAAGTGACAGTAACAATTGCTGGTTGTATAGAGTTTGTAGACAATAAGAGAAATACACTAGGACTGTGATCCCCAATGATTCCTTAACTCCACCGGTTACTTGTGCTAACACGACTGTCCCGCTGCATTGCATGCAAAATCTAACAAGTTAGGTTCATCTAACTGTCTCTCAACCTTCATTAGACGAATTTCACTCTTTCCCTCTCGGTCTCCGAGTGTCGCACTACTAACCCTTGTCCTGGATCTCAGATAACTATTTCCGCTAAGGCTCCGGTTATTATATGAAGGTAGAAAGCTTCAAATCTCCATTGTTATCTCCTTTTACCAATCTCCACCTCTCTCTCTCCAGCAAGTCTAGAATACAGGCGAGTTTCTAATGTTTGCAACCGTTAGAAGAGCAATCACAATGAAGGAAACAACAATACATGCATACACAACAGTTCAGAATTGCTTTTCACTTAACCGGTTTTGTTAATTCCTCATGGTTCACACAACCCTAGTTGATGGGTTTAGCTACTCGTAATTGGCAGACCACAAGAAGAATTCAGAGATGAAAACATAATTATGATCTCACGACAATGAACAAAAACCAAAATCTCAATTATTAATAAAACTCAAATTAGGGTTTGTAACTACAAAACCAAGAATATGTTTGAAACAGTATGAATTAACTCTCAAAATAATGTAATGACTAACTCCTGCACCTAGGACTACACAGGGGTATTTATAGATACAAAACTAATCCTATCCAAAACAAAATAGGAGAACAGAGTCGGCAACTTCCACGGTATCATGACTTGGTGTCGTGGAACCAAGTCACGCCAAATAGGTTGGTGTCGTGGGAATCAAGCTCAATTAGACGTCTTCAAAAGTTGGGTCACGGCATGCTTCCACGTCATGTGGGTGGTAGTCACGCCATGTAACTCCTGGCGTGGAAATTAGACTTTCTCCTGAATCTCTGAATTGGACCCACGCCAGCCACTCAAGTCACGTGAGTGGCATTCATGCCACGTGACTTGTGTCGTGGGTCCTTGTCTTGTGCAGGTTCTTGTTCTTTCTTCTTCTGACACTTCGTTCTCGGGATTGATTCTTCCTTTGTGATCATTTTGCCTTTAAAACCTGTTTTCCTGGAAAGTAGGACAGAAACCACATCATACCAACAAAACACACCCAAGTTATTGCATATTTTCCTTGTTTTATGCATCAAAAGTGCCATGTAACCATGGCACATCAATAACCTCAACTTAGAACGTTTGCATGTCCTCAGGAGAACAAAACAAAAACACACATAGATGATGCTTGATTAAGAGAAACCTAAGGGACCTATGGCAGTCTACTCATTGCCTTTGGCACAAAACTTTTTTCGACCCCTCCTATTTGCAAATCAAAACCAAAGTGTATATACAAGGAGCATAGTATCATGACACAGAAGGGATCAAGTGATGGCACCAAATTATGCACAAACAACTTTGCATATATGCAATTGAAACTTCTCGAACAACTAGTAGCTAATAATGCAACTCATGTGCTCTCACAATCAAAGAAGTCCCATGCACTCACAATATACTAATGAATATCAACGTAGGGAAGAGGTCAAAACACTCACACTCACAAAGAAGTTAAAACAGTGTGCATGAAATACCATAGGCTTGCCCTTATTTTCTACGCCTTCGTTTTTGGACAGTTGGACTAGGATCACTATAGGACTTTACTTGGCTTGTAATGTAGGCTTAGGGATGGTTATGGTACATATGGGTATGGTGACACAACCCTCCTTGACACTACACTATTTTTGGCTCCAACTTCCAACCTTTCTCATTTTTATTCTCCCTTATTTGCCTTTGTTTTATTTTCTAATTTTTGGGTGTGATTTTCTTCACTTTCAAAACACAATTTTCTCTTTCTCTTTTTTTTTTCTTTGCAATTTCTCTTTATTTCACTTTTTTTTTTCACACCCAAACCTGTTTTCTCTTTTTATTTTACTAACCTCTTCTTCATACCCAACTCAATCTACGCACCCCTATAATAGCCACCCTCAACTTAGGCGATTTGCCTGAGTTGAGGTACACAATTTCCAAGGAGGGACCAGGGCCAAGACAGGTTCATTGTAATTAAAATGGGAAGGTGAATAGGCTAATGAAAGAAATAGGACAATTAAGTCTCAAAATCGGGATCAAGGGATACTTATTCATTTGGTCTGGCATTTAGGCTAAAATTGGACTTATTCAAAAATGGCCTATGATCCTTTCCTAATCCCTTATTCTCAAATCTTAGGCAAGACTAACCGAGCAAGTTCTGGATCGTACACACACAGTTAACTAAGTAGTGACCTCACACACACAGAGCACAGAGTTGTATTATCAACTACTACCTATCCGGTTCATGCAATGCTAGCTACAGTTATTTGCCTATAATACTAATTCCATAACAAGATTTAACAGCTATCATAAACTAACATGCTACACACACACTTTGGAAACAAAAATTTTCAGGAGGGGTATCCTTTAGATAATCAAAAAGCATCAACTTCAAAATTGGACTGCACTAAGGTTCCCCTATTTTTCTCCTAATTATACACAAAAACACATAATAATATAAATATAAACCTAAACATACCGGTTCTACTATGATAGCACTTGAGGGAAAAGAAACACGACAACAAAATCCCCAAGAGGACATATAGACCCACAAGTATCTCACACACCCTCAATTTATAATCATGCATTGTCCCTAATGCATTAGACCAAAATAAAACAAGGGAGTTAGGAACATACCTGTGGCACCCTAGGTGCATCGGTCTAATGTCGATCACAATCAACAATCAAAACAAATGTAGGAATAGTAAGACACCTTGGGTTGCCTCCCAAGCAACGCTTGATTTAACGTCGCGACAAGACGCGGGTATTTTGATTACTCATACTTCATAAATATCCCCACTGGGTTGTCCTCCAGGGTCATCAAAAACATTTATTTCCAAAACCACCCTCATGTTCTTTGGCTGCGTCATTGAACGACAGACATTGAAAGTAACTTGTTCATCATTCAATCTAAATATTAGCTACCCTGTTTCCATATCAACCAATGCACGACCAATGGCAAGGAATGGTCTTCCCAATATGATGGGAACCTCAAAGTCAACTTCACAATCGAGAATCACAAAATCAACCGAAAAGATGAAAGATGCAACCTTCACTAAAACATCGTACAGAATGTCCACCGGCTTTTTCACAGTCCTATCGGCCATGAGAAGTCTCATAGAGGTTGGTTTTGGTGCTCCCAACCCCAACTGCTTGAAAATAGCTAATGTCATTAGGTTGATGCTAGCACCCAAATCACACAGTGCTTTAGCAAAGTCGTAGGACCCGATAGTACAAGGAATTGTGAAAGCTCCTGGATCCTCCTTCTTTTCAACTAGGGAACGCGAATCAACTGCACTACAGTGATGTATGTTATCTGTTGGCTCAAAACTGACAGTTCTCTTTTTTGTCACCAAGTCTTCCATGAACTTTGCATAACCTGGCATCCGCTCCAATGCCTCTGCAAGAGGGATGTTTACTGACAGCTCCTTCAATATTGTGATGAACTTCTGATATTTTCCTTCCTCATCCTTCTTCTTCAATCTTTGAGGATAGGGAGGAGGAGGTCGTGGGATAGTTTTGAGCACTTGTGGTACCTCTTTTTCCTTCCTCTTTTCAGATTTTGCATTATCACTATCATCATGATGATTTGGAACCGTGGTATCCTTTGAATTATCCGGCTCTAAATCAACTTCTACATCAATAACCACTGATTCATTAGTCACACCACTGTCGGTAGGGTAGATGGATCTGTCGTCTACTTCCCACTTCTAGTAGTAATGGCGAGATAATGACTATCATTTTTCAGATTCTGGACGGTATTGCTTGGAAGGGTGCCTGGCTGACGTTGATTTAGTGCCAATGAAATCTACCCGAATTGTTGATCCAACTGTTTAATGGCAGTTGAATGAGACTCCACTTTCTGACTTATGCTCGAAATGTCAGTCCTAATCTCCTTCAGGCAATTTTCCTAACTTTTTTCTCCTTTGACCAGTTTATTAAGAAGGGCTTCCATCCTTGAATTTCTAGACTCCTCGTCACGTCTTCCTGGTGGTACATAAAGGTCACTCTTCTCTCTATAATACTCTTTCCACCTCCAATCATCTTCACAGTCTCGTTCTCGATCTCTGCATCCCAATTTGTTGTAGTTGTCTCCATAAAGTTACGACCTTGATTCCCTTGCCTTGAGTTCTAAGAGTCTTGATTAGACCCTTGGTCCTTGGCTCGAAAACCCGCCACTTCTCGATCTAGGTACTTTTCCTCTTCATCAGACTCACTATCATTATGTATAGCCTATTTACTTTGTACACCTACAACATGCACCTTTTCCGCATCTCCGGCCGCTATCTGTTTAGCCAGAAAACCAATTTCTGTCCTCAACTGAGCGACCTCTTGAGCCACAGATTCATCCAAAGCCCTTTAAGCTGCTGAAGCTCCAATTGCATATGTGCCAGCTGACATATCTGTCTCTCGAGTATGCCATCCTCGGTTGGTCTTAGTGACATGATGTAATATCTCTGAAGCTTGATCACATCTCAGACTCATGAATGCTCCACCAGTGATAGTATCTACTACCGCCTTTGTGTTGATATTCAGAGCCATGTAGAAGATTTCATGTAAATTCCTACCACTCATCCTGTGATTTGGCACATTCTGCAGCTTCTTTTTGAACCTCAGCCATGTCTCATAGAGTGCTTCAGAATGAAGATATCTGAAATTGTAAATCTTGTCTTTCAACTGCAGTATCTTGGAAGGTGGGAAAAATCTTTCCAAAAATTGATTTCTCAATTCTTGCCAAGTAGTGATGGAACCTCGTGTTAGCTCAGCCAACCACAAAGTAGCTTCTCTTGTAAGGGAGAATGGAAACAACCTCAACCGAATAGCCTCTTGGTTAACTCCAGGCAGATTGTACAACGTGCAGACCCCCATAAAATTCATTACGTGCATGTTTGGATCATCAGTGGGAAGACCTACGAACACATCCTTCAAGTTTAGCAGATGGCTCATGGCACTAGTAATGTCAAACTTAGTGCCCGGAGGTAACTCTGGTGGAATGATAGAACCAGTCTCTATTGGCTCAAAGTAGGCCACATATTCTTCTTTAGGATCATCATAAATAGGCACATATGGTCTCGGTTGTTCTCTCAGTCGTCTTTGTCGCTCTTCAGCATCAGCGAGACGATGTGCTGCTTCCTGCATGGCTCGATTATCTCTCTCTGCTTGTCTAAGAGTAGCTTGTCTAGCATGCTCTTCTCGTGTTAATCGAGCAGTAGCTTGATCCGCTATTTCCTGACCAACTGGATGAATTGGATGGTTATGAATGTCTCCCGCAGCTGCGGGATTCTGAACTCCTTCAGTATTCACCATTCGTTGATTAGCTCTCAGAGTCCTTTCAATTTCAAGATCAAGTGGAATCAGGGGATTGCCTTGACTCCTAGTATTTGGCATACACAGGTGTATGCCCTCAAAAGAATGTAAAAACACAACCAATCAAATCCACCCAGTAATAATCAAATATGTAATCGTATTCCCCGACAACGACGCTAAAATTTGATATAGCCTAAAATATACCTCATAAGAATGCGGTCGCTTGTCAAATATAGAACCCAACTAGGTTGGGGTCGATCCCACAGGGAATAGGTCGAAGTTGTTTAGAATACTAGACGGAGTAATTGGAAAGTAAGTAAAACTGGGGGGTTTTTGTGAATAAAAAGTGACAGTAACAATTGTTGGACGTGTCGAGTTTGTAGACAATAAGAGAAATACACTAGGACTGTGATCCCCAATGATTCCTTAACTCCACCGGTTACTTGTGCTAACAAGACTGTCCCGATGCATTTCATGCAAAATCTAACAAGTTAGGTTCATCTAACTGTCTCTCGACCTTTATTAGATGAATTTCACTATTTCCCTCTCAGTCTCCGAGTGTCGCACTACTAACCCTTGTCCTGGATCTCAGATAACCATTCCCGCTAAGGCTCCGGTTATTAGATGAAGGTTGATACCTTCAAATCTCTGTTGTTATCTCCTTTTCCCAATCTCTACCTCTCTCTCAAGAAATTCTAGAATACAGGTGAGTTTCTAACGTTTGCAACCATTAGAAGAGCAATCACAACGAAGGAAACAATAATACATGCATACACAACGGTTCAGAATTGCTTTGCACTTAACCAGTTTTGTTAATTCCTCATGGTTCACACAACCCTAGTTGATGGGTTTAGCTACTCATAATTGGAAGACCACAACAAGATTTCAGAGATGAAAACATAATTATGATCTCACGACAATGAAGAAAAACCGAAATCTCAATTATCAATAAAAATCAAATTAGGGTTTGTAACTACAAAACCAAGAATATGTTTGAAATAGTATGAAATAACTCTCAAAATAATGTAATGACTAACTCCTGCACCTAGGACTATACAGGGGTATTTGTAGATACAAAACTAATCCTATCCAAAACAAAATAGGAGAACAGAGTCGGCAACTTCCACGATATCGTGACTTGGTATCGTGGAACCAAGTCATGCCACGTAGGTTGGTGTCGTGGGAATCAGGCTCAATTAGACGTCTTCAGAAGTTGGCTCACGACATGCTTCCACTTCACGTGGGTGGTAGTCACGCCACGTGACTCCTGGCGTGGAAATCAGACTTTCTCCTGAATCTCTGTAGTGGACCCACGCCAGCCACTCACATCACGTGAGTGGAAGTCACGCCACGTGACTTGTGTCGTGGGTCCTTGTCTTGTGCAGGTTCTTGTTGTTTCATCTTCTGACACTTAGTTCTCGGGCTTGATTCTTCCTTTTTGATCATTTTTCCTTTAAAACCTGTTTTCCTACAAAGTAGGACAGAAACCACATCATACCAACAAAACACACCCAAGTTATTGCATATTTTCCTTGTTTTAAGAATCAAAAGTGCCATGTAACCATGGCACATCAGTTCATCATACTAATGCTCTCTTGTGATTCTTAGTATGTAGAATTGATAGGTTTTATTCATCTAAATGACTTTACACCCCTATTAGATTATTATCCTCTATCACATATTACCATCTCATGAGTTTTGCTTTACTAACCCTATCATTGATCCCATAATAGCTATCCTTTTTACGGACTCATTGTTAATTCCCTTTTCCCATCCATTACACCTTCTTTCATTGCGAGTAAGGATAAGGCGAGTTCTAATGTTGCACACTATTAAAACTAAATCAAATTGAAGAGAATAACAATACATGCACAAACACCCTTTGAGAATCATGCTATAATTTGAACACTACTTTGTTAATTTGTCATGGTTCCCACAACCCTAGTTATCGTGTTTAGCTACTCATGATTGTAAGCACGCAATAATAATTCTAAGTAGAAAACATAATGATGAACTTACAAGAATAAGATGAAAACTACAAATCTCACTTTCAATTAAAACCCTAAAAATTGATTTTTCTACTTCAAAGAATAATAATATGCCTTAAAAGTATCAAGAGAATGTAAAATGAAACAATAAACCTAATAGGAGTATTTATAGACATAAAGGAACCTATCCTAAACAAAATAGGATTGCAAGGTCGGTAGTGGCTACAACTCTGGAAATGAGTTATAGGGTTTGATAACGACTCATTGCGTTTCTCAGGGTATCCGTTGCCTTCTCTTCTTCAGGTGCTGATGAAGACTCATATAGTTACCTTACGAGTTGTAAGGTGACTCATTGCCATTGGGATATGTTTTGCACCTCTGCAAAACTTTTACCAATTTGACTCTGGACAGCTCTAGGCAACGACTCGTATAGTCTGGTGATGACTCATATAGTCTGGTGATGACTCATAGGCTGTACTCATTTCCACTGACACTAATTTGTACATCTTTAGGACATTTGGCCAATCTTCTTAGAATGATTCACACTATGAATCATAGTGTGACCCAATGAGTCATAGGCAGTAGTTGTATCTTATATCTAACTTTGAGTCTCTAAGACTTTATTCACTGTTGATGCAACATCTTGGGCTACAACTCATAGCGTGACCTAACGAGTAGTAGTCAACCTTAGATTTCCACAAATGTGCAAATTTTTCATCATTTTTCACTTCTAAACCCTATTTTCCTATAAAACTAATAGAGAAACATCATATCCACATAAATGAGCCTTTGACTTAGCATATTTTCCGTGTTTTTAGCATCAAAACTGCCATGAAACCACAACACATCAAGAGGTCCCAATTGAGATTCTTGATTGTCAGGTTTGTAGGTTGAGAAATAAGGAAGTTGCATCAGTAAAGGTTCTTTAGAGGAATCAACTAATTGAGGGAGCTACTTGAGTTATGGTCTATCTTGATGTAACAATCTCTTCCTAATGTTCCTCTTAGTCCTATGTTGTTTAGTTACTCATATTTCTTAGCACCCATTCATAAGTTTAATCAGTTCTTGTTTCAGTTACAGGCACTACTAGAAAATAGGCCTTTGACAACACTTCAAATACCATTGCAATATGTAGTAAAACCATTGCAATAGACCTATCATAGTCTATTGCAACAGTTTAGGGAACCGCCGCACCAGCTAGCGTTACAATAGGTTTATTGCAACGATTTTGTGCAACAGTTGTCAAATTGTTGCGATAGACCTGCTATTGCAACAGTTATAGAAAGTGTTGCTATTGCCTTATCTATAGGAAAAGTTAATATTGTCTATAGGTACAGTCCAAAACCATTGTGATATCATTTTTATGGAATACTTTTCGAGGCTATAACAATACTTTTTTTTTCTATAGCAACGATTAATAAAGGAGTTATAGCAACTGTTATATGGAGCTATTGCAACGCCTAATGAAGGAGCTATTGCAATGATTATTTGAATAGTTTATTTGTAATAATTTTCTTATAATATAATATAATACACTAAAATTCATATAAATTGTGAAAGGAAGGTACTCATCAACAAAATCATAATCCAAAATTTCTAATTTATATTAATCATGGATAAAAGTACTTATACAAGAGAGTAGTGATACAAAAATATTCAAAATAAAAGTTTCCAAGAACATATATAGGACTGACATGACCAACCAATACTAAGAGTATTGTCTTGACTACTTTCATTTGCCTCTTGTTCATTTTCTTAACCTACAAAGGTTATAAATAAATGATTCAATAAAATGGCTCCAAGGTTCACAATGTGTCTTGTGGGATACTATCAATAAATGCATATTAAATAACACAAAATGGTACCTTTGATAAAGCATCCATGGCTTCTTTCATATGATTTATCTCACTACTATCTAAGTTACTAACCAGTGCATGTAGTAACTTTGGCCTTCTAGCAACTCCATCTATCTGTACAAGAACACTAATAATGGTTCTAGTTGCAGACTTAAGTTGTCTATCTGCTGCCTCTAGAGAAGGTAGCAACTCTAATTTCATGTGTTACTGGTTAGCAGGAGGCATGTTTTGGAATGCAGATCTCATATTATTTGTCAATAGAAATCCAACAGCTTGCCGAAAGGCATAATTTTCCCTGTTATAAAGACAAACCAGATAGTTGAGAGAAAAAATACAGTAGCTTTCAAAATATCATCACTTTTAGGTCAAAACTAATTGCAATATGCACAAGACCATCTTCCATACATTAACTGGATGTCCAATACATGCAATTTTCTTATTGTTATGAAATATACAATATGTTGGGGATATAGAAAAATTTAAGTTCCTAAACAATATCAAGAAATCAAGGAAATAGAAAGAGAGAACTCACAGTATCACCATAAAAAGACATAGGACTAAATGAAACATTTAAGTTTCATTAGCATTGTTGAAGGATCAATTCAACCATCAAGAAATCATACTAGGATGACTTTGCTAAATCCACAAATAACATGTGTAAATTATGCAACAATTAATAAGCATTGTCCAAAAGTCAATTCAACTTTCAAGAAAGCACGTATGGACTACTTTGCAAGAAAAAAATTCAAACCATAAGCATTTCAACAAGCAAGCTTCATACAAGAAAACCCCACTAAGAAAAATTTAATCACCTAAAAAGTAAATTTATTCAGTAAGATTCAAAGAAATTTATCTATAAAGAAAAAAGGAATTGAGAATAACGAGTAATCTCAACAAAAGAGAACAATGAAACCATCTCTATATTCCTTCATTTTAGGAGTAAGATCGTACTTCTATAAGCTAGAACTATCTATCCACTGGATTTTTTGGATGAATAGTAGCAAATGCAAATTCACTTAAAAAAAAGCAAAATCAACTTTTTCTATTTGTAGCAAATCCCACACTCGTCTTATATGAAAAAGCTGAAAATACACCAATATGGTCCATTACAACACTCGTCTAACCATGAAACTAGATGTACCAGACAGATCCATTATGAACTGCCCCATACTTTACTCCTAAATAAATAGCCAACAACTACAGTTAAAAGGTATCAATCAAGTATCCAACATACACAATATATAACATCCCCACAATAACCAAGAATATGACAAGGAAAACAAGCAATGCTAGCTGCGCCCCAGTACCAACAAGAGCAGAAAATAACACTAGTCTAAGCAGAGTCCGAAACACCTCCATGAACAAGTTCTCAACCAGACTCTTCACTCACATCTCTTTCCCGAGACAAACTCTTCAAGCTAATGTTACTAGTTACTAGTTTTTGAAAAAGAAAGTAGTAATAAATAGATTCGAACTTCAGCTACTAATTTAAGCTTTAATAATTGATTCAATGGGATAAAAGGGTTTATTCTCATACACAAATTGAAGAGAAACAAAACTCATGAACTGAACTTTAAAGATACAGAGAACTAAACACACAAGCTAAACATAACTTATGTGGATTAATTGAAAGAAAATGACTAAACAGGAGATTACTCAATATAAATTGATCAGAAGTTCTTGTCATGGTGCCTTAAATTTCTTGTTATCTCTTTTTGGGTCCTTATAGAGCTGAACGCCCCGAAACAAACAATCATTGCTCCATGTCAAAGAAAACCAAGTTTATCATTTTTAGAAACTCTTGGCAGCAATCCAGACGAAATGTATAATTATATGTAACATACTTATTTAGCAAAAGCAATCTAGATATCACAATGATGTCAATATCGAAATAAACAAGAAGGATTTGGCATCTTTAATTGTCACGACCCAAATCCCATTCGGGGCGGACTGGCACCCAGAGCCGTTGAGGCCCGAGAGAACCAATCTTTGCTCATGTACGCTCATATGCATGCTACCCAATATACGGCACCACCTCAAATGAATATAAAGTGTCAATAGCGGAATTCATGAAACATATATAATAACTATGAAACTTGGACGTTGGGGCCATCATGACAAAACATATGTCCCTTACATATCCTTCACGTGTTCCACAACATCTACAAAGCCTCTACAGATGCATAACCAAAACCAATCTTAGAGTCGGGACAAGCCCCCGCTCTATACATACATACAGTATCAAGACAACACCAAACAAATGTACATAGTGACTTAGGCAGCCCCGAAACAACTGGAGCTCACCAATGATCTGCTGAAATAGTGAAGTCTACGGTGAAGGTCTACTAACACCTATGCCTGTAACAAGTAAAGTAAGGCCCCCAAAGGGGTCAGTACGAAGAATGTACTGAGTATGCAAGGCCATAGAAACTGTGTATAACATAAAGACTTCATTGGAGTTAAACACAAAAGTATTCAATGTAAATAAACCATTGCATTTGGAACATGTATATTAGGTTCATTGCGTTCATTACGTTCATTGCGTTCTTTGCTTCTTTACTTCTGTACTTATTCAGTTTTGTCTGTGCTATACTGTACCCGGGCCCCAACTAATCAGTGGGTCTTTACATAACATAACATTATGTTGGAATCGGCTCGAGCTAGGCTTATGCCTCTAGAGCTGCCACCCTGGGATCAACTCGAGCTAGGCTTATGCCTCTAGAGCTGCCACCCTTAAATCAATCATTAACCACATATGCATTACTTTGCCCTTTACTTCACATTACCTTTCTTTAAATATAAGAGATTGATACTTTAACAGTCATAACATCACTTTGAACTTTGGAACTTAACATTGTTAGAAACATAGCCTTATTAGAACCATGGAATCTTTGGAACATTAGCCAATGCATATGAGACATGTGAATGGCAATTGATCAATGTATAAAGAACATGTGATAAACCATAATTGATACCCGAAAATAGGATACACTTGACTTATGAGAGATTGATACTTGCGTAGCCATAACATTGTTGGAAGCTTAGAACAATAACCAATGAGTGAAAGACAAGTGAATAAACATTATTGGAAACGTAACACTATTGGAACCATCGGACAATAATCAATGAACAAGGTACATGAGTATAACCATTATTGGAACTTTGGAACACAACCTTATGGGGCTTTTGGAACATTATCCATGAATTTGAGACATGTGATTCACAATTGCTCAATGAGTATGAAACATGTGATATTGATAATTGGTAACCGGATATAGGATACCTTAGCACCTTTCGGGATAGGACAAGGGCGACGTCAATATGAATACTACGTACTGAAGAAAAATACAGACAGAGTAACATTACATACCTTGTATTCTCAATACAAATATATACTCTTAGATGTGCATACAATGTCCCGCTCCTTCCTTATGTTTCACTCTACAACACAAATGTACAATGGAGTTTACATTAACCACCAACTACCTTAATCATACCATACATTTACCACACATCATATACCAATAAAATTTCACCACAAAGCGTCTCCTTTACACTTTCTCATTCACACCATATCACAAATAATCCATCAAGTCACCTTAATACATGTTATATCACATATCGGCCAAAATTCCATAAATTACACTTATAGCAAAATAACAAGTTTAATAACATAATCACACCGTAAATGTTCATATTTTATCCATACCATGCTCTTTCACCAAAACCACATGTCATAATTCAAGTTTAAGTTCCATGGATAACACATCTTTTAGCCAAAAAGAAAGAATGCATTATGTACACTTTTTGACATACCCATCATGATCTACATACTCTCCTATGCATATAATGTATTAATCCATAAGAAGAATCACTTACCCAAACTTGCAAATGAGTGATCTTGTCTCCAAGAATAGGTTGCTTTAGGGTTTGTGTTGAGAGAAATGGGTTTGGAAATATCTCTAAAGTCATGAGGGTTTTAATGAATAAAATCAGCCCTTTGTGGCTTTATATAGTTCTCATGGTCATCCTTAGCCACATTGACTCAATAATTGAGGTATATTACTTGGTCAAATGGAAGAATGGGTCCTTTGACCCATTGGGCCATGTCTTTTAATTCATTTTGGGCCTTCCTTTGAGCCCATTAACACATATTAACTTAGCCCATCAACTTCAAGGTGTAATTCATCATATATCTCATGTTTAAATAATTTTGTAAGTGACACATCAATATTTAACTCACGGGACTCATTTCGTAGTCTCAATCTCCAAATAGGCAATTCTAGCCAATCATGGTTCACTTTGACCTAAAAGGGTAAAAACGTAATTTAGATGTCAACAACGCCCAAGCGTAGGCCTACCAATATGGAATACTTATAAAATACTTGAAAATTCATCTTTATGGACTAATAATCGCAAAAGAAATCGGGTGGAAAGCACCCCGGCACGGCCCCGGACGCCCGAAAGACTTAGAAAAATTTCAGCTTGTGAAAGGTGCGCAGGGGCGGCCTGGCACTCTACCTGGAGCGTCCCCTTGATGCCTCTGGGCTGAAGATTTCAGCCCATAATGGCCTGGTACTCCCCTGGGCATGCCCCTCCCCCTTTTTTTTTTAAAATTTTCGTTTCTTCGACTTTTCTTCGCTGATTTGGTTAGATACTTCAAGTTCTATTCTTTCACTTACTTCTTACCTTTAATATTCATTGTTTGGAGGTCCTCCAAGCCTCGTTTTTAATCCCACAAATGCTCCATGAGGTCACAAGACACCTCTGACTAAGGTCTAAACACACATATTAGGCCCAATATCAATTGTTTCATCAATGACACTATAAAACACATACTCATGGCATCTCGAAACTTAAGTAAACATTGTTCAATGCCATCAAATTGGGTTAGGATTATATGGGGTGTTACATTAATAGACCCAAATATGTCCAAATCAATGAAGTCAAACAATGAAAATTATCCGAATTGTATTCATTGTTTAGGTTCACCAAAAGGAAAACATGTAAACAAAAGTGAGAATAGTGTATTTCCAACTAGCCATTGAATCAGTGGTTTACCTAGATAATTAGTCCTTCATAGCTAATATATCATTGAATCTTATATCTCCACAAGGAAGTGATTTGCATTTTGTTTGTTTCAATATTGTACAGGGTGCTGAGTCATCTACATATCTACATCAATTATGCACATAACAACTACTAACAGATATTAACACGATGTATTACAATTTGTTAGGTGAACATTTGGTTTGCAAAAAGAATAAACTAGGATAAGACGTTTTAGAATATTTTGCTGTCTTATTTATTCTTGCAACCTGTTTCAAAATTTCTCTTTTGAACCTAGGGTCTATCAAAAACGGCCTCTCTACCCCAGAAATGGATAAGAACTGCATACACTCTACCTTCTTCAGACCCCACTTGAGGAATTACACTAGATATGTTGTTTATGGGAGACATTTTAGAATATGAATCATCTTCTGACAGAACTCCACCCAAGGTTAGGTTAACACAGATAAATCTTTGAAAAAAGGCATCTTCTTCTCAATTATCTTATCATATTTCTGCAGTACTGGGTATGAATTAATATAGATATGCTTCATCAAAAATTAAGATAAACATAATTGACAAACAACACCCCTAGATTATAAAGGTGAACCAAAATTGTATTTTATTAGCCTTTGAAGAATGTATATTGTGAACAACAAATAAGAATGTAAATAGTTTTTTATATATGTTCCAATCCAAAGAGACTCATATCTTGATTTTATGCCCACCTTACATTTCTTTTGCATTTCAAAGACAAAATTAGGGGAATGATGCATGCAAATGGAAGTTATTTTACTTCCTCACACCAACTAAACAAACATTGTGTTTAGCTAGATTAGAAAATAAAGCAACATAAAGTAAATTCAGATGTTGTAGCTCCCACTTGCCATAAACTTTGTCTAAACCTAAATATATTACCAGTACCTTCCACCATTAAAAACATGCATTAATAATTGTATCAAATACAACAAACAAATAGTTGTTGTATCATCGACAAGTGTATAATTAGGGAAAAACAGTAATACCCATTAACACTTTACCTGAGTTTGCATATCAACAAGTGAATAATTAGAGAAAAATAGTAACACCCATTAACATTTTACCTCCTGAGTGTGCATATCACCTCCTCCAGTCACAATATTCCCTACTGTCTGAAGAGAGGGAATCAAAACCATTGGAGATAGGTGACTGAAATGTTTAAATCAGTCATTCAGAATCAAGACATACAAAAACTTACCAGTATATAAAAAGGAAATTTTGAGCACTTCATAATCCACAAATAAACTGAAATATAGAAGTAATTACAGTAATAACTCAACTAAACGTGGGCATACTCCAAAATTAGTAATATCTTGAATATTATCATTTGAACCATCAGAGATATATAAAAGTTCCCTGCAAGCATCACTCGAAACTTCTTCATCGGTTGAATGAATAAATTGTTGTAGAGATGGAAGTGTAGGTCCTTGTCTGCACAATTGATTTCACATGTTTAGATATGCATAGAATCATCAAATTGTCATGCTTTTCCTTTGTGTTATTACTACAAAATTAACACAGCTAAGAATGAAAAGCTTATAAACTGCAAAAATAAGGTATAGGTACTGAATAGTTAAACCAAAAAAACACTAAAGAGGATGGGCAATGTCTCTAGAGATGCAAATAAGGTAGTATCTACAACCATATCACAATGGATAAATTATTGGTGCAGAGCACTTTACCCTTTAAATGAGCATATGCAGTGCAGTTTCGTTCAACCGATGACTTCAAATATTAAATAGCTAAACCAAAAAAACACTAAAGAAGACAGTGGGGCAACGTCTTAGGAGATGCATATGGGGTAGTATGTACATCTATCTCCCTATGTGAGCTCATTTACTGCTATATAGCCTCTTACATCTCCATACAAATTAGCATCAACGACTGTAAGGTGAAAGTTCATATTTATTTTAGAAGGAGAAAAAGTTCCATAAATTAAAAATGATGAGTAGCGAGTCGCCTCTTATTTTAGAGGTACCTAGGACATATGACTACTACCTCCAGTAAACTAATGTAGTATATGAAACAAGTGGTCTCAGCCAACCAAACAGAGCTGGAGTTCTCAAATCAACTTTCTTTTCTTAAATTCTCATCCTCTCCTAACTAATTTTTGCCTCAAATATATAGTTCTTGAATTTATGCAAAGAAAGAAAAAATATAAAATGAAATAGACCATGTAAGACTAGGGTTTTAATCCTTGGGAATTTATTTTTTCTTTCAGTCAAAATAATAGAATAAAGATACCACTCAAAATCAAAATTAGATAAAAGTATCAGGAAAAAATAGAAAATTTCCCCATCCTACATTTTACTCTCTCATTTTGTTTGTGTTTCCACTCAGAATAGAATGAGCAAATAGGCGCAAGAAAGCGTAGCGAATCACAAAGATTAGCCCCTACCTAATGGATAGAGAGGGCATCCCAACTAACCCTTACCTTCTTTCCATCATCCAATGCAATATAATTCAAACTAAAGCAAAAAATATTTGCAGTTGTGAACACAAAACTGTACTTTGAAACAGAATGCTATGTCCTCACAAGATCAAAGAAGGACTACCATTGATGATTCATCTATCAGAGTTTCTTGCTTCCTAATTCACATTCAAAATTTGTTATAATCTTTAATTAGCATAGCAAGCCAAAACAATGCAACTGACAAGCAAACTTAACTGACTACAAATTAAAACACTAACAAAACCCTAATTGCAAAAGACTCACTTCACCAAATACTTTATCTTTACAAAAAATAATCCCATTAGACATTTTGTAATGAAATAAAAACTAGAATACACACACAAATTAGACCCAAGCTGCCCCAACAATCATGGAATAGAAAATCAAACATCAATGTCAAGAGAAACCAACAAAAAACAAACACCCAACAAAAATTTAGTCGCACACTATCAGAAATAAAAACAAACAAATTTAGACAAGAGATTTTAGGAAATCCAACATAATACCAGACTTAATAGCTCATGCAATAGGAAATCAAACATATCAAAGATTGGGGTTCTTGAGAAACCAACAAAAATTTAGATCCCAGAAAAAATAGCTCATTTTAACGGAAAGAGCACAATAATTTAGGTCAAAGTCAAATATACTGACTTTAAAAGTTATAACTTCTTGTTTCTTTAGCTAAAATCTCAATGAGCCTCTAACAATTGTAGAAGGAGCACTAAACCTCCAGCCTTTTAATTTTATTTCTCAGATTTAATAGATTTTGAGAAACCCCAAACGGATGGGTTCTTATGGTCAAGTCATGTTTATTTTCTCAAATCTTAATGTCACGCCTCGAATTCCAACAGGGCGGACTGGCACCCGAAGCCGTTGAGGCCCGAGAGAACCAATCTTTACTCATGTACATTCATGTGCATGTCTCTGAATGAATATCATTCTGTCTCATGTAACTTATAACATACCAATGGCGGATGTCATGGAAAATATATGCTATATATGAAACTTGGCCATTAGGGACATCAAGTCAAATGGATATATGTCTCTTACATTCTTATTCCCACATATGTCTACAAAGCCTCTAACAGATACATGTACAAAACCAACCTACAGTCGGGACAAGTCCCCACTTTAGACAAACTTTACAATCCAAAACAAATATACACATGTGACTCGGAAATCCCCGGACCAACTGGAGCTCACCAACAGTCTGTAAATGATCTGTACTCTACTGTTGTGGTCTACTAGCACCTGTGCTGCAGCAGGTAAGGTAAGTCCCCCAATGGGGTCAGTAAGAAGAATGTACTGAGTATGTAAGGCTATAAGAAACTGCATGAAACTTAAAAAACCTGAATCAACTCAAATACATGCGAATAGTCAATATGGATAACCCACTGTTCTGTATGTATGGAAACATGCACCTTTTATTCATTACTTTCTTTACCTTTATGCACATTACCGTCAATATTTATAACCGTCAACATATATATATATATATATATAACTGTCAATATAATACCATCAATATATAACCCGAGCCCAACTGATCAGTGGGAAAAATAACATCATAATCGGGATCGACATCATGCGGATGTTCCTTTCATCCCATGGATACCACCCATAATATTTGGATCGTCATCATGCAGGTGTTCCTTTCACCCCATGGATACCACCCGTAATATTGGGATCTCCAACATGCAGGTGTTCCTTTCACCCTAATGGATACCACCCATAATATAAGGATCACCATCATGCAGGTGTTCCTTTCACCCTATGGATACCACCCATGAAAACAACCAATTATGCATTATTTCATTCTACATTATTTGTTGTAGCATTGTTGGAATGTGGGAACAATAGTCAATGAATAAGAGACATGTGAATAACAATAGATGACAACCTAAAATGATATACCTTAGAACATTTCGGAATGGAACAAGTACAATGACAATGTGAACACTATGTGCTGCAGAAGGATACGAAAAGAGTAACCTTACATACCTTATCTTCTCAATATGAATACACAGTCCTATATGTGATTACGAGAATCCATCTCCTTCCTTACGTTTTACTCTACAACACAAGTACATAACGAAACTCACGTTAACAACCAACTACCTTACAAGTGCATAAAACGACAATGAGTTACAAGATTGCCCTCTAACGTCATTTCACACTTTACAATACCATTGACGGCATTATCATACCAACAATACCATAAAATTTCATACATTTACCAAGACACCATAAACCAATAGCATTTCACACCCAAAGTTATACTTTACACTTCCCCTTCAACACTACGTTACCTTTTCTCCGTCAAGTCACTCAATAGCTTTCATAATAACACATTAACAACAATCCATAATTTATACCATTAAAAATACCTCCGGTATACTCCTTTAAAGTCATTCAAAAGGTACCATAAGTTGATAATTGCATCCATAAAGGGTATAGGGGCTGTGGGGGGTCAAAGTGATGCAAAAACATGCAAAACGAACTTCTGGGCTGACCTGTGAAGCCACCTGCGCCTGCAGGTAGTTGAGGTGAATCCTAAGGTGCCTCTTGGCAGTGTACATAGTCACCTGCATTGGTATCTGCACCCGCAGGTGCCCTACCCGCGAGGGCGAATGCCCGTTTCAGCCTCCGGGGGTCATTTTAGGGTACTTTTTCACAAAGAATGATCCATGATCATAACTATGCTTATATTAACATATTTTAGATCATATTAGATGCCAACAAACATCCATAGTTTAACATCTCACATAAACATCACCAAAACTATATTTTTCTTTCAATACGCCACCAGTTCCATGTATAATTTAACAACAACAATTCCAAATGGTACACACAAAATTAAAGCAAGTTAAGGAAATAACCACATATTAAATTTTGATATTTAATCCATCAAATTCACTTCCTTCAATACCAAAAGTCCACTTCCAAGTTTACAAGGCAAAACCCTTTCCCGATTAAGCAAACATAGACTGTTTCACCCATAGTGAACTTCTCAACACTTTGTCAACATAAAAAACATGATCTACATAATCTATCATGCATATAATATATTAAATCATAATATTTCACACTTAACAATACTTACAAAGAGATGAGGGTTTACTTTGGTCAAAGAAAGAATGGATCATTTGCTTCTTTTGGGCCATGTCTTTTTCATCAATTTGGGACTCAATTGAACCCAATGGCACAAAATTAAATTCAGCCCAACACAATTAAGGTGTAATACACTAACCATCTCATGTTTAAATAATTCCACAAATGTTACGGTAATAACATAGGTTTAGAAATGTACGGGGTGTTACATCCTTCCCCCCTTAGGAACATTCGTCCTCGAATGTGAGTGACATTATCTAATTTACACAAATGGATCATTCTTCATGTTATCATATAGACACATAATGCTCATAGATACTTACTATTGCTCTAATTCCGCACTTTGAACTTTTTCTTCCATTTGAAACAAATACGGGTGCTTCGACTTTATCATTTCTTCAATTACCCATGTGATTTCTTCTACTTATTGGTTTCTTCAAAGTACTCTCATGGAATCAATTTCGTTATTCCTTAACCTCTTCACTTGTTGATCCAGAATGGCAATAAGTGTCTCTTTCATAGGTAAGATCTGTCATAACTTGTACCTCTTCTATGGGGATCTCTTATGTATTTTCGAAGCATCGAAATATGAAACACTGGATGAACTATGGAGATTTCTTGGGGTAGGTTCAATTCATACACAATTTGCCCAAATCTTTTGACAATTTCATATGGCACGTTATATAGGCCCAACTTTCCTTTCTTTCTGAATCTCCTTACCCCTTGCATTAGTGACACTTTCAAAAATACCCAATCATCTATGAAAAATTCGAGTCCCTCCTTCTTCTAATATCGGCAATAATTCATGTCAACTTTGGACCGGTTGTAGTCGTTGTTGTATCATCTTAACTTTTTCCATAGCTTGGTGATCAAGTTCTAACCCAAGTAAAGCAGTTTCACCCGCTTCAAACCTCCAATTGGTGATTTATACTTACTTCTATATATAAAGCTTCGTAAGGTGCCATCTTGATACTTGGATAATAACTATTATTGTAGGCAAATTCCATAAGAGATAAATGTTCATCCCAACTACTTTTAAAGTTCAATGTGCAAGCTTGTAGCATATCTTCAAGTGTTTGGATGGTACGTTCTGTTTGTCTATATGTCTGATATACTAGAAATTGGAATCCCATGTAATCGTACTATCTCTTTAACATACAACCTTGTGTAATCTTCAATTATATTAGTGGTCTTGACTGGTAGAAAATACGCTGACTTGGTAAAGCTGTCAACTATTACCCATATGGAATCAAATTTTCGCAGTGTACGAAGAAAACCTATGATGAAATCCATGTTAATCATGTCCCACTTCCACACTAGAAGATTTATACATTACATATAACCTCTAGGTTTTGGATGCTCTACTTTTACTTGTTGACAATTCGGACAATGAGCTACGAATTCTGCAATGTTCCTTTCATGTAACCTTACCAATACATCTCTTCCAAATCATGGTATATTTTGGTAGCTCTCGGATGAATAGGATACCATGAATGATGTGCCTCTGTCATAATTCATTTCGTCTATATCTGATACACGCCATCCACTTTGGCACTAATTCACTTTCTCTTGCGTAAGATCAAATGCCTTCGTCAAACCTTGGTGTACATTCTATTTCAGCTGAAATACAATAAGATTCGCATATTGCTTTTCCTTCACCTCAGCTACAAATGAAGACTCTGCCGCCTTTTGCGGTATAATGCTTTTATCTGGAGTTTTAAGAAGACGAACTCCCAAGCTGGCTAGTTGTTGTAGATCCTTGACTATACATTGCTTTTTCGTCAACTGACCAGTAGTGGTTCCTATTGCTTTTGCGACTTAACGCATCGACTATCACACTTGCTTTCCCTGATGGGATATCAATATCATGATTTTTTATAGTTCTAGCCACCTTCGCTGCCTCAAATTTATGTCTTTCTGCTTAAAAATATACTACAAACTTTTATGATCGGTATATATATCAACGTGAACCCCATACAAGTAGTGACGCCATATATATATTTTTATTTTTAGTTTATTTTTTTAAGCAAATTTCACAACTACTAATTCAAGATCATGTGTGGGGTAATTTCTCTCATGTGGTCGTAACTGTCATGAGGCATAGGCTATTACATTACCGAGTTGTATCAATACACATCCTAAGCCGACTCCTGAAGCATCATAAAATACTGCCTACCCCTCTGTACCTTCTGGAAGTACAAACACAGGGGTAGAAGTCAATTTATCTTTCAGCTCTTGGAAACTCTTCTCACATGCGTCATTCCACTGAAACTTGATTGCCTTGTGTGTTAGCTTTGTTAAGGGTGCAGAGATAGAAGAAAATCCCTCAATAAATCTCCTATAATAACCAGCCAAATCAAGAAAACTATGAATATCGATAAGCATCGTAGGCCTCAACCAATTTTTCATCGCTTCTATCTTTTGTGTATCAAACCTTAGTCCTTCATCCTATACAATGTGACCCAAGAACGCTATGGATCTTAACCAAACTCACATGTAGAGAACTTTGCATATATATTATGGTTATGAAGAATTCGTAGTATCTGTCGCAAGAGTAAACCAAAATAACATCTAAAAACACTGTCACGAAGACGTTTAAAAATGGCTTGAACATCCTTTTTATCAAACCCATAAAAACAGCTGGTGCATTTGTTAGCCCAAATGACATAACTAGAAATTCATAGTAACCATACTGTGTTCGAAAAGTTGTCTTGAGTATATCTTTTTATCTAACCCTTACCTGGTGATAGTCAATTTTTGAAAAGCATTTGGCACCCTATAATTGGTTAGGTAACTCATCGATTTTGGGGAGGGATATCTAGTCTTAACTTTTACCTTATTCAGTTGTCGATAATCAATACACAATCTCAATGTGCCATCTTTCTTCCGTACATGTAGCACTGGTGCTCCCCAAGGGGGCATACTAGATCTTATGTATCCCTTGTCCAACAAGTCTGTTAATTAATCTTTTTAATTCCCGTAACTCTACTGGAACCATTCTATAAGAAGGAATAGAATGCCTGAAATCACATCAATACCAAACTCTAGTTTTCATTTCAGGAAACACATCCAGGAATTCATTTACTACTGGAATCGATTGAAGAGTTGGTGGCTTCACATCAGTATCCTGCACCATTACTAGGTGGAATATGTATCCCTTTGGGTATCATTTTCTTTATGTTAATATAGGAAATGAATTTTCCTCTCGGTGCTCCCACATTACCCTTCCATATGGAAAATGAAAGGAAAATGTAACTTCTTAGCTCGGCAATCTACTGTGGCCTAACAAGAAGCCAATCAATCCATACCCTTATAACATCAAAATCTACCATTTCTAGTTCAATAAGATCAACCAGTGTATCATAACCACAAATAATTACTATACAATTACGATATACCAACAGGTGTAGAGTCTTCAAATGGCTTAACTAGTAATTCTTGTGTTCTTTCAAAAATTTTTTTCCTTGCCATTAATGGAGTCACATATGATAATGTAGAATACAGGTCAATCAATGCATATACCCCATTGTCTGTGAACCCCGAGTCCCACTACTTTGCCCAACTTGACTGCCTCTAAACCCTTGGAATTGGGATGGCGTACTTGCTGTAGGGTAAGAAAATGAGGGTCTCGATGGTCTATTAAAAACCCGAGGCCTAAATTCTCCTTGGGACACTGTGATGAACTGTCCCATAGGTCTAGCCCTCTTGGACGACCCTCTTTTAAATTTTTGTGCCTTTGTCCTTTGTCTTTGATTCTCCATTTTCTGTGCAAAGGCTTGTATCTCGCTATATCCATATCCTTGTTCAAAGAAGCAATGTACAGTCCCTCACCAAATATGGCTCCAACCTGTCCACATACCGATGGACTCTGTCCTCCATCGTGGCTACTACATTGGGAGCATATATAGCCAAAGAGTTAAACTGGAGACTGTACTCCCTGATGCTTATATTTCCTTGAGGAAGATTCAAAAACTGATCTGCACAAGCCGCTCGGATCTCATATGGGATATAATGATCAAGAAATGCCATTTTGAATTCCTCGCAACTAGCTGGAGGTGCCCCTATACCCCTAGATCGTTTCCAATATTCGTACCATAATATAGCCTCGCCTTTTAGTCTATATGCTGCAAGTTCCACTGTTTCTATACCAGTCACATGCATAACATCTGGAGCCCTTTTTTGATTTGGTACACGAAGTCCTATAAGTCTTCATTCAGATCTGACCCGGTGAACATGGGAGGGTCTAATTTCAGAAAATCCTTTATCCGTCGACTAGCTGCCCTATCCGCACCATCACTACTTGTCATTGGACCTACCTGTCCTTGATTCAGTGCAACAACTATACAAGCAACTACGTAAGTCAACATTTCCACTGCAATTCTTAGATTTTGCTCAGTATCATTAACAGGTGGTTCGGAAGGTTCTTCTCTCCTTCTCGAATCTTCTGGAGCTGGAAAAGTAGAAGAAGCCCGCGATGCAAATTCAGTTTCAGCCCCACCCTGACTAGCTTGGTCAGGTGGTGATATACTAGTTCCTTCTCCGTCAAACATATCCACTTTCTTACCTTTGTACCTACCTTGTCTTATAATCGACATTTTACTATATCAAAGAAAACCAATTCCATTGGTCAGATACGATTCCACTTGCAACATTGGCTCTATTGTACGATCTAGGAAATGAAGAAAAGAAACAACTCATACATGTCTCGTAGCCTCCTACTTATAAATGTGGCGCGCAACACATCCATAAGCAAGACTCTACTCAGACACGACTTTGTAGACACCCTTAGGACGACATGCTCTGATACCACTTTTGTCACGCCTCGAATTCCAATGGGGCGGACTGGCACCCGAAGCCGTTGAGGCCCGAGAGAACCAATCTTTACTCATGTACATGTCTCTGAATGAATATCATTCTGTCTCATGTAACTGATTCCGCCATTGGAAAACATATGCTATATATAAAACTTGGCCGTTAGGGCCATCAAGTCAAATGGACATATATCTCTTACATTCTTCTTCCCACATACGTCTACAAAACCTCTAATAGATACATGTACATAACCAACCTACAGTCGGGACAAGTCCCCACTTTAGACAAACTTTACAATCCAAAACAAATATACACATGTGACTCAGAAAGCCCCGGACAAATTGGAGCTCACCAACAGTCTGCAGATGATCTGTACTCTACTGTGGTGGTCTACTAACACCTGTGCCTGTAGCAAGTAAGGTAAGTCCCCCAAGGGGGTCATTATGAAGAATGTACTGAGTATTTAAGGCTATAAGAAACTGCATGAAACTTAAAAAACCTCAATGAACTCAAATACATAAGAATACTCAATATGGATAACCCACCGTTCTGTATGTGTGGAAACATGTACCTTTTATTCATTACTTTCTTTACCTTTATGCACATTACCGTCAGTATTTATAACCGTCAATATATATATATATATATATATATATAACCATCAATATAATACCATCAATATATAACCGTGGCCCAACTGATCAGTTGGAAAAATAACATCATAATCGGGATCGACATCATACGGATGTTCCTTTCATCCCATGGATACCACCCATAATATTGGGATCTTCATCATGCAGGTGTTCCTTTCACCCCATGGATACCACCCGTAACATTGGGATCTACATCATGCAGGTGTTCCTTTCACCCCATGGATACATGAAAACAACTAATTATGCATTATTTCATTCTTTAGATATAAGAGTGATACATTATTGGTTGTAACATTGTTGGAACGTGGGAACAATAGTCAATGAATAAGAGACATGTGAATAACGATAGATGACAACCTGAAATGATATACCTTAGAACATTTCAGAATGGAACAAGTACAATGACAATATGAACACTATGTGCTGCAGAAGGATACGGAAAGAGTAACCTTACATACCTTATCTTCTCAATATGAATACACAGTCCTATATGTGATTACGAGAATCCATCTCCTTCTTTACATTTTACTCTACAACACAAGTACATAACGGAACTCACGTTAACAACCAACTACCTTACAAGTGCATAAGACGACAATAAGTTACATGATTTCCCTATATCGTCATTTCAACCTTTAAAATACCATTCATGGAATTATAATACCAAAAATACCATAACATTTCGTACATTGACCAAGACACCATAAACCAATAGTATTTCACACCTAAAGTTATACTTTACACTTCCCCTTCAACACTACGTTACCTTTTCTCCGTCAAGTCATTCAATAGCTTTCATAATAACATATTAACAAAAATCCATCATTGATACCATTAAAAATACCTCCAGTATACTCTTTTAAAGTCATTCAAAAGGTACCATAAGTTGATAATTGCATCCATAAAGGGTATAGGGGCTTTGGGGAGTCAAAGAGATGCAAAAACATAGAAAACGAACTTCTGGGCTGACCTGTGAAGCCACTTGCAACCGCATGTGGTTGAGGTGAATCTGATGGTTCCTCTTGGCAGCATCCAGAGTCACCTGCGTTGGCATCTGCCCCCGCAGGTGCCCCACCCACGAGGGCGGATGCCCGTTTCAGCCTCCGGGGGTCATTTTAGGGTCCTTTTTCGCAATGAATGATCCATGATCATAACTAAGATTATCTTAACATATTTTAGATCATATTAGATTCCAACAAACATCCATGATTTCACAACGCACAAAAACATTACCAAAACTACATTTTCCTTTTAATACGCCACCAGTTCCATGTACAATTTCACAACAACAATTCCAAATGGTACACACAAAAAGAAAGAAATTTAAGGACATAAACACATCTTACATGTTTATATTTAATCCATAAAATTCACTTCCTTCAATACCACAAGTCCACTTCCAAGTTTATAAGGCAAAAACCTTTCCCGAGTAAGCAAACATAGACTGTTTCACCCATAGTGAACTTTTCAACACTTTGTCAACATAAACAACATGATCTACATAATATCTCATGCATATAATATATTAAATCATAATATTTCACACTTACCAATACTTACAAAGAGATGATCTTGCCCAAACAAGTGTAGTTGCCTTACGGTTTGAGTTGAGAGAAAATATCTTGTAGAAATTTCTAGAATTGGCATGTGTGTTCAAATGAATAAAAATCTGATTTTATTTGCCTTATATATACCCTTAATGGTCATCCTTAGCCAAATTTTGGGTCAATAATTGAGGGTTTACTTTGGTCAAAGAAAGAATGGATCATTTGCTTCTTTTGGGCCATGTCTTTTTCATCAATTTGGGCCTCAATTAAACCCAATGGCACAAAATTAAATTAAAACCAACACAATTAAGGTGTAATACACCAAGAATATCATGTTTAAATAATTTCACAAATGTTACGGTAATAACATAGGTTCAGAAATGTACGGGGTGTTACACTTAAGCTCCAGTCATGTGTTATTTTCTCAATTTTTACCATATTTGTGATATTTGTGCTTAGCTTTGTGATAAATTAACAAAGGGTTATTTTAATATTTGAGAGTGTTTTAGCTGTGAAACAAAAAAGAAAGTAAAATGCTTCTCTTTTATTAGCTTTGGCGGACTAACCAAAAAAAGACGGAGAAATTGTGGAGGGATTTCATAAATGTTATCATAGATAATTTTTTGTTGCTAGGTGTTGCCATAGATAACTATATGGAAATGGTTGGTATAACAATTTTAGTATGGATTCCTATTCGAACGATTATAATATAGTGGCAATGGTTTTAGCATTAATCATACTATTAGAACCAAGTTTTTGGCAACAGTTTTAAACATCGCAACAGACCTTCTGTTGCTAAGAAATCTATTTTCGTAGGCTCATTTTCTGGTAGTGAGATTTTGTTATCATGTTAGTATTTAGCTCTTAGAGATCAGTGTTGGGATTGCATCTCTTTCCCTATTATTTTCAGCTTATTCAGCCTTCATTCGTGGATGAATGATCCCAAGGGGGAGATATTGTTATAACCCATGAGTTCTATGATTTTATTTTGATAGCTCCTAAAAGGTTTTATGTGATTTTAAGGATGATTAATGATTACGAGGGGCAATGAGACCATTAGAAAGTGTTATGAGATTTCTAGAATAAGTTTTGGGGTCAAATGCATTGCAAAATTAGTAGGAGTCCGCGTTAGGATCGTGCCATGAAGTAAAGGCATGAACCAAGTGCCAAAACTAGTGGCCTGTCACATTATGACCATGCCACACTACCTAGGTAGAGTAATGGCTCTATGATACACTGCTGATATGGCACAATTTGGTTGCGCCACGCTAGTGGCCACCCGACATACTTCCTCCATTTTCTTTTGGTTTTTCAAGAGAAATCTAGTCTTTTTGACCCCAAATGACCTTATAACTGATGCCTAAACGTTTTTCCCTCAATACTTAGCAAAATTCATAGCCCCATTCCTCTCTCCTCTCTCAAGAAAACAAATAAGGGTTTCCTCTTAAAATTTCAACTTCCAAGCTTCAAGGTTCAAGTTGTCATTCAAGAAATCAACAAGGTCAGGTATGTAGGATTTTAACAAGGATTTTATTTCATCCTTTTCCCAAAAAACATCACTTTCATGAAAGATTTACGAATTTAGTAAGTAGGGTTCAAAACTCAAATTCTCATGAACATGAACTTTATGCCTCCTTATGGAACTGACTATAACTTTACTCAATTCATGGTCTTATGATTCAAGTATGACTCAATTCACTTGTTATTTCGTGTTCTTCATGACTTGATGGTTTTGGCAAAAAAATCCCATGATTCCATGCTCATTATGTGATGATATTATTCTATGAACCAATTGACAAGATTAAACTCCATGATCTCATGTTTGTACATGTTTAAAGAATAGTTGTATACTTAATGATGGAGGGTTATGAACACCCGATGACTTAGCATTCCATAAATACATATTTCAGCATTCAGTCCTTTAGTTATGTATTTAGGATGTTGTTAGATAAAGTGTCAATATTTCAGTCTCAAAATTAATTATAAATGTGCGTATAAGTTATTTAGTATAAATTTAGTTGGGAGTAGTACTTAACACCGAGCCGACATAGGGATGAAGGCTCATCCATCCGTTAGGCTGAGACTTTTAGTAAAAGTCCCTAAGGCCCAAAACTACAGACCACCATAGGTTTTAAAGGGTCATCAACCAGACGAGTATTGACACCTTAGTCCAAAGGACATCAGATTGGTGGATCCACGCCAGTAAGTGTTCATACCCGTAGAAAGGTATAGAGCACCTATCTAACAGGGGTTATACATTGGGCTTAGTTGGGGTATATTGGTTAATAGTAGCTCTTACAGTTTAGACAGTATGGCATGACCTCATATTTAGTTTATTCAGTACATTATTGTTAGTTACATATTTAGTTATTTGGTCCTTCAATCAGTTCTATTCTTTAGTTTCAAGCTCAATTTATTCTGTCATGATCAGTATGTTTAGTTTTATATAGCATAACGCATACCTCACATGCTCAGTATATTAAAAGTATTGACTACATACTTTCTTTGTGCTATATTGTACAATAATGTAGGTTTAAACGTTCAACATCCAGACCTCGATCACGATTTTGTAGTACCTCAGCAACAGAGTTTGGTGAGTCCTCATCATTCAAGGACTAGCTTTTAGTATCTTTATTTTAATACTATTTTAGTTTTAGATAGTTAGAGTTAGCTGGAGGCTTGTCCCAGCAACTCATCTTCGTAGAAGCTTTTAGACCGATAGATTCATGTTTTCAGCTGATGATTATGTTAGATCTTTTCTGTATTAATTCAGTATTAGTTTTCATTTGACTATTATCATATGATTCAGACTTTCTGCTTCCGTTCAGTATTATTCAGTTGTTATAGTATCCTTAATGTCATGCTAGACCATGGGTTAGATTGGGGTCACTTATGACTCTAAGCACTGTTTTACGACTAGGGATAGTCTCGGGTTGTGATAACAAATAACCAACACCATCAGCAAGTGCAGTCACATATTGAGATAAATCAACCACTCTTGTATATCACATAAGGTCCTTTTTTACCAATCTCATTATAGGTTATCAATTTCCAAACATGCATTTAATAATTAACAAGTTCATTATTCATTAACATGCGTTACAACTATGTAAACAAACAATTAATTAAATAAGAACACATACAATCAACTTGAGCTTTAACTCCAATTCAACTCACCTACTCAACAGACATTAGTGCCTGGGGGCCAAGCAACATAAAATAAGTGATACACCCACAATCAATTTAGGTTGACCTTCTATTTTAAAAACACCCAAGGGTACACACAATTCCGTTACAAGCTTCTTCTTTTTAACAAGCATTCGACCCTAGCCAAGCACTACTATTCCTCAACCTTCATACATATTTTGCTACCACAACTACTTATTAAGACTCGGCCTATTCTACTTCCCAACTTCCATCTTATTCTAGCTTTCATGCACCCTTACACATCTTAGTTCCTAATACTTAGCCTAACTTGAATTTAGGTTCTTAAGTTATGCCACTACCTCCTTTATTATAATCAATTCTCATAACTATCTTTCAGTAAGAATATCCCATATTCTAAACACACACAATATCAAATTCACCCCTTTTAAGGTATTAAAGATGAGTTTTATAAATAAAAAAGCTCACACATTTCCTCTATTATTACCCACATTCATATATTTTCCTTATAATTCATCAAATAAGTCATACAAATGCAAAACAACAATCAAGGGATCCACACAAAAACATAGTATCACCCAATTATATCTTTCTTACATTAATTCCTAGTTTTGTCAGTCCAAACTCTGTTCCTGCATGCCTAGGCATGATTTCTTCAGTCAAATCCATATTATGAATACGATTTCTAACCATAGTCTACTACTCACAAACCATATCCTACCTCGATTGAAGATCTTGGAACAAGCAAGCCCCACTAAGGTTGCTATTTCCTTTCCTTCAAGCCTCAGAACATCCAATCATCTAGTAATCTAGCAATTATAAGAGTAATTAATCAATTACTATTTGAATAAATACTTTAGAAACTCAACCCACTAATTAGATCCTTATTCATGGTCTATAACATTATCCAAGGGTCAATTAATCATTAACTAGATATATCATACTCAACCCATCTCAATTAATGGAGTTTTAAAGCTAAAGATCCCATCTTTATTGAATTCAAGGTCCCCAACCATCAAAATTCATGTTAGTTAACAATCTAGAAGTAATTCTAGGTGATATTACCCCAACCCATAGGTATTCCTCAGAATCTTATGAACCTACGGTTCTAACCCTCAATTCTATCATTAAAGATCATTTTAATTATTTTAAGATGTTATTGGATTAAAAAACGAAGAAGATAACGGAAGAACTTTCCTCAACAAAGAATTTTCACCTTAGATCTGGGAAAATCACACTTTTAGGGCTTTGGAATGATATTTTGAGTTAAAAACCCAAACCCATAAAACATAATCATAAGTACTACGCGAATCTTGCTATAGCAGCCCTAATCCTTCTATAGTAGCTTGGATATAGAGACCTAGTCCCGCTACGACGACCTCAATTTTTTAACATAGACAGTCTTCAGTTAAATGACCATAAAAGTTTACTCCCAAAGTGGATTAATGAACGGTTAGTGGTCATAGAAAAAAGACTCAAAGATATTTAATTTGGTGGGTATTGGACCCCTTAATACATATATTCTAGAAGGAGTGATTGTTTGATGTTGACCATAGTTTAAACTTTGACCAAAACTCAATTAGTAAAGATACTTCCAACTTAATTTTGTGTTGGGGGTATTGTATGACCTTAATTCATGACTAAGGCACTCCAATACTAAAGAATTGATCCTAAAACCTATGGAAAATAAGATTGTTATGCCTGTACTACCAATATTTTAAGTAACAACGGAACGTGTCATTACACTAGTAACTCTAGAGACCTCCCAAATGAAAATAATTGATCTATCTTCATAATCTCTCATCCAAGATATTGTACTGTTCTACATAATACATTGTTTAGTTGAAAATTGTGTTTTATCCTTCAAAGATCTATGGTAAATAGTTATATATAAAAAACTTGGTCGAATTCCACATAGACACTTAACCTCTCACAATCATCATGGAATTGGTTCCAATGAAGACTTTCTCATATCAAAATCAACACCTCTTAGTCACAAATAATAAATAGGACAACTCACATTTCAAGATTTAGAAAATAAAAACAACAATTAGGGTTTAACTTTTATTTCTTTTTCCCAGCAGGTTGAAACTTCAATAGTTGATACCACTGCCAAAGAGCAAAATCTATCAGGACCACCCTCTTCATCTCTATTAGAACTAAAACAAAGTATATTAGCTATCGATCTATATGTCAAGTTGTACCTTAATTTATGTTTTGTTAGTTGCTTCTAATACTTTGTTGTTGATTTAATACACCTTGTCCATTTATGGAACTTGTCAAGCTTAAATTCTTGTTCTGTCACTTTGTATTTCTAAGACTAGGAACTTTAATATTTTCCTTATTGATAATTGCTCTTCTATATGTTGGGACTTATAAATCAGTATGAAATTTCTTTATATTAGTACCTGCAAAACAAAAAGCTAGGTTAGCAAAAAATTTTGCCAGTTTATTTCCCACCCTTAGGGTATGTTGTATCTGCACATTATGATTATTTTTCATTCTCTTAATCATCTTGATCCCCATTGGTATGCTCCATGGAACTTACCAAATCCCATATAATATCTTTGTTAGTATCAAATTATCAGATTCCAAGATTATTGGTGGAAGATCATTAAAGACACAATGTTCCAAATTAATCCTCATATCCTCAGTTTCTGCTTCCATGATAGAACATTCACCAATTTTTCCATATTTAGCATAAATAAATTCTCCTCTATATGATGATGTAGAAAGCAGTAGAGCTTGGACTAGGATTTCCTTTAGTAGCTCCATCTGAGTTACATTCATAGAAACCATCCCTACAAAAATTCCAGTACACCACTTTAAACTCCAGAATCGGTGTATGTTGTGTCCAAATACACACAAGTGTACACTGTCATACAAGTAATAAAGTGACTCTTGCGAGCTGGATATCGATCCCATATGACCTTGTGACATAGCAAATAATCAAATTCAAGTAATATTGAGGAATTAAACAAGTGCGATCGTTACCCAATAATTTGTTTGTTTTTATAATTCTAAGATCAAAACTAAAAGCTAGGACATTATTAAAAGTGTTGTAAGCAATATTAAGGAGGATTATAGGGTCAAGGCATAATTCACAATAATGAATAAAAATATTTTCTCATGGTCAAAGTTACCTATCTTGGTTATTGGTTAACGGGACTGATACTTTGATTATGGTCTTCTGAGCCCTTAATTGTCAATTCAAACTAGCTTACAACTACATCATAGAGTGGAGATGTGAGGATCTAATTCAAATGTATTTACATTATCTTCCAATATTGGAACCAAACAAGGCATTCTAAGTATATAAGAAATCATCCCTCACATACTTCGTTCTATCCTAGTGATTCTTCTTCTGAGTTCACACAAGAATTATAGGTTTATTTTAATGGTCACAAATCATTAAAATAGTTTCATGAATGTAAGAACAACCAAATATGATAAACAACATAAACCAACTCAAAATCAAGATATACAATCATGGTTTGTAGCCTTAACCCTAGAAAAAGGGTAATTTTTAGCCACTCATAGTCTTACACAAAATAATAAAATCATAATTAAACATTTAAAAATAAAAAGTGGTAAAGAATAGAAATAAGAACCCCAATTAGAGCCTTCTTACTATTATTCTTCCTCCCAAAGTCCTCCAAGGTGTAGGGAAAAATAATTAAGTATCCTATTTATAGTAGGTTTGTAACGACCCCAAAAACATCGTTAAGGTGAGTTGGTGGATAAAACTTCAAACTTAGCCTTCCCCTAGACTAAAATTGTGAAATTCATAACTAGCCTAGTTTTGGGTAGATTTTGGATGTTGCATGGTCTAGGGAAATTTGGTACTGCTCGATGAGTTAGTTGTGGGATTTGAGTTTATTTTATGTTGGATTATGAGTTTACGAATTTATAGAAACTTCTGTTGTATAAAATGGGTTAGTACAACTTCGGTTATAGTAATTTCCATAAAAAGGTTAGTAAGTGATGTCAAAATCTGGGAAGTGTGTTGTGAAATGAGCATAGCTGGGAACTGATCCCGAGTTTTTTTTAAGGACCACTATAGTGGTAGAAGTTTCCGCTGTAGTGGCATTAGAGCAATGAGGAAGGGGTCACCATGGAGGAGGTTCACTTGGCCTAAGTCTCACTGTAGCGAAAGGATTTCCACTGCAGCAACATCGCTACAACAACAAATCTATTGATGTAGTAATGATTAGGTAGTTTATACTTAGGTAGCTAATACCATGAAATACGAGACTTAGAATTTTCATTCGAAAATATTTAGTTTTTGACCTAAGGCTAAGGAAGGGTGATTTTCTCCTTTCCTAGGGTTTTGCATCATCGAAGTAAAGTTTTTCTACCATTATAACTTGTGATTGCTTCATTTAATCCTTAGAATTGTATGCATTATAATAATGATAGAAAGTATGGGTTTAACCCTAGGTTGATGAACTAGTGGGAATTGGTTGTGAATAGCTTAATTTCACTTTCTAGTGTAGAATCATTCTAGGTAATCATGAATTACGGAGAATTCAAAGAGATTAAAGGGTAGAAAACCCTAGAATAATGAATAAGGCCAAGTTCATATGTTAAAATCATAGGTTTTTGTTTGTAATGCCTAGAAATAGGGAATGGTGCATTGAATCGTTCTTATTTGTTGTTTATAGACAAAGAATGAGCAGAACTTGCATAAAAGGGTAAAGCTTCAATTGAATAGTGAATTTTAACGGGGATATGAGTTAGGTTATGGTTTGAAAGTAGTTGTAGACTTGATTTATGCTTATATTTGATTTAGATGACTGTGACTAGCCTTCGGGCATGCTTTTGATTGTTGGCTGAGTTGATGTTAAGGCTTAAGATAAAATGATAAACTTGAAGGTTTAAGTGTTGATAAATAAAATATAAACTTGATTATTTATATTATTGTGCCTGAGCATTATTGTTGAGGTTTTTACCTATTTTGATGATATTAGGGTCTCATTTTACGTCGGTACAAATATTGATAGCCTTATTATCTGGAATAAGTACCACACCGATATGGTAGATAGACTAAGCTCGTCCACTGATGGTCATGACTAAGGGATCCTTCCATCCCTAGTATGTGTCTATTATTAGGCATGCATCAATTGGTTACCTTGCACATTTCATTGACTAATTGATTGTTGTTGACTGAATTGCTTAAGTGCAAGTAATTGCTATGAATAACTTGAGAAAAATTGATATGAAGAGGATATTCAGTTGTTTTGTAAGTTGATGTAATTATAATATATATTGAATTTGGATTGATTATGAGTTACGTCTTGATCACTTCTTGCTTTTTTTTAATTTATTTATTTATATATTATCAAGTTAAGTCAGTCGATGATGCCTACCAGTACATAGTTTTTTACTGATAATACATGTGCTCTTCTTTTTGTTGAGCGCAGAGCGTGTTCTAGCATTTTAGACTAGATCTCAGCTTTAGCATGTGATCAACAACTTCAATTCAAGGGTGAGAACCATGTCCGGGCAACTATTGGATCTTCATCTTGTTCATTTCCTCTATTGTGGACTATGACATTCCTAGCTTTTATATTGGATTTGGATTATGATTCTAGACTTTATTTTTTATTAGTAGTTCTTGTACGGTGACTTTTGGGTCCCGAGGAGATGTAATAGCTAGAGATATTTCTGCACTTTGTTATTTAATTAAGTATTTGGGAAACATTTAGACTTATGTTGGATTTGAATGGTTTTAGGTTATCATATAATGGTTTTGGAGAGGACTTAGTAAATGTTGAGTTTAATTGTTCGGGCTAAGGGTTGGATTAAATGGTTCTCCTATAGTAGAGTTAGGGCGGGTGCCACTCAAGACTATTTGGGTTATGACAAAAAAGGTATTAGAGCCATGGGTTCATCGATCTCGTCGTACAAGAATATGCCTAGTAGAGTCTTACAGAATGGTATAGAGATTTTTGTACTTTTCTTTGAGAGGCTACAGGAGTTTAGAAAAAATGTTCACTTCTTTCTTTCCTTCGTGCTGGTACTTGATTCCATTTGGAATGGAATCCAATGATCTAAATTGGTATCTAACTTCCTTCTTTCTTTTTTGTAGATGGTGAATACTCACTCAGTTAGAGTAGCCGCAACAATGCCTGAGCTAGCCATTGTGGCCAAAGTTTGGGGCATATTTTAGGTTAGATGAAGGGGCAAAAGAAGATGGCAAAAGGCAGCACCTATAAGGGGTGGAGCCCAAGCAACCGGAGGACTGGCTAGGCAGAGATCACCATCCTCTCCCCTACATGAGGGTGCTCCAGACATAATTTAGGATGAGAAAGTGGTAGTTGAGGATGAGGAGGTTACAGTTCAGGAAAATGTTATGTCCATGTAGGGTGGTGTAGCTCAGTGCCCATATCCTTAGAGTTATCCAACAGGTGTAAGGATTTTGAGCAGTTTTATTGGCACGGGTGCAACTTAGATAGTCCTTGCCTTCCATCCTCTAGTTTTGTAGCATATCACTACTGTAGCACCTCATATGGACGAGGATTCTAAGATGGGAGTTTTTCCCCGGTAGGTGTAGGTCCGGTTATGACCGATGATGAGCATGGTTAATTTTGTAAGTTTCTAAAAATGAAACCTTTAGTGTTTCAAGGTGCTGAGTTGGAGCATGATTATGAGTTTTTGACTACCTTTCATGACCATCTACATAAGATGGGGACTTTGGAGTGATATGGAGTGGAATTTATGACCTTTCAGTTGTAGGGAGAGGCTAAGCAATGGTGTAGATCCTTTGTTGAGTGTAGGGGTTCTTGACCTCCACTAACTTGGTCTCTTAAAGGCAGTATGATACGAGCATGGAATATTAGGAGGGTACTCAATATATGGATGATAGCTTGGAGCCCGGAGGAAGCCATGGAGCAATAAATATACAAGGTCATGGGTGATCAAGATGCCATTTGGGAAATCAAGAAGGGCCCTCATGGGTTATTTCATAAATAGACACTTTGGGCAATTTTTCTAATAGGCTATTAGTGTAAAGGTAATAACTACAAATAGTGGCCTTAATTATTTCTTCCTAAGTTTATGATGAGTTTATGAAGAATTGAGTGCTTTTAAACTTGTAGTTTCTAGGTAAAGCCTAGCATTAGATTAATCAAGTAGTTTTTAATTGTAGTTGAGTGATTTTGGTGGATTCTCGATATTGCTCATGTTAACTTATTTCACTTAATCAATCACCGAGCCTCCCTTTTTGTGGATTCAATTTGGTTGTCTCATCTTTTATTGAGTTGATGTTATTGTTATTTGATTGTGTTCAATAGATAGTTAAAGGTATCAAGCCCTTTGTTCTTGTAAATACATTCGAATCTTGATAATTCAACATATCCCTTTCTTTATTTCAATTTTCCGAGTTTTGATTCCTATTTTCGACTAGTATCGTTATCATATTTGTATCATAGCATAGGTTAAAAAGTTGTTCCAATAATTCTTAATCCTAGGTTTATAAATTTGAAAATTGTGCTAAAAAAATTTAGGTAAAAAAAAATCATGCAATTCATGTTTTTGTTTGAGTTTCTAACACTAGATTAGTGTTCTCTAGTGTTTTGGAAGTTTAGATTTGAGATTTGGTTTGATTTGGAGTTGTTTGGAAAATTCACCATTGTTGATCTTGAAAATGGTTAAGTGGATTTGTTGATTGAGGTAAAATTGGAGGTTCAATTTTACTAGGGTTTGTTTTCCTACTCAATTAGAGCTCAGATCTAAAATTTGGACACAAACAGAGTTAAATTTCACTAGGGTAAATTTTGGTGTTCATGGTGTTCTTCATGGTTTGTAGAAATTACAAGTGGGTTTAATTTGCGGGAGCAACTGGGTTGAAATTGGAGCGTAAGAACTATTGAGGTTTGTTCCCTATGTCGAGGGGAAGCTAATCCTAATTTTGAGTTAATTTGATGTGTTGGAAATTAGTGTGTGTTCTTGGTGGTAATTTGGTCAAAGTGTTTGTGGGTCCACTTGTGGAATTTTTTTTAAAATTAATTAGTTTCCACATTGCGCCACGTCAGCAACCAAGTCAAAGCCAATTCAACGCCAACTTAGCAGTCAACTCCGATCAATAGCTGCCATGTCAGCACAAACATAATATTTAAAGTTCAGCATCCTAGGAAGGTCCAGATGCTTGATGGAACTCCCAAACCAGTAAGCTTTAAAAGCTCTGCGTCCTAGGAAGGTCCAGACGCTTGCTAGAACTCCCAAACTAGTATGCTTTGAAAACAACCCAAAATTTTTTCTAAGTGTCCAAATTTCATAATTCTTTTTCCACACTCTTTTCCTTTGATTTCTCAACCATTTAACAAGTAATTAAATTCTTTAATCACTTGTTAACTAGTTTTTAAACATCAAATCATCCCTTTGATTCTTCAAATTTAGCAACAACAAGTAATTTTTCTAGTTTTGTTAATTAGTTTTTTTTTTAGTTTGATTTTTTTCGTACTTCATTTCTTCTACTTTTCATGTATTAATTCATATATAACCTCTTTATTCAAGTACTTTTAGCTTTATTTGAGTTTTCATTCTTTCAAGAGTCACATGAATCCACTCCACCACAAAGATAGGTGACCTTAAATTGATTGAGCAAAGCTAGTTCACAAGCAATCTTGAGAAGAATTCATAGAGGTGAGTTGAGAGTTACATACGAGTAATGTGAGGCTTTTATTACTAACCTCATGTGTTGAGTTTTGTTGGTATAATGTCTAATAAGTTTCCTTATAACCATTGAGAAAGGATCTCGATGAACAACATGGGGACATATGCTAATGTGTCAAGGAGAGTGACCAATGTGAATAAAAGGGTTAAACAAACTAAAGATTTGGAGGTATGGACGAAAGGGGTAGAGGGATGGATTGTCTGAGTGAAAGGAGGTTCCCTATTACAAGTCAAAGTGATGAAACAAGAAGGGTTTCTGGTCAAGAATCCAACCTATACTACCCCCAACAAAATTTGAACCAAACCTACCCTCTAACGACATTCCAAATGAACCCGAGATATGTTAGGCAAGTCACCCAACATCCAAATACACAACCATATCATCCACTACAAAGGATTTCTTCTTTTGTGGAAACCCAATTTAAAATCCAAGCACCTCTACGAATTGTATCACATGCATCCTTGCATGTACCCTATGTTCCAGCCCCATTTAAAACCCCACAAATACCCTACCAAGATATTTATTATCAAAACCCTCATTATGATGAGAGTGTGAAGAGGTTAACACCGATAGATAGTGGAAAGGACCCAAAGTCTTTGGTACTAACCAAGGGAAATGGGATAGTGGAGATAGGTATAGGGATGAATAAGGAAAGGGTGAAGACCGAAGTGATCGATATAGTAATCAAAGTGTTTCAGATCAAGGGATGTGTGATAACATGGTGAGTCTTCCAATGTTCCAAGATGGTAGTCATGCTATTCAAGCTAAATACAACACAAAAAGGGAAGATCATGCCTATGGAGGTAAGTATGATATACCTCAATATTCTTCTCCTTCTATCATTCGATGTTATAAATATCAAGGCGAAGGACATATTGCTAGCGAATGTTCATAACGGAGGTCAAATGTGATCTTGTGTGATGGACTTTGTGCTAAACATATCATGGAGTATGTGGTTTGTAATGGTTATGATGAGCCTAAGTTTAGGCATGATGAATCGACTTTGAATGTAGATGATGAGCAACTAAAGAAGGGTTTGAACTCTTTTTGTGATCTAAAGTGAATCATGGGGGATCTTTCTAAAGAAGAACTTGATCAAAGTATGAACTTATTCCATGAAAGGTTCAAGATGATGGATAGGGTATGCTCTTTGGTCATTGAAGGTAGGAGTAGTATTAATGTAGTGAGTTGACTATGGTTGATATAATGAAACTTCCTGCAAAAAGCCACCCTAAACTATATAAACTTCAAAGGCTCACTGAGAATGATGAAGTTAGAGGTAACCAAGCAAGTGGTCATGAATTTTAGCATTGGCAAGTATCGAGATGAGGTGTTATGTGATGTTTTTCCAATGAAATTTTGTCATATGTTGTTTAGTAGACCTTGGCTAGTTGGTAGGAATGTTTGATATCAAGTGGAGTTCAACAAATACTCATTTGTATTTGGAGGATGAAATCACACTCTTGTACCCTTAACACCCTATCAAGTGAGTGAGGACTACAAGATAATTATATAGTTCTAATCTATTCATGGTTGGTTTTGGCTATGCTTTAGTTGTGTGAGCACCATGTTTTAAAGGCCAACCATACTTGTTGTTTGGGAAAAAATCCTTGGTGTATCTGTGATGCCCAAATTATGTGTTCTACTCCTTGTCACACTTATGTGGTTATACAATTTGAGGTGTTAGGATGTATTTTTAGGAGCATGCAAAGATTAGTAAACATAGGAAGTGCATCCTATAGTTCCTTCAATCTCTCAAGAAACATAGCTCCCCTTGTTGAACTCCTTATGGGAGTTTGTTTGAGAAAGGACAATGAAGTATACTTGAAATACTTTTTCTTGTCCTCTTTTATTCCAAATTATGAATACCTCTTTATTAACATTTAAGCCTTAAATTGTGTATCTATAATTGGAAACCTATGGAATGAATTGAATGCCTTTTGTCCCTTCCTTAATTACTTGTTTGCATATGATGACCCATTGATCAAAGGTGGTTTCATGCTTGTGAACCCAAAGGCAAATGTGTCATTGCCTGGGAGTTTCTTAGATACTTGCATCCTTGTTTGACACACTTGTGCTTAAGTTTTGTGGACCACAACTAGTGGGCGCTAAGTTTCTTATTTGTTTTTGGGAAAGTCCATGGATATTAAAGACTCCTTGTCACCTTCAAAGTGTTGGAGAAGTTGAGTTTCCAACTGGGACTTTTGGAAGCATGCTTGATAATATGATAGGAGGGACCCCACTCATTGGGAGTGCTACTTGATATGTAGTGATTTAACGCCTAATAGATCTCTCGACCATTCTAGTAGCATGGCTTCGCTGGTGCACTTCCTTTATTTGGGAAGTTCTTGATAGAGAGGGTTGTTGTTTGCTTAAAATGTCTCTCCTTATTTACCAATGTTCTTATCTTTTGGGATACCCTAGATGAAAATAGTGAGCTTAGCACCTTTCTCCACTACCTCTTTTCTTACAATGATACGCATGTTGGTATGAGATTTGTTCACTATAGAGGTAGAGGTATATGGGTCTTACACTTTTTTCACAATTGTGTCTTATGGCTCCTAAGGTATATGTGATATCATCTCTTGGGATTCTTTATGCCATTAAAACCTTTATGGTTTCCTTGTCTCATGATGTTGCTTATGACCAATGGATCTTATTCAATACAAAGAATAGTTGGTTGTACTTTAGATGTGTGCCTCATTGGCAAGTTGGTATGATTGGTAACCCTTGTGCTAAACCTCATGCTATTAGGATATCTTTGTTGTTTGTCCTTCCCATATTTTTGTAAGGTTCGAATTTGAGGATAAATCCTTTTGAAGAAGGAGAGGATGATACAAGCATGGTTAGCTTGAGGTACATTATGAGGGAATTCCACGTATGGATGATAGCTTGGAGCCCGGAGAAAGCCATGGATAATTAAATAGACAAGGCCATGGGCGATCAAGATACCATTCGGGCAATCAAGAAGGGCCTTGTAGGTTATTTCGTAAATATTTACTTTTGGGCTATTTTTGTAATAAGCTATTAGTGTAAAGACAATAACTATAAATAGTGGCCTTAGTTATTTTCTTCCTAAGTTTATGATGAGTTTATGAAGAATTGAAAGCTTTTAAGCTTGTAGTTTCTAAGTGAAGCCTAGTATTAGATTAATCAAGTAGTTATTAATTGTAGTTGAGTGATTAGGACAGATTCCTAATATTGCTCGTGTTAACTTCTTTCGCTTAATCAATCATCGAGTCTCCCTTTTTATGGATTCAATTTGGTTGTTTCGTCTTTGATTGAGTCAATGTTATTGTTGTTTGATTGGGTTGAATTGAGAGTTGAAGGTATCAATCCCTTTGTTGCTCATAAATCCATTCAAATCTTGATAATTCCACATATACTTTTCTTTATTTTAATTTTCTGTATTTTGATTCTAGTTTTTGACTAGGATCATTACCACAGTGTTTCTTGAGAATTATGTTCTCTGTACTTTATGGGATAGGAAGAAAGATGAATTCATTTGGATTGAGAAGGGTGATATATAAGTGGCGGCCTATGAGGCCAAATTTTATTCTCTATCTCAGTATGGTTTGCAGTTGATACCTACTAAAGAAGAGAGAATTAGATTTTTTGTGAAGGGTTTGGACACAGGCCTTCAAGTGCTTGCACTTCAAATAACCTCTTTTTAGAAAACTTTTCAGGATATAGTGGAGTTTTTAAACAAAGTAGAAGGGATAAAGAAGCAAGGTAGTGTTAGAGTGGAGGAGAAAAGGGCACAAAAATTGAGTTATTTTAGTGGTTCTAATTCATAGGGCTGTGGTTTGCAGAGCTACTTTACTCGATCGATTTATTTACTGATGCATGTGTCTGTTGGGGGCCGGCCCGTAAGGGGTTAATCATCAACCCTTAGGAATAGATAGTTATACACCATCAGCACCTTCATCCCAGCGACCTGCTCTAGACTGTAGATGTTTTAAGTGCAGAGAAGTAGATCACATTCAAATGCATTGTCCTAATGTTATACCCACAGGTCAGTTGGCTAATCACTTGGCTTCCAGAGATTTAGTTTTGGCAAGTCATGGTGAGAGAGAAAATGGTAGAGGTCATCCACTGAGTGAGCATAGTGGTCACAATATTGGTAGAGATGGCTACCAAGACAATCATGGTATAGGACAGGTTGTTCGGGGTGGCACACAATCTGGTAGAGGTGGTCGTTAGGGTGGTAATAAGGCTCATTTGTATGTAGTTCCAAGTCATCCTGAAGCTGAGGCTTCTAATGAAGTGATCATAGGTACCATTCATGTCTGTGATCATATGTCATCTGTATTATTTTATCTGGGTCAATATTTTCATATATGTTTATTAAGTTTGCTTTATGCTGGGATTTAGTTTGTGAAGTGCTTGATACACCCATGTATGTATGTACACTGGTTGGGGTTTCTATGTGTGTTGGTCAGGTCTATCAGGCTTGTTTTGTAGTATATATGGGGTACAAAACTTTGGTAGACTTAGTGATTTTAGACATGGAAGATATTGAGACTATTTTGAGGATGAGTTGGTTGTCTCATTACCATACTGTCCTTGGTTGTTATACTAAGACTGTCACCATAGCTATGCTCGAGATGGAGAGTTTTTAATGCAAGGGTATTTATAATCCTACTACTTTGAGAATCATTTCTAATATTCATGCCCAAAAGCTAGTTAAAAGGGGGTGTAGGGCATTTCTATCTTTGGGATGATCTTATGAATTTGGTTTTAGTAGTGTGTGAATTTCTAGAGGTGTTTCCTGATGACCTTTTTGGGATGCCACCTGATCATGACATTGAATTTTGTATAAGCATAAAGTTGGGTACTCGCCCTATTTCCATTCCTTCTTATAGGATGGCATCAACTGAGTTAAGGGAGCTAAAATCTTAGTTTCAAGAGTTGTTAGGGAAGGGAATTATCCATCCTCGTGTTTATCCTTGGGTGCTCCTATCCTTTTTTTAAGAAAAAAGATGTCAGTATGCGGATGCGCATAGGATATCGGTAGTTAAAAAAGGTGACAATTTGCAATACGCATCCTTTGCCTAGGATAGATGACTTATTCGACGAGTTGCAGTGTGCTGCAGTGTGTTCTAAAATTGATCGCCTTTCAAACTCATTATTGACATTATGAGTTCTTGGTAATGTCTTTTGGCTTGACCAATGCCCTAGACACCTTTATGGGTTTGATGAATGGGGTATTCAAACCTTATTTGGATTTATACATAATTTTTTTCATTGATGACATCTTGGTATACTCCAAGAGTAATGAGGAGCATGAATCTCACTTGCATTCCCTATTAGGGTTGCTTAAGGAGAAGCAACTTTATACTAAGTATTCCAAGTGTGAATTTTGGTTGTCTTCAGTGTTTGTCTTGGGACACGTGCCCCAAGAAAAACCTCAACTGCTAAGTATTGTGATGCTTCACATTTTAGTTTGGGTGTTTTTTTATGCAGGACAAGAATGTGACTGTCAATGCTTCAAGACAGCTAAAGGTGTATGAAAATAACTAACCCGCCTATGATTTAGAGTTGGCAGTAGTGGTGTTTGCTCTCAAAATTTGGAGGCATTATCTTTATGGGGTTAAGTTTAAGGTATTCAAGGACCATCACAGCTTACAACATGTATTTGATCAGAGAGATTTGAATTTGAGGAAGCAAAGGTTGATAGAGTTACTCAAAGACTACGATATTTTGATTCTTTATCATCCGAGAAAGGCCAATGTGGAAGCAGATGCTTTGAGTCAGAAGCCTGTAAGTATGAGAAGTTTGGCATATATAGAGGAGTCGAGACGTCCGTTGGCTAGGGAGGTGCAAACTTTATCTAACAGTTTTATGAAACTGCAGGTGACTAACAAGGGAGGGTTTCTAACCAATTTTGAGGCTAGATCAACCTTCCTTGACAAGATTAAAGAAGGGCAGTTTGACGATGATAAGTTTAATAAGATTCATGTTAAAGTGTTACAAGGTGAGGCCAAAGAGGCCATTCTTGATGAGGAAAGTGTGTTAAGAATAGGAGCCATGTGTGTACCCCGAATAGGTAAATTGATTTCTACTATCCTTGCAGAGACTCATAGCTCTTAGTACTATATACATTCGAGTGCAACACAGCCGTATAGAATCTTATGACAACATTATTGATGGCATCAAATAAAGCGGGACATTATTGATTTCGTGACTAAATGACAAAATTATTAGTAGTTTAATTATGAGCATCAAAAGCCTGGTGGCATACTTCAGAGGATGCCCATTAAAGAATTGAAGTGGGAAAGAATAAATATGGATATTGGTCTTCTTAAGACCTTGGGTAAATGTGATTCATTTTGGGTAGTTATTGATTAGTTTTCACGTCTGTACAGTTTATTCTAGCATAGGTGGATTATGCAGTCAAGTTAGCTATGATTTATGTTAAGGAAATTGTTAGATTACCTGGGGTGCCTATCTCCATCATATAGGATAGAGGTATACCGTCTACATCTAGCTTTTGGTAGAAGTTTCAAGAAGAGTTGGGTACTAGGTTAGACCTAAGTACAACCTTTCATCTGCATATTGATAGACAGTCAGAGCAGATAATTTAATTGCTAGAAGACATGTTTTAGGCGTGTGTAATGGATTTTGATGGTCATTGGGGCCATTTCTTTCCTTTATGTGAATTTGTGTACAATAATTACTACCACTCAAGTATTGACATGGGTCATTTTGAAGCCTTGTAAGGGAGAATGTGTAGATCACCAATTGGATGGTTTGATGCCTTCGCGGTGAGACCTTGGAGCACTGATGTTTTGAAAGAGTCAATGGAGTAGGTGAGAATAATCTAAGAGAAGTTGGTGGCAACTCATAATAGACAAATGGAGTATGTTAACAACAAGGTATGATATGTTCATTTTAAGAAGGGTGAGAAGGTTTTGCTTAAAGTATCACCCATGAAGGGTGTAATGCATTTGTTAAAGAAGGGTAAGATGAGTTTGAGGTACATCAGACCATTTGAAATCTTAAAAGTAGTAGGGTTTGTGGCTTATAGGTTGGCTCTACCTTATAGTTTGATAGGAGTCACCCGCTATTCCATGTCTCCATGCTTAAGAAGCATCGTGGGAATAGAGATAACATCATCTATTGGGATTTGGAGTTGTTTGATAAGGAACTGTCTGATGAAAAAGAACCTGTGTCTATACTAGATAGAGATATGATAAAGTTGAGAACCAAGGGAATTTCGTCTATGAAGGTTTAGGGGAGAAACTATCCAATTGAGGTGGACATGTGCAAGCGTTATCCCTATGAGTTCGTTGATTAAGGTAATCCTTGTTTATTTTTCATCTTTTGTTACTAGTTGTCAATCGCGGATGAATAAGTATTTAATTGGTATCTAATGTAACAACTCAAAACATTTTTATAGTGAGTTGGTGGGTACAATTTCAAATATAGCCTACCCTTATACTAAAATTGTGAAATTCATGGCTAACTTCATTTTGGGTGAATTTTAGAGGTTATGTGGTCTAGGGAAATTTGATAATGCTTGGTGTGTTATTTATGGTATTTGAGTTGATTTTATGTTAGATAACGTGTGTAGAAAGTCGTAGTAACTTTCGGTGTGTAAAACTAGTTAGTAGAACTCCGATTATAGCATATTTATTGAAAAGGTAAGTATGTGATGTCAAAATCTTAAAAGTGTGTTGTCAAATGGGAATAGCTGGTAAATGATCCCAAGTTTCTATTTAAGGACCACTGTAGTCGTAGAAGTTTTTTCTGCACCGACGTCACAACAGTGAGGAAGTGGCCGCAATGGTGGAGATACACTTGGCCTAAGTCTCGCTACAGTGATGATTAGGCAGTTTATACCCAAAAATCTGAGACTTAGCTGTTTCATCCAAAAGCATTAAATTTTTTACCTAAGTCTAAGGATAGGAGATTTTCTCCATTCCTAGGGTTATCCATAGCTGATCAGAACCGTAAGGATCATAATAATGGTAGAAAGTATGGGGTTAACCCTAGGTTGATGAATTGGTTGTGATAGCTTGGTTTCATTTGCTATTTACTCTTTTTTGTTAGAATTCACTTCCTAGTGTAGAATTATTTCGAGTAATCATGAATTATGGAGAATTCGAAGAGATTAAAGGGTAGATAACCCACGAATGATAAACTAGGCCAAATTCATGTGTTAAAATAATAAGTTTGGAATTGTAATGCAAAGAAGTGGGGAGTAACGTATTGAATCATTCTTATTTGTTATTTATAGAACAAGAACTAGTAGAACTTGTAAAAAAGGGTAAAGGGTTTTCTAATAGTGCATTTGGATAAGGATACGAGGTAGGTTATGGTTTGAAAATAGTTGTAGACATGATTTGACTCTATGATTATATTTGAGTTAGATGATAGAGATTTGTCTTCGAGCATACTTGCGATTGTCTGCTGAGTTGACGTTAAAGTTTAAGTTTAAATGATAATATTGAAGTTTAAGTGTTGATAAATGAAATATGAACTTGATTATTGATATTATTGTGCTTGAGCATTATTCTTGAGGTTTACCTGTTTTGATGATATTAATATCGGGTGCCATGCTGGTAAAGATATTGACAACCTCATTAATAGGAACGAGTACCAGGTCGGTACGGTACATGGACTGAACTTGTCACATGCATGTCAAGACTAAGGGATCCTTTCATCCCTAGAATGTGTGTACACTATTTTTAGGCATGCATTGATTGGTTGCATTGCACATGTCATTGACTAATTAATTATTGTTGACTCAATTGCTTAAGTATAAGTGAATTGATATGAATAACTTGAGAAGAATTAATATAAAGAGGATATACAGTGGTTTTGTAAGTTGACGTATTTATTAATATGTATTGAAATATGGATTGCTTATGCGTTATCTCTTGATCGCTTCTTGCTTTTGTTTAACTTATTTATTTGTATGGTGTTGATTTAAGTTGGTCGATGATGCCTACCAGTACATAGTTTTTGTATTGATACTGCCTGTGCTATTTTTTTTCAGTGCAGAGTGTGTTCCCGTATTTAAGACTAGACGTCGACTTTAGCTTGTGATCAACATAATTGATTCAAGGGTGAGCACCATGTCCGGGAAACCATTGGATCTTCATCTTATTTTTGTCCTCTATTCTGGACTATGAAATTCCTAGTTTTTATATTGGATTTGGATTATGAATCTAGAAATTTTTTTGATTAGTAGTTCTTGTACGATGACTTTCAGGTCCCGGAGAGATGTAATATCTTGAGATATTTCCTCACTTTGTTATTTTATTAAGTTATTAGGAAACGTTTAGACTTATGTTGGATTTGAATGGTTTTAGGTTATCATATAATGGTTTTTTGAGAGGACTTAGTAAATTTTTATTTTAATTGCTTAAGTGTTTGGGCTAAGGGTTGGATTAAAAGGTTAGCCCACAGTAGATTTTTATATTGGATTTGGATTATGGATTATGAATCTAGAAATTTTTTTGATTAGTAGTTCTTGTATGATGACTTTCAGGTCCCGGAGAGATGTAATATCTTGAGATATTTCCTCACTTTGTTATTTTATTAAGTTATTAGGAAATGTTTAGACTTATGTTGGATTTGAATGGTTTTAGGTTATCATTTAATGGTTTTTTGAGAGGACTTAGTAAATTTTTATTTTAATTGCTTAAGTGTTTGGGCTAAGGGTTGGATTAAAAGGTTAGCCCACAGTAGAGTTACGGTGGATGCTATTAACGACCATTTGGGTCGTGACAAGGTTGGAATTTTAGCCAAATTGACCAAGGTCAGTGTAACTTTGTCTTCATGGAGGGGAGGCTAGAGTGCCACGCTCGTGTCGCAGTACCTCACTACCTAGCAACCCACAATTTCAGTTAACATGTTGCTTTGATCTGTGGCACGTTCCAAGGTATGTATTCCTTCAATTCTCAATTCTATTGCTTATTCCTTCAGTGCCTTTTGCCTAACTTTTCATTCATGTGACTGCTAGTCATCTTTCCAAGTAAATATAACCCGCAACTCCTTTTTCTTCTATGCTCTTTGATCGTGCCACCAATTGATATGTTTCAAGTCTCTCCCGTGGTACGGATCTAACTCTAAATATCATATTTGGGTCACCTCGTGTCCCATATTCTGACCCTTTCCAATTGACTACAAATTAAGCTAATCCCATACATAATTTCTAACCTACAGAATGCTAATCACATTTATTAGTTCATGGACACAATTTAATCAAAATACATGAGAATATAATCAAATTTATTCTAGAGCAAAGCTATAACATGGGTATAAAATGTTACTTGGACGTATAAATACACCCAAGATCACCTCCCATACTTAAAACCTTGTTCATCCTCGAAAAACTCTTTTCCGTCCCGTGCTACAAGGAAAGCTTTAACATCACCAATCACCACAAGAACACTCAATTTAAGGCTACAACGACTAACATAGATGACAACTTCTTATCAAGCATATTTATCCAACAAATTCAAACTTATGAACAACTACTTTAAGACTTCCTAGCCTCAACAACCAATTCTATGATATTAGCAAACTCTTTCAAGTCACCCAATCAAGTAATTAAATACGTCACCTATCTTTCATTCAACATGTGTCCTCACCGTAAGAGAGTCACCCATATTCACTCACAAATATACAATTTATCACAAGAATGGGTATAAGAATAAAATTATGCTCACTATGAAAAAGAATCTCATATGCAACATATGATGATCTATAATTTCGCCCTTAGTGTACTACTCAACTAATATAAGAACATCAAAATTCAAGATCAAGTAGAACTTTTGGGGTTGTAATGTAGGCTAAGGGGTGGGTAGGAACAATTCTAGCCAGTAATAGTGACTATCTTCCCTAAGTTCTTTAATACACCACAATTTTCTCATCAAGCACCTTCTTCCATCAACTAACTTCTTCCTCTACTCTTCTCATCCATGGGCTTTATTTGTTTTCCCATATCTTTAAGCAAGTTCACATATCACTAGTAAGGAGTAATCAATTCTAAAAAACTTATTCACATTTTTGATATTTTTTTCCTTCTCCCTACTAATAACACATGAATGTTTAATCACTTACACCCTTAATCTATTCTACTGGCTTCCAACTCAACTATCTCCCTTCTTCAATTCTCACTCCTTGTATCTCTTTTTTCAATTAAAGCACTTAGGAGTTTTGGATCAAATTGATGGTCGATAAAAAAAAAGGAATAAGCTTCATATGTGGCTATGAAAGAATAGGCTAAAGGCTCAATAGGGCTAACTAGGATCGCCTATTGTGGGTAGGTTAAGCAAGGGATAAAAACAGTTCTATCAAAGAAATTCTTATATAATCTGCTAAACTAAACATTCTTAAATTTTTTGCAAATACACCAAGCAACTTCTAGACATCAATATGAAAACATGGAATATCACAAATACCTAACACTCATGGAACATGTTCAAATAAAGAAGGATCAATATAGACTCTCAATCAAAGACACATGAATTCAAATTTAAACCAAAATTATACAAGAGTCAAGCAAAAGATCTTAAGTGTCTCAACAAAATTCATTCACTTTTCACAGCATGCTTTTGAATTTAAAATCAACTTGCATCAATTAATCATGTGTAGTACCTAGCAAGAGCACCTAATATTCAATCAATAAAAAGTTCTATACTTCCTAATGACTAATTTTCCATCAAGAAAATCATCATCCATCCATCGTTGGGAAAAGTTCCTACTATGACTGAACAATACAAAATTTACTCCTAAAAAATAAAAAAGGATAGTTGTTTCAAAGGGTCTTCCCTTTGAAAAAGAACTGAAATGAAAAACCAATGGGTGGATGAAGTGTGCTTCTACCAAAGAACTAACAAGAAATAAAAACCAACTAAAAGTATCCTAATCTAAAGAACCAAAAGAAAATCCTTTTGTATTTTTGTATTTTTTTTTGTCAATTTTGTATTTGTTTAACTAATACAAGTAGCTAAAGAAGCAAAATAAAATCCTATAGCATACTTTACCCTAAACAAATCAAAAGTTTCCCACCCTACACTTGAAATAATGCAATGTTCCCAAAGCATATATCAAAGTTAAGAACAACGGTTAGGAATACTCCCTGGGCCCTTGAGGCATAGAAAACAACATTTTATTCTCTAAAGTTTTCCATCATAAGGGAAGGAGGACCCCACACATATGCTTTCATCATGATCTTTAGCTTCAATTTGGGGTACACAGACTTTCCTAATCTGCAAAACAAACTAAAAAACGAAACAAAGGCGACACTATAAAAAAATGAGAAATAACCTCTATTACAATTGGGTTGCCTTCCAAGTAGTGCCTGATTTAATGTCATCGCATAGCTCATGTCATAACCAAACTCATTACCCTTTTAAACTCTTCTTCCATTTCTGTCTCAACTTTTTTCTTTTCTTGACTTTACAACGATCACCATTAAGTTTTCCCTCTTTCTTATTTTTCACACCCCTTTCAGGCTCTTCTAGCAACTAATGAGTTTTCTCTTGTCACACCTCAGTCCATTTGATAAAAGATTTTAAAGGATGGACATTTAATAGATCACACTTCACCACCCCACACTCATCCTCTTTCACCTCAGTAATCATACATAAATCTCAGTAGTGTATGGTGTGTTGAGTGCTTTGTACATACTAAAAGTGACCTCTTTATCATTTACTCTCGTCATCAATTTTCTCTCTCTTACATCAATCAAAGCTCCACCAATTGCTAAAAATGGGCATCACAATATGATTGGCACCATGCCATCTACTTCATAATCAAGCTTGATGAAATCAGCAAGGATTACAAACTTAAAAATCTTGATAAGTTCATCCTCAATGATTCCCTCTAGAGCTACTCTAAATTGATCAACAAGTTGTAGAACTATGATGGAAGGCCTTGTCTTTCCCAAACCAAGTGTCTTGAATACCGACAAGGGCATAAATTTTATACTTTCCCCTAAGTAGCACAAGGCCTGACTTTCACCAATTTATATTAGGAGGGTGAAACTCCAAGGGTCTTTGAGATTTTTGAGAAGCTTGCTCATCACCCTCAAACTACACTCCTTAGTAAGTTCCACAGTCTCACAATCTACTAGATTTCTCTTATTTGTCACCACCCCTTTCAGGTACTTGGCATATTTAGGCATACTTGACAAAGCATCAATTAGAGTAATATTTATATGTAGTTCTCTGAGATGTCAAAGAACATCTTGAAGCATGCGTACTCTTTCCTTTTCTGGAGCCTTTGAGGGAATGGTGGTGGGCGTCTCTTGATTGCATTTTCCATGTGTGTAGCCACTTTCTCTACAACTACCTTTTCTGGTATCTTTTCAGTGACCGGTCTTTGTCTAGTCAACTCTGCTTGTACCTCAAGATTTTTATTCTTCTTAGGTACTTCTTCAAAATCTCACCCACTCCTCAAAGTGATTGTTATTACCATCCTAAGATTAGGTTCTGTGTAGTTTGGAATACCTTCTTGAGGCCATGTATTCTGTGCTCAAACCAGCTGGCCCATTTTTTCTCCAAGTTCTAAATGGTAAGTTGCTAATTTTTTAGGTCTGTAACTATTTTAGCCTGGTTTGTTGCCATTTTAGCCTGTTCTACCATTATTTATTTCTGCATATCCTCTATGTTGCTCGATTGAGCATTAGAGCGATTTTCCTATACTACTGCTAAAAGTTCTGAATTTACCCTTGGTTGCCACCCTGTGAAAAGTTGGGATGAGTCTGCCAGTTATGACTATTCATTCTACTAAAATTTTGACTTACTCCTCTCTGTGCATTACCTACAAAATTGACAAACTCTGGGTTTGCTCCACATAAATATACAGAATAACCACTGCCTCCATAAATTTCACACCAAGTCTGCACCTACTGAACTGCATTCACTAAGTCTTGAGACTACTCCACACTTAACTTGTTAAATTGGGCTATCATATGGTTTTGAAAAGAAGCCAACTGTGTCACCAATGTTGTGATTCTATCCACTTATAGCATACGTGTAGGCTTCTTTACCATACCTCTAGATGTATCATCATACCATTGCAGATTACCTATAATAACCGATTCCGTTGTTACAAGAAAGTCAATCATGCAAAATATTTAGGGTTAAAGTTTTTACCGAATTAAATGTTAAAAAATGTCAGGTTAGGCTAGTCTCAATAAAATCTGAGCGAGGTATGGTGTAGGTAAATTAGGGAATGTATTGGGTAAATATGGTTAAGTTTAGTTTGATTTTATTTTAGCTAAGATGATAATGAATTCGTAGGACTTTTTGAAAGTGAATTTGGGTGAGTAGAACTCTCGATATCAAACTTGATGCAAAGGGGTTAGTCCAAGATTTCATCATTTGGGGGTGTATTATGAAAAAGATAAAACTGGAAGGATTTATGACTTTCTACCTTGCTAATCCTACTACAGGGGTGGCATATCGTTATAGTGACTCCCGCTATAGTGGAGAAATTCCTGCTATAGCTGAAGTCAAAGACGATCAATCCCGCTATTGCAGGCGATGCCGCTATAGCGGGATTGGGACACTATAGTAGGGTAAATCACTAATAAATGAAAAGATTTCCCCAAAAATGGTCTATTATATTCTAAACTCATTTTTTGGGGAAGGGCATAGGTAATTTGGGAGATTTTCATCAGTTTTCGATTTTCATCGTAAAGGTAAGTAATTCATCCCCCTTAATTAGTTTTTAGGTTAATTAACCTTAGAATCACTAGTTTATGGGTTTTAGAGAGGGTTAAACATGACTTAGCAGATTTTCTTATGCAAGAGGGTAAATTATGTATAAAATCCTTGGTTTTTAGTTGTTAATCATTAATTTACCCTTCATGACTATAATTCACGAAAGTAACCACAAAATTGGTAGTTTTAAGGTGAATTTATGGTGGGAAAACCCTAGGATGGGGGGATGATCATGAAATTGGCCTTGGGGTTTGGCATTAGGTTATAATGCTCATTATTGTAGGTTATTTGGTTGATTATATGTTGTGTTTATGTTTTTAGACCACAACCAAGAGAAAATTGCATGAAAAGGCAACGCTCAACATTAAAAGAGTGTTGCAAGTTTGGATTGAGGTTGGTGGTGGTTTTAATGATGTAAAACCCAATTTGTGTTATGTTTGCATGATAACTATTTCTTAGTATTGCTTGTACAATGCATGTTCAAGGAAAGTGAATGGTTGGTTGACATCTTAAGTGTTAATCATATGAAATGAAATTTATGAAAGCTTATCGGTATTTACAAGTATTGTTTATGTTATCATTGTGGTTGTGATATCTGTCATTATTATGGAATATACCGGTATTTGGATATGTCTATGGGATTGATTGATATAAGGTTGACAGACGCTTGATGTTCCAGTATTTGAGTGTTCTGGGTTAATTACAAGTTGTGACGTAACTCGGTGTTGTTTATTACTTGTGAAATTGGGACATGAATTATATGATAGTTGTATCATGCGTGTTGACTTAAAGTCCTATTGGTGGTCTTAGTTGACTTGACTTGTTTTCATTATTGACTCATATTGATTAAACTCCATGTCGTACTTCCTACAAGGCTAAGTGTTATGAACTTGAAATAGAGTTGCATGATAGGGTTCATGGTTGTGTTGTTGTACTACGTTATGGTTATATGTTCATATTTCTCATTTTGGGTTGGATGATGACCTTACCAAAACAACATTGTTTCTTTTGTGCTGATACTATATGTGCTCTTCTTTTTGTTGAGTGTAGAGCATTTTCCAACAACTATTTTGAGACCTCAGCTGTGATTCAGAATGTAACAAAACTTAAGGATGAGCTACATCTTTTGGGATACCATGGGGTTTTCTACTATTTCTAGTATATTTGTTTTGTAATCAGAAGTTGCTTTTGGTTTTGGGATTGTATCCCCTCTTTTTGAAATTACTTAGAGTTTTTGTATGATGACTTTTAGGTCCTAGGGAATGGATTTCCCCATTATTATTAATATTATTTTAGTTATGGTATTGGATATTTATTTTATTCAATGGAATTGATTTAGTTGCCTAATTTTGGCTAAGTGTTACGTTGATTGTTTGGATTAGTTTTTTCTCCCACTGGAAATTTAGAGTGGGTGACACTCATAATGGGTTTGGATCGTGGCAAAGTTGGTATCAAAGCCCTAGGTTCGTTAATCTCATTGTATTACGAACACTACTTCATTAATCTATCATGGTTCCCACAATCCTAGTTGGGTTGTTTAGCTACTCATAATTGCAATTACACAAGAAGAATTTTGATACGAAAGCATAATTATGAACTTACAATAATAAGATGAAAAACTCCAATAGCTCACTTTAAATTAAAATCCTAAAAATCGATGTTTGCAATTCCAAGAACAAGAATATGCCTTGAAACCTTAAAAAGTCGTAATGATGTGTAAATTGAAACAAAATACCAAATAGGAGTGTTTATAGACAAAATAAAATCTATCATAAACATAACAGAATTTGCTAAGTCGGTGCCTCGGATGAGTGAAGGTATGATTGTGGCTTGATTCCACGATCATCCTTGGTGCTTGTAAGTTTGATATGGACTTTGTCATCTTGCAGATCATGGCTGGTACGACACTCAGTATGAACTTGTGGCTTCAATGTAATCTTTCTTTCCTATCATTTGATCCTCTTACCCATTCAACTTCTGCAAACTTCAAATCTGAACTTTCTTCCCACAAGACCTTGGTACGATCGTGACTTCGAGGCATATTAGTGGGAAGTCGTCGTCTAATATTCTTCTCTTAACATCTACAACACTATTTCCATGTCATCTTCCCACAACTAGATTGTACGATCATAATATCAATGTATGATCGTGGGAAGCTTTCATCTGTTCAACACCTGAGAGTCCATCCTCTGATTTATGCTACGATCACTTGGTACAACCGTGGTCAGATCCCACGGTCATGAAATGGTTCATCTGATTCCTTTTAAGTACAAAAATCAACACTTCACTTCTATGGATCGGTTTGACCTGCAAATACCCAAAAGCACATGATATCCACATAAAGGTACCTTCGCACTTGCAAATATCCATCGTTTTAAGCGTCGAAAATGTCGTAAGTTCATGACACATCAACACCCTCAACTTAGATCATTTGTATGTCCTCAGGCAAACAAAACACAACTAAACTACAATGACACTTAACCAAGAGAAAAACCAAGAGTACTACAGCAGTCAGATTTACACAAAAAACATTTTAAGCACGCATTAACCAATGGCATGTTCAACATCCCCCAATACCACCAGAACAAATGTTTGTGTGCACACAAACCACTCACCATAACACAATAGGATCAAGAAATGGCATTACATTATTAACAGACAACCCAACACTAAAACCGATGAAACTACCAGAACAAGAAGCAAACTACAATACAAGCCCTACACCCTCATAACAAATAAATCCCTAACACTCATCATATGCAACAAATATCAAGACCGGTACTGAAACGAATCTCTCATTCTCTCAAAGAAGTCAGGCAGTGTGTGTTTGATACTATTATTTTTTTCAGATAGTCAAATTAGGATCACTATAGGACTTTTATTTTCTTGTAATGTAGGCTTGGGGACGGGTATGGTACATATGGATAAAGTGACTAACTGTTTTTTTAACCATACTACTTTTGGCTCCACTTTCCTACTTTCGTTATTTTCATCCCTTTTTCAACTTTTCAAACCCTGGGTGTATTTTCTTCTTATTCTCTCTTTCTTTTGTTTTCTTTTCTTCTTCTATTTTTTTTGTTTTTCACATAATACCAAACCCGCATCCCTTTTCTTTTCCTTTACTAACTTTTTCTTCATACCCATGACTACTACGTACCCCTATATAGCCACCCTCAACTTAGGCAATTTGCCTGAGTTGAGGTACACGATGTCCAAGGAGGGATCAGGGACAAAATAGGTTCATTGTAATTTAAAGTTGGGAAAGTGAATCAGTCAATGAAGGAAGTTGGTCTGTTCAGGCTCAAATAACGGGATCAAGGGATATTACTTTTTTATTTGGTAGGCTTTTAATGGACTTATTGAATAATGACCTATGATACTTTCCTAAACTCCTATCCTACGACTTTAGCAAGACTAACTGGGTAAGTTCTAGATCACACACACATGCTGACAAGGTAATACCTTACACTCACTTGGCTCAAGGCTACACACAGTTGCTACCTATTCGGTTCATGCACAGTTATGCTACAGTTATCATGTCCATAATTCTAATGCCATGACGAGATCCAAACATTGGTCACAATTTAGGTCGACACATAAAATAGCAAACTAACACAAATAAATTTCTGGAGGGGTATCATTAAAACATTCAAAATTTTGGCATGCCTCCTTTTATTCTGACTGCGCCAAGTTCTCATACTTATATTCTAGTTGCACACATAACAGAGAAACATTACAAAAAAAACAAAATAAAAACACCTAAATATGCCAGTTCTAACTAGATAATGTAGCTGAGGAAAAAGAAACATAGCAACAAAAACCCTCGGTTGTGGTACACCTTACCTTAGAAATCATACAATGTCCACCACTACACAAAAATATAGATAAAATGTTTAACTAAGGTAAGAGATATACCTGTGGTGCACTAGATGCCTGTCGTACTCTGATCATCTAGGGTCACAGATGGGACCCCTCTAACCTCCTAAGCTCTAGTGGCCTCGGCTATGGCCAAGGCACTCTCAGTCAAGTAGGCACCGGCAGTGGCCAGTGCCCTCAATGATGTCACAGGGGAAATATCTGCACCCCTTCCACTATGAAAAACCACCTCAATAGTAGGTGGGGTCTCAACACCCTACAAAATCCACACCTTAGAGGTCTGCTCACTCACCTTCTCTTTCCTCTTATTGTTATGTTTATCTTTCTTCTTCTCTTCCTTGTTCATCCTTTTTCTCTTTATTTTAGGAAGTAAATCACTGCCAGTCTTCTCCGTAGCATTAACGGCTTCCATATCCTTGACCTTACCTACTGGTGCCCAACTATAAAAGTTCAGCACCATCGAATCCACATTAATCACAAAATCGTCCAAAGACAGGATCGATGGAGGTAGAAGTGGAACAACCTACACAGTTTTCTCGGTTAGCTCAGAGCTTTAACCCTACCTCCAATTTCTTATTTTGGGCATCATACAAAGCTTGATTTCTCAAGAGCTTTTCTAGAAGAATAGTCGAGATCCATGTGTAGCCTCCGAGTACTGACTGAATGACACTCGAGAATGCTCTGGGCTGCTGGGTAGTAGAGGAGGTAGTAGCATCAACCTCATAAGCTGGTATATCAGTACCAAGGGCATTTCCATATATATCCAGTAAAGGTACATCTGGCAATGGACCCCGGGCTGGAGCCGCCGAGTTTCTCAAATATTTAATCAAATCAATATTTGCACTCTTTGTAGGCCAGATAAATCTGTCAACCGCTGGAATAAATGGTACCTGTGAATTCTACAGTAGTTGAGTAATCAAACACGGGAATGGTCGAGTAGTGCTAAACTGAAGCACCTTATCTCGAATCTCTTCCGCAATGATCCATAGAATTCTTAGCTCTAACTCTACCATGAATGCTACTACTAGGCCAACATTGATTGCACAAAGTGTGATATTATTTGCTGTAGGTGTAATTCAATGCTGTAAAATAGACCACCAAGCCTTGATAGTGATATTCAAGGTGTGCTTATATATGGTCGACCCGTTGACCCAAACTGGTCGCCCCTCAGCCTCTGTACTGTTGTCCGCCAACCACTTGTAGTGCATAAGCTTGTCATTCATACTCAATTTCTTCACGTTTCTCAAATTCATCATCTAGATGCCATACTCCGGAGTCTCTTTAGTTAGCTCAAAAGTGTTTCTAAACAAGGCTTGAGCGATAGCCTTGACAAAAATGTCTATCTCTTTGCCCCGCACTAGTATCATGTCCAAATAGGGCTACTTCCTCATGTCTTTTTCTTTGCCAAAGGGATTCATGTTCTTGACCATTACCGTATAATTAGCATAGAATTCCCTCACCATGTCTGGGTTGTTTCTTTGGAGTGATCTAGTTATCGATCCAACTCATACTTCTCAAACACCTGAATCAACTCCAAAACTTTCTGTAGTGACTCAGGCATGATATGGGGTACTTCTTCAATGTTATTCTTTTTGTTCCATCTTTTCTTCAGGGAAACCCCATCAATATAGTAGTCTCAGGAGTTTGGTACACTTTATCGCCCTGGGTCTCCACCCCTTTGAGGTTGAGTTGCAGAAGCAGCACTATCAGACAATTCCAGATTAGCTCTTTCGGAACCATCCAAGATTCTTCCTCCTCAGAGGAACTCTTTTCATCATTAGCTCTAGGCTCACCGCCATCTGGGTTTGAGTTTTGACCTCCCTCTTAAAATTAGGGAAGTTCAATAGGGGTAGCTGCGGGCACCAATGCAGTAGATATAGTCACCATGGCCTTATCTTTTTTAAGTTCCTTAGCTTTGGACTTAGTGGTCTGAGGTTTATGTTGATCATCCGAAGCATTTGAGGTGTGTTGTTGGATTCTCGGTTCTTTGAGAACTCCTTTTGCATCTGCTTAAGTGTCTTAGGATCGATAGTACATGTACGACCAAGAGTTAGTCCCAAAAAAAATAAATCAAAATAGTGTGTAGTTATTCAAACAGACGAGCCTTCATATGACCGTGGTGTGAAGGTATGATCGTACCTTTGATTGTAGGAAGTCCCTTCCAAGAACACTGAGGGTTGTCACATCAGATGACTACAGACCATGATCATACCATGATAGGACAATCGTGGGATGTGTTTGTCTGATGAACTCCTGCAACTTAAAAAATTGGCACCCAAAACGATCCAACCTATGATCATACAATGAAACCACAATCATGGGTTGTGTTTTGGAATGTGGACTGATACTTATCAATTCAAACTTTAATTCTTTAACCCTAATTTGACCCGATGTCCTATCTTAAGGTTCCCCCGAGCTACAGAATAAAAGGGTACTCAGACTTTCCCTGATCTATACTCATTCACATGAGCAACCACTCATAGTGTATTAATCCATTTTAAACCATCATATTGGTGCCCTAACTCAAACTACTGCCACTTGGAACATTTAAAAGGTTATGTACATTGTTATCCTTCTCTTATTTCCAATATTATAACAGAAATTAACCACAAGTGTTCAATATACTTACTTGCAATGAACTTGAGTTGAAAACTTATTCTAACACGTGAGGGAGCAGGTGTAATCACACCAGATATAGGAGGAATTCACGTATTTTAGCCTTTTAATAAAGCACTATAGGGTGAAATTTTATTTGAATGAAGAATAAAGAGTATCGGGTCAAGGGTATAGGGTTTAACAAATTCAAAACCATTTAGATCGAGTTTCATTTAAATAGTTGGACCCAACAGACAACTCGTACCCACGATCGTGGAATCAATCCATGATCGTGGTATGTGGTCAAACTAGGAGCTTTTAGAAAACTTACCTAGGAACCTACGAAACTTAAGGACTATCATAACATGTTGCCACGATCCTTCCTTAAATCATAGGTTCTATCTCCTGGATGTTGATTTTCAGGAGTTTAACTAGATGATTAATACCATGATCATGGTAACCAATAGTAGGATAACTCCTACAACACATCCCTCTGGACTTAATGCAGACGACTGAACCTACGATCCTTGGACCATCACACGGTCATGCTACCCTTTTGTGGGTTTAGTACTGATTCCAGTTCCTTGGTTTCTTTTTTGCAAAGTCCCTGCACAAGTAACACACATTACCCTATAAAATAGAAAGTACAAAATCCTTGGGTTGACTCCCAAGCAGCACTTGATTTAATGTAGCGGCATGACGTGGCTAGTTTGGTTACTCAGACTTTACCAAAACTAGCCCATGGTTTACCTCCCATGAAGCACTTGATTTAACGTTGTGGCATGACTTGAGTGTGCTTGACTTCTCAAGTACTAGCTAGATCCACTTCATATATCAGTTTCACCTCTTAAACCTCACCGAGATAGTGTTTCACCCTTTGGCCATTCACTTTAAACCATCTTTATTTTCAAGTTCAATTGCGCTATAAGGAAACACTGTCACTACTCTATACGACCCTTTCCATCTTGTCTTTGACTTACCTTGAAATAACTTCAGCCTTGAATTAAATAGTAATACCATATCGCTAGTGGTGAATTCCCCTCTCTCAATCTTGTGATCATGGTACAATTTCATCTTCTCTTTGTACAAGGCTGAGCACTCATAAGCGTTGAGATGGAATTCATCCATCAAATATTCTAGTCTCAACTTAGTCACATTACTCCACTCTAGATTCAGCCTCTTTAGTGACTACAATGCCTTATGTTCAAGTTCGACATGCAAATGACATGCTTTACCATACACAAGGTGATATGCAGAGATACTAATAGGGGTGTTGAATGTTGTCCGGTAAGCCCATAATGCATCATCCAACTTCCTAGCCCAGTCCGTCCGATTGGCATTCATACTTTTTGCCAAAATAGATTTGATCTCATGATTGGAGACCTCAACTTGCCGGCTTATCTGTGGATGCTAAGGTGTTTCACCTTATGTTTCACATAATATTTCTCAATCAAGGATTTGAATAAACGATTACAAAAGTGTGAGCCTCCATAACTAATAATAGCCCGTGGTGTCCTAAATCTTGAGAATATATTCTTCCTCAAAAAGGCTTGATGCTCTTACCTTAGTTGGTGGGAAGTGCAACTGCCTCCACCATTTCAAAACATAGTCAACAACCACTAAAATATACTCCAGACCATGTAAGCTCATAAAGGGTCCTATGAAGTCAATACCCCATACATCAAACAACTCAAGCTCAAGGATAGCGGTCATATGAAGCTCTTGCCTTCGTGAGAAATTTCCTTGTCATTTGCATTTGTTGTAATCCCTTGCGTTGTCATGTGCATCTTTGTGAATGGTAGGATAATAGTATTTACATTACAAGATTTTGTGCAAAGTATGAGCACCACTATGATAACCCCCAACTAGTGATGAATGACATTCCTCTCAGATACTCATCATTCTAACCTCATGAATACATCTTTTAACACCCCAGACATTTTTGAACCTATGACTTAACATTTATGGAATTATTTAAACATGAGATGGTTGGTGTATTACATATTAATTTTAGTGGGCTGAATTAGTCTTGTGCTAATGGGCTCAAATGAGGCCCAAAAATTAACAAGAAAGACATGGCCCAAATGGAGAAAGGACTCATTCTTAAGTTGACCAAGTAAACATAACATTTATGACCAAAGAGGGGCGAAGGAAAAAAATCATATTTTATTCAACAAAACACACATGTTCCATTCTAGAATTTTACACAATATATTTCTCTCTTCTCTCAAACCTTAAGCAACCATTCCTTTGGACACGATCATCCTCTTGAAAGCTTTGGTGAGTATTTAATCTTATGGTTTAAGATATTATATTCATGATAGGGTGTGTAAATCATGTCATTTATGTTGACAAAGTGCTAAACAGTCTACGATGTGTAAAACAGTCTATTATTGCTTAATCGGTAAAGGGTTTTGCTTCTAAACTTGAAGGGAGAATTATGGTATTGAAGGAAGTGAGTTTGATGGATTAAATTTCAACAAGTATGATGTGTTTATGTCCTTAAATTTCTTTCTCTTTGTGTATAACATTTGGAATTGTTGTTGTGAAATTGTGCATGAAATTGGTGGCGTATTGAAAGGAAAATGTAGTTTTGAGATGTTCATGTGTGTTGTGAAACCATGATTGTTAGTTGGAATCCAAGTTAACCTAAAATATGAAAAGGAATCTTACTTATGGCCATGGACCATTTATTACAAAAAAAGACCCAAAAGAGACCCATTTTGACCAAATCGGGCATCCGTCTTCATGGATGGGGCACCTGCGGGCGCAGATGCCAATGCAGGTGGCCCTAGAAAAGGCCAATGGGCACCTGCGGCCACAACTCACCCACCTACGGGCCCAGGTGGATTCTCAGGTCCCTCCAAAACTTCATTTCGATTGTTTTTGCTTCTCTTTGACCCCCCCAAGGCCCCTATACCCTTTTTGGATGCAATTATAAACTTATGGTACAATTTGAATGGCCCTAAGGGGTAGTCTGGAGTCATTTTGAATTGTATCAATTTTGAATTATTGCTTTATGTGTTATGGTGAAAGGTATTGAGATGACTTGATGGAGTAAATGTGACGTGGTGTTAATGAGGAAGTGTAAAGTATAAACTTGGTGTAAAATGTTATTGGTTTATGATGTCTTGGTTGATGTGTGGCATGTTGTGGTGTTGTTGGTATGGTAATGTAGTGAATTGTAGTGTGAAGGGTGAAATGACGTTATATGTCAGTCATGTAGCTCATTGTCGTCTTATGAACTTGTAATGTAATTAGTTGTTAAAGCGAGCTCCGTTATGTACTTGTGTTGTAGAGTAACACGTAAGGAAGGAGCTGGATTATTGTATTCACATATAGGATTGTGTATTCATATTGGGCAGATAAGGTATGTAAGGTTACTCTTTCCGTATCCTTTGACAGCATCTCTTGTTCTCATTGTTACCGACTTTTTCTCATTTCAAAATGTCTCAAAGTATCTCATTTCTAGTTGTCATATGTTGTTATTCACGTGTCTCTTATTCATTGACAGAAGTTCCAAAGCTCCCATAATGTTATGACCACCAAAAGAACTATATCAAAGAAAGAAATGATGTAAAGAGAATCTGTGTATTCTTGGGTGGTATCCCAGGGTTAAAGGAACACCTAGCATGGGTCGATCCCAATATCACGGGTGGTATCCCAGGGGTGAAAATAAAGGCCTCACATGGTTCGATCCCTATTTGTGTATTTATGAGAACCGTATCCCAGGGGTTAAAATACCTAGAATGGGTCATCCTCTTTTACCTCTGATCAGTTGGTCATTTGTTTATCATATGCTTTACCATTTCTTAATTCAAAGAAGGGGAAAGGAAAGTAATGAATGTAATGTACATGGTTCCACACATACAGAACGGAGGTTTATCTATATTGACTATTCATTTGTATTTGATTCCATTAAAGTTCCTATGTTTCATGCAGTTTCTTATAGCCTTACATACTCAGTACATTCTTCATACTGACGTCCCTTGGGGGACTTACCTTACTTGCTGCAGGTACAGGAGCTAGTAGACCTCCACAGTAGGATACAGGTCATCTGCCGACTGTTGGTGAGCTCCAGGTTGATTTGGGGCTTTCCGAGTCACATGTGTACATTTGTTTTGGTACTATGTAAATGTTGTATAAAGTGGGGACTTATCCCGACTTTAGGTTGGTTTTGTATCTGTTAGAGGCATTGTAGATGGTGTAATACGAATGAAGGAATGTATGTCCATTTTGACTTGATGGCCCCAACGGCCATGTTTCATATCTATTGAATGTTTCTCCATGACTTCCGCCATTGGTATCTTGTATATATATATGATAGAATGTTGTTCATTTAGCGACATGCATATGAGTGTACATGAATAAAGGTTGGTTCTCTCGAGCCTCAATGGCTTTGGGTGCCAGTCCGCCTCAATGAGATTTGGGGTGTGACAAAAGTGGTATCCGAGCAGGTCATCCTAGGGTGTCTACAAAGCCGAGTCTGAGTAGAGTCTTCCTTATGGATGTGTTGTACACGACATTTATAAGTAGGAGGCTACGGGACATTTAGGATTTGTTTCTTTTCTTAATTACTTAGAGCAATAGAGCCAAATTTGTAGGTGGAATCATATCTGACCATTGAAATTGGTTTTATTTGTTATAGTAAATGCCGATTACAACACGAGATAGGGGCAAAGGTAAGAAGGTAGACATGCTAGCCAGAGAAGGAACTAGTAAATCACCACCTAACCAATCTAGTCAAGGTGGGGCGGAAACTGAATTTGCATCGCGGGCATCTTCTCGTCTCCCATTTCCAGGGGGGCCACAAAGGAGAGAAGTATCCCTGGAACCACCTGTTAATGCTACTGAGCAGGATCTAAGAAATGCGGTGCAAATGTTGACTCGTATAGTTGCTGCACAAAATCAAGGACACGTTGGTCCAACTACAAGTAATGATGGTGCGGATAGGGCAGTTAGTCGAAGGACACAGGATTTTCTGAAATTAGACCCTCCCACGTTCACCGGTTCAGATCTGAATGCAGACCCACAGGGCTTTATGGACCAAATTCAAAGGGCTATAGATGTTATGCACCTATCTGGTGTAGAAACAGTTGAGCTTGTAGCCTGTAAATTAAAACGAAAGGCTATATTGTGGTACGAAGATTGGAAACGATCAAGGGGTGTTGGTGCACTTCCAGCTAGTTGGGAGAAATTCAAGGTGGAATTCCTTGATCATTACCTTCCCTATGAGATCTGAGAGGCTCATCCAGACCAATTTCTGAATGTTCATCAAGGGAATATGAGTGTCAGAAAGTACAGTCTTCGATTTAACTCTTTGGCTCGATATGCTCCTAATATAGTAGCCACTATGGACGACAGAGTCCATCGGTATGTGGATAGATTGGATTCGTACTTTGTGAGGGATTGTACTATTGCTGCGTTGAATAGAGATATGGATATATCCAGGATACAAGCTTTTGCGCAGAAAATGGAGGATCAGAGGCAAAGGAGAAGAGTGCAAGAATTTGAAAGAGGGTCGTCAAAGAGAGCTAGACCTATGGGACAGTTCATGGTGTTCAAAGGAAAATTTAGGCCTCGGGTTTTTAATAGACCGCCTAGACCATCATTTTTCTATCCTACAACAGGCACTCAATCTCAATTTCGAGGGTTTAGAGGCAGTCAAGACGGGCAAAGTAGTGGGGTCTGAGGTTCACAGACAAAAGGGTTTTCTCGTCAACCATTTCAGCACTACAGAAGGTTTTATTTTGGTGAATGCCGACTTGGGAAAAATGTTTGCTTTTGGTGTGGTATGATGGGATGCATAATGAGAGAATGCCCACGAAGAGGCTTGGGTAGTATAGTGCGACCTACGGGATCAGCCATTGCATCATCATCATTGATTCCTTCCTTAGGCCGAGGTGTGCAGCCTGCTGTTCATGACAGAGGTGCTAGAGGAGCAACCAATTCTAGTGGAGAACAGAACCGTACCTATGCTCTAGCGTATCAGCAGAGTTTGAAGGCTTCTCCTGATGTAATGACAGGTACATTATCCGTCTTTTCACATAATGTATATCCATTGATTGATACGGGTTCTACCCTGTCATATGTTACTCCATTGATTGCTGAAAAATTTGAAAGAACACCGGAATTACTAGTCAAGCCATTTGAAGTATCTACACCAGTTGGTGAATCTATTGTAGCTAAAAGAGTATATCGTAATTGTATAGTGAATGTTTGTGGTTATGATACGTTGGATAATCTTATTGACCTGTAAATGGTAGATTTTTATGTTATAATGGGTATGGATTGGTTGGCTTCTTGTTATGCCACGATAGATTGCCGAGCTAAGAAGGTACATTTTTATTTTCCGCGAAAGGATGTCCTTGAATGGAGGGGTATTGTTCAAGCACCGAGAGGTAAATTTATTTCTTATCTTAAGGCAAGGAAAATGATATCCAAGGGGTACATATGTCATCTAGTAAGAGTGCAAGATACTGATGTGAAGCCACCAACTCTTGAATCGGTTCTAGTGGTAAATGAATTTCTTGATGTATTTTCGGAAGATCTTCCAGGTTTACCTCCAGAATGGGAAGTAGAGTTTGGTATTGATGTGATTCCAGGTACTCAGCTTATCTCTATTCCTCCATATCGAATGGCTCTGACAGAATTGCGGGAATTGAAGGAGCAAATAAAAGAATTGCTGGATAAGGGATTCATAAGGACTAGTATGTCCCCTTGGGGTGCACCAGCGCTATTTGTACGGAAGAAAGATGGCACGTTGAGAATGTGTATTGATTATCAGCAAATGAATAAGGTGACAATCAAGAATAAATATCCCCTCCCCAGAATTGATGATTTGTTTGATCAGTTGCAGGGTGCCAAATGTTTCTCAAAGATTAACCTGAGATCGGGATATCATCAGGTAAGGGCTAGAGAAAAAGATATACCCAAGACAGCTTTCCGAACACGGTATGGTCATTATGAATTTTTGGTTATGTCATTTGGGCTAACAAACGTACCAGCAGTTTTTATGGATTTGATGAATAGGTTGTTCAAGCCATTTTTAGATATGTTCGTGACAGTGTTTATAGATGATATTTTGGTTTATTCAAGATCACAAAAGGACCATGCTAATCACTTACGGTAGGTGTTACAGATTCTTCGTTATCGTAAGCTATATGCGCAGTTATGTAAATGTGAATTTTGGTTAAAATCTGTGGCATTCTTGGGTCATATTGTGTCGGATGAAGGAATAAGGGTTGATAATCAAAATATAGAGGCTGTGAAGAATTGGCCAAGACCTACGATGCCTATAGAGATTCGTAGCTTTCTCAGGTTGGCAGGTTATTATAGAAGATTTGTTGAAGGATTTTCTTCCATTTTAGCTCCTTTGACAAAGCTAACAAACAAGGCAACTAAGTTTCAATGGAACGATGCGTGTGAAAAGAGTTTCCAAGATTTGAAGGATAAATTGACTTCTACACCGGTCTTGGTACTTCCAGAAGGAACAGAAGGGTATGTGCTATATTGTGATGCCTGAGGAGTCGGCTTAGGATGTGTGTTGATGCGGCACGGTAATATAATAGCTTATGCCTCACGACATTTGCCGCCACATGAGAGAAATTATCCAACACATGATCTTGAGCTAGCAGCTGTGATATTTGCTTTAAAGATATGGCGCCACTACTTGTATGGGGTTCATGTTGACATATATTGTAATATCCCGTACATTTCCGACCTTATTTGATGCCTTTGAGACATTTTTACCTTAGTATTAAGTACAAAAAGTATGTATCTTGGATGGTATCGGAGGGTAGGCTAGTATTTGCAAAGACCGAAAAAACTTCAGAGAAGCAGAAAATCTCGCGCCACCCCTTGATTTAGGTGGTGTGGCACGAGCCTCCAGGTTCAGAGGGGCTGCAAATCTCGCGCCACTGCCCTGCTTTGCAGCAGTGGCGCAGGGCTTAAGTGTTTTGACCTTTCCGAGCTCGTTTTGCGACGTAATGCAATGTCGATTCTTCCATGGTTTCTTTTGGTTCTTTGGTGTTTCTTTACTCCTTATTAAGGCTCCAAGTACCTTAATACACTCCTACATGATCAAACCATGAAACACAAGAATTTACCAAAAATGTTCAATTAAGCCATGGACGGCTAGAATGTCTAGTTTTGCGATTGAGGCTACGAAAGGGAATCTCGTGAGTGAATATTGTCGTGACATTATGGAATTATTTAAACATGAGATATATGATGGATTATACATTTAATTTAGTGGGCTAAGCTAATATGTGTTATTGGGCCCAAATTGAGGCCCAAAACAAGGCAAAAATGAAAAGCCCAAAGGAAAATGACCCATTCTTGTTGACTATAGAGACATGGCATTTAATGCCTAATGAAGTGGATAAGGATAACTTATGAGGCTATAAAATACAAGGAAAAATCAGATTTTATTCATTACACACTCTCATAACTTTTTGATATTTTCTCAAACATTTCTCTCTTTGCCAAAACCCTAAGGCAACTATTCCCTTTGAACACTTTGGACAAGATCATCACTTTGCAAGCTTGGGTAAGTATTTATTCTTGTGATTTAGCATATTATATGCATGAAGTATTGTGTAGATCATGATGGTTGTGTTGGAAAGGTTGAATCGGACACTTTTGCCCTTTGGTAAAAGATGTGCCATTTTGTGAATTAAACTTGAAAAGTGACTTGTGGTTTTGATGAAAGTGCATGGTATGGATGAAATACCAACATGTATGGTGTGATTATATTTCTAAACTTGTTATTTTCCATAAGTGTAAATTATGGGATTTTGGCCGATATGTGCTATGAGGTGTATTAAGGTGACTTGATGGATTCTTTGTGATATGGTGTAAATGCTATTGGTTATGATGTTTGGTCAATGATGGCATGTTGTAGTATTTTTGGAATGGTCATGCCGAAATTTCATTGTAAAGGGGGAAATGACGTTATAGACAATTATGTAACTTTTGTCGTCTTTTGCACTTGTAAGGTGGTTAGATGTTGACGTAAACTCCATTATGTACTTGTATTGTAGAGTAAGGGGCTGGATCATTATATTCATTAGGATTGTGGATTCTTATTGAGAGGCTAAGGTATGTAAGGTTATTTTTGTCCGTATCTTTCTATAGCACATATTGCTCCCTTTGCCATTGTACTTGTACCTATGTCGAAATGTTCCAAAGTATCTCATCTCAGGTTGGTTACCTATATATATATATTTATTCATGTGTCTCTTGTACATTGAACATTGTCCCAAAATTCCAATAATGCGATAACCAACAATGTTTCAATTTCATAACTAAAGATTAAAGTATTGTTGTAAAGATAAGTTATGTGTTCTTGGGTGGTATCCCAGGGGTGGAAGGAACACCTAGCATGGGTCGATCCCAATATTACGGGTGGTATCCCAGGGGTGAAATGAAAGCCTAGCATGCGTCGATCCCGATATATATATTGATGAGGACCGTATCCCAGGGGTTAAAATGCCTAGCATGGGTCATCCTCTTTTACCACTGATCAGTTGGTCCCGGGCATGATATGATTATTGTTGATATTGAGATGATAAAGGAAATAAAGAATGTAATGTACATGATTCCACACGTATGGAATGTTGGTTTATCTATATTGTCTATTCTCTTATCTTTGAGTTACTTTGATGTTCTCACTTATTGGTACAGTTTCTTATAGCCTTACATACTCAGTACATTCTTCGTATTGACCCCCTCGGGGGAATTTACCTTACTTGCTGCAGGCACAGGTACTAGTAGGCCTCCACTGTAGGTTGTGGATCATTTGCGGACATTTGGTAAGCTCCAGTTGGTTCGGGGCTTTTCGAGTCTTATATGTACATTTGTTTTGGTCTTGTGTATATGTATAGAGCGGGGTGTGTCCCGACTCTAGGATGGTTTTGGTTGTGCATCTGTAAAGGCTTTGTAGATATTGTGGGTCAAATGAAAGGAGTGTAATGGACATATGTTTTGTCTTGATGAACCTAACGGTCAAGTTTCATATTTCTTCTATTTTTCATAACTTCCACTATTGGCTTCTTATTTCTATTTGTGGTGGTGATGACTATTGCGAGGTCTGTGTATGGGTGTTTAGGGATGAAGATTGGTTCTCTCGGGCCTCATCGGCTTCGGGTGCCATGTCCGTCCCGTTGGAACTCGGGGCATGACAAAAGTGGTATCAGAGCGGGTCGTCCTAAGGGTGTCTACAAAGCTACGTAGAGTCTTACTTATCGATGTGTTGTGCACCACATTTATAAGTAGGAGGCTACGGGACATTTAGGGGTTGTTTCTTTCCTTCATTTCTAGATCGTGCAATAGAGCTATTGGTGTAAGATACCTTCGTATTAAGTACAAAAAGTATGTATCTTGGATGGTATCGGAGGGTAGGCTAGTATTTGCAAAGACCGAAAAAACTTCAGAGAAGCAGAAAATCTCGCGCCACCCCTTGATTTAGGTGGTGTGGCGAGAGCCTCCAGGTTCAGAGGGGCTACAAATCTCGCGCCACTGCCCTGCTTTGCAGCAGTGGCGCAGGGCTCAAGTGTTTTGACCTTTTAGAGCTCGTTTTGCGACGTAATGCAATGTCGATTCTTCCATGGTTTCTTTTGGTTCTTTGGTGTTTCTTTACTCCTTATTAAGGCTCCAAGTACCTTAATACACTCCTACATGATCAAACCATGAAACACAAGAATTTACCAAAAATGTTCAATTGGCTTCTTATTTCTATTTGTGGTGGTGATGACTATTGCGAGGTCTGTGTATGGGTGTTTAGGGATGAAGATTGGTTCTCTCGAGCCTCATCGGCTTCGGGTGCCATGTCCGTCCCGTTGGAACTCGGGGCATGACATATATACTGACCATAAGAGTTTGTAATATATCTTTAAGTAGAAGGACCTAAATCTGAGGTAGCAGAGGTGGCTTGAACTATTAAAAGATTATGATATCGATATCTTATATCATCCGGGAAAAGCATATGTGGTAGCCGATGCATTAAGCCGCAAAGGCCCTAATAGCCAGTTGATGAAAAACCAAGATATAGTCAAGGATTTACATCAACTAGCCAGCTTGGGAGTTCGTCTTCTTGAATCTCCAGACGAAGGGGTTATTGTGCAAAATGCAGCAAAATCTTAATTAGTAGCTGAAGTGAAAGAGAAATAGTATGCGGATCCTATTTTATTTCAGCTGAAGGAGAATGTGCAACAAGGTTTGACGAAGGCATTTAACCTTACAAAGAGGGAGTGCTTCAGTGCCAAAGTAGATTGTGTGTACCGGATGTAGATGAGCTAAGAAGACGAATTATGACAGAGGTACATCATTCACGGTATTCTATTCATCCGGGAGCCGCCAAAATGTATCATGATTTGAAAGAAATGTATTGGTGGGGTAACATGAAGAAGAACATTGCAGAATTTATAGCCCAATGTCCAAATTGTCAACAAGTAAAAGTAGTGCATCAGAAACCTGGAGGTCATATGCAATGTATAAATCTTCCAGTCTGGAAGTGGGACATGATTAATATGGATTTTATCACAGGTTTGCCTCATACACTGTGGAAATTTGATTCCATCTGGGTAATAATTGACAGGCTTACCAAGTCAGCACACTTCCTACCAATCAAGACCACCTATACAGCTGAAGAGTATGCACAGTTGTATGTTAAAGAGATAGTGTGATTACACGGGGTTCTAATCTCTATTATATCAGAAAGAGGAGCCCAACTTACCGCACACTTCTGGAAATCTTTTCAGAAGAGTTTAGGAACCCAAGTGAATTTAAGTACGGCTTTTCATCCTCAGGCATATGGACAAGTAGAACGTACTATCCAAACACTTGAAGATATGCTATGAGCTTGCACATTGAACTTTAAAAGTAGTTGGGATGATCATCTACCTCTTATTGAATTTGCCTACAACAATAGCTATCATTCAAGTATCAAAATGGCACCTTACGAAGCTTTATATGGAAGAAAGTGTCAATCACCAATTGGATGGTTTGAAGCGGGTGAAACTGCCTTATTTGGACTAGACCTTGTTCATCAAGCTATGGAGAAAGTTAAGGTGATAAAACAGCGGCTACAAATGGCTCAAAGTCGACACAAGTCATATGTCGATGTTAGAAGAAGAGGGCTCAAATTTTCCATAGGTGATTGGGTATTCTTAAAAGTGTCACCAATGAAAGGGGTAATGAGATTTGGAAATAAAGGAAAGTTGAGTCCACGTTATATAGGGCCATATGAGATTACCCGAAGATTTGTTCAAGATGAGTATGAATTAGCACTACCCCAAGAACTCTCCACAGTTCATCAAGTATTTCATGTTTCAATGCTTCGAAAGTGCATAGGAGATCCATCTCGTATTGCTTCCATTGAAGATGTTCAAGCTACGGAGGATCTCACCTATGAAGAGATACCTATTACTATTCTGGATCAATAAGTTAAGAGGTTAAGGAATAAATAAGCAGCTTTCGTAAAGGTACTTTGGAGGAATCAACAAGTAGAAGAAGTCACATGGGAAGCCGAGGAAATGATGAAGTCCAAGTACCCGCATTTATTTCAAATGGAAGAAAGAGTTCAAAATGCGGGATTGGAGCAGTAACGAGTAAGTATTTATAAGCATTATGTGTATATATGATAACATAAAGAATGATCCTAGACTTGAATTTGTTTAAATTGTATAATGTTACTAACATTCGAGGACGAATGTTCCTAAGGATGGAAGGATGTAACACCCCGTACATTTTTAAACCTATAACTTAACATTTATGGAATTATTTAAACATGAGATGGTTGGTGTATTACACATTAATTTTAGTGGGCTGAATTAGTCTTGTGCTAATGGGCTCAAATGAGGCCCAAAAATTAACAAGAAAGACATGGCCCAAATGGAGAAATGACCCATTCCTAAGTTGACCAAGTAAACATAACATTTATGACCAAAGTGGGGCGAAGGATGATATTTAAAGGGACTATATAAGGCAAAAAAATCAGATTTTATAAAAAAAAAAAACACATGTCCCATTCTAGAATTTTCCACAAGATATTTCTCTCTTCTATCAAACCCTAAGCAACCATTCCTTTGGACAAGATCATCCTCTTGCAAGATTTGGTAATTATTTAATCTTATGGTTTAAGATATTATATTCATGAGAGGGTGTATAAATCATGTTGGTTATGTTGATAAAGTGTTGAGCAGTCCATGATATGTAAAACAGTTTATTATTGCTTAATCGGTAAAGGGTTTTGCCTTCTGAACTTGAAGGGAGACTTGTGGTATTGAAGGAAGTGAGTTTGATGGATTAAATTTAAACATGTATGATGTGTTTATTTCCCTAACTTTCTTTCTATTTGTGTATAATATTTGGAATTCTTGTTGTGAAATTGTGCATGGAATTGGTGGCGTATTGAAAGGAAAATGTAGTTTTGAGATGTTCATGTGTTTTGGGAAACCATGATTGTTAGTTGGCATACAAGTTAACCTAAAATATTAAAAGTTAAGCTTAATTATGTCCATGGACCATTTATTACAAAAAAGGACCCAAAAGAGACCCATTTTGGCCGAACCGGGCATCCGCCTTCGCGGATGGGGCACCTCCGAGCGCAGATGCCAATGCAGGTGGCCCTGGATAAGGCCAATGGGAACCTGTGGCCATACCTCACCCACCTGTTGGCACAGGGGTCTTAGCAGGTCCCTCCAGAACTTCATTACAATTGTTTTTGCTTCTCTTTGACCCCTCACCCCCACCCCCACGGCCCCTATACCCATTTTGGATGCAATTATAAACTTATGGTACCATTTGAAGGGCACTAAGGGGTAGTACGGAGGCATTTTGAATTGTATAAATTATGAATTATTGTTTTATGTGTTATGGTGAAAGGTATTGAGATGACTTGATGGAGTAAATGTGACGTGGTGTTAATGAGGAAGTGTAAAGTATAAACTTGGTGTAAAATGCTATTGGTTTATGATGTCTTGGTTGATGTGTGGCATGTTATGGTGTTGTTGGTATGGTAATTTAGTGAATTCTATTGTGAAGGGTGAAATGATGTTATATGGCAGTCATGTAGCTCATTGTCGTCTTATGCACTTGTAATGTAATTAGTTGTTAACGTGAGCTCCGTTATGAACTTGTGTTGTAAAGTAACACGTAAGGAAGGAGATGGATTATTGTATTCACATATAGGATTATGTATTCATATTGGGAAGAGAAGGTATGTAAGGTTACTCTTTCCGTATCCTTTGACAGCATCTCTTGTTCTCATTGTTACCTACTTGTTCTCATTTAAAAATATCTCAAAGTATCTCATTTCAAGTTGTCATATGTTGTTATTCACGTGTCTCTTATTTATTGACAGAAGTTCCAAAGCTCCCATAATGTTATGACCACTAAAAGAACTATCTCAAAGAAAGAAATGATATAAAGAGAATCTGTGTATTCTTGGGTGGTATCCCAAGGGTGAAAGGAACACCTAGCATGGGTCGATCCCAATATCATAGGTGGTATCCCAGGGGTTAAAATAAAATCCTAGCATGGGTCGATCCCGATTTGTGTATTTATGAGACCCGTATCCCAGGGGTTAAAATACCTAGCATAGGTCATCCTCTTTTACCACTTATCAGTTGGTCATTTGTTTATCATATGCTTTACAATTTCTTAATGCAAAGAAGGAGAAAGAAAATTAATGAATGTAATGTACATGGTTCCACACATACATAACGGTGGTTTATCTATATTGACTATTCACTTGTATTTGATTCCATTAAAGTTCCTATGTTTCATGTAGTTTATTATAGCCTTACATAATCAGTACATTCTTCATACTGACATCCCTTGGGGGACTTACCTTAGTTGTTGCACGAACAGGAGCTAGTAGACCTCCACAGTAGGATACAGGTTATCTGTCGACTTTTGGTGAGCTCCAGGTTAATTCGGGGCTTTCTGAGTCACATATGTACATTTGTTTTGGTACTATATAAATGTTGTATAAAGTGGGGACTTGTCCCGACTTTAGGTTGGTTATGTATATATTAGAGGCTTTGTAGACGTTGTAAGACGAATGAAGGAATGTATGTCCATTTTGACTTGATGGCCCCAACGACCAAGTTTCATATCTATTGAATGTTTCTCCATGACTTCCGCCATTAGTATCTTGTATCTATATATGATAGAGTGTTGTTCATTTAGTGACATGCATATAAGTGTACATGAATGAAGGTTGGTTCTCTCGAGCCTTAACGACTTCGGGTGCCAGTCCGCCTCAATGGGATTTGGGGTGTGACACATCTCCAAATCAATCCATCTATGTAAATATGGAACAAGTATGGCTTATACCAAAAGAACTTCCACACATTATGCATGAACTTCTTAAGTAGCTGAAACAATAGGTCTTCAGGAACCATATCACTTACCAAATAATTTGCAAAGTCTGAAAACCAAGGAATCAAATTTTGCAATGTGGCTAATACATGCTCATCCAGAAAAGTATCATCAATCTCAAGCTCTTCTTCAGTTTCAGCATGGCCTATTTTTCAAGGCGTGATACGTGGTCTGCCACTTGATTCTCGGTCCCCTTTCAGTCCTTGACCTCAAAGTCAAATTCCTACAACAGTAGTACTTAAGGAATCAACCTAGGTTTCACATCCTTCTTTGCTATAAGGTATCTGAGAGCAGCGTGGTCAATATACACAATCACTTTTGTGCCAAGCAAATAAGATCAAAATTTCTCAAACTAAAACACCACAGCAAGTAACTCTTATTCATCCATGGTGTAATTCTTCTGAGTCAGGTTAAGTGCTTTACTAGAATAGGATATGGGATGTAAGATATCCTCTCGCCTTTGGCCTAGAATTGCACCTAGCGCCATGCCACTAGCATCACCCATAACCTCAAATGGAATAGACCAATTGGGCGACACAATAATAGGAGCTGAAATCAACTTCTATTTTAGACACTCAAATGCCTTCAAACATGCATCATCAAATACAAACTTCACCTCTTTCTCCAACAACTTACACAAAGGATTTGCAATTTTAGAGAAGTCCTTGATTAACCTTTGATAAAATCCAGCATGCTCCAAAAAACTACAAATACCCTTCACAGAAATTGATGGAGGCAATTTTTCAATAACCTCAATATTTGCCTTGTCAACTTCAATCCCCTTCTTTGAAATCTTGTGACCGAGCACTATTCCTTATTGAACTATGAAATTGAACTTCTCCCAATTTAGAACAAAGTTACAATCCTTGCATCTCCTTAAAATATTAGAGTTATGTACCAAGAAATCCTTAAATGAGTCACCAACCATCAAGAAATCATCCATAAATACCTCAATAGTATCCTCAATCATGTCAGAAAAGATGGACATTAGGCAATGCTGAAAGGTTGCAGGTACATTACGTAAACCAAATGACATCCTCTTGAAAGCAAAATTCCTATATGGACAAGTGAAAGTGGTCTTCTCTTGGTATTCATGAGTAATAGAAATCTTATTATAACTTGAATAACCATCCAGAAAATAATGCCATCCTTTGCCACCAAGACGGTCTAACATCTGATCCATGAAAAGCATCAGGAGATGATCCTTCTCAGTCTACTTGTTATAGTCCATGCAAACATGCCAACTAGTGACCGGCCTCATAGGAATAAGCTTATTTTTTTTATTTGGAACCATAGTGATTCCACCCATTTTAGGCACACATTGGACCGGGATTACCCATTTGCTATCTGTAATCGGGTAAACCACTCTCGCATCCAACCACTTGATGATTTATTTCTTAACAACCTCTTGCATAGGCAAATTCAATCTCCATTTATGCTTCATACTTGGCATACAATCAGACTCAAGTTGGATTTTGTGTGTGCAAATTCCAGGCAGAATCTCAATGATATCAGCAATGGACCATCCAATGGCCCTCTTGAACTGCTTCAAAACAGACACCAAAGCCTCAACTTGCCAATCTACCAAATCAGCTGTAATAAAAATTGATAACATATTGTTGGCTCCTAAAAATGCATAACAAAGATGAGATGGAAGAGCTTTGAGCTCCAAAATTAGAGGTTCCTTAATAGAAGGCCTAGCTGGTGGGGTCACTCTATTCTTCAAATCAAGATCTAACTTCTTTGGTGAATAACTTTATGAACCCCTACTATCAAGTTTGCTCACCATCTCATCATAAATCTGAATATCATCACCCTCAAAATTCATAATTGCCACTACAAGGGCCTCAACTTCAATACTCTCTTCAATAAGAGCTACCAAAGCATCCTCATCGACTATAGTATAATAAGAATCACATACATATCCTTTGGATACTTTATGGATTGGCATATATTGAAGGTAACCTATTTGTTATTCAATCAAAACTTTATCTGCCTAGTCCCCATATCAAGCAACGCACGTCCAGTTGTAAGGAATGGTCTCCCCAAATTAATGGAAACCTCAAAGTCAACGTCATAGTCAAGGATGACAACATCATCTAGAAATATGAAGGATTCAACCCTCACCAAAACATCACACAAGATTCCCATTGGCTTTTTCATAGTGTGGTCTACCATGAGAAGTCTCATCGAAGTCAATTTGGGCGACCCTAACTCCCATTGTCTATAAACTGCTAGCGTCAGCAAATTAATGTTACCACCCAAATCACACAAAACTTTTGCAAAGTTGAAACACCCAATAGTGCATGGAATCGTGAATGCTCTAGGATCTTCCTTCTTCTCAACCAAAAATCGAGAGGCGATTGCACTATAATAGTGCACATTATCAATGGACTTAAAACTCACTGTCCTTTTCTTAGTCCCTAACTCTTTCATAAACTTTATGTAACCTGGCATTTTCTCTAGAGCCTCAACTAAAGGGATATTCACCAACAACTCCTTCAGCAAAAAAAAAACTTTTGGTACTTTCCTCTTTAGGTTTATTCTTCAGTCTTTGCGTAAAAGGAGGAGGAGGTCGTGGAATGAGAGTCAACACTTTTGGGACCTCCTTGTCTTTTCTCTTTCTTTCCTTGGCCTCATGTTCATCAACTAGAGTCTTTTCAGGTGAGTTCTCATCCACCATCAAGTCTTCAGATTTTTCCATCTTTTCATCATCGACGATCATTAGTATTACCTCATTCTCAATAATTATAGGCATAGGTGGGTCAGCGGTCATCTTACCACTCCTAGTAATAATAGCCAAGCAATGACCATTATTTTTTGAATTTTGGATGGTGTTGTACGAAAGTATACCTTGTTGACGCTGATTCAATGCGGCGGACATCTGACCAAACTATTGCTTAAGCTGCTTTATCGTGGTAGCATGCCATTCAACCTTTTGATTCATTCCCAAAATATCTTACCTAATCTCCTTAAGGAAGTATTTTATTATCGTTACCTCTTTCACAACTTTCACAAGTATGTCTTCCATCCTTAAATTTCTCTAACTAGCATCTCAATTTCTGGGTGGAACATAGAGGCCACTTTTATCTTTGTAGTAATCCTTTCTTTTACAATCACCATCTTGCTCTCTACTCCTATCTCTATACCCATACCTATTATAATTGTTATTATCATAGTAGTTCCGACCTTGATTCATTTACCTAAAGTTCTAATTGTATTTGTTATACCCTTGGCCCTTGGTTCAAAAACCCACCACATCTATGTCTAGATAATTTGCCTCTTTCTTAGAATCAGACTCATCGTGCCATGGTTCCTTATCAGACTCATCGTTCCATGGTTCCTTACCTTATGAACCAACCAGATTCATCTTTTCTTCCCCTACTGCTGCAAATTAATTAGTAAGCAAACCAATTTTAGTCCTCATCTATGCCACCTCTTGAGCTATTGACTCATCTAATGCTCTTTGCTCTGTGGATGCTCCAATTGTATAAGTGCCTGTAGGCCTATCAGCATCTTGAGTATACCAACCTCGGTTGGTTTTCATGATCCGATCTAGAATCTTAGAAGCGTACTCCCAGCATAGACTCATGAATACCCCACCGGTGATAGTGTCTTCTACTGCCTTGGTTTTTAAATACAAGGCTCTATAGAATATTTCAAGCAATTTTCTACCAGTCATCATGTGATTTGGAACATTCTGCAACTTCTTTTTGAACCTCAACCAAATCTCATATAGTGCCTTTGAATGCAAGTACCTTAAATTATAAATCTCATCTTTCAACTACAACATTCTGGATGGTGGAAAATTTTTATCAAAGAACTGAGTCCTCAAATCATTCCAAGTAGTGATCAATCCATTGGTAACTCTGCCAACCATAATATAGCCTGTCCCATTAGGGAGAAAGGAAATAGTCATAGTCTAATCACCTTTATTCTCACTCCAGGTAGATTATAGGATATGCAAATCCCTACGAAGTTCATTACATGTATATTTTTATCTTCAGTAGAAAGGCCTAGAACACCCCCTTTAAGTTCAGCAAGTATATCATAGCACTAGTGATGTCAAACTTAGTTCCTGGAGGCAATTTCGGTAGGATAATAGCATATATTTCAATCGATTCCAAATAATATAAATCTTCTTCCAGATCCTCATAGTAAGGGAGATACTATTGTTAAGGTTATTGCCCTCTCTACATTCTATGTATTTATCTCTCATCAAGTGTAGCTAGATAATTTGTTTCATCTTGTCTAGCCTTTTCTTCCCTAGCTTCCCGCTTGGCAGCTTCTTGCCTAGCATTCTCCTCAGTTATTAGTCGAGCAGTGATCTACTCTATAGTTTTTTTTCCATCATGCTAATGTGTTGGCTAATTCAATATTTCTACATCATTATGAATGTCGTCGAGAAGGGCTCCTTGATTATGAACACCTTTGTTCACCATCCTTCTATTAGCTCTCAGAGTCCTCTTAAGTTTTGTATCAAGTGGAATTAAGGTATTTCCTTCACTCCAAGTATTGGGCATACACTGGCGTGCGTCCTAAAAACAACAGAAAAGTAAAATTAGGAAACAGAAACCAATAGCCCGATAAACTCAATCAATAAACTGTGTAACTATATTCCCCTGCAATGGTAACAAAATTGATGTCGCCCAAATTACACCTCTAAACAAAGCATAAAGTGATCGTTGATCAAATATAGCACCCAACTAGGTTGGGGTCAATCCCACAGGGAATACGTCAAAATATCAATCAAGATGTATGTCGAGGCAATCAATAACAATCTCAAGAAAAAAAGGGGGGTTTTGTAAATAAAGAATTCAGAAGTAACAATTGTTGATTTTTTGGATTTGTAATCAGAATGACAGTCACTAGGACAGTGTTCCCCAATAACTTATAACTTTGTAGGTTCTTTATTTTTCCAAATCTCTTATGGTGCTCAGCATGTTGAATCGATAGGTTATATATCATCTAATCGACGATGTTATGTTCCTTGTCGATGGCTATCCTCAAGCACAAAGGTTCATGTGTCATAAGTTTTGCATTACTAACCCCTATCTATGATCCCAATTTAGTCTCTCTTGTTTACCAGTTCAATCCTAATTAAATAGAGGTTGGTAGCTCTAAGTCTTGTTGTTGATTCTCTTTTCCTATTCGATTACCCTTGTTAAAGTCCATGGTAGAGATAAGGCAAGTCCTAACGTTGTACACCGTCAGAAATCAATCAATTCGAAGAGAATTAACAATACATCCCTAACCACCATCTTGAGAATAACCTCTTACTACAAACACTACTTCATTGATCTATCATAGTTCCCACAACCCTAGTTTTGGTGTTTAACTACTCATAATTGCAAAAGAACAAGAAGAATTCTTATAAGAAAGCATAATTATGAAATTACAATAATAAGAGGAAAAACTCTAAAATCTCACTTTGATTAAAACCCTAAAAATCGATGTTTGTAATTCCAAGAACAATAATTTTCCTTGAAACCTTAAAAAGTCATAATAATCTTTAAACTAATACAAAAGACCAAATAGGAGAATTTATAGAAAAATAAAACCTATCCTAAACATAACAGGATTTGCTGAGTCGGTTACTTAGACGAGTAAAGGTACGATCGTGGCTTGATTCAACGATTGTCCTTGGTGCTTTTAGGTTTGATATGGACTGTGTAATCTTATAGATCATGTCTGGTATGACACTTAGTACAAACTCATGGCTTTAATGTACGATCGTACTTTCCTCTCGCTCAATCCTCTTACACTTTCAACTTTTGCAAACTTCAAATCTAAACTTCCTTACCACGAGACCTTAGTGTGATCATGACTTCGAGGCATGGTCATGGGAAGCCCTCATCTTATCTTCTTCACTTAATATCTGAAGTACTATTTCTAGGTCCTTTTACCTCGATTGGATTGTACGATTGTATCATCAATGTACGATCGTGGGAAGCTTCATAAGAGTCCATCCTCTGGTTCATGCTACGATCAATTGGTATAACTGTGGTCAGATCCAATAGTCGTGGAATGGTTTTTCTGATGCCCTTTAAGTCTAAAAATCAGCACTTCACTTATTCGGATTTGTTTGACCTGAAAATACCCAAAAACACATCATACCCACATAAAAGTACCTTTGCACTTGCAAATATCCATCATTTTAAGCGATGAAGGTGTTGTATGTTCATGACACATCATTTATTCACATGACTTCTATAGGAAAGAGTTTCAAAGATGTGGCTGATTATGTGAAGAAGCTTGAGGGACTTAAATTGGTTAGTTAGGCTATTGCATTAGCCAAGAAGTCCCGAAATGCGGGTAACTTCAGTGGTTCTTATTCTGGGGGTCATAGCCAGCAGGCTTATTTGGATCTTCCTATTCATTCATCCTTGCCATCCTATGCAGATAGTCATTCGAGGGTTATTCAGTAGCCCTCAGTTGCTAAGGGCCAAGGTGCTTCCTATTCTTTGGCTAATAAACTTTCTCTTGAATGAGGTTGTTAACATTATGGTGCTGCAGAGAACTCCAAGAGAGAGTGTCCTTTGAGGTAGGTATGTAACCAGGTATAGTAGGAGGCCAAGGTTGTGGTCCCAATAGGTAGAGGTAGATGTGGTAACGGTAAGGGTCGTCCAGGGTGGACGGGGTAATAATTAGGGAGGTCTTGGTGGAAACAAAGGTAATAGTAATGCAGGGAAGGGTGGCGTACATCCAGCTAGAGAGATTGCCCAGTTGGATGATAGAGCTCATTATTATGCCTTCCCAGGCAAGGCCAAGGCCGAGGTATCTCACGTTGTTACTGTAGGTACTATTCTCATCTGTGACCGGATGGCTTTTATTTTGTTTGATCTGGGTTCCACTTACTCGTATGTATCTGTTAGATTTAATTTAGCTTTGGATTTGATCTATGAAATACTCAATTCTCTTGTTCATATTTCTACTCTAATTGGAGACTCTTTGGTAGTGACTCATGTTTATCGTGCATGTTCTGTTCTATTCATGGGTTTCCAGACTTGGGTAGATTTGATCATTTTGGATGTGATTTATTTTGACATTATTTTGTTATGACTTGGTCGTCTCCATATCATGTTTTCTTGAACTATAATGCTAAGACAATTACTTTAGCAATGCCTGGAATGGATAGAGACTAGAGTGGGAGGGAGTGTATAAGTCTAAATCAGTGAAAATCATATCTTTTGCTTGGGCCAGAAAGCTAGTTGGGAAGGGGTGTTCAGCCTTTTTGGCTCATCTTTAGGAAGTTAGTGTGGAGTCCCCTTTTATTGAGTCTGTTCCTATGGTTTCTGAGTTTCAAAAAGTATTTCCTACGTATTTGCCTAGTATGCCTCCGGATAGGGATATTGATTTTTATATTGATTTGGAACCGATCACTCGCCTATTTTTTATCCCTCTTTATTGTATGGCTCTGGCAGAGTTGAGGGAGCTCTAAACCCAATTACAGGAACTGTTAGATAAGGGATTTATTTATCCCAGTGTTTCACCTTGGAGTGCTCCTGTGTTATTCATTAAAAAGAAAGATGGTACCATGAGGATGTACATTGATTACAGGAAGTTGAACAAGGTTACCATTAGGAATAAGTATCCATTGCACCATATAGATGATCTTTTTGACCAGTTGTAAGGTCCTTTGGTATTCTCCAAGATTGAATTGAGGTTGGGGTACCATCAGCTGAAAATTTGGCCTGAGGATATACCTAAGATAACTTTCAGGACTCGATATGGGCATTATAATTTCCTAGTGATGACTTTTGGGTTGACCAATGTGTCGGCAGCCTTTTTGAGCTTGATGAACGGTATTTTCAAGTCTTTCTTGGATTCTTTTATGATAGTTTTTATTGATGAAATTTTAGTTTACTCCAAGAGTAAGGAGGAGCATGCAGGTCATCTTCGCATTGTCTTGGGAATTTTGAAGGAGAAGTAGTTATACGCAAAGTTCTTAAAATGCGAGTTTTGATTGTATTTAGTTGCCTTCTTAGAGCTCTATCTTTCCCCAAATTCCAACTAGCGTTGTTCTTTTTCTCTCATAAAAGGGGGATATGGTAGATCCCCAGAAGATTGAGGCAGTTAAGAAATGTGTTCGGCCTAGTTCTGTGACTGAGGTTAGGAGCTTCGTGGGTCTTGCTAGTTACTATTGTAGGTTTGTCAAGAATTGTACTTCTATTGCTACTCACTTGACAAGGTTGACTCAGAAGGAGGTGCTATTTTATGGTTGGATAAGTGTAATGAGAGCTTCAAAAATCTCAAGACACTTTTGACTATAGCTTATATTCTTTCATTGCCGATTGAAGGTAAGAATTTTATTGTATTTTGTGATTCTTCACTCTTGGGTTTGGGTGTTGTGTTGATGTAGGACAGAAATGTCATTGGTTATGCTTTGAGTCAGTTGAAGCCTCATGATAAAAATTACCCAACTTATGACTTGGAGTTGGCAGTGGTGGTGTTTGCCCTTAAGATTTGGAGACACTACTTTTATGGTGTCAAGAGTGAGGTATTCACAGACCATTGTAGCCTGCAGCATGTGTTCACGTAAAGGGACTTGAACTTAAGGAAAAGAATATGGATGGAGTTTTTGAAAAACTATGATGTGACCATCCAGTTTTATCCGCGTAAGGACAACATGGTGGCAGACACATTAAGCCAAAAAGCAGTAAGTATGGGCGGTTTGGCCTGTTTGAGGGTATCAAAGCGACCCTTGGCTAGGTATTTTCAAGCTCTAGAATCTTGGTTTATGCAGTTTGGTGTTTCAGAAAGGGGTGGAGTGTTGGCTAGTATTGAGGTAAAGTCAAACTTCCTTAATGAAATCAATACCAAAAAGTTTGAGGATGGAAATTGAACAAACTCTGAAACTAGATAGTGTGTAGCGCGGCTTCGGACGCCACACTTGATGCGTGTGGAGTATTGTGGTTTTGAAAGAAAATATGTTTTTCTTGGGTTGGCAATTTGATTCAGAATGTGCTTGCCGAAGCTTATGGTTCACAATATTCTATTCATCCAGGTGCAACCAAGATGTACCATGACTTGAGGTAGCTTTATTGGTGGCCTGGTATGAAGAGGGACATAGTGGAGTATGTGTCTAAATGCCACAATTATCAAAAGGTAAAGTATGAGCATCAAAGGCCAGTGGGTTTGCTCCAAAGGTTACCCATTCTCGAGTGGAAATGGGAAAGAATAGTTATGGATTTCGTTGTAAGTCTTCCTAAGACCTTGGGAAAGCAAAACTCTATTTGGTTTATAATTGATAAGCTGACTAAATCAACCCATTTTATTTTGGTTAGAGTGGATTTCATATCTAAGCAATTGGCCAAGATCTACGTTAGGGAGATAGTGAGGCTACATGGGGTGCCTTTTTCTATTATTTCAGAAATAGGTATGCAATTCACTTCCAAATTTTGTGACATATTGCATGAATAGTTGGACAACCAACTCACTTTTAGCACAACTTTTCATCCTCAGACTGATGGAAAGTTGGAGAGGATGATTTAGCACAACTTTGATACTCAAATGTCTCAAAGGCACAACAAATATATCAAAATTTTTGTTAAGGATGGAAAGCACTGCTAAAGGTAAGCCACATAGTAACAAAATAAGACAGTTTTAAAGCAAATCAAAGAAGGTGGGACATTAGAAATTTCTAGGCTAATAAACATCAAAATTTTCAAAAGTTAATTTAAGCCAGACAAAAGTCTTTAAAGCGACCAAGCTAGAACCATGAGACACGAGGGATACCTAACACCTTCCCCTCGATTAATAGAATTCCTTATCTAGATTTCTACTTCATAAACTCATAGTAAAGAGTCAATTCCTTTTGATTGGAGATTCAATAAGGTGACGGAACACCAAAACTTGATTCCAAGTAGAGACTGTAAATAAATAATTCCTTCTCAAAACATCACTTTAATTGGAAAAACCTTTTTTAAACCACTCTTAGCAGGGTAGGGTAAAAAATAGGGGTATGACAACTCCTAAAATCCTTTTCTGTTTCCACTCCAGTTGGTGAGTCAGTCATAGCTAGGCGGGTATACAGAGATTGCCTAGTGTCAGTCCTTCATAAAGTCACCACAGCTGATCTAGTTAAGTTATACATGACAAATTTTGATGTTATTCTTAACATTGATTGGCTACAATCCTGTTATACCTCAGTCAACTATAGAACTAGAGTCATAAAATTTTAGTTTCCAGGTGAGCCTGTCTTAGAGTGGAAGGGTTGTCCTACAATATCTATAGGTAGTTTCATCTCTTACCTTAAGGCAAGAAAAATGATCTCTAAGTGTTTAATTTATCATTTGGTTTGGGATAAAGACTCTAAGTTCGAGACTCCATCTCTTCAGAAAGTATCGATAGTTTGTAAATTTCAAGAGGTCTTTCCTGAGGATATACTCAGAGTCTCTCCTAAGTGCGAGATTAACTTTGAGATAGACTTTTATCCTGATATGTAACCCATATCTATTCCTCCTAACAGAATGGATCTAGTTGTGCTTAAGTAATTGAAAGAGTAGTTGAAAGACCTCTTAGATAAAGGTTTCATCCATCCTAGTATTTCCTCATGGGGTGTTCCAGTACTTGTCGTGCAAAATAAAGATGGTTCTATTAGAATATGTATCGATTACCACTAGTTAAATAAGGTCACAACAGAGAATATGTATCCCATCCCCAGAATTAATGAATTGTTCGATTAGCTTCAGGGTGGTGCCAGCTTTCTCTCTAATATTGACCTTAGATTATCATCATATCAGAGTTAGGGAGTGTGATGTTCAAAAGACGGCCTTAGAAATTTGGTATGCTTAGTATAAATTTGTAGCAATGTTTTTCGGGCTAACGAATGCTCCTGCAGCCTTCATGGACTTGATGAACATTGTATTCAAATAATGCCTGGATATGTTCATCATTGTCTTCATAGATAACATCCTTATCTACTCTAGAAGTTAGAAGTATGCAGATCATCTGAGATTTATCTTTCAAACTCTCAAGGACTGTCAGTTGTTCACTAAGTTTAGCAAGTGCGAGTTTAGGTTGAAATCAGTTACAGTTCTTGACCATGTGGTGTCTAGTAAGGGTTTTTAGGTAGACTCTGAAAAGACTGAGGAAATAAAGAACTGGCCTAGGCCAATTTCTCCATCCGACATCAGGAGCTTTTTTGGTTTAGCTAGTTACTACAGGTTGTTCATTGAAGGTTCTTGTATATTGCTTCTTTGTTGACCAGGTTGACTCGAAAAAAGGTTAATTTTCAGTGTTTTGAGGCTTGTGAGAAGAGCTTTCAGGAGTTAAAGTTTCCACTCACTTCTATGCCAGTTTTTACTCTACTAGAGGGTTCAGACAGTTTAGTAGTTTATTGTGATGCTTCTAGAGTTGGCCTTGGGTGTGTGTTGATGCAGCATGGTAATGTCATTGCATATGTTTCCAAATAACTTAATGTTCATGAGAAGAATTACCTGACTCATGATCTTGAGTTAGCTGCGGTAGTTTTTTCCTTGAAGATCTGGAGACACTATTTGTATAGTGTTTATGTCGATGTGTTCACTGATCATAAGAGCCTTCAGTACGTGTTTGATAAAAAGATTTGAATCTTCGACTGTCGTGACCTAACTAGCTGGATCATGCTGGCACCTACTCTAATCCACGTAGATAGAAAAACCCTCACTAACCATTTGAAAATATATATGGAAGTCAATAAGAAATAATAAAATAATTCATTTATTACAACCAGTTATAAAATTATGAATACAATCAAAAAACCTTTCCCCAAGGAACTAGTCTAAACAGGTACAGGAGCGACTAAGAGGAAGTACAACCATACATAACTTCTACCATGGAACAACAACAGAAGCTGATAGAGATACTTACCGCATAAAACATGAAACACCTACTGATCCTGAAACCAGACTATACCCCAAAAAAGGTATAGCAAGAGTAGTATTAGTACAAACGCCACGTACTGGTAAGCATCATCGGTCGACCCGAATTATATCACATAAATATTACATAAATAACTGGAAAGAAAACATACAATCAAAGATTATTTAGTACAAAAACTTTCGTTATCACCCTTTAGATTTTTATATCCTTATCTTAATCAACCTTAATCACCACTTACCCACTATATCATCAAGTCAGATCTCGTTCCATAATCACTTGTGAGTTCTATGATACTTACCCCCCAAGGTTACTTATCCTTTACGATTCCCAATTAAGACCCTTACAATTACTTAACCCTATTTTACTAGTCCAGTTATACATTACTAAACCTTATTTTACTAGTCGGTTATACATTAACACGCTAGCCCTTTAGATTCATCTAAGCCTATAAGGCACAACTAACAAGACAATAAAGCCCCGACTTCCCGACATCAAATACAATAACTGATAGACCCCCAACCATATACATGTCATAGATATGAGCATGAACTCCTATTGGGTAGTGTTACCTCGGGTTCATAGGCATAACCTTATTCCACCCCTTATGGAGTTTAGTCAATACAAGTACACATGGATAACAAGTCAGCCAAACTATGACCACCAACAAGATTCCAAGTCCACAACTTTGAACAGCTTAACATTACCCTTACCTCAACATAGGTATGTTGTTTAGCCCTTCTCAAACAATACCAACTAATTCACTCAAGTGTAATCAATAAGGACATCAACCAAGTCAATATTACACAAGTAATTAGTCATCCTAGAGTTATACCACAACTAGCAATTAGCCCGAACCACTCAAGGATCCATAAAATCTACAACAATGGTAATTAACATGCATCCCAGTTTACATAAGAAATTACCCTTAACAATTAGCACATAGACCCAGTTCACTCATGTAACCCATATAATAATGATAACACATAGACTCGGTTTACTCAAGGAACCAACATAAACAACAACACATAAACCCCAATTAACTCAATGAACCAAAATAATCAAGAAGACACATAATCTCCGATTCACTCAAGGAACCACTATAATCAAGAAAATACATAATCCTCAGTTCACTCAACGAACCGTCACACACACCTGTACCTTGTACATATATGCTAAGGGTCTTATGGTTGCTACTAGACATGACTTGTAGGGGACGGGCTCTTGTCCATGTATGGTTGCTACTAGACATGACTTGTAGGGGACGGGCTCTTGTCCATGTATCAAATCCTAGAAATTAAGTTTCTGCCAACCTTATACCAACGAAATCCCATAAAGATGTCCAAATATCGGTACACTCCAAAATGATGACAGCTATTACAACAATCACAACAACATTGAAAATAGAACAACACTTGTAAAATTCAACAAGCTTTACATATAAGTTCATTGGATGTGATTGAGACTTAGGATATCAAACAGGCATTCACTTTCCTGGAATATCCATTGTATAAGTAATACTCAGGAATAGTTAACATGCACACATAAAGTAAGTTGGGTTTCAACTATAATTAAACCATCACCTATAATTTGCACATATAACCTGTCCCATAACACACACCCAACTATTCTACCTAACAATTCATATATTACCAATTTCCCATTCTTCTGGTTACCACCATAGATTCTACGGAATCCATCAACACCAACCATCCTTAATTAGGCATTTAATGTGGTTAACCCAAATTTTGGGTACTACATCATTATTAATCATGCAAGGATGAAAAACAATAAGGTAAAAACATAAACTTATGAACAATTTTAGTAGCATAACACAACAGCAGGTTGCCACCTAATTAACCAACTTTTCATCCATTTTATCCATCCAAACACCGTGCTCGAATGCCTAAACATGAAATATCCCATCAATCTACATCATGCTTACGCTTTCTAAGCCAGGTCTTAACTACTCAGTTAAACCTAGCCTACCTGGATGCCAAGAAACTGCTATGGAGGCATGAATACAAGATTTTGGCTCTGTGAAAGTGAATTCTACTGTGAAATCATCGAGAAGCCATGGGTTTTAACCCATTAACATGAAATCCCTTCTCTCCATTGGTCCCACACCTTGAGGTAACCCTAAGAGGGTTTCTAGAGAAAACCTTGTCCTTTTTACAACTAAAGAGGAGAAAAGAGGATTATTAAAATTGGACCTAAGATTTTGGTCCTGTCATCCTGCTAGAGTAGCCAATTGGATGCTATGGCGACACCGCTATAGAAGAAAAATTCCTGCTATAGTAGGATTATGTCAGCCCGACCAAAACTTACAATTTCAAAAATTTTAAGTTGTGTCATCCCATACTAAGTCAAAACCATATTTATAAAATGTTTCATAGCCCACACCTATAACAATGTGTTTTTTAATAATGACGGAACAGGTTATTACATGGACATAGGAGATGATTTGAGCTTCTTAAGGATTATGAAATGAGTGTGCTTTATCATCTAGGCAAGGCCAATGTAGTATTTGATGCTCTTAGCAGGTTGTCCATGGGTAATGTAGCTCATGATGAGGAAGAAAGCAAAGAATTGGCTAAGGTTGTTCATAGTTTCTATAACACCCTGTACATTTTCGAACCTAGTTTATTACCGTAACATTTATGGAATTACTTAAATATGAGATTGTTGGAGTATTACACATTCAATTTGTTGGGCTGAATTAACATGTTCTAATGGGATCAATTTAAGGCCTAAAATTAAGTCACAAGACATGGCCCAAATGGAGAAAATGATCCATTCTACCATTGACCAAGTAAACATAACATATATGACTAAGTGTTTGGCTAAGGATGACCTAGAGGCACTATATAAAGGTACAAAAATCATATTTTTATTCATCACAACACACATGCCATTTCTAGATTTTTCCACAACATTCTCTCATCTCACAAACTCTAAGCAACTATCTCTTTCGACAAGATCACTCTTTTGCAAGCTTTGGTAAGTGTTTAATCTTATGGTTTAATATATTATATGCATCAGAAGGTGTATAAATCATGTTTGTTATGTTGAAAAAGTGTTGAGAAGTCCACTATGTGTGAAACAGTCTATGTTTGCTTAATCGATAAAGGATTTTGCCTTATAAACTTGAAAGTAGACTTGTGGTCTTGAAGGAAGTGGACTTGAAGGATTAAATAGCAACATGTAAGATGTGGTTATGTCCTTAACTTGATTTATCTTTGTGTATAACATTTGGAATTGTTGTTGCTAAATTGTGCATGGAATTGGTGACGTATTGAAAGGAAATTATAGTTTTGGTGATGTTCATGTGTGTTGTGAAACCATGATTGTTCGTTGGAATCCAATTTGACCTAAAATATGAAAAGAGAATCTTAATTATGGCCATGGATCATTTATTCCAAAAAAGGACCCTAAAATGACCCCTGGAGGCTGAAACGGGCACCCGCACTCGTGGACGGGGCACCTACGGGCGCAGATGCCAATGCAGGTGGCCCTAGACAAGGACAGATGGTCACCTACGGCCGCATCTCATACACCTGCGGGTACAGGTTTCTCCATAGCCTAGTACAGAATTTCATTTTGTTTGTTTTTGCTTCTCTTTGACCCCCCCAAGACCCCTATACCCTTCTTAGATGCAATTATCAACTTATGGTATCTTTTGAGTGGATTTAAGGGGTCGTTCGGAGACATGTTAGATTATATCAATTATGGATCGTTGTTAATGTGTTATTGTGAAAGGTATTGAGATGACTTGATGGAGTAATTGTGACGTAGTGTTAATAAGGAAGTGTAAAGGATAAACTTGGTGTGAAATGCAATTGGTTTATGATGTCTTGGTCAATGTGTGGAATTTTGTGGTGGTTTTTTATGGTAATGCATTGAGTTGTATTGTAGAAGGATGAAATGACGCTATATAGGAGTCACGTAGCTCATTATCGTTTTATGCACTTGTAATATATTTAGTTGTTAACGTGAGCTCCGTTATGTACCTGTGTTATAGAGTAACACGTAAGGAAGGAGCTGGATTGTTGTATTCACATATAGGGTTGTGTATTCATATTTGGAAGATATGGTATGTAAGGTTACTCTTTCCGTATACTTTGGCAGCATCTTTTGTTCTCATGGTTACCAACTTGTTCTCATTTCAAAATGTCTCAAAGTATCTCATTTCAGGTTATCATATGTTATTATTCACATGTCTTTTATTCATTGACTGAAGTTCCCAAGCTCCAATAATGTTATGACCATCAAAATAACTATCTCAAAGAAAGAAATGATGTAAAGAAAATCTGTTTATTCTTGTGTGGCATCCCAGGGGTGGAAGGAACACCTAGGATGGGTCAATCCCAATATCATGGGTGGTATCGCAAGGGTTAAAATACCTAGCATGGGTCGATCCCAATAATCACGAGTGGCATCCCAGGGGTGAAAAGAAAATCCTAGCATGGGTCGATCTCGATTTGTGTATTGATGAGGACCGTATCCCAGGGGTTAAAATACCTAGCATGGGTCATCCTCTTTTACCATTGATCAGTTTGTCATTTGTTTATCATATGCTTTTAAAGCAAAGAAGGACGAAGTAAGGTAATGAATGAATAATGAATGAATGAACGTAAAATCAAAGAAAGTAATGAATGTAATGTACATGGTTCCACATATATAGAATAGTGGTTTATCTATATTGTCTATTTACTTATTTTTGATTCCATTGAAGTACTTATGTATCATACAGTTTCTCATATCCTTACATACTCAGTACATTCTTCATACTGATGTCCCTTGGGGGACTTACTTTACTTGCTGCAGGCACAGGTGCTAGTAGACCTCCACAGTAGGCTACGAGTCATCCGCAGACTGTTAGTGAGCTCCAGATTGATTCGGGGCTTTTCGAGTCATTCTGTACAGTTGTTTTGGTATTATATAAAGGATTGCATAAAGCAAGGACTTGTCCTGACTTTAGGTTGGTTATGTCTATGTATCTGTAGAGGCTTGGTAGACATTGTTGAACAAACGAAGGAAATGTAAGGAATGTATGCTTTTGACGTGGTGGCCCTAACAGCCAAGTTTCATATCTATTGAATGTTTTTCCATGACTTCCGTCATTGGCATCTTGTATATATATGTGATAGAGTGTTGTTCATTTAGTGACATGCATATGGGTGTACATGAATGAAGATTGGTTCTATCAGGCCTTAACGGCTTCGGGTGCCAGTCCGCCCCATTGGAATTTGAGGCGTGACAAAGGTGGTATCAGAGCAGGTCGTCCTAAGGGTGTCTACAAAGTTGTGTTTGAGTAGAGTCTTGCTTATGGATATGTTGTACACCACGTTTATAAGTAGGAGGCTACGGGACATTTAGGAGTTGTTTCTTTTCTTTATTTCTTAGATCGTGCGCTAGACCTAAAGTTGCAGGTGGAATTATATCTAACCATTGAAATTGGTTTTCTTTGTTATAGTAAAATGTTGATTACAAGATGGGGTAGGGGCAAAGGTAAGAAGGTAGATATTCTTGCAGGAGAAGGAACGAGTAAATCACCGTTGGACCAAGCTAGTCAAGGTGGGGCTGACACTAAGTTTGCATCGCGGGCTTCTTCTACTTTTTTAGCTCCAAAAGAGCCGAGAAGGAGAGAAGAGCCTGCCGAACCACCTGTTAATGCTACTGAGAGGATCTAAGAAATGTGGTACAAACGTTGACACGTATAGTTTCCACACAGAATCAAGGACAAGTTGGCCCAATGACAAGTAATGATAGTGAGGCTAGGGCAGCTAGCCAAAGGACACAAGATTTTTTGAAATTAGATCCTCCTACATTCACTGGGTCGGATCCTAATGAAGACCCGCAAGATTTTATAGATCAAATCCAAAGGGCTCTGGATGTCATGCATGTATCTGGTGTGTAAATGGTTGATCTTGCAGCTTATAGATTAAAAAGAGAAACTATATTGTGGTATGAAGATTAGAAATGATCGAGGGGTATTGGTGCACTTCCAGCTGGTTGAGAGGAATTCAAAGCGGCATTCCTTGATCATTACCTTCCATATGAGGTTCGAGAAGCTCGTGCGGACCAATTCTTAAATCTTCGCCAAGGAAATATGAGCGTCAGAGAGTATAGTCTTCGATTTAACTCTTTGGCCAGGTATGCTCCAAGTGTGGTAGCTACTATGGCCGACAGAGTTCATCGATACATGGATAGAATGGATCCATACTTGGTTCGGGACTGTACTATTGCTGCTTTGAATAGAGACATGTATATAGCCAGAATACAGGCTTTTGCACAAAAGATGGAGGATCAGAGGGAAAGAAGAAGGGCGCACAAATTTGAAAGAGGGTCGTCAAAGAGGGCTAGACCTATGGGACAGTCCATGGCGTCCCAAGGAGAATCTAGGCCTCAAATTTTTCCTAGACCGCCTAGACCATCATTTTCTTCCCCTACAGCAGGTACTTCATCTCAATTTTGAGGGTTTAGAGGCAACCATTTTGGGCAGAGTATTGGGATTCAAGGTTCATAGACAGAAGGATTTTCTCGTCAGTCGTGTCAGCACTGCGGAAGGTTTCATTTAGGTACATGCTGGTTGGGAATGACTGGTTGCTTTTGGTGTGGTATGTCGGGGCACATGATGAGAGAGTGTCCACAGAGGGGCACGGGTGGTATAGCACGACCTACGGGATCAACCGTTGGATCATCATTATCGGTTCCTCCCCTAGGCAGAGGTGTACAGCCTACTGGTCGTGGTAGAGGTGCCAGAGGAGTAGCTAGTTCTAGTGGTGTCCAGAACCGTACTTATGCTCTAGCGGGTCGGTAGAATTTGGAGGCTTCTCCTGATGTAGTTACAGGTACATTATCCGTCTTTTCACATAATGTATATACACTAATTGATCCGGGATCTACCCTATCATATGTTATTCCATTGATTGCTACAAAATTTGAAAGAACACCCGAATGATTAGTTAAGCCAATTGAAGTATCTACACCAGTTGGTGAATCTATTGTTGCAAAAAAGTATATCGTAATTGTGTAGTAATTGTTTGTGGTCATGATATGTTGGCCGATCTTATTGATCTGGAGATGGTAGATTTTGACGTTATAATGTGTATGGATTGGTTGGCTTCTTGTTATACCACAGTAGAGTGCCGACCTAAAAAGGTACATTTTCATTTTCCACAAAATAATGTTCTTGAATGGAAGGGTAATGTGGGGGTACCGAGAGAAAAAATTATTTCCTATCTTAAGACAAAGAAAATGATATCCAAGGGGTACATATTCCACCTAGTAAGGGTGCGGGATAACGATGTGAAGCCACCAACTCCTCAATCGGTTTTGGTGGTCAATGAATTCCTTGATGTATTTTCTGAAGATCTTCCAGGTTTACCTCCAGAACGGAAAGTGGAGTTTGGTATTGATGTGATTCCAGGCACTCAGCCTATCTCTATTCCTCCGTATAGAATGGCTCCAGCAGAATTGTGAGAATTGAAGGAGCAATTAAAAGACTTGTTGGACAAGGGATTCATAAGGCCTAGTATGTCCCCATGGGGTGCACCAGTATTATTTGTACGGAATAAAGATGGTACGTTGAGAATGTGGATTGACTATCGACAATTGAATAAGGTAATGATCAAGAACAAATATCTTCTCCCCAGAATTGACGATTTGTTTGATTAGTTACAGGGTGCCAAATGTTTTACAAAGATTGACTTGAGATCGGGTTACCATCAAGTCAGGGTTAGAGAAAAAGATATATCCAAGACAGCTTTTCGAACACGATATTGTCACTATGAATTTTTAGTTATACCATTTGGACTAACAAATTCACCAGCAGTTTTTATGGATTTGATGAATAGGGTGTTCAAGCCAATCTTGGATGTATTCGTGACTGTATTTATAGATGATATTTAGGTTTATTCAAGATCACAAGAGGACCATGTTAATCACTTACGGCAGGTGTTACAGATTCTTCGTGATCATAAGTTATATGCCAAGTTCTCTAAATGTGAATTTTGGTTGAAATATGTAGCATTCTTGGGTCACATTGTGTCAGATGAAGGGATAAGGGTTGATATGTAAAACATAGAAGCGGTGAAGAATTGGCCAAGACGTACGGCGCCTACCGAGATTCATAGTTTTCTTGGATTGGCCGGTTATTATAGAAGGTTTGTTGAAGGGTTTTCTTCCATTGCAGCGCCTTTAACAAAGCTAACACACAAGGCAATCAAGTTTCAGTTGAATGATACATGTGAGAAGATTTTCCATGACTTGAAGGAAAAATTAACTTCTACACCTGTGTTGGTACTTCCAGAAGGTAAAGAAGGGTATGCAGTCTATTGTGATGCTTCACGAATTGGCTTGGGATGTGTATTGATGCAGCATGGTAAAGTAATAGCTTATACTTCAAGACAGTTGCGGCCGCATGAGAGGAATTATCCCACACATGACCTTGAGCTAGCAGCTGTGATATTCACCTTAAAGATATGGTGCCATTATTTGTATGGAGTTCATGTTAACATCTACACCGATCATAAGAGTTTGTAATATATCTTTAAGCAGAAGGATTTAAATTTGAGGTAGCGGAGGTGGATTGAACTATTGAAAGACTATGATATTGATATCCTATATCATCCAGGAAAAGCAAATGTGGCAGCCGATGCATTAAGACGCAAGGTACTAGGAGGCACTAGTGGCTAGTTGACGGAAAAGCAAGACCTGGTTAAGGATCTACATCAACTAGCCAGCTTGGGAGTTCATCTTTTTGAATCATCAGATGAAGGGGTTATTGTGCAAAATGCGGCAGAATCTTTATTAATAGCTGAAGTGAAAGAGAAGCAGCATGTGGATCCTATGTTATTGCAGCTGAACGAGAATGTACAACAGGGTCTGACAAAGACATTTGATCTTACGCAAGAGGGAGTACTTCAGTGCCAAAGTAGATTGTGTGTACCGGATATAGATGAACTAAGGAAACGAATTATGAAAGAGATACATCATTCGCGATATTCTATTCATCCGGGAGCCACCAAAATGTACCATGATTTGAAAGAAATGTATTGGTGGGGAAACATGAGGAAGAACATTGCAGAATTTGTAGCTCAATGTCCAAATTATCAACAAGTAAAAGTAGAGCATCAAAAGCCTGGAGGTTATATGCAATGTATAAATCTTTAAGTCTAGAAGTGGGACATGATTAGCATGGATTTCACCACAGGTTTTCCTCGTACACTGCGGAAATTTGATTCCATATGGGTAATAGTTGACAGGCTTACCAAGTCAGCGCATTTCTTACCAGTCAAGACCACTTATACAGCTGAAGATTATGCACGGTTGTATGTTAAAGAGATAGTGCGATTACACGGGATTCCAATCTCTATTATATCAGACAGGGGAGCTCAATTTACTGCACATTTTTGGAGATCTTTTCAGAGAAGTTTTTGAACCCAAGTGAGTTTGAGTACAGCTTTTCATCCTCAGACAGATGGACAAGAAGAACGTACTATCCAAACACTTGAAGATATGTTACGAGCTTGCACGTTGGACTTTAAAGGTAGTTGGGATCATCATCTATCGCTTATTGAATTTGCCTACAACAATAGCTATCATTCAAGTATCAAAATGGCACCTTACGAAGCTTTGTATGGAAGAAAGTGTCAATCACCAATTGGATGGTTTGAAGCGGGTGAAACTGCCTTATTTGGACCAGATCTTGTTCATCAAGCTATGGAGAAATTTAAAGTGATCCAACAATGGCTACAAACGGCCCAAAGTCTACACGTCATATGCTGATGTTAGAAAAAGAGGGCTCAAATTTGCCATAGGTGATTGGGTATTCTTGAAGGTGTCACCGATGAAAGGGGAAATAAGATTTGGAAAGAAAGGAAAGTTGATTCCACGTTATATAGGGCCATATGAAATTATCCAAAGATTTGGGCAAGTTGCGTATGAATTAGCACTACCCCCAGAACTCTCCACAGTTCATCCAGTATTTCATGTTTCGATGCTTCGAAAGTGCATAGGAGATCCATCTCGTATTTCTCCCATGGAAGATGTACAAGTTACGAAGGATCTCACCTATATAGAAATACCTATTGCTATTCTGGATCATCAAGTGAAGAGATTAAGGAACAAAGAAGTAGCTTCCGTAAAAGTGCTTTGGAGAAATCAGCAGGTAGAAGAGATCACGTGGGAAGCCGAGGAAATGATGAAGTCCAAGCACCCGCATTTGTTTCAAACGTAAGAGAAAGTTTAAGATGCGGGATCAGAGCAATAACAAGTAAGTATCAATAAGCATTATGATCCTGGACTTGAATTTAATTAAATTGGATAATGTTACTAACATTCGAGGACGAGTGTTTCTAAAGGGGAAAGGATGTAACATCCCGTACATTTCCGAACCTAGTTGATTACCATAAAATTTATGGAATTATTTAAACATGATATTGTTGGGGTATTACACATTCAATTTTTTGGGCTGAATTTACATGTTCTAATGGGCTCAATTTAAGGCCCAAAATTAAGTCACAAGACATGGCCCAAATGGAGAAAATGATCCATTCTACCATTGAACAAGTAAACATAACATTTATAACTACGTGTTTGGATAAGGATGACCTAGAGGCACTATATAAAGGTACAAAAATCAGATTTTTATTCATCACAACACACATGCCATTTCTAGATTTTTCCACAACATTCTCTCATCTCACAAACTCTAAGCAACTATCTCTTTGGACAAGATCACTCTTTTGCAAGCTTTGGTAAGTGTTTACTCTTATGGTTTTGATATATTATATGCATAATAAGGTGTATAAATCATGTTTGTTATGTTGACAAAGTGTTGAGCTGTCCACTATGTGTGAAACAGTCTATGTTTGCTTAATTGGTAAAGGGTTTTGCCTTATAAACTTGAAAGTGGACTTGTGGTCTTGAAGGAAGTGGACTGAATGGATTAAATAGAAACATGTAAGATGTGTTTATGTCCTTAACTTGCTTTCTCTTTGTGTATAACATTTGGAATTGTTGTTGCAAAATTGTGCATGGAATTGGTGACGTATTGAAAGAAAATTGTAGTTATGGTGATGTTCATGTGTGTTGTGAAACCATGATTGTTTGTTGGAATCCAATTTGACCTAAAATATGAAAATAGAAGCTTAATTATGGCAATGGACCATTTATTGCAAAAAAGGACCCTAAAATGACCCCTAGAGGTTGAAAAGGGCACCCGCCCTCGTGGATGGGGCACCTGCGGGCGCAGATGCCAACGCAGGTGGCCTTGGACAGGGCCAGATGGTCACCTGCGGCTGCATCTCATCCACCTGTGGCCGTAGGTGGCTCCACATCCAGTCCAGAATTTTGTTTTGTTTGTTTTTGCTTCTCTTTGACCCCCCAAGACCCCTATACCCTTCTTGGATGCAATTATCGACTTATGGTACCTTTTAAATGTCTTTAAGGGGTCATTCGGAGGCATTTTGGACTATATAAATTATTTATCATTGTTAATGTGTTATTGTGAAAGGTATTGAGACGACTTGATGGAGTAATTGTGACGTAGTGTTAATAAGAAAGTGTAAAGGATAAACTTAGTGTCAAATGCTATTGGTTTATGATGTCTTGTTCAATGTGTGGAATGTTGTGGTGTTTTTGGTATGGTGATGCAGTGAGTTGTATTGTAGAAGGATGAAATGACGCTATATAGCAGTCACGTAGCTCATTATCATTTTATACACTTGTAATATAGTTAGTTGTTAACGTGAGCTCCGTTATGTACTTGTGTTGTAGAGTAACATGTAAGGAAGGAGCTGGATTATTGTATTCACATATAGGGTTGTGTATTCATATTTGGAAGATATGGTATGTAAGGTTACTCTTTTCGTATACTTTGGCAGCATCTTTTGTTCTCATGGTTACCAACTTGTTCTCATTTCAAAATGTCTCAAAGTATCTCATTTCAGGTTATCATATGTTATTATTCACATGTATTTTATTCATTGACTGAAGTTCCAAATCTCCAATAATGTTATGACATCAAAAGAACTATCTCAAACAAAGAAATGATGTAAAGAGAATCTGTTTATTCTTGGGTGGCATCCCAGGGGTGGAAGGAACACCTAGCATGGGTCAATCACAATATCATGGGTGGCATCCCAGGGGTTAAAATACCTAGCATGGGTCAATCCCAATAATCACGGGTGGCATCCTAGGGGTGAAAAGAAAATCCTAGCATGGTTCCACATATATTGAACGGTGGTTTATTTATATTGTCTATTCACTTGTTTTTTATTCCATTGAAGTACTTATGTATCATACAGTTTCTCATAGCCTTACATACTCAATACATTCTTCATACTGATGTCCCTTGGGGGACTTACTTTACTTGCTGCAGGCACAGGTGCTAGTAGACCTCCACAGTAGGCTACGAGTCATCCGCAGACTGTTGGTGAGCTCCAGATTGGTTCGGGGCTTTCGAGTCATTCTGTACATTTGTTTTGGTATTATATAAAGGATTGCATAAAGTGGGAACTTGTCCCGACTTTAGGTTGGTTATGTCTATGTATCTCTAGAGGCTTTGTTGACGTTGTGGGACAAACGAAGGAAATGTAAGGAATGTATGCTTTTGACGTGGTGGCCCTAACAGCCAAGTTTCATATCTATTGAATGTTTTTTTGATGACTTCCGCCATTGGTATCTTGTATCTATATGTGATAGTGTTGTTCATTTAGTGATATGCATATGGGTGTACATGAATGAAGATTGGTTCTCTCGAGCCTTAACGGCTTTGGGTACCAGTCCGCCCCGATGGAATTCGAGGTGTGACAGTTTTTATCGATTAGGGTTTATCTTGTAGACTCAGCAGATAGTGGTATTATTTTTTAGAATGGTTTGTAGTCTTCTCTTGTGATGGAAATTAAGGCAAAGCAAGATAATGACTCTATTTTGCTTATGTTGAAAGAAATTGTCCATAATAAAAAAGTGAAGGTTTTCTCCCAAGAGGGAGATGGTGTTCTTCGTTTTCAAGGTTTATTGTGTGTTCCAGTCATTATGGTAGATAAAGGATAAATATAGTTTTTTCCTAAATTGGTGATGGTCTGGATGAGGCTCGAGACGCACATTTTATGTTTAATTTCTTCAGTTTCATCTTTTCAAGTTTCCAAAAGGCATAATGCTCGTACCTGTGTGAGTTATATCCAAAGTTTGTGAATATTACCCAAATTCAGTGAAATTCCTCTCTTATTTTGAAAATCATTTACACTTACTTATTTATCTATTTTACTTGTTATTATCTAACTTGATTTGTTTTTTTATTTTAGTAATAGTAAATTATGGCCTACCAATGTCAAGTCAAGAGACAAATCAACAAGTCAAACTAGATGATGATGATGAATGTGAAAAATATGATGAAAAGACTATGGTTCTAGAACAGTTAACAGAAGAGTTGAAAGAATTTTGAGAATTGAGAAAAGCCTAATCTTGAAGAGACTGAAGTGGTTAATCTAGGAGATGTCGGTAAGGTCAAAGAGACCAAAATTAGTGCTCTTCAAACAAAAGCACAGAAAAAAGAACTCATTTGAATGCTTAAGGAGTACATTGACATAAAATAGAGAAAATTTGAATGGTCACTTAATAAAAGAGATGTGTGAACAATTTAAGATACTCACTAGAATTCAACTGATACTCACCAGGAATTCAACTGCATATCGTCCTCAAATTAATGGAGTTGTAGAAGTTACCAACAAGAATATCAAGAACAAATTGAGAATGGTCGATAGTTACCGATCATCGCATAAGATATTGCCTTATGCTTTGTTGGGATACCAGATGATAGTCAAAACTTTTATAAGGGCTACTCCCTATGTATTGGTATATGGAACAAAAATGGTAATACCCATTGAGGTCAAGATACCCTCTTTGAGAATCATCTAGAAATTTAAGCTAAGTAATGCATAATAGGTGCGTACTCATTATGAACAACTCATGTTAATTGATAAGAAAAGGATGAGTGTCATAGGTCATGGTCAATTGTAACAACAAACAATGATTCATGCCTTCAACAAAAGAGTAAGCACATGTGTGTATGCAACTGTACAGTTAGTACTTAAGCATATATTTTTTCACCAGAAAGAATGTAAAGGAAAGTTTTCTCAGAATTTGCAAGGACAATATGTAGTCTACAAGGAGTTATCCAGAGGAGCCTTGATTTTTTTAGCTATGGATGGCAAAGAATGGCCAAAGTCTATCAACTTTGGGGAAATAAAGAGATACTACATCTGAAGATGGTGTTTTCTTTATGCATATTTCATTTAATTGCATTTTTGACTTGTATTTACTTCTATGCTTTGTAGTAGCTTAACAATATTCCCCAATCCTTGTATACAAACTACGTTTGACCTGGATTTTCAAGAAACGAATGCATAGGCGGCCTATGTCACTTCGATCAATGCTTTAGGATATTTGTTTTCCCCTTTATATCTTGAACTACATGATGACTTGAATTCCCAATAAATGGATACATAGGTTGCCTTTGTCTACTTCGATCTCCTTTTTAATTATCTCTATCTTCCAACTATGTTAAAGGAAACTACATTTGACCTGATTGTTACCTCAATGAGATACATGGGTGCCACAATGGCTCATTCATACCCCCTCCAAAGGATTTTCATTTTCTCTATAATTCAAACTGGGGCAAAATTTCCAATAATATCTCAAAAATTCAGGATAAGAAGATCAACAATTTTGAATTTCTTTGGATATTTATCAACAATTTTCAATAAAAATAAAATGATTTTACTAAACTTATCTTGTCAATAATAAGAAGATGAGTTTACTCTAAAAATCCTTTAAGTAGAGCATTACTTTCGTAAAAAGTGATATTGTATTACATCTACCATATCCCAGAAAGTCAAGGGAAGCACCCATAGATAGTAAGGACTTGAAAATGTCAAGACAAAAGTAGACGATTGAAGAAGGACAACACAAATTACCTTCAATAAAACTAAAAAAGTTATGTGGATGGAGAATTATCCCAAGAATGACAAAGGGTCAACAAAGGGCTCTAATCATTCAAGATATCCATTCTATTCTAAAGGAATATAATAGGATCAAATGCCCATTATCGATAAGAAAGGGCCAAGATGGCCAGAAGAAGCAAAATGAGGCAGGCTCCAAAAGACTAACATATTTTCTATGAATGCAGGAAAGGCTTACCAGTGATTATCAAACAAAGAGAAGATAATGAAATCCTTTCCAAATCCCCAAAATGTCATGAACTACAATGAACATATGATTATTTTAATGTAGTATTTATTACCATTCCCTAGAGATGGGATTCGTTCCTTTCTTTATGCTTAAAAGGACCTTCTGTTTGTCTACTCACCCCGATAGAGGATGATATTTGCAAACAAAGCCTTCACTCATGTTATAAACTCTATTTAAACATTTCAAATTTGATTGTAGTCACTATTAAAGTGACACTGTGTCTGCTAATCATTTACTTTGAGTATAGGTATATGCAAAGATGCCAACATGTCAAAATAACAAAGTAAATATGTTGTTTTCTTCAACTTCCATAAGGGCCATGCCGAGAGGGTCATCATTCTTATTTGTCGCAGGTGAGTGGTCACCATGAAAATCATATTTTCCTCTCTGACTGGATCAGAAGAGAATGAAATTCAAAGGGCATCCACATGTTAGGATGATATCCAAAGATGGAGAAAAGTACAGGATCAACCTTAAGATCATAATATTTAGTGTCCCGTCAAGGCCTGTGGAGTCTAGTATTAGAAGGATATTCAAAAGATGCATTAAGATGCACGATCATTGTAAGGACCATCACATTCAATTTTATATTCCCTCATTGAAAGATAGTCATGTTTGAATGCCATTAGATTTACTCTCTTCATGAGGGCCATGTCGTGAGGATCATATCATGAGGGCCATATTGTGAGGACCATGTCATAAGGGACATGTAGTGAGAGCTATGCCTTAAGGTCCATATATATATATATATGCTACCATAAAGATCAAATATTTGTTTCCATCAGTATTGAAAAAACATACAATTGAAGAGGATATCTATAAGATGCGTCGATACGGATGATGCGTGAGATTTACCCGAGGACATATGCAAAATTAGAAATATCCAATCATCAAATAATGTTCAAATATGTGCAAATAATACAAGTGACTGTTGCATTTAACGACTATGAGGGTCGTTGTATTTTACAATTCTAACGACTATTATTTTCAATGAAAAAAGGGTCGTTATATCTCATCACTATGAAACCGTTATGTTCCACTACCATAAGGTCCATCTTGTTTGACTACCGGAGGGTTGTCATGTCTATATTGTGGCAGAAGGCCACTATTTCAAATGACAGAGACTGGAAAAATAGCTATTTCTCTTAGGGAGTCAATATACACAGAAATATTGTAAGGAAACTATTTCACTATGTTGAATTATTTTACTACTAATGATCTCGTTACATATTTTGTCGAGAAAGTGCAAGAGGATGAAAATCTAAACTAAAATCAAAGGTGTCGGCTACGTCAAAAAAGTCGTAGCACAACATGGAACATTTTCTTACCAGCAAACTAAGATATAGTCCAAAGGAGAATATCAAGTTGAGGATTGACTTTAACTTCCATCGAACTTTATTGAAACTCAATTTTTTCCTTCCTTTGCTTTATAAGTTATTGAGCTTTTTCGTAATTGTTTTGCAAGATTAAAGACATTATTCAAGAAAAGTCAATCACAAAACATTTTTTTATATTTTTAAGAATAAACTATATCCATATACTCATAATGTGGATGTATATTTTTTTCAAGACCTTTTAATAATTAATTGGAAAGTGACACTTTGCAAAATTAGTGTCAAATTGATTGAATTTTTATTTTTCTTCAAATATTATTTAAATCAATTAAATTGCAAATTACTGTTTTTTTATTAAAAAAATATGGTGGAAAAATAATTATTTTTGTTATTTAATTCTAGAAAGATCATCAATTAATTAAGAAAATCAAGTTGTCTTAGTCCCTTTTTATTATTTTGTCACGTTCGTAATTTCAATAAGCCAAAGAACCTAGTCATTTAATTCCCAAATCAATTGGACCATTTTCACACCAAATTAATGACCAAAACTGGTAAAAACCCCACCCAACTTCTCAATCCCTAATTATAACCCCTCAAAATACAATACACATACAAAAAAAACCAATGAACAACCAAACAACCACATCTTCAACTTCTACAAGTGCCAAATGATGATCAAACAATTTCCAAACGCACAATTTTCGTCCAATTTCACTCCGTTACTTCTCCCATTTGTACACAACACATGACAAGCACAAAGATTGTAACAAAAGAAGAATCTCGAAATTATGAGGTGTCCCTCCCAATGTTTAAATCTCCAAATTTATGGTGATTTTCTATCTAAATTGTCCGAATTAGTTCCCAAATAGTACATACGTGGCAAAAATCATGTGGATTCTTTGAAATTTCTAATTTTTGAATTTTCCCAATTCAATTTTGACCTATTTAATTCCAAATTCACCCAATTTGGACAACATTTGTACCAATAGTACACTACGTGGTTGATTTTTTGTGGATTAAGATGAATTTCATTTTGAATTTTGAAAAGCCTCAAATTCTATCCTCGATTTCCCTCCCAGTTGAAACCCTAGAGTTTTTCTATAAATCCTTTCCCTATTCTCAAAGTTGAGAACGGATTTGGAATCCTCAAATTTTTGTATTGGAGGGTCTTTTCCTGTTACTACTGACAAATCAAAAAGCCTAAGAAAGTTCTTGTTCAATCCCAAAAGTTTGAACCACTCTCAATCCTGTCATCCCAATTCGCTGCCCTTAAGGAGGTTACCTTCTACCTCTTTATGCTTTATTAAATTCTCAAGCCTGTTATTATGATTTCTCCATCATTTGATTCAAAATATATTGTGCTGAAATTTACACCTTGGTATAGCCTCGTTGTTCTTCGTTTTAGTTTATGGCTTAATCACAAGTCTCAGAATTTTTATCTACTATTATGATGGCTAAGCTTGAGCCAGGTTGTCTTATTTTGACTAGTGTTTTGGTTCAAAATAGTGAGTATGTTTTGTTATGGGTTATGGACAGCCCGATTGTTGTTTATTTTAGGCAAGCTCAATATTTGGCCATAATATTTCCTATTACCTTGAAATGATAAATTATTCTTCTCCTCTTTATTATGAGAATGGTTGAGTAGTTTGGATGAAGTTAAAACGTTTATCTTGCTTAACACGCCATAGCAACTTAATAGTTTGAATAATATTTGATAAGAGTTACTAACTAATCATGGATATTGTAATGAACCTCCTAGTAATTTTCTTATTTTTCTGCATTTTTACCATTTTGTTCATTCCCGTAGCTTGTATATAGCGTTTGTAGTTTACACGGATGGGTGGCTTGGTTCTCGAGGAGTTGGATTGAGTTTTAGTTGAGGATTTTAATTTCAGAGCTTTTAACTTGAAATAGTTTGACTATGGTCTACATTTTTGGAAATGAGCTCGGATGAGCATTTTGACAGTTTCATTAGCTCCAGAAGGTGGATTTTGGTTTAGGGGGTCCTTTGGTTTGGGTTTTGAAGATTTTAGGCACGTGGTTGGATTTTTTGCAAACATTGGAAAGTGTTGCCTTTGGTCAACATTTTGTCTAGACGACCTCCATTATTTGTTTTGTCGATTCTATTAAGTTTATAAGACCATTTCCATTTAGGTACTATATTCAGTACATTCACGTGACTCTGAATGAATCTCGAGGGTCTATCTGGGACTTTTTTTAAAATTGGACCTTGATGGGTTGATGGATTCTGGTGCAGGGATATTTTACCCTCAGCGTTTGTGAAGGATAGGTCGCGCTTGTGAAAGATAAGGTTTATTAGCCTTTGTATTCGCAAAGGATTCTTTGCATTCACAGCGAAGTGTCTATTGAGAACTGGTTCAGGCTCCTCTTTGTATTCATAAAGGGGCCATTGCATTTGTAATGGGACAACTGGGTGCAGTCTCACATTTGTTAAAAGGTCAACACGTTAGTGAAGAAGGGACCCCTGGCATTATATATTTCCCAACTTCGATTTTCAGCTCATTTTTCATGAACTTTGGGACTTTAGTAGCCTAGAAGAAAGTATTTTTGTGGGATTTTAATTGAGAAGTGTTTGAATGAGTTTGTTATACCTTCCTCATGTGTTTCCTATAATTATTATGTGTGGTTTCTGTCTTAATTCCATCAAAACTTGAGCGTACATTCCTAAACTCCCCTTTGATCTTTTGTTGCTTTCTAGGCCATTTTGGACCCCAAATCGAGCCTCGTCTTTTCCCGACTCTTTAGTATGATTTTCTTATCCCGTTGGTGAGATAATTCTGAACAAAATTTCTATTTCTATCGATAGGCCCTAGGGGTTGATTTTTTACCCAATTTCTAATTGGAGTTATGAATTATCAATATGGATATCAGTAGTATCATATTAATATGGAAACAATCTGAGGCCTTACGTAAGGGGAAAACTTCCGTGTGATGGTTCACAATTTATCGTTCGGCCTTCAGGTAGGTTATGACTTCTTATCGTTTAGACTTAGCTCGAGTGGCTAATATATTGTTTAATTTTCTTAATGTATAAGGGTATTATTGGTTAGGAGTAGTTCTTGACTCAAATTCTTAAATTATTGGCCTACGTTGGGACATTAGAGTAATTTTCTTGCTTGAGCCTTAGTTTAGGTGGCTTTCTTAGTTCTAGGCATAGATTAGAAATCCTTAGTTTAGGTTTAGAGTAGAATTTTGTGGTAGAATAGGTTTACCTATGGTTAGTTTATTTTAAATTGTGTTTTATTTCGTATTCTTTTACACTGTAAGGTTGTGAGGTTGGCCCAAGGATTTGTGTGGGATTAGATCCCGATTGGCTATGGCTATGGTATGAAAGGTAAAATTTCACTTTGTGTATACATATTTACATATATCCATACTGGTATTCGTACATCAACACTCATACATTCATATACATAGGTCATGCTACGATTTAGAGGGAAAATACTAATTTTTGGCATTGGTGAAGATTGTACCACTTTTATCACTGACTTTGGCTTTTGAAAAGATTGTACAACTATTAAATTTGATTTGAGGGATGCTTCCGGTCCATTTATTTTTTTACTTTTTTATTGATGAGTCCATGCACGATTTTGGGTTGCCTGAGGAATATATTCAAGGTTTTTACTTTTATTCATTTTTTGACGAGTACTAGGGATTTTTGAGCGAGCCGATCTATCATTCTAGGTTTTACTTTTTTGCATTGGCCACACATCGGATCACATCATTTCATACAACATGGAATCACACACACACACACACACAAGCGAGCCGATCTATCATTCTAGGTTTTACTTTTTTGCATTGGCCACACATCGGATCACATCATTTCATACAACATGGAATCACACACACACACACACACACACACATATATATATATATATACACTATTATTATAATCTTCATTATCTATGTTATGCTTTAGATTGTTGGGCATCTTTTGCATACAATTTTACCTTTTTTTCTATTTATATTGTATATTATCTTCTGAGCTCAATTAGCCTACTATGCCTAGAAAGAACCCATGTGGAGCCTAGTACAAATCCTCCTTACTGATTATTTTGTATAAGAAGTACAAAATATAGAAAGTAAGTACAAGAGGGAGGATAAGTTTCCAGATGCCAAGAGCTCACCACAAATCCAATTAATTGGTGACACCAAGTTTGTGGATGGTTATTTTGTATATTTTGTCTTCCTTTTTTCTCTCAAGTGTCCATTTTGTATATTTTGTATCTATATGTATATATAGTGGCCTGTTATTCCTCTTTTTGCTTTGTTAACGATTCACCTTTTTGTTACTTTCTGCATGCGGCTTTGGGGCTTGGCTTACCTACTAGGGGGTTATAGTAGGTGTCATCATAGCTCAAATTTATATCATGACAGTATGGTATCAGAGCTTTAGATTCACAGATCTTACCGGTATAAGAGCAAGTACCTTATAGAGTCCTGTTGATTAGTGCGATGACATTTGTATCCTATCTTTGGGAGGCTATATAGCATTCTTAGGAAAAAAAAATTCTTTGGACTCATTATCATGCATTCTTATACATACCAGCTTTTAAATATCATTTCTGTCATTCTTTTTAAGATTGATAGGACGAGGTTATCAGCGGGAAAGGTTGAGGATGCTACACCTTTTGTTAGGGCCCTAGTTAGAGGTTGGGATAGGGGTCATCCTAGAGGTCAAGGCCGTGAAAAAGCTACAGCACTAGCTTGAGGTCAGGCTAGGGAACCATCAATAGATCTTGAGATTAAGGATTTGACTTATTGATCAAAGCTTCATGGGCCAACCTGGCTCTAGCAGGATTTGTGGCCATGCTAGTTCTTCAGGACAATATTGGTGATGGTTTTTCCATGTACTCTGAGTTGTTTCCAGGTTAGAAATTTTTTGAAAAATAAAGTTCAGCCCAACCAGTCACATAGGGTGTTCAAGTTTTAGGGGCACAACATACTATTGCAGAACCTCATTTAGAGGTTTTCCCAGTGTTAATTGTCCCTTATCTTATCATAGCCAGGACAGTGATTCCTATAAAGGAGAAGAAAATATTTGACCAGTTTATTAGATTGGGGCCTGCTAGGATTAGTAGTGATCCATAAGAGCAGGCATATGAGTTTCTAGTAAGCTATAAGGAGAGGTTACATAAGCTGGCGCTAGTTAACTCACATAGGGTTAACTATACCACATTTTAAATGGTGGGGCTAGCCAAGTAGTGTTAGAGAGCATATCTTGAGTGTCGTCCAGTTGGTTCACCTCTGATGTCTTGGGCTCAGTTCTTCAAGGCTTTGTTGGGTATATTCCTCACAGTATGATGGTAAAATTGATTAATGAGTTCACAAATCTACAACTTGGTTCTATGACTATCTCTGAGTATGAAATGAGACTCTAAGTGTTGGCTAGGCATGATTCTACAATTCTTCCTATCAAGAACTAAAGAGCACAAAGATTTATCAAGGGGTTGACTTTGCCTCTTTGCGTGGTGATAGAGCATTTAGTATCTACTTGGAGGTACATTTCTTATATAGCTGACCACGTGTGAAATATAAAGTGGATACTTCACAAAGCCTATGGAGGCAATGATAAGAGGCATCACCATCAGGGCAGTTTCAAGGGTTCTCAGTCCAGAGGAAGGGGCTTTCCTTGTAGGGGTCATCACTTTCAAACTAGTAAGCCTATTCAGGCAACACTACATATTATCAAGGGCGGTTATTTAGTTCATAGTGGGTAGAGTAGTCAAAGCTTGGGTCAAACTTCATGGGGTTAACATTCTAGACATTCTAGTTTGGTAAGGTCATTACATCAGGGTAAGCTTGGTAGAGGCTGTTATGAGTATGGTGAGTTGGGGAAATTTTCTAAGGAGTGTCCCAGATTCAGTTATAGCAACTAGTAGGGTTAGTAGGTTTCAATTCTCAAGGCTTCATTACCATCGGCCAGAGTTGGTGTATGGTAGTAGGGATAGTCCCCAGGGTGCAGAGGTGGGTCTCTTCCAGGATGGGCAAATGGTTGTGCTAGTACTTAGTCTAAGAGTGGACGTGGTTATTTTTATAATTTTCTAGGTAGGCTTGAGGCTAAGGCATCAGATGCAGCTATCATAAATATGATCTCTATTTGTCATCAGCCAGCTTCAGTGATATATGATCTTGGGTCTACCTATTCATATGTATTTGCCTATTTTTGTACTTATTTAGATTTTTTCTATGAGTCTTTGTCTATTCCTATAGATAGCTTCTCTCATAGATGATTCTTTAGTAGTTGATTGAGTGTATTAATCTCTTGTTGTGACCATCTTGGGATATGACACCAGGGTAGATCTTGTTATTTAAGACATGGTAGATTTTGATGCAATTCTAGGCATGAATTGGTTATCTTCCTATCATGTTGTCTTGGATTGATTTGCCAAGATCGTGACCTTGGTTGTGCCTGGTATCCCTTGGATTATGTAGAAGGGTGTCGATAGTCACGTGTCAAGAGAGATTATATCGTTTGTGCTGGTGAGGCGGTTGGTAGGGAAGGGGTGTTTAGCTTATCTAGCATATGTTCGTGATACTAGTGTAGACACTCCTTTACTTGAGTCATTTCCCATGGTCAGTCAGTTCACCAATTTGTTTCCAATAGATTTACCTGGTCTTCTGCTCATCATGATAGTAACTTTGGGATTGATATTGAGTCTAATACTGAGACCATTTCGATTAAGCCATATCAAATGGCACTGACAGAGTTGAGGGAGTTAAAGCAGCAGCTTTAGGACTTTTTTGAGTAAGGTTTTATCATGCATAGTATTTCTCTATGAGATGCTCCTATTCTATTTGTAAAGAAGAATGATGGTACCTTATGCATATGTGTTAACTACCGATAGTTGAATAAGATGACTATTAAGAATAAGTAACTCATATCGTATAATGATGACTCGTTTGACCAGCTTTAGAGTGCAGTTATGTTTTCTAAGATAGCCTTGAGGTTAGGCTACCATCAGTTGGGGGTCAAGGCAGTAGACTTTCCTAAGACCACCTTTAGTACTCATTACGACCACTATAAGTTTTTGGTTATGTCTTTTGGCTTACACAATGCGCCGATGGCATTTATGTATTTGATGAATAAACTGTTCAAGCTCTATTGGAGTCATTTGTTATTGTATTCATCGATGACATTGTTGTCTACTCAAAGAGTAGGAAGGAGCATGAACAACATTTGAGAGTTTTGCTCCTGATTTTGAAGGTTCAGCGATTGTATTCCAAGTTCTCCAAGTGTGAGTTCTGGCTTGAGTCCATGGCATTCTTGGGACACATGGTATCGCTGAATAGGATTATGGTGGATCCAAAAAATATTGAGGTAGTTAGTGATTTACTAGTCCCACTTTTCCTAATGTGGATTGGAGTTTAAGCAGGTTGGTAGGTTACTACATGTGGTTTCTGGATTTGATTGTAGCGTCATTGATTAGATTGAATTAGAAGAATGTCCCTTTCTCATGGTCGATGAGTATGAGGTGAGCTTTCTAAAGTTTATTGCCTTATTGACTTCAGCTTTAATTCTGATACTTACTGTTGAGGGCCAAGGGTTTGCCATTTGTTGTAATGCTTATAGAGTGAGTTTAGGTTGTGTGTTGATGTAGCAAGGCCAATCTATTATGTATGCCTCCAGATAACTAAAGGTTCACGAGAGGAAATAACCCACTCACAACATAGAGTTAGCGGTGGTAGTCTTCGCATTGAAGATTTAGAGGCACTATATATATGGGCTTCATTATGTGATCTTCACCAACCATCATAGCCTATAGTGAATCTTTAGCCAGAAGAACCTTAATTTGAGATATCATAGGTTGTTGGAGTTGCTTAAAGACTACGACATTTCGATTCTCTACAATGTGGGAAAGGCAAATGTTGTAGCAGATGCCTTGAGTGAGAAGGCACAAAGCATAGGAAATTTGACATTTCTTGTAGCTGAGGAGAGACTTTTGGCTTCGGACATCCAGTCCTTAGCCAACCGGTTTGTTCAAACTGATATTACTAAGCCTTGGTGGGTTCTTGCTTGTGTAGAGGCTAAATCCATTCTATTGGAGTAGATTCGGGTACAAATTTCAAAGATGAAAAGTAGAGGGTGATTTAGGATAAGGTGTTATGGGGAGAAGATAGGAAGGTGACTTTAGATATGGTGGGTATACTGAGGATTGAGGGTCACATCTGTGTTCCTGGAGGTGTAAACTTGGATAGATTTATTATGGAGGAGTCATGTTGTTGTCGGGACACAATTTATTGAGTCATGTTGGTACCTACTTTAATCCACCAAGAGGTAAACCAAACCATAGCCCGGAACGGCATGTAACGGGCTAACCGGTGGAAGATAAGAAAATAAAGGTTCAATTGAAGTAATAAGTCACGAAAATAGTTATATACATATATATATAAATGCATCTTATACAATAGGGAAATAGGACAAAGTATCAAAATGAATTTCCCATGACCTGGTAAGGTCAGTACAAGAGTCACTAATACAAAAAGAGTACTAGACACTATCAGAAAATACATCATAGTCTATGAAAATACAAATAAGACTATCAAAAATAGCAGAAGGAGAAGGACCAGCTCCGGACTCTAAGAGCTCACCCTTTCTCCGAATAGCAGCACAACCCGAAGATGTTGTCAATAGTGGTGACTTATACTTAGATCTACATCAGGAAAAAAGATACAAAAGTGCAGTATGAGTACCAAAACAATGGGTGCTCAGTAAGCATCATAGGCCGACTGAGCTAAATCACAGTAAAAATAATACATAAAGTGCGAGTATGTAAACCTAAGTCAATAACAACAGGGACAGAAATGGAAATAATAGATTATACTTGGAAAATGTGATAAATGATAAGCAAACAACCCGAAAGCGATAATAAAAGCCCAGAAGGCACAAACAAGAAGAAATAAACCCAACCAAACCCCCATAAGAATGGTGGGTGCAAGCAAAGAGTAACACTAATATAAAGGCAGAATAATAACAATAATGAAAGTAAAATGAGCCAATATGTGATAAGCGTACTTGATACGCATTCCAATAAAAACCACTTGATAGTAAAGAGTTACTGGTCTTTATCAGATTTCAAATCCCAAATCAACATTTGTGAAGGTAATAAAAGTCGGACTCAAATTGGAAATACAGAATTATATCATGATAGTAAATGCCAGACTCAAATGAACTGATAAATAAATAACAATGAGCTAGGTTTCGGACTCGAATCGGAACTACCAAGTAAGCTAAAAGTAGAAAAATTCCAGGAATATAGTCCCACTTAAGTCCAATTAGTCATATGATATTAAAAGTGAAAAAGAGCCACAAACCTACCCAGATAGTCGTTGTTTCCTGTAAATCTTGACCACTGTCGATGGCCTCAACAGCCACTGGTCAGCTGGATCCTAAGGCTGACCAGTCTACCCATCATTTCTCGATTAAGAATTCCCCCCCCCCCCAGCCCTTTGAGAGCTCTAAACCCTAATACTATTAATACATCAAAGAATTTGCCTAGTGTTCCAGAATCACTAAAAATTGGCTCCTATGTCAATTTATTAAAAGCATCTACTATCAATCAGACAGTTGTGCCAGTAGTGGAGCCCATTCCCATAAAGAAGATATCATATAATGATGGAATTCCTAGAATTCAATGGACTGAAGATGACGTTAGTAGGATGAATACCATTGAAATATTACAAGATATGGTTGTTGGGAAGTTATCATATGGTTGGCTAGAAATAGAAGAACTTCGGTCCCAAATCCCAAAATAGTGCATGGTTAAAGGTGAATGCAACATTGGATTATTGTGACATAGACATATTCTCATAAGATTAGTAGGGAGAATTATTTTATTAACATGCTATCCAAAACGTTTATTACTTTTTGGATAAAGAAGGTTACTCCTGTCTAATGAGACCACTGATCTATGATGCTAAATTCAAAGTGGATGAAGATTCAATGAAGGCCTTAGCATGGATCTCATTTCCTGACCTCAAACCCACATTTTTTGTCAAAGAATCCTTATTTTCCATTGACACAGTAGTAGGCAAGCCCCTCCATTTGGATGCAACTACTATTAACAAAACTAGACCCAGTTGTGCTAGGGTCAAGGTGTGGGTGGATCTATTATCAGAGTTTCCTAAGTTCATAGAGATGGAGATTGTTAATCCTAGCTCAAATGAATCTAGATTTTAGAGGATTAATATCCAATATAACTTGGTGCCAAATATTGTAAGGAGTGTAAACTTCAGGGGCATGATGAAGAAGAGTGTAGAGTTCTACATCCGGAGTTGAAACGACAATATCCTACAAAGGATGACAAAGGATAGGAAGAGAAAGTAGAGACAACTGGGACATCTGGTGCACAAATAGAAAGAGAAAGGATGAAGAAGAAGTGGAATCCAACTAGGAGAATGTTTACAATTGATAAAATAGCTGAGGTTATGTTCAATGACAAGGCAGTTACCCCTAGTAAGACACCACAAGCAATGTTTTTGCTACTTTAAATAAGGAGGTTCAAGGGGAGGTGAGCAGCTATGAAGACATGGAAACAACCACACAAATTCAATCCACAGAAGTAGCAACATGTGTAAGGAATTCAATCCCAAAGGAAAGAACTAATCACCAGCAGCAAAGATCAAAAGAAAATCATACATATAAGTCGGAAGGTCAGTAATCATCCACTAAAGAGTGGGTAAATCATGCATTTTCCAACAAGCATAACAAAGGATGGGAATCAGGCCATAATGAATCTACATTATATCATCAATAAGGAAATATTCCAACAGATATCACAAATTCAGAAGTTGTCCAGTAGGCAGAGGAAGCTGGAGGAAAATCAGAATTAGCATGCAATGAGGCAGATACTATAGAGGAAAGTCCTGCAGAATACAAAACACATCAGAGCAGTTAGGAGAAATCTCTAACAAGTTTAGTAGATTTTAGTTCAAGCAGTAAAGAAAATAGCAGGTAGTGAAATACAGAGAAGAAGAAAGCATAGCAAATCAGTGCACAAAGAATTTAACTATTATGGAGATGCCCACAGCAATGTAAGTAGATGATACTCAAATAAGGCTAAACCATATAGAATCCCCCAACAAGGTTTTCACAATATACTCACTCACTCTTTGGAGATAGATGCAACAACAAATGAGAGTGTTGAGGATGAAAAGGGGAGAATGAAGATCAGATTTTCAAAGATGGGGATTTGTCTCCAAGAGTGTTAAGTGTTGTTAAGTCAGCAAGAAAAGGCAAGAGACAAGGCAATGGTGAAGTTTCTATGCCTCTCAGAACTCAACCCAAAAGGAAGGTGGTCAATCAAAAAAGTTCTAAATGTTGAAATCTCTTATATGGAATATAAGGTCTGTAAAGTCACAAAAAGCTTTTCAAAGGGTGAAAATGTTGCACAATTTTCACAAGTTTGCTTTAGTGGCTTTAATGGAACCTTTTCAGCATGTTAGAACAATTAATAGGTACAAATCAAGGTTGAAGATTCTTCATGTGGCTCATAACTATAATGGTAAACTATGGGTTTTTGTTAATCAGGGCTTTGATATAACTGTAGAGAAAGACTCTTAGCATGAAATCACTTTAAAGATCCAAGATTAATACTCTGGTTTCACTTTTTACTCTTTTTAATTTATGCAAAGTGTGATGATCGACTTACAATGGAACTATGGGATGACTTATACACTGTTGCATCTGGAATGAATAATCCATGGTTAATAGGTGGTGACTTCAATATGGTGTTGAATACATAAGAAAAGATTGGAGGGTCTCCAGCTATTGATGTAGATTCTGAAGAGTTTAGGACATTTATAGATTCTTCTGATCTGACTCAAGTCCCTTACAAAGGTAGTTCATTTACATGGTGGAATGGGAGAGATAGAGATGCCTGTATCTTTTAAAGGCTTGAAAGAATTCTGATCAATTCAGAGTTTGAGGATCATTATAATCACTTAGAGGTTGAACACCTCCCTAGGGATAGATTAGATCATACACAGAATGATGATATCTCTTATAAGAGACTTTTCAGGTTTCTTAATTTCTAGACCCATCATGAGGAGTTTAAGAATGTGATTAGGAAAAATTAGGATTCTGGTAGCTCTTATAATCCATTCTTAGACTTTAAAAGAAAGATTAAAAAGGCGAACAAGGAATTGACAGTGTAGAGCAGAAAACTTATGGTGATATATTTCAGCAGTTGATAGTCAGAGAGGATATTGCTAGAATTAAGAAGCAATTATTTAAAGATTTTCCTACTGCATAGAATAGAGTTACCATGCAGAGAACCAAAGCTGAATATACAAGATACTTAAAGTTAAAGGAGAGTTACTGGCAATAAAAGGAAGGCTATGATTGGTTTGTAAATGGGGATAGAAATACCAGATTCTTCCATAGTCTAGTGAAAGGAAGAAGGCATAAACTAAAGCTTATGAAGATTTAGGATGCTTGAGGTAACTGGATAGAAGATGAAAAGAAATAGGCAAAAGAGGCAATAGTCTCTTATCAAGATCAGTTCCGGCAAGATAGTGACACTACTGAGTTTTCCTTGATAGATTATATTCCTAAGATTATAGATGAAGATGAAAATCTTACTCTAAACTCTATGCCAGATGTTGATGAGGTTAAAAAGGCAGTATTTAATTTGAGTGGTGATAGTTCTTCTGGTCCAAATGGACTCACAGGCGAATTTTATCAAACTTGTTCAAAAATACTGGGTTAAGACATTGTAAGAATGGTGCATGGATTTTTTTCTGGTAATTCTCTTCCCAAATCCATTACCCATACTAACTTGGTTCTCATCCCTAAGAAAGCTAATGTTCAAAATTTCTCAGATATGAAACCAATTAGTTTGAGTAATTTCGTCAACAAAATTCTTTCTAGATTTCTTCATGACAGAATGTAAGATTTATTAGCTAAGATTATCTCTCCTAATCAATCTAGATTTGTCAAAGGCAGAAGTATTATTCAGAATGTATTACTGACTCAGGAACTGATTACATATATTAGTAAAAGAGGCAAGCCTGGAAATGTTATTAACAAGTTGGATATGTAAAAGGCCTATGATAGGTTCTCATGGATGTCTCTGATGAAGGTATTGAAGAAAATGGGTTTTTCTTAATCTGGAGGTTAATGTCTAACAATTATTATTCTATGCTAATAAATGGGCAATCTCATGGTTTCTTTCACTCAACCAGGAGAGTGAAGCAAGGGTATCCCCTTTCACCAGATTTATTTATTTTTTCCTTAGAGGTTCTTACAAGAGCTTTAAATTTTCTTTTTGAGGATAACCAATTTTTGAGCTTTGGGATGCCAAAGTGGAGCCCAAATTTAAACCACTTAGCTTATGCTAATGATACAATAATATTTTCTTCTTCTAATGTGTATTTTTTAGAAAAGATTATGACTATTTTTCAAGATTATGAGACTCAGTCACGGTAGAAAGTCAACAAAGAGAAGAGTTTCTAATGAAATATTTGGGTTGTCCTATTACCCACAAGAAGAAGAGGAAAGAAGATTATACAGAGCTTCTGGATAAGGTAAAAGGGAACCTTCAAGCATGGAAGGGCAAAGTGTTTTCCTATGGAGGTAAGGTGGTCCTTCTTACAAGTGTTTTACTAAGTGTTCTTTTATAAATTTTGTCTGCAATTATCCCTACTATCTATGTACAAAAAGAACTTCACAGGATTTTTGCTAAGTTCTTTTGGAGTAACAAAGATACAGGAAGAAGTAAGCACTGGTCAGCCTAGACCAAAGTTTGTATTCCAAGAAAAGAAGGGGGACTTGGCTTCAGATCAGTGTTTGATGTTTCTAAGGCCATGTATGCAAAATTCTTGGGGAAATTTAGGACACAAAGTAGTTTGTGGTCCAATTTCATATAGAATAAATATTGCAAGAAACAAATTCCAGCCCTTGTTAAGTGGAATAGAGGATCTCAAGTATGGAAATCCATGCTAGAAAATACACAAAAAGTGGAACAATTTTTGTGGTGGGAACCAAAAGGGGGTACTTCAAGCATTTGGTTTGATAATTGGACCAATCTTGGCCCCCTTTTTAAACATCCCACAAGCTACCAGACTTGTCATGAGATGAAAGATGTTGGGGAATTCCTAACTAGTTCTGGTTGGAACTATCAAGTTATGCAGGAAAGAATTCCTTAATATGTGGTTACTCACATCAAGAATAACATGAACACTGCTAAGATTTTAGATGAAGGGGGCTTCCCGTGGTGGACATTTAATAGTACAGGAAATTCTATTGTTAAAAGCGCCTGGGAACTTATAAGAAGTAAGGAGGATTTTGATGAGGATCTTAGTCACTTATGGTGCTCAGGCCTGCCTTTCAAAATTTCCTTCCTAACAAGGAGAGTGTGTCTAGGAAAGGTTGTTACTTCTCATGTAGTTAGTACCTGGAATACTAATGAGTCTCCAGATTGCAGATGTTGCCTAAGCCCAGAAAGAGAAACCATTGAACACCTATTTTTGAATGGAGAAGTTGCAAGATCAGTGTGGGAACATTACTCAAGAGCTGCTGGTATCTATGAAAGAGCATTTTTGAAACCCAACATAAGGAGATGGTGAAACATACAAGGCAATACAAGGTGGAAAATTGTCACTCAAGTGGTACCATTGATTATTCTATGGTTTATTTGGAAGAAAAGGAGCACAGTCCTTCATTGAGGAAAATATACTAATGGTAAGATAATCAGGAAAATTAATTGCATAATTCAAAGGTTTATCAGGTTTAGGTTCAAAGATAATAGAGAGTATGGTACATAGGCCTAAAATGGTGAATGCATTGGAAGGTTTCAGACCTACATACAACGTTAAAATTGTCAAATGGTACCCTCCTCCTATACACTGGATCAAAGGCAATACTGATGGAACTTCTAAAGAAAATCCTAGGACAAGTTCAGCAGCATTTTGTATTAGACAGTCTTCTGGTTTGTTTGTGGAGGCTAAAGGTGTTAGAATCCATGATTCAACAACTTTAGTGGTAGAGTCATAAGCTATAAGGGAATGTTTGGATTATTGCAAAGAAAATCATATTGGATCTATAGTTATAGAAACTGACTCCTTAGCTATGGTCCAAATTTTAGAAGGTAAATGGAAACCAACTTGGAGTGTGACTATGGAAGTGAACTATATTAATAGGTTGAGGAGTACATTGACAGTACGAGTACAACATTCCCTTCGAGAAGGAAATGCTCTTGCTGATTTTTTCACCAACCTAGTTTTTTCTTTTGCGGGGAATTTCATATTCAAACAGGTTTAACATATACCAGATAGAGGCACAAGGATTTATAACTTAGACAAGGCAGGTGTTCCACAGAAAAGAAGACAACAAGTAGAAACTTAGTCAATTTTAGAAATAGAGGAAATGTTGTAGGTAATTAGCATTAATTAGGTAGTATGTCTCAGTCCAGTTCATCCATTCGAAGCACATAAGATTAGAAGTATTTCTAGATAGTTTGAGTTTTTGCACCTGGTAAGAGCATTTGAGGTGTACTTCGATACCAAATCAGGATCTTTGAGCTCTGGATAGATGGACTTGGTACGATATTAACTATTGTCTGAGGAGCTACCTACTACATAACTAGGAATCATCTAAAAACCTATTTCATTATTCAACCTACTATTTCTGGAGATTTGGTGGTGGTATTAATCTCGTATGAGATTCAATCCACTAATTAAAGGAAAAAGAAGGGGCAATAATGAAAAGGTAAGTCAACCAATAAATTCACAGTAATGAGATGTGGAGTCTTGAAATAGATGGAGTCTAACGTCACCGTGACAATCAGTTCAGATGAATGAATAAATGGTATTAATTAACACTCAATTCTATAGATCTGATGGTTTAACTATTGATCTAATTGAGGAGAGTAAAGATTGGTATTTGTATTCTCTGAACTGATCACTAAGAAGGATGAAAAGATTAGTGAAGACCAACGTTGGAGGTGTTGACATGAGCTTGTCTCGAAGTTGCTGAAAAATCAACAAGAAAGCTTACTCAGTCGATTGGAAAAGGGAACTTCAGTGGAGAAGACGATCGGATAGCCTTAGTTACTTTTCTTTTTGCATTTTCTTTATTGTCTTGATGTTGTTTTTAAGACTCAGATATTTTGGTTTAGTTTTAGACTGGGTCAGCTATAGGCCTGACCGTAAATATTTTGTTTTGATAATAAAAGGTCTATTGGCCCACTTTAATTAAAAAAAAAGTCCAATTAGTCATAAACTTCAACGTTAGGCGGTCTAGTCTCTTAAGGCGATACAAGTTCCAATTATTTAGCTGAAAGGTACAGTTTAAGGTCAAATACTCCCCTACCCAGGGTAACAAAGCTAAAAAAGCTCATTAAAATGACTAAGTTAGCATAAAACTTAAGTATTAGCCTAAGGAAGTAGAGAGAGATCATTTAGGTCAAAGAGGAACTATTCTAGGCATTCTATCTTATAAAGGGATGGTGGGGCACACTACTAGTCCGAAAAACCTAACCTAAGTCAAACACCTACCTGAACCTAGGATAAGGATTCTCAATTCCATCCCAAGGTATTAGGCAAACTAATAGTAGTCCTAAGGGATAATACTAAGCTATCGTAAGGGAATACGGGGCTGAAACATACCCGGAAGGGCCCCTAATCAGCAAAAATAGGCAATAATCGTAAAAAGAATATCTGGGTCATAAAAATACGCTCGTAAATAGTACATTAACATTCTAATACTATAATCAAGCAAAGTGTAAAGAAGGGTAATCCTAGCCTACCTAGATGCCGCAGAAAGCACATAAAATCCTCTACACTGGAGCTTTTCCCTTTCGAGAAGCCTCAGAGCGCTGCCACGCTAGCAAAGTAATGTTCTATATATCAAGAAGAGAATATTGATACCCATATTGCATATTTACACTCCAGGTCAAAAATTGAACTAAAAATCCCCCATGGGGCCTGCTTGTAGAATCGTGAAATTGAAACCATCACAGCGTCCCTCTCAACTCAAGAATCATTAGCCCAAAAATCAGGCATGATTCAAGCTTAAATAGTCACGCAAAGATCATAGAAAAAGAAGAATTTAACTACTATTTTAAACTAAAATTGAACAAGATACTTATGAAATTAATACGAGGAGATGATCACAATGACTCCCCCAACGCAATCTCAGCATCAATTTAAGATTTCTCACTAATTTTTGAGCTCTCACTCTCTCTAATGTAGGTTTATACTTAGCACATGAAACTTAAATTTAAGGAATGAAATATATATAAACTACCAGCGATGTCCGCTTTAGCGACAAAATGAACGTTTACGCAATCACCACTAATGCGGCGAGGTGGGCACTTAAGTGACCCTACCTCAGTTGGCCAGCCATAGTTAAAGAGGTCCTGAGCCGCTAAAGTAGTCTCTAGGCCACTAAAGAGGCTGCTCCAACAGCTTTGACACTAGAAAATATTCTAAGTCTCAATGGACTCTGATCGGGTGCTCAAGAATTGTTCAGATGCCTGTACATGCAACTAAATAATGCTACCCTACTAAATTTGGCATTTCAAACTCAACAAAACAATCAAAAATATCATCCAAGGTCGTTTTGATAGAATGTGGGTCCCATACCCAAGGTTCTAATTTTCACCAAAATCCACCCAATAGCCCAAAATGAGTTCGGAAGCCTTGGGACCAGACCAAGGGTTTTCCTAGACTAAAATCGACATTTCAGACTAACAGAACTGTAAAAACTAGCATTTGAGGCCATTTAACTAAACTTTTGGCCAGCGACTATATTCTTAACTTTAAAAGTTCCAAAACAGAAAAATGGCTCTAAAAACCAAACGAACTGCCCGGTAACCAAATTGTCAGTCCCAGCAAGTCATAAATTACTTGGGGCAACTATGACAAGGCTCTAAATGTAGAAAAAATACAAAAATATAGAAAATGACCTGGAGGTTCATTATAACATCCACTACTAAAAGGACTTTCGTCTGCGAAAGTAAAAGATTAAAAAGTACCTAAAGGCTCAAACAGGTGAGGATACTGAGTCTGCATATCACTCTCGATCTCCCAGGTAGCATCCTCGACTGGATGGTGTCTCCACTGAACCTTAACCACAAGAATATCTCTGGAACACAACCGTCTGACATTTCTAGCTAGAATAGAAACTGGCTCTCCACAAAGGTCAACCTCACATCCAACTGAACCAAGTCCCACTAAAGAATGTGTGACACATCTAGGATATAATGCTACAACATCGATACATGAAAAAGTGGGTGAATAACAGAAAAGGTGGGAGGCAAGGAAAATTCATAAGCTACCTCCCCAACTGTCTGAAGGATCTCAAATTGCCCGATGTACCTGGGGTTGAGCTTGCCCCTCTATCCAAACCTCATCACGCCTTTCATGGGTAATACTCATAGGAAAACCCAGTCACCAACCCTAAATATTAAGGGATGAAGCCTACGGTCATCATAAATCTTCTATCTGCTTTGAGATGCCCATAGCTTATCCTGAATCATCTGAACTCTGTCCAAAGACTCATGAGGCAAATCAGTACCACTAGGCCTAACCTCTGAAGTTTCAAACCAACCAACTGGAGATCGACAACACCTACTATAAAATACCTCTAATGGTGCTATCTGAATACTCGAATGGTAGCTTTTATTATAGGAAAACTCTACTAGGACTAAAACCTACACTCGCTAACCTCTAAACTCCATGACACACGCGTGGAGCATATACTCCAATACCTGAAGAGTAAGCTCCGACTGTCCGTCAGTCTAGGGATGGAAAGTGGTGCTAAGGTCAACCTAGGTACCCAACTCCTCCTGAAATGTCCTCCAAAATCTTGAAGTGAACTAAGAGCCTCGATCTGAAATAATAGACATGGGCACCCCGTGAAGGCGGACCATCTCTATAACATAGATCCAAGCCAACCTCTCAGCATTGTAGGAAGTCTGAATAAGGATAAAATAGGCAGACTTGGTCAAACGATCAACGATGACGCAAATACTATTAAAACCACGAGAAGTAAGAGGCAAACCACCTATAAAGTCCATAGTAATCTGTTCCTATTTCTACTCAGTAATGGGTAGTCTCTAAAGCAATCCACCGGTTCTCAAATGCTCGACCTTCACCCACTGACAATACAAACACTATCCAATGAAGTCTTCTACAACTCTCATTATACCACTCCTCTAGTAGGGCTACCTCAAATCTTAATACATCTTAGTTGTTCCAGGGTGAATAGAATATCTAAAGCTATGAGCCTCCTAGAGTATCAACTAAATTAAAGCTCCTACCCTCAAAACATAAATACGACCGTCTAATCTCAAAATGCCCTCAAAATCTAAGGTCACCCTCCTGGACTCACTTATCAACACCTAATCCCAAATGTCATGCAACCCACCATCCTCAAATTGACGACCACGAATCTTCTCCAACAAGGTAGATCTAGCCTCAACACTAGCAAGGATCCTCTTGGGGTCTGAAATATCAAGTCGAATCATCATGTTGGATAAGGACTAGATGTAAAAGGACAACAGTCACTTTGAAACTAAAATGAAAGCCAAGCTCCCCATACTCAATGCCTTCCAGCTCAAGGCGTCTGCTACTACATTTGTCTTGCCCAGATGGTATGAACGAGAGAGATCATAGTCCTTCACCAACTCAATCCACCTGTGTTGACTTGAATTAAGCTCCCTCTAAGTCATAATGTACTTTAGACTATGATGGTCAGTAAATATCTCACAGAAAAAAACATATAAGTAATGCCTCTAAATCTTAAGCGTAAAAACTACCACTGCCAACTCCAAGTCATGAGTGGGGTAGTTGCACTTATGCATCTTCAGCTGTATTGAAGCATATGCAATAAGTTGGCCCAACTACATCAGAACATACCCTAAACCAACACCAAAAGCATCACAATATACAGTAAACCCTTCACCCTCAACTGGAAGAGTTAGAATAGTAGAAAAAGTGAGCAAGTCCTTGAGCTTTAGAAATCTCACCTCACATCTATTGGACCACTGAAATGGAACATCCTTCTGTGTCAATATGGTCATAGGTGTTGCAATAGTGTCAAATATCTCGATGAATCACCTGTAGTAGCCTGCCAACCTAATAAAATTGCAAACCTTAGTCGGAGATGTGGATCTAGCCCAATCACGAATGGCCTCAATCTTTGTCGGGTCTACCATAATCCCATTCATGGACACAACGTTCCCCAAGAAAGCTATAGACTCATGACAGAACTCGCAATTTGAGAATTTGGCATAAAGCCTATGATCTCTTAAAGTGTGGGGCATAGTCCTCAAATATTGCTTGTGTTTCTCCCTACTCCTAAAATAGACAAGGATGTCATCAATGAAAATGATCACAAAGGAGCCCAAATAAGGCCTGAATATGCAGTTCATCAAGTCCATAAATGTTGCTGGGCCATTAGTCAACCCAAAAGACCTCACCAGGAACCCATAATAGTCATAGCGTGTCTTGAAGGCTGTCTTAGGGATGTCATCTGCCTGAATACTCAACTGGTGGTAGCCAAACCTCAAATCAATCTTAGAAAATACAGTCGCGCCCTGAAGCTGGTCAAATAGATCATTGATATGAGGCATAGGAAAATTATTCTTCACTGGCACCTTATTCAGCTGCCTATAATCAATACACATACGTATAAAACCATCCTCATCTTCATGAATAGAACTATAATACCCCAAGAAAATACACTCAGCCTAATAAAACCCTTACCCAGAAGATCTTAAATTGAATATTTAGCTCCTTTAGCTTGGTATGAGCCATACGGTAAGGTGCTATTGAAATAAGTTGAGTACCTGGCTCGAGGTCATTAGCAAACTCTATATCGTCCAGGTAGGTTAGTAGGAAAGACAGCAGGGAACTCACAAACTATAGAAACTGAGTCAAGCAAAAGACTCTCAATATTGAAATCATAAACATAAGCCAGAAAATACATACAACCCTTTGATACCAGTCTCATATCCTACAACAACAATAACATACCCAGCGTATCCCCACCAGGTGGGGTCTGGAAAGTCTCATATCCTAAATATAAGAAATAATCCCTATTGGTGCACAACTATAAGAACCCTGTCACACAACCAGGGGTATGCTACAAATGGATAAGGTCAGTTTTAGCAAAGCAATCCAAGACCGTATGATAAGGGGATAACCAGTCCATGCCTAAAATCACATCAAAATCCATCATTTCTTGCACAATAACGTCAGCTTGAGTGTCATACTCCTAAATGATCATAATACATTATTTATATACCTAATCCAGTACTAAAGAATCACCCACGAGAGTATCTACACACAAAGGCACAGATAATGCCTCCCAAGACAACCCCAACCATGGTGCATAATAAATAGAAACATATGGATATATGGAACCCAAATCAAATAAAGCAGAAGCTCACTGATAGTAGACCGAGATCATACCAATAATAACAACATCTGAAGCCTTAGCCTCCGGCCTACCAAAAATAGTATATATGTAACCCCATCCACCTCGAGACTGAGTGTCTACCCAACCACCTATCCGATCTGCCTGAAGACCTTCTCTAGAAACCTAGGGACCACCTCTGCGACCCTGTACACCATAACTAGTTGGAGGCAACACTGATATGATCGTCTGAATACTCCATATGGATGGATCAATTATTCCACACTGGGAGACTCTCGGGAAGAATGGCCCATAATACTATAATTTTAACATACCCCGGGCAGTCTGCTCTGTCGAGAAGGTTTAGGTGATTTGGAATGGCCACATCGGCCTAAAGACCCTAATTGTACACCCCTCAAAGACTAACCACTACTCTACCAGCTGACATCACTATAACCAGGCTGGCCACCATCTAAAATCTGAAGTACTGCCTGAACAAGCCTACTACACTAACCCTGATGCTGATAAGGCTGGTGCTGGGGGCATCTACCATGAAAACCTCTACCTTTGAACTGTGAGTCGTTATGTCTTCCACTATAACTACCCTATTGACACATCCTCTTATCGATGCCTCTTTGGGCCTCGTGATGTATATCCTCCATAGTCTAAGTGTAGTCAGCAATATCTATAAAAGATCTGCCAGCTATAAGTATCTGAGTAGCCATGCGAAGTAGAAGTAGAATCATAGTGACATGCCTGGCCAACTCATGGAACCTCACCTCATACTTTGTCATAGATATAGAACCATGTTGTAACCCAATGAATTGGTCCTTGAGACACTCGCACACACTATGAGGCATATACTTCTCCAAGAAAACCTCGAAAAATTGAGTCCATGATATAGGAGGAAACCCAGCTGGTCTAGAATCAAAATATACCCTCCGCCATTGTCTGGCTACTCGATCAAACTCAAAAATAGTGTAGTTCACACCATGCGACTCTATTAGGCCCAAATTACACAGAATTTCCTCACAACTAGTAAGGAATACAAAAGAATCCTCGCCCGGGGCACCTACAAATCTAGGTGGAGCCAATCTCAGAAATCGGCCCCGCATCTTTTGTTCCTTAAAATTCAAAATTGGCTAGGCTACTGATGGATGTAAGACTACGGATACTGGTGAAACCTCTACTCTGGGAACCGCAACTATAAGTTGTACTCATAAACTAAGACTACCCTAGGCTTTTGTCTGGGCCCCATCTATTGGTGGGCCACCTACCAAGTCCAATAACAGTACCAAAGCATTGCAGAGAATAAAAGAAGATATAAGCCCCAGTGAAGCCTCTGCTATTATGGTGGCAGACTCTCTAGTGCTATCTCTGGCTCGAGAACAATAAAAGGATCTGGTGAAGGCTCTCTGGCCTGGCCTCAAGCTGGGGCTGCATCTCTAGCCTGACCTCGACCTTTGGGTAGACCTCGACCTCTAACCAATGCCCTAGTTGTAGGCTCGGGGTCTCTATCCCCAGCCACTGTGGCCTGCGTACTAGACATTTATGAAATAGTGAAACAAATGAGAATCTATAAACCTATATAGACACAACACGTGAAAATAAACCAAAAAAGTGAGATTTTCCTGAGAAAATCTTGTTGCCTCCCCAAGATAAGATACGGACATCATCATACTGATCTACGGGACTCTATTAGACACTTGCTCATGTACTAACAATACCAGTGAACATAGGTTCTAATACTAAACTATCACGACCTAATTTCTCGAGTCATTATGGCACCTACTTTAATCCACCAATAGGTAAGCCAAACCATAGCCCAAAATAGCAAGTAACGGGCTAACCGATGGAAGATAAGAAAATAAAGGTTTAACTAAAGTAATAAGTCATGAGTATGTCGTCACATTTAAAAAACTTACCCTATCTCTGAACAGTAGCAACACCTAAGAATGTCATCAACGGTGGTGACTAGTACTCGAATCTGCATTAGGGAAAAAGATGCAAAACTATAGTATAATAAACAAAACAACAGATACTTAGTAGGTATCATAGGACAACTGAGCTAAATCACAGTAAAAGAATAAATAAAGTGCAAGTATGTAAACTTAAGCTAATAAAAATAGGGGCAAAAATAGAAATAATAGGTTATACTAGGTAAATACGATAAATGGTAAGAAAAGAACCTGAAAGTGATAATAAAAGCTTAACTGGACCCCCATAAGACCAGAAGGCACAAACAAGAAGAAATAAACCCAACCGAGCCCTCATAAGAATGGTGGGTAAAAGCAAGGAGTAACACTAATATAAGTACAGAATAACAATAATAATGAACGTAAAACAAGCCAACGTGTGATAAGCATACCTGATACTCCTTTCCAGCGATAACCAAAAGTCTTACCAGTCTCTACCGAATTTCCAATCCCAAATCAGTATTCATAATGGTAATAAATGTCAGACTCAAACTAGAACTGGAGAATGATATCATGATAGTAAATGTTGGACTCAAACTAGAACTAATAAATAATAACAATATGCTAGGTGTCGTACTCAAACCGGAACTACTAAGTAAGCTAAAGTAGTAACATTCAAGGAATATAGTCCCACTTAAGTCCAAAAGTGACTAACAAAGCTGAAAATTCTCATTAAAATGACAAAGGCAGCTTAAAACTCAAGGATTAGCCTAAGAAAGTGGACAGAGGTCATTTACGTCAAAAAGAAACTATTCTAGTCAGTCCATCTCACAAAGGGTCGGTACGGCCCATAACTAGTCCCAAAAACCTAATCTAAGGCAAACACCTACCCAAACCTAGGCTAATGCTTATGAATTCAATCCTAAGGAACTAAGTAAACTAATACTAGTCCTAAGGGACAATCCTAAGCTATCGAAAGGGAATACGGGGCCGAAATATACCGAAAGGGCCCCTAATCAGCTAAAATAGGCAACAATCACAAAAAGGATATCCGGATCACAAGAACCCACCAATAACTAGAACATTGACATTCTAATACTATAATCAAGAAAAATATAGAAGAAGGGTAAGCCTAGCCTACCTGATACCATTGAAAGTACGTAAAATCCTCTACACGAAAGCTTTTTCCTTTTGAGAAGCCTCCGACCACTGTCACACTATCAAAATAATGTTCTACACATCAAGAAAAGAATATTGATACCAATATTGCATATTTACGCTCTAGTTCAGAAATTGGACTAAGAATCTCCTATAGGCCTGATTGAGAAATCATAAAATTGAAATCGTAACAACATCTCAATAAACTCAAGGATCATTTGCCTCAAAATCAGGCGTAATCCGAGATCAAAACAGTCCCACAAATCTCAGAGAAAATTAAGAATTTTAACTATTATTTTAAACAGAAATGGAACCGGATACTTACAAAATTAACACGAAGAGATGATCATAATGATGCCCCCGATTTCAATTTAAGATTTCCAATGAATTTTTGAGATCTCACTCTCTCTAATGGAGGTTTATACTTAGTACTTGAAGCTGGAATTTAAGGAATGCAAAAAAAAAAAAAAAAAAAAAAAAAAAAATATATATATATATATATATATATATATATAAACTACCAGTGATGGCAGCTTTAGTAGCCAAATGAGCACTTAAGCAGTCACCGCTTAAGCGGCAAGGTGGGAGCTTAAGGGACCTTGCCTCAGCTGGCCATCTATCACTAAAGCGGTCCTGAGCCACTAAACCGGTCTCTAGGCAACTAAAACAGTTGCACCAGCAACTTTTGCACCAAAAAATTTGTTAAGTCCCAATGGACTCTGATCGGATGCTCGGGATTTGTTCGAAATCCCATCCATGCAACCGAACTATACTATCCTACCAAATTTGGTGTTTTATACTCAATCGAACCATCAAAACTTCAATTCAAGGTTGTTTTGATAGAATATGGGTCCCACACCCAAGGTTATTATTTTCACCATAATCCACCTAATAGTCCAAAATGAGTTTGGAAGCCTCAGAAGGACCAATGGTCCCCCTATCCTAAAATCAACATTTTAGAGCTAAAGAAACTGTCAGAATTGGTATTTTATGTCATTTAACTAAATTTTAGGCTCGAGATCACATTCTCAACTTCAAGAAGCTCCAAAATAAGGAAATGACTTTAAAAACCAAACGAACTACCCGATAACCAAACAATCAGTCCTAGCAAGTCATAAATGACTTGAGGTATATATGGGAAGGATATATAAGCAAAGAAAGAACAAAAACATAGAAAATAACCTGGAGGGTTATTACAGAAATTCTAGATATTTTATTAATCCAGGAGCAGTGAAAATGCATCGTATGATGATGTGTCAGGCCATTTTCTTTTATTGTGTATGATTTATGCATTTAGGAATTTATTATAGCTTCCCTAGGTCATTTATGACTTAATGGGACTGGTGGTTTTAGTTCCCCAATAGTTCATTTGGTTTTTGTGCCAATGTCCCTATTTTAGAGTTTTTGAAGTTGAGAAATTGGTATCCTTCAAAAATTCCTAGTAAAAGGCCTCAAATGAAAAATTTGACAGTTCCATTAGCTATGGAATATGGATTTTAGGCTAGTAGGACCCTGGTTCTGGTCACAAGACTTTCGGACACATTTTGGGCTATTATGTGGAATTTGGTTAAAATAGAAAGAGTGGGTGTAGGACTCATATTTTTGTCGAATCACAATCCGTTGGAATTTCATTGATTTTGTTAAGTTTAGAATGTCATTTCCAATAGAGTAGTGTATTTTTTTATGTTCACGGGGTTCTATACAATTCCTGAGGACCCATTTAGAGAATTTCTAACTTGGTGAATTTATTGGTGCATCTGGTGTCTGGGATACCGCTTTAGAACCATTTCGGGTTGCTTAAGTGGTACTTGGCAACATATGCATATATCGCTTTATTGGAATTTCGGGAGGCTTAAGCGCCACTTGCTAGCCTTTACATATACCACTTTAAAGGCATTTTTGGAGGCTTAAGCGGTACTTGTCAGCCCTTGCATATACCACTTTTGCGGCATTTTAGGTGTCTTAAGTGGCATCTATTAAGGAATATTGACCAAAGTCAACTATATTACTTTAAAGGCTACTCAAAATCACAAACTCATATAAATCACTCCTGAAAACTTTGAGGACCATGCCAACCATCCCCACAAGTCATAAATGATATAAAACAACTACAAAAACGGGAAAAATGGCCAAAACATAGAAAACTCTAAAAATCACAATGAGGGTTGTTACATTTCTTCAATATAGACACTACGACCTTGACTTGACAATCTAAAAAGTCGAATGAAATAATCACTGGCAAAGTGTTCTCTTGTCCTAAAAACACATAATTAATATGAGAAGGGAGAGCCTTTAACTCTAACTTTGGTGGTTCTTCAATGGAGGATGGCTTGGTGGGTGGACTTTCCTGATTCTTAATATCGAGGTCATGCTTAATTAGATTTTTGGAATAAGTACCGAACCCGAACAATGAGACCACCACCTCATCATAATCATCAATATCATCATGATCATAATTCAACAACACCATCGCCAATGACTCTCCTACACTCTCCACCTCAGCAGTGTAAGCCACTACTTCATCAATAGTATTAATCACCAAAATGACTTGAAGTTCATTGGGTTGATTCATAGATTAGCACACGTTGAAAATCACCTCTTCACTATTTACTCTAACCTTCATTTCCCCATTTTTGACATCCACCAATGCCCTTCCGATAGTAAGGAAAGGTCTATTAAGAATGATGGGCACTTCATAGTCAATCTCACAATCAATGATAACAAAATTGGTGGGGAAGATAAATTTGTATACTTTCACCAAGACATCATATAAGATTCCAACTGGTCTTTTGATGGACAGATCAGCCATAATCAACCTCATCATCGTGAACTTTAGAGCTTCAAGCCTAAACTTCTTGAATATGGTTAAAAGCATTATATTAATACTTGCACCCAAGTCACTCAAAGCTTTATCAAATTGATACATCTTGATTGTTCAAGGGATTATTAATACTTTGGGGTACTCTTTTTTCCCGACCAAGTTGCTAGACATTATTGCACTATAATGGTGTGAGACTTTGATGGTTTCAAAATCCATGCATCTTTTCTTGGTCTTCAAATACTTCATAAACTTCATGTACCCCAACATTTGGAGTAACACATCCACCAAAGGGATATTTATGGAGAGGTTTTTGAACATGGAGAGAAACTTTTTAAATCTTGTATCCTCATCCTTCTTCTTCTTTAACCTTTGAGAAAATAGAGGTTTGACTTTAGGCAATGGCATATGAGTGGGATGAATTTCCTCTTTCTTTGCATTCACATCATCAACCTAGGTTTTTTCTCCTCATCACCATCATCTACCCCTATCAGAATATTCTCCTACTTTTCATTAGCTTTTTAGCCAACATCTTTGGATGTCAAAGTGTCATAAACGTCCAAAGGTTTCTCTATCCTCTTGTGTTTTATATTGTTATGCCTATAATTCTCACCATAATTATAGGATTCATGATTCTCTATTATCTTATCCCCATGTACTTTTCTGCTTCTCATGACAATAGTCATTCAATGAGCATTGTCCTTCTTTGGATTTACCATTGTGTCACTAGGGAGCATCCTTTTTTGTCTTGAATTAAGTTGGTCCGAAATTTGTCCCATTGAGCCTCAAGTTACTTAATAATGACTATTTGTGATGATATCATTTGGTTCATTATGGATATATCACTCTTTATCCCTTTAATCTCCTTATCCATACTATCTACCTTATCAAGGATCCGAGAGAGCATGTCCTCCACTTTAAAATTTGAGGAGGAACCACCAGCCTATTGAAGTTTGTCTCTCTCATTAGGAGGCACATAGATTTCCTTATCATTATTATTATCCTTCCAACCATAATCATGGTAATTCCAATCTCGGTCTCGATCACACTAATTACCAGCATGATACTTGTTCCAACCTTGATTCGTGGCTTGCCTTTAATAGGTAAGTTGAGAACCCACACCTTGATTTGTCAAGAATTGAACCTATTCTTCATATAGGGCCTTAAATCCTCCTCCTTATAAGATTGACTTGCCTTGCTTGCTACATCATTCACCTTTTTAATCCCCACAAAACTTTATTCTTCTACCTAATTTCTAAATGTATCGAAGTCCTGGGTAGTAAAGAAAAGTGGGATGCTATATTTCCAGGATTGGGATTCGTAATTATGTTAATAGATTCTTGATCTATATCTCATGACATATTTGGTGAGGAGATCAACTTGTGTCATCAACTTGGCCATGTTTTTATCTCGCTCTTCTCTACTTACATACTTGGCACTCGAGATAGAAAAAGGAGTGTATGTGGCCACTTTGGTATCTCGAGTGTGCCAAGCTCTATTATTCTTAGTCATCCGGTCAAGCAAAGCAGAATCCAAAGTGAAAGTTTGGTCCATTATAGATCCTCTGGCCAGATTGTTTGCTACGGCTTTGTTCAAGGAGTCCAAAGATCTATATAATGATTGTAGTAACACCTTGTCAGGCAAGTCATGAGTTGGGCATTGAATCAATTACTTCTTAAATCAGATTCAAGCTTCATGGATGGGCTCATTATTTAGTTGTTGGAAGTATGTCATTTCATACCGAAGTCGAAGCATTCAGGATGGTGGGAAAAACAATCAAAAAATTTCTCCAAGATCCTCCCAAGATGTGAGACATCCTTTTGGCAACTCTCCAAGCCAATGTTCTACTTCTCAGGTAAGTGAGAATGGGAAAAGCCTAAACCGAACCAACTCTTGGCTTATGTTGGGAATGTTGAAAGGTTTGCTCACTTTGAAAAAATTCTTGAGGTGAGTATGTACATCCTTATGGGGTTGACTCCCAAACATTCCTTTCATTTGCAATAAGAGCAACATAGTGCTTGTCATATGTAAAACTGCATTCCTACCGTAGGTGGTAGGCGAATGGCACTAGCCAATCAGGGCTCTTGCACTTTATCCTTATCACCAAATTGCTCATCATAACATGTGGTGTCACTCTCATTGTTTTGAATCATGGTTTCACCTAGAAATGAGCAAAAATAACAAACAACGTAAATTTAAACAAAAAGAAAAACACAAGTAAATTAGACCACTAAACAAAGGTAAAGCTAAACTTTTACTCCCCGATAACGGTGCCAAAATTGATAACGCTCAATTCCACCTAAAAGGTGTGTGTTGAAACCTAATTTTGATCTCCCAATACCCAACTCGGGCTGCTATTTGACTAAGTAATATCTTTTAGATCTTTTTCAAAAGTTAAATTCTTTTATGTAATTATTTATACAATTAGTCACACATCTTATTACCTTAACACAACTTAAAGTTTATTATTTATTATTGCTATTAATTTTGTAGATAATTTATATATACATATTTTAGTTAAATAATGTCTTATTTTGAAATATAACTTTTCACAATTTTTGTACTTTATTTATGATTAATTCCAAAATAACATTTTTATTTATAGTATTATATTTATTTTTTCACAATTATTTATTTGTTAAATTATATTTATGGTATTATATTTATTAAATAGTAGCCTAATTCTATTTTTCAATGTCCCCAATTTATTTAAATTCTAGCCATTTTGTATTCGATTAATTTCAATTTTAGCCAAAATTGAGTCCGGTATGGCTCAATCTTAATCCCCAATTTAATTCCAATCAACCTATCATAAACCCAATTCCCAACCCTATTTTAAGTCAGATCCGATCGAATTTGCAATTTAAATCCCAGTCGTTGATCAAGATTGATCCAACGACTGAGATTAATTCCCTTTTACTTTCTTTTTTTAACTAACCCCTAAACTTGATCTTATTTTCCCTTCAACCAGTCGTCGCCCCTTTCTCTCTCCCCGACGTCTCCCTCTCGATCTCCTCTCAACCACCACCATCACCGTACAACCGTCACCGGTTGATCTCAATTTGACAACCACCAACCACCGTCGTCGCACCCTCCTCTCCTCTCCTCCGCAGCCAATACTAGCTGACCTCCTTTCTTTCCTACTCTTTTACTCTCCTCCATCACCTTCTCCTCTCGCTTGACCATCTGTCTCTAGCGAATGCTCCATCGGTGAACCACCACCAAATACCACCACACCTCCACCCTCCTCTCTCTTCTTTTCTTTTTTATTTCTCTCATCTCTCTCGAACTTCACCGCCAACCACCATAACTGGCCGACCACCATCTTTGCTGTCTTACCCTCTCTGACGAGCCACCAGTGAACTGCCACCAAGTAGAAACACCCAAAGTCGTCCTAGTACTTCTTTTTCTCCCTGTCTCTTTGTTTGAAATCAAAAACCTCACTTCTCCGATAAAATAAGAACAAGGTCAAAAACATCAATGGTAACTCATGGGTGGTTAAGATTATGAGAAATCACTCATGTAATCTCTGTTTCAGTTCCAGCCGCGAGGTCATGATTTTGAGACGGATTTCGATGAATCTGTCCTAGGTATGATCCCCATTAAGTTCAATTGCTACTCTTTTGCAACTTGATTATTGACGAGTAGACTTTTAGACTTGAAAGTCATTAAATTTGAATGTTGATTTCTGGTTAAGAGTTTATGATTATTTATCTAATTACGTGATATACATATGATTATTCCAAAATTCTAAACCTAAGTATAACATGATTGTCGCATTTGGCAGTCTTCTTCCTTTCTTCAATTAATTATGATAGCCTTATACGTTAATTAAGATGTCTTGGGATTTCATTCTTATGAATCTGGTTATATGTGACAACCGAAATATGTTGGTAAGTTGTGATCACTCTAGGTGCGGATTGTTCTCTTCCCTTATTGGAACAGCCTTAGTACTTGCTTATATATGGTAATTCTAATATGTCAAATAATTTTTCTTCCTTTTCTTTAGCTTGGACAGCCTTGGTACATGATAATTATGGTAAAATTTTGATTGGATTTACGTCTAATTATTTCAATTTGCTTTGTTTGAGGATAAGAAATTGTGTGATTGATATTTTTCTTCCTTTTATAATTTCCTTTGATTGATTCTGAGAATATTTTATTTTCTCACTTGCTGCCTTGGAGGATAGAATCGTTTTCAATATATAATGTGTTCCCTCCTCCAGATTATTATCGGATTTTGGATCCTACGCTGACATACTCTAAAACGCTTCACAAGCATCTACTCTCTCTAGACAAAAAATACTTTACGATTCTTATTTTTGCTTTGCTTCGAACGGGTAGGCTTTGATTGTTCCCTTGTTGTTCTGTTCTTCTACCGTGTGCTATTTAAAGTTTTCTCACTATTATCTATTACTCCCCAACTGGTTAGTTCTCTTAACGATGCATTCAATACTTATGTGCCAGTTCTATGTAACTTCAAGTATTGCTTTAATTGTTTTCCAAACCTCTTAAGCATTGAATGTTCTTGTTCTGTTTTATGTGTTCTTAAAATGGGCCATTATAAGTCATCCCCGATCCTCGTCCTTTGTGCATTTTGGTACGTGTATTTGTGTTTGACAGGTTTATATTAGAGCATAATTTGAAGAGTTGCCAAGGGGTTATTCAAAGGCTGCCCAATTCATCTTTTTTGTATTTTAAAAAAAAAAATCATTTGGGCTTGTAGTATCTATTGTATAAACACTCTATGTATAATGAAAAATCATAGGGGTTGCTTATGGGGGTGGGGATTATGTGGCTTGAATGTTTTTACTTTATCACCTAGGCAATCGTTCTAGGATTATTAATTAAATTCCAACGTATTAATCAGTTTATCACCTAGAAATTCCATTTTAGGATTATTTATTGACTTTCAACATGTTAAAACTAATCTTTTTCGTGCTTAATTAATTTTCGGCATCTTAAATTAATTTTTAGCAATTGTTAACTAATTTTCAGCATATTAATTTAAGTCTTGGCATATTTAATCAATTTTCAGCATCTTAAATCAATATTCATTGGTTGTTAACTAATTTCCTTCAAAGTTAATTAATTTCCAGCACTGTTAATTAATTTTCAGCAATTTAAATTTCCTACATTTTTTAATTAATTTTATGCAAATTTAAACTAATTTCTAGGACTTTTAATTAATTTTCAGCAATTTAAATTAATTTCCTGCATTTTTTATTAATTTTCTGCCAGTACTTTTAACTAATTAATTTCCTGTAAACCTTCAATTAAATTTTCTGAACAATTAAATGAATTTTCTGCATATTTAAATCAGTTTCCTGCACATTTAAATCAGTTTTTAGCATATTTAAATTAATTTTCTGTATATTTAAATTTAATTTCAGCATTTTTAATTTAATATCTAGCATTTTTAATTTACTACCTAGCACTTTAATTTTCGGCACCTTGAATTAATACACCTCGCCTAGAAATCATGCCTATAGGTTTTAATTATGCAAAAAGAATAATTATCTTTTTCAAGCATGTCAATCACTTAATTTATTCTAATTAATCAAGAGGCTTACTTGAAACCATTACGTGCTACTTGTGTCAAGTCCTATTTATTTTGTTTGATGTTAATCCCAAGTCTAATTAGGTAGCCTAAGATTTTCTTTATGTCTAGACCCTTATCCAAATAGATCGTCTAACGCCTCTTGGACATTAAGTTGGGATGGGTAGACATTTTAGGGAACGTTAGTTTTATCGTTTTCTTTAGAACGTCTTTAGGCTTAACAACCAAACTAGGTGGGGTGGGTAGATAGACGGACATGATGGAAGTTGACCCAAGCAGAATCCGACAATGTGATATGCGACATTATCATTCGTTAATAAGCCGGGTGTTGATCCGAATAGGATAAAATCAACCCTTGTCCAAATCTTTGGATTAGCTTTTCTTTTCTTTATTTTTGAATGTTTGATTATTTGGGGTAGTCTGAGTTTATTATTTAATAAATCTTTTGTCATATCAATTGTGTCCCTTCTATCTCCTCGTTGATCTGATTCACATTTTTTATGCACCTTATTACTTGATTACTTAGATTATTATTATTAATTAGTTAATAACTGAATCGCATGTTTAGTTTATTTATTGTTTTTCCTGTTTTAAACACTTAGCTAACATTAAGTTAATTAAAATAATTGACCTTTGCTTATCACGTAAAATTTCCCACGTAATATACGAATTCGGTCGGGACCCATATTTGTGGACCTTGAAAGGTGTCTAACACCTTCCTTTTGAGGTAATTTGAACCCTTACCCAAATTTATGGTTGACGTAGACTAATTAAATAACCACAATTAGTTTATAATGGTGCCCTAACGCACCTTAATTCGTTAGGTGGCGACTCTTCTCTTTTTTTTTGTCCTAAAAAGAGTTGTCACGTCGAATTCCGCTTTTCACGAGAAAAATAGGGCGCGACAGTGTGTATGGTCATTGTTAATATATTTACCCAACTATGGAATCGAGATCGATCCCATAGGGAGCAACTAGTTTATTTTTTCCTTCAAGTGTCAGAAGAAACTAGGTGCTTGCGATGGATTAACAATATTAAAATAAAATGTGTGTTTGTAAAACACTTTTGAACGTAGTTATCAGGTAAGAGAGTTGGATTGCACTAGATGACACTTGGAAGTTGTAATTGATAAGTTGACATTTTACCCATTTCTTAACACATTTGAGCTTTAATTATCTTGTATTTTACATTGATTCGATATAATCCTCATATTATATAGCTCTTTCATGTAGGTAGTGGATGAATACGAGGTTGAGCAAACCATGTGAGTCAATAGGAATGCGAGAAGTGAAGAAAGGGAGCTCAAACTAATACATGGGAGGATTAGAGGCCACCTGCGCACGCATGTCATGGGCTGCGAACGTAGGTGGCCTATGAAGCGGGAAGGCAGAACCACCTACGTTAGTTGCCTGTGTGCGCAAGTCTAGCAGTTGCTCCAGCAGGTGACTGGTGCGGTGTCATGTTCGTAATTTCCAAGAACGCGATTTTTGGGCTATAAAAGGGATTTTTCAGATCTGAAAATGTATCTTTGGCATCTTGAAAAGCTAGAGAAAAAGAGAGTGAAACCCTAAGAGAAATTAATTACTTTCCTTTGTTTTTGTATCTAATTGGGATCAAAATATTGTGATAAACTTGGACTCAATGGAACAAATGGAAGAGAATTTGGGTGATTTTCCTCTTTCTCCATCTATGAGTAGCTAATTTCTTCGCTTGGGGTTATGCTTGAGTAAGATGTGATAATTGTATGGGTGGTGTTTATTTAACTTTTTATTTAGATAATTGCTATGGGTTTTAATCCCATTCCATGTTTTGATTCAAATTAGAGGTTGCAAACTCTAATTAACCATAGAACTCTCATCATCCTTGACAAAGGGGATGAGGGTGAGGAATGGGAGTGAACAATAACTTGATATTTATCATCTAATAGCATCTCTTAGACATAAGGATGCTAATTGAGGTATTGGATTGGTTATATAAGATGTATTTGTGAGGTGTTCGAAAGAACCCACTTGTAAGACCTTGGTGTTTGGTTGAAAAATCAACGCCAAGTACTTATAATCTAACCTACCCATAACCTTTAGCTAAATTTAGGCAAGTATTCAATTATCCATACACCTTTTCACCCTTACGATGGCATAACCCCTAGTCCCATATTACACTTGATTTCAACTCTATCTCTCTAATCTTTGAATTGTGCATTTCAAACTACATTTACTTCGATAAATACCAATTGTTAAACTAATAATTTCCCCCATTTACTTTTATGTATTATTTTTATAGCATCGCGTGTTAGCACTAGTTGCTTTTGACACTTAGATGTGAAAGCTATCGCATTCATTCCTTGTGGATTCGACCCCGACTCTAAGTTAGGTAATTATATTGCTAACGACCGCATACACTCATTTCTAGGGTGTATTTGAGCGTTATCAAAAATGGCACCATTGTCGGGGAATGAAATGTAGCGTTCATTCTTTTTAGTGTTTTAAGTTACTTGTGTCTACCGTGGTGTAAGTTTACTTTATTTGTTGTTTTTGGTCTCCACATGTGACAACCAAATTCTTCATGGTTCAATGAGTCAACATGGTAGTCGTGCCGCTTCATTTGACGTACATTTAGAAGATGAAGACTATTTAGGAGCTGTTGGGAGAGCTAGTGCAATTCGCATCCCGCCCGTGGATGGCAATGGAGTGTTTCACGTTACTAGTATGATGCTCAACCTCCTTCAAATGAAGGGGTTATATGGGGGTCAAGCCCATGAAGACGCAAATCTTCACTTGACAAATTTCATTGATGTGTGCATGCCGTTTGATATCACCCACATATCACAAGAGTCCATCCGATTGAGACTCTTCCCCTTTTGATTGACGAGCGAAGCTGCATTGTGGTTGAGCCAATTGCCCGCGCGTTCAATCACTACATGGGTGGAATTTACGGAAGTATTCTTGGATCGGTTCTTTCCACCATCCCGAATGTTACAATTGAGAGACGAGATTATTAACTTACGCCAATTGAATGGTGAACCATTACACGAGGCTTGGCAGAGATTTAATAAGAAACTGATGCAATGTACGACTCATGAGGCTCCGGATAAGATGCTCCTCCAAATATTTTATTGAGCATTAGATCAATTGAACAAAACGGTTGCAAACAATGCAACCGAAGGATCTTTGGTGAAACAAACTTATGGTGTTGCATCGGCATTATTGGACCAATTTACTAAACAAAGTCGAGGTTGGCACACAAGAGATTTCGAGGTGGCCGTAGAGGCTCCCTCCGCATCTTTTGTGAGCCAAGATCAAAGAAAGAAAGATGAGGATAGAGATGAGAGTATGACTAAAATGATGACACAACTAGAGCTACTCACCAAGCATGTAATGGGGTCAATACCAAAGGCGGTTAACGTCGTTGGTTCTAAGGGTGCTAAGCATTACGATGATGATGAAGTGGAGACTTGATGTCGCCCAAAATATACCTCCAAAAAAGTACAATGTTATATCAAATATAGAACCCAATTAGGTTGGGGTCGATCCTACAGGGAATAGGTTGAAGTTTATATAGAATGCTGGTTTGAGTAACTGGTAAGTAAGTAAAAAAGGGGGGTTTTGTGAAGAAGTAATAAAGTAACGATTGGTGATTATATCGAGTTTGTAGACAATAAGAGATATACACTAGGACTGTGATCCCCAATGATTCCTTAACTCCACCGGTTACTTGTGCTAACGAAACTGTCCCGCTATGTGGCATGCAAAATCTGACAATATATGTTCATCTAAACATCTCTCGACCTTGGTTAGATGAATTTCACTCTTCTCCTCTCGGTCTCCGGGTGTCGCACTACTAACCCTTGTCCTGGATCTCAGATAACTATTCCTGCTAAGGCTCAAGTTATTAGGTGAAGGTTGATAGCTTCAAATCTCTATTATTATCTCATTTTCCCAATCTCTACCTCTCTCTCGAGCAAGTCTAGAATACAGGTGAGTTTCTAATGCTTGCAACCATTAGAAAGCAATCAAAACAAAGGAAACAACAATACAGGCATTCACAGCGGTTCAGAGTTGCTTTGCACTTAATTGATTTCATTAATTCCTCATGGTTCACCCAACCCTAGTTGATGAGTTTAGCTACTCATAATTGTAAGAACACAAGAAGAATTCAGAGATGAAGACATAAGTGCACACTCACAATAATGAAGAAGAACTGAAATCTCAATTATCAATAAAACTCGAATTAGGGTTTGTAACTACAAAACCAAGAATATGTTTATAATATCAAAAATAATATGAAATAGCTCTCAAAACAATACAATGACTCTCTCTCGCACATAGGACTATACACGGATATTTATAGATACGAAACTATTCCTATCCAAATCAAAATAAGAGAACAGAGTAGGCAACTTCCACGGTATCGTGACTTGGTGTCGTGGAACCAAGTCAAGCCACGTAGGTTGGTGTAGTGGAAATTAGGCTCAATTGGACATCTTCAGAAGTTGAGTCACACCATCAACCCATGCCACGTGAGTGACAGTCACGGCACGTGACTGGCTGGCATGGAAATCAGAACCTTTCTTGATCTCTGAAGTGGAGTCACGCCAGCCACTCATGTCACGTGAGTGGTCTTCACAGCACGTGAGTGGTGTCGTGAGTCCCTCTCTGGTGCAGATTCATTTTCTTCTATCTTCAGACACTTCGTTCTCGGGCTTGATTCTTCCTTTTTGATTATTTTGCCTTCAAACCCTATTTTCCTACAAAGTAGGATAGAAACCACATCATACCAACCAAATACACCCAAGTTATTGCATATTTTCCTTGTTTTAAGCATCTAAAGTGCCATGTAACCATGGCTTATCAAGGCTTTTGATGAAGAAATCCGATTTATGTCAAACCAAACGGGGGGTTCCCGATCTACCTATCAAAGGAAAGGCGGGAATCAAGGTTGGATGGATAAAGATCGTGATTGGAAAGATCGTGATTGGAAAGATCGTGAGTGGAAGGATCATGATAGATATCGAGAGTGGAGGGATAAAGATAGAGACCATGATTGGCTAGATACAAATCGGTACTATGATAGGTATATTCCTCCACATGATAGGTCCAAGGGTAAAGAAGTAACTTCTATTAATCTGGAGAAGTATAAGAATGAAAATGTACTTGCTCGTATCCTCTTGGGAGTTGAAGGAAGCGATAAGATGTTAACAAAAATGAAAGGGGATTTTTCGCATCTCAATCAAACCGTCACCTCACACTCGGCTTCGATAAAGCAACTTGAAACCCAAATGGGTCAACTCTTCTCCCAAATGAATGCAAGACAAAGAGGAGGACTCTTTAGTGATACGGTTGTGAATCCAAAAAATAATGTTCACATCATGGTAATTGTTACTAGAAGTGGGAGAATTCTTGGAATCGATGTGGTAAATCTTGATGACGACCTTAGTAATAAGGCTATTGGAGGACAAATGAGCAAAAAGAGGAATCAGCTTGATAATTCAAAATATGAAACTCCAATGTCATAAGAGTAAGGTGTTGATAGGTTGGAAAAAGTGGAAGAGAAGGTTGAAAATGACGCAGACCCATAAGTGGTTGACTGTGGTAATTCAAAATCGAATGAAAACTCGGTTGTCTCTAAGCCACAGATTAAAATCCCTCCTTCATTTCCACAAAGGCTTAAGAAGAAGGAAAATGATTCAAAGTTCAAGAAATTCCTTTTTAAATTTAGTAACCTTTCGGTAAACATACCATTGTTGGAAGCCTTACAAGAGATGCCCGGGTATGCTAAGTTTATGAAAGATTTGGTAACAAAGAAGCGAAACATGGACTTCGAGACAATTGAAGTTACACATAATTGTAGTGCTATCATGTCTAGTACAATGGTTGTGAAGAAGGATGATCCGGGAGTATTCACTAGCCCATGTACTATTGGAGTGTACCAATTTGGGAAAGCTTTATGTGATCTTGGGGCAAGTATTAATTTAATGTCATTAGCCATATTTCGAAAGCTAGGCTTGGAAGCTCCAAAGCCAAAAATAATGCGGCTATTGATGGCTGACCGCTCTATAAAAATACCCGTGGGTGTGTTGTATGATGTACTTGTAAAGGTGGACCATTTCATCTTTCCGATTTTGTCATCTTGGATTATGAAATTGACCATGAGGTCCCCATTATTCTTGGTAGGCCATTCTTGGCTATCGATAGAGCTTTAGTCGATGTTGAATGCGGTGAAATGAAATTTTGAGTAAATAATGAAGAGGTGTCATTCAACGTCTGCAAGTCCATGAAACAACCGATGGATTTACAAGTTGTCTTCTGAATCGATGTGATTGATGATGAAGCGGCTAATACTATGGAGACTGAATTTGTTAATAAACCTTTGGTGGGGGTCTTGTGGAATCCTGAAAGCGAAGGGAATGAAAGATATGACGAAGAAGTTGCATCCTTAAAAGGCTTTGGGTCTTACCCGAAAAATCCTTGTAAGTTAGACCTTGACTTGAAAAATTGGGAAACTCCTCCCGCAAAGCCTTCAATTGAAGATCTGCCACAAATTGAGCTCAAGCCATTGCCACCTCATCTCCATTATGTGTTCTTGAGAGAAGGTGAGACTCTACCTATTATTATTGCTGGAGACTTGTCATCTTGGGAAATTGAGGTATTAAAATCGGTGGTGATTAGGTATATTAGGGCACTTGGATGGACCATAGCCGATATTATTGGAATTCCATCCGGCATATGTACCCACAAGATCAAGCTTGAACCCGAGTTTGTAGCAAATGTAGAACATCAAAGAAGGTTAAATCCGTCGATGCAGGAAGTTGTGAAGAAACAAATCATCAAGTGGCTTGATGCGGGTGTAGTTTATCCTATCTCGGACAACACTTGGGTAAGTCCAGTTCAATGTGTTCTTAAGAAAGGTGGTATTATGGTGGTCCCAAGCAAAAATAATGATCTTATACCCGTTCGTCCTGTCACGGGTTGGAGAGTGTGTATTGATTATAGAAAATTAAATTCATGGACCGAGAAGGATCATTTCCCCATGCCCTTCATGGACCAAATGCTTGATAGGTTGGTGGGTAGGGGTTGGTATTTCTTCCTCGACAGATACTCGGGCTATAATCAAATCTCAATATTTCCCGAAGATCAAGAAAAAACTACCTTCACTTGCCCTTATAGAACTTTTGTCTTTAGGCGTATGCCCTTTGGAATATGCAATGCAGCGGCTACCTTTCAACGATGTATGATTTCCATCTTTTCTGACATGGTAGAGAATTCTATGGAGGTATTTATGGATGATTTCTCAGTGGTTGGTGATACATTTGAAGATTGCCTTGATCACTTGGAGAAGGTGCTTGAAAGATGTGTGGCAAACAATCTTGTTTTGAATTGGGAGAAATGTCATTTTATGGTAAAGGAGGGGATTGTTCTTGAACACAAGATATCGGGCCAAGGAATCCAAGTCGATCAAGCTAAGGTGGAAGTCATTGCTAAGCTACCACCTCCAATATCTATATCTATCAAGGGGGTCAGGAGTTTCCTTGGCCATACGGGTTTTTATAGGAGGTTCATTAAAGATTTCTCCAAAATTGCCCATCCGATGTGCAAACTCCTTGAGAAGGAGGTAAAGTTTGAATTCAATTGAGAGTGTTTGAAGGCATTTAATATCCTTAAGGAGAAGCTTGTCTCAGCCCCTATTATAGTGACCCCAAATTGGTCACAACCATTTAAACTCATGTGTGATGCTAGTGGGCTGGCATTGGGAGCTGGGCTTGGACAACGAAAGGAGAAACTTTTTCATCCCATCTACTATTCTAGCAAGTCGTTGAATGATGCCCAAAGGAACTATACTATTACGGAACAAGAATTACTAGCCGTGGTTTATGGGTTTGAGAAATTTCAAGCTTGCTTGTTAGGCACAAAGGTTATCGTGCACACCAATCATGCTGCTCTCCAGTATTTGATGGCAAAGAAAGAAGAAAAAACCCGACTGATAAGGTGGATTCTACTACTTCATGACTTTGAAGTGAAGGATCGAAAGGGTTGTGAAAACCAAGTAGCAGACCACCTATCACGTCTTAAGACGAATGAAGCAATTTTGGGCGATTTTGAACTTGATGATACATTCCCTGATGAACTTGTCATGAGCTTGAAAGGGAGCATACCACCATGGTATGCTGATTTTGCAAACTATATAGTGAGTGGACTGCTTCCTGATGAGTTGAGTTACTATCAAAGAAAAAGATTCTTCCATGACGTGAAGAGGTACTTTTGGGATGAAACCCTATCTTTTTAGGGAATGTACGGATGGAATTATACGTCGATGTGTCATGGAAGAAGATATGAAATCCATTCTTGAAGCTTGCCATTCTTCTCCATTTGGTGGCCATCATAGTGGTGTGAGAACCACTGGTAAAGTTCTTCAGTGTGGGTATTATTGGCCTACCATCTACCGTGTTCTTATGAATTGGAAAAAACTTGTACACAATGTCAAAAGCATGGTGGTGTCTCGAGGAGGCATGAAATGCCTTTGAGGCCCAACCTTAAGCTGGATCTATTCGATATATGGGGTCTTGATTTTATGGGTCCTTTTGTGAGCTCATATGGTAATAAGTATATATTGGTGGCCGTTGATTACATGTCCAAATGGGTGGAGGCCATTTCCTTGCCGACCAATGAAAGTAAAAGTGTTACATTCTTCTTAAAAAAATATATTTTCACTAGGTTTGGCACTCCCCGAGACATCATTAGTGATGGTGGCTCTCATTTTTTCAATCGGCTATTTGAAGCTTTACTTTAAAGATACGGGGTGATCCATAAGGTGGCTACCCCATATCATCCTCAAACGAGTGGCCAGGTGGAGGTTTTAAATCGGGAGATAAAGTCGATCTTGGAGAAAACTGTAAATGCTGGGGCACAAATTGGGCAAGACAACTTGATGATGCTCTTTGGGCATATAGGACCGCATTCAAGACTCCTGTTGGCATGTCGACCTATCAGCTGGTGTTTGAAAAGGCTTGTCATATCCCGGTTAAATTAGAGCACAAAGCATTATGGGCCCTGCGTAAATTGAATATGAATTGGGTGGATGCCTCCAAATCAAGAATGGACCAAATTCATGAGTTAGAAGAGTTCCGACTTAAGGCATATGAGAGCTCAGTGTTATACAAGGAGAAAATAAAAAAATGGCACGATGCTAAGATCTTAAAAAGAGAGTTTCATGCGGGTGATAAAGTGCTACTCTTCAATTCAAGGTTAAAACTCTTTGCGGGTAAGCTAAAATCCAAGTGGTCGGCCTTTTGTAGTGGTTCATGTCTATCCTAGTGGTGCTATTGATTGGAGGACCACGAGAAAAGGAGGTTCATGGTGAATGGTCAAAGGCTAAAATATTTTTATGAGGGTGGACCCAGAGCAGCTAAGGTCGAGTTGCTCTATTTTAAGGATGCGTGATGATGAGGAACAACATCGAGCCATGACAATAACCAAGGTGCTTCTTGGGAGACAACCCAAGGATAATTATTGTCATTTTCAAATTAGTTGATTGCTAATTTTTAGTTATTTTGGTGGATGTAGGTGAAAAATTCTAAGTGTGGGAGATAGGATACACTGTTTTGGACTAAATTAGCCACCTGCTGGCGCACACGCCCACATGCCAATGCATGTCAGGGTGCATGTGACCACTAGGTGAAATACTACTTACTGGTCGAGCGTCAATATCCACCTGCGGGCTCAGGCCAGGCACCTGTATGCGCAGGCTAGCCAACGTAGTTGGCACGGATTCTTCACTGGTCGTGCATCTTCACTCACCTGCATGCGCAGGTATTCAACATGCGTGCACAGGCTGTCCTCCACAGCTGATCAGGTACCAACAGGTAATCTGCCCAGGCAAAATAACCCACCTGTGCGCGCATCTCCCCACATGTGTGCTCATGGTGGGGCACATGTGAAGCTTGGAGCCCAAATCTTTTTAATTATGTTGTTGGGTCGACCTGACCTGGGTTTACCCATTCCTCTTTTTAAAACACTATCCATAACCCACATTCTTATAATTTCAAAGCCACCCCTTATACCAAAACCAAAAATCACACCTTTTGGCACAACTTTTCTCTTTCTTCACATTTCATCTATTTCACCTTCACTTCCACAGAAGATTTGCACACTTCACTAATTATAATTCAAGAGCTCTTAATCTTCAAAATTCTCTTATCATTACTTTGCATCTTCACTTAAGATTGGTAAGTTCACTTGTTTTAATTTCTTCTAAAAAGCTTTTAGGCTAAAATTGTGAATCATGTTCTATGCTAGATTATTGTGAAGGGTTGATTAATATGGACTTCCTGTGGTGTAATATTGATGTTTTTGTGGATTATTTGTATTGGGGGTGATACTTTATATGCAAATTGGGGAATTCTTGAGTACCCAAAATTTATGCACCCCATGTGTTTTATTAAATTCCTACATGAGCACTTCTTTGTCGTTTCTTTTGTGAATGATCTAAGAGACCTAATCAAGGTTTCTTGAGCTTATCTTGAACAATATTCCATGAATAAATGATTTGTTATAAGTTTTTTAGTTGAGATGTGTTAATTGAATGCTTTTTCAAGTGTCATGCTCATTATTGCATTTTTCCACTTGATGATGCATACCACATGTTTGTTCAAATTTGCATGAGGAGTTTTCAACTTGATTGCTTCAAATGGTTGATAAATGGGATTGTGGTACATCTTTTGACTATTCATTAAAGTCATTAATGATGGAACATAGCCAGTGGTTCTTGTTAGTGATATGAGTTATTAAGGATGGTTGATCATGACAAAAATGCATAATTTGCCCTATGATTGATTAGGTGACACCATTCTTAAGGGCAAATCGTCATTTTTGCTCATATAAAGGTCATGGATCGATGGTGCACTTCAATACGAAGTGGGTTGTGTTTGAGGTTTAGTGGTACTCATTTACTCCTATGTGGTTTCATATAATATTTTGCCTTGCATTCACCTCATTTAACACAGTTTTAACCTTCTTTGATAAAACAAAAATCCAAAAACATGTTTTATCTTTTTCTTTTTGTGTTGTTTGGTTCTTTTGTGTTCTTTTTAGGGATGACTCCACAGAAATCAATGTCGCGCAGTGCAAAGAAGGATCATATCAAAGACAAAGGAAAGGCCATAGCTACTACCTCAAAGAAAAAGATTCCAACACAACAAGGAAATCCTAGCATCCCCAATGTTCAAAGAACACTTGATATTTCAAGGGGATTAGCTAAGGATGTCGACAAAATCAGATTTACAGTAGAGAAAATGCGTGAACTTTATGATGAATGGTTTTATACTCGAGGTTTCAATCCCAAAAAAATGTTTAGCTTGAAGGGTGTTCACAATCACTTCCCGAACATCATACGGCAAGTCAACAAGTATGGATGGGAAGTATTCACAAATATTAACCCCGAGTCTCCTCCTGAGGTTTATTATCCGGATCTTGTCAGGGAATTCTATGCCTCCTATGTCATCCGGCACAACCAACACATGTATTAACCACCGGTGGTGGATCAACCTTGTCTACCCAGTGTACTTGTTTGAGGAGTTGAGGTGTCTTGCTCTGCCTCCGCGATAAACAAACTATATTTTGGTTGTGAGAGCGCACCTGGGATTGAAAGCAAGAAGCGGGTGCTAGGGGGGCGTGTTCATTTTCCATGGTTGTCTCAAATAATTGCAAAAGGTCTTTCGCTTTGGACGAATGGAGTAGGAAAAATTAAACGAAGGGACCTTTCTATTCGAGCCAAGCATTGGCTTGGTTTTATGGGCAACCGGTTGCTTCCATCTACCAATGATCAAGACATCACCATCGAGAGAGCTATAATTGTAGGGTGCATTATGGATGGATTGGATGTCAATCCGGGAGAGATTATTGCCGAAGTGATTAAACTTCGATTGAAACAAGGGGACACTTTGCTACCTTTTCCTGCGCTTATCTCCGCATTATGTGTTGTTCACAAGGTTTCTCTAATTCCCAAGATTGACAAGAAATAAAATGTACGGGAGTTATTGATATTCGGACTAGTCAAGATGATGACAATTCGGTGAGAATAAAAAGAAAGTTTGGTGAGGTCTCCGGTTCATCCTTGAGAGAGGTACCCACTCCTAGTACCTCCCCTATGACTTCACATGCATCTGATGCTACGCCGAGTCATTGTGACACTACTTCGATTATTGATCTCCCTCAGGCACCACCTCCTTCACACACTACTCAGTCTACCGAGTCTCCACGATCTTCTACATTGACATTTGTTAAGGTTGCAGCCATGACCTTAGCAAATAACAGTTCCATATCTCGCTTGGTGGCTGATATCCCCCATTTTATCCAGGTGGAAATTGAGAGGATTATTGGGCCTCTACGTGCTCAAATGTTAGACTATGAGCGGAGATTATCTGCGATTGAGGCCAGAGGGGATAGTGAAGTGGTTACTACATTGAGGACTGGCCTTGATAATTTGCGTTTGGTGGTTAAGTCGATCCATCCATCCTTCATTTTTGATGATGTCCAGATCACCATTCCATAGGGTGAGACTGGCCCTATCCTACCATTTGCTGACTTTTTTGGCTACTCTCCTGTAGGGGAAGAGACAACGATCGATTTTAGCGCAGGGCTTTCTGAAGATCAACAGGTAGAGATGGCCAAGCAGAAATCCATTATGGAGCAACATGCACGGATAGTTTATGCTAGTCCTAGCTCTCAGCCTCCCGAGGAGGTACATATAGGAGCCCAGTCTGAGGAGGCTCCTACTATTACAGCCACAGCGCAGTCACAGTCTTCACATGATATAGATCCGCGCGCCTAGTACGCCTTAGGGAGTTTGGTTTTCCCCCTAGTCTTTTCTCATTCTATATTGTTGCATTGGGGACAATGCAATACTCTTTAGTTGGGGGGTGGGGCATTTCATTTTATGGTATGTAATAGTATTTCATTTCATAATATTATTCGGATAGTGCCCTTGTCAGGCCTTCTTTGTGATGTTGATTTGGATATTGCCCTTGCCGGGCTATTTTTATGATTTTTGATTCGGATATTACCCTTGTCGGGCCTTCTTTATGATGTGATTCGGACCATCTTTATTATTTTTGATTCGAATATTGCCCTTGTCGAGCCCATATTGTGCGTTTGTTATTAATTGAGACCCAAATGTCATTATTCTGATACTAATTCTTGTTTGGGTGATGTCTATTTTAAACATGTGTACCTTCTTTATCACCTCGTTTCTATACGTGTCAAATAAACACCAAGGGTTTTCTTCAAAACTTGGTTCTTTCCCAAGGATCATTTTCTTTTTTCTTATTTTGTTTTTCTTATCGAACTGAGTGGTACTCCCCCATGATAGATGGATCGGGCGAGATTCTTAGGGTAAATACCCATTGTCTTAAATTAGATTCAAGTGGTAGTTGAAAGATTTCAAAAAGTCCCCTCCAAGAATCTGTCGTGGCAAACAAAATGATTTGTGAAAGGTAAAATAGTCTTTGAAAATGATTTTTGAAAAGAAAAGAGCAAAGTGATTTCATGTTTTCTCTTGTGTTGTGACCTTCTAATTTAGTTTTTGGCTCCTTCATCATAAAAGAAAAGTCTTCGTCTCAGAGTAGTTTGTCAAGTTCATTTGCTCCAATTGGTGGAAAGACTAGCTTTCTATTTTAAGGAAAAAGTACCTAGTGTGGTGAGGTTTTTGATCAATTCTTGTGCACATATGATAGTCTAGAACTTTCCCCACGTGTATTCAAGGTGAAATCTGGGACCCAGCTTGGTTTGGAGAATGACCCGAGGCCATCTTGAACCGTCATTTGACCTAAATCCCACCTTGACATTTGTCCCTAGTTAACCTATTTGAACCTTTTCCCACTTTCATTCTCTTCTTGGAGATAACAATACTATGACACCCTATTTTTGTCTTTGTCAAACCCTTTTTTTTTTTTGTCACCCAACCTCCGTAAACACATCGTGTGGTTCTAGTGTGAGCCAATGTAGGCAAATGCCTAAGTTTGGAGAAGCATGCTTATGATAATGATTGAGATGGACTCAAAACCTAAGTTGGGGGAAAAGGGGGGGTGTTGTAAAGAGAGGTGTATTCTTGGTTATTTCATTAAGTGGGTTATAAGACTAGAAGTATGCGTGTAATTGAAAGCATAAAGCCTAGCCCTGAGAATGATAAAAAATAATAATAATAATTAAAAATAATAATAATAATAATAATAATAATAATAATAATAATGAGAAAGTTTGCAAAAAGAAAAGAGGGGCACGAGTAGCTAAGGAGTAGAAAGTCTCTTGAAAGAACAAAGGAGGTTAGAAATCAAAATGTAGCAAAGGCAAAACAAGTGGGGGCAAATAATGTGGAAAACTTGAACGAAGTGGGCCTAAGAAGTGATAAAGCGATTGTGTTTATGGAGATCTTCTAGTCACTTGATCCATAAATCCTTTCCCTCAACCTAACCTCCATCATTGCCCGCAAGTCCTTGGTGACTTTAAACCTCGTTGGTCCCCATTAGTGGCGAATAACACAAAGGGCAAGCCTATGGTTCTACGTGTGGTACTTGAATTTCTTTGTGAGAGTGAGCGAAAGTTCTTTCCGTCTTTATGCTCTTAGTGAATTACATTATCTTGTGGGAGTGGAGAAAACTTTTGCAAGTGAGAGGCATTGATACCTTGAAGCGGAGAGTGATGTCTTACCTTCAATTAGGAAAAACGAGCAAGACAAATTGCAAATTGAAGATGAGGAAATCCCTGAAAAATCTTGTGTCACACCTTCAGAAGCATCTCGACTTGAAAATTGTTTACTTGTCGATTTCTTATGCTTTTGTTTGATGAAGATTGACTCTTGAAGAGGAAAGCGTGATTTACTTATTTGTCATGACTGGTTGGAGGGATTGATTGAACTTTATAGTCATAGTTGTTTAGTGAAGTCCATTGTAGTTGTTTCATGGTTAAGAGTACCCTTTCTTTTCACTTTAAACATTCTTGATTACTTGAGGAACAAGCAATAGTTAAAGTTTGGGGGAGTTGATAAGTTGACATTTTACCTATTTCTTAACACATTTGAGCTTGAATTATCTTGTATTTTACATTGATTCGATATAATTCTCATATTATATAGCTCTTTTATGCAGGTATATAGCTCTTTTATGTAGGTAGTTGATGAATACGAGCTCGAGAAAACCATGCGAGTCAATGGGAATGTGAGAAGTGAAGAAAGGGAGCTCAAACTAATACATGGGAGGATTAGAGGCCACCTGCGCACGCATGTCATGGGCTGCGCACGCAGGTGGCCTATGAAGCGGGAAGGCAGAACCACCTGCGTTAGTTGCCTGCGCGCGCAGGTCTAGCACCTGCGCTAGTAGGTGACTAGTGCGGTGGAATGTTCGTAATTTCCAAAAACGTGATTTTTGGGCTATAAAAGGGATTTTTCAGATCTGAAAATGTATCTTTGGCATCTTGAAAAGCTAGAGAAAAAGAGAGTGAAACCCTAAGAGAAATTAATTACTTTGTTTTTGTATTGAATTGGGATCAAAATATTGTGATAAACTTGGACTCAATGGAACAAATGGAAGAGAATTTGGGTGATTTTCCTCTTTCTCCTTCTATGAGTAGCTAATTTCTTCGCTTGGGGTTATGCTTGAGTAAGATGTGATAATTGTATGGGTGTTGTTTATTTAACTTTTTAGTTAGATAATTGTTATGGGTTTTAATCCCATTCCATGTTTTGATTCAAATTAGAGGTTGCAAACTCTAATTAACCATAGAACTCTCATCATCCTTGAAAAAGGGGATGAGGGTGAGGAATGGGAGTGAACAATAACTTGATATTTATCATTTAATAGCATCTCTTAGACATAAGGATGCTAATTGAGGTATTGAATTGGTTATATAAGATGTACTTGTGAGGTGTTCGAAAGAACCCACTTGTAAGACCTTGGTGTTTGGTTGAAAAATCAACACCAAGTACTTATAATCTAACATACCCATAACCTTTAGCTAAATTTAGGCAAGTATTCAATGACCCATACAACCTTTCACCCTTACGATGGCATAACCCCAAGTCTCGTATTACATTTGATTTCAACTCTATATCTCTAATCTTTGAATTGTGCATTTCAAACTACATTTACTTCGATAAATACCAATTGTTAAACTAATAATTTTCCCCATTTACTTTTATGTATTATTTTTATAGCATCGCGTGTTAGCACTAGTTGCTTTTGACACTTAGAGGTGAAAGCTATCGCATTCATTCCTAGTGGATTTGACCCCGACTCTAAGTTGGGTAATTATATTGCTAACGACCGCGTACACTCATTTCTAGGGTGTATTTGAGCGTTATCAGTAATCAATAACAAAGGTAACTTACGGGTGTGTTATCATGGGTATAGAATCATGCATGGGTAAATAGAATTTGCCATAATTCAATTAGAGTTGTGGGTAGGCTAGATTATAGGTATTAATGTCAATTTCTTAATTAGACACCAAATATCACAAGTGGATTTTCTCAAACCTCATTGTGTACCATCATAAAAAACCTAAATCCTCAATTTAGTAGTCTCATCTCTAAGATGTAAGATCAAATGATACAAATCAAGTTATTTTCAACTAATATTCCTCACTCTTATCTCCTCTTTCAAGCAAGATAAAAGATCTAAGTATAATTAGAGTTTGCAATGTCACGAACCAATTTCTAGAGTCATGATGACACCTACTTTAATCCACCAGTAGGTAAGCCAAATCATATCCTAAAACGGCAAGTAACGGGCTAATTGGCGGAAGGTAAGAAGGGTAACGAAATAGGCATATAAAAACAAATACCAAGCAACAAAAAATAGAGATATATAACAATGAACATACTATACAATAAAGGGAAGAGGACAAAGTATACAAAATGAGTTTCCCTCACGACCTGGTAAGGTCAATACATGAGCCACTATACCAAAAGAGTGCACTAGATAATGTCAAATATACATCATAGTCTCAGAATACACAAATAAGACTATCCAAAAATAGTATAAGGAGGAGGATCAGCTCCGGAGTTTAAAAGCTCACCCTATCTCCAAACAGCAGCACATCCCGAGGATGTTGTTAGCGGCGGCAACTCGTACTCGGATCTGCATCAGAAAAAATATAAAGAAGTGTTGTATAAGTACCAAAATAATGGGTACTCAGTAGGCATCATAGGCCGACTGAGGTAAATTATAGTAAAAGCATAAACAAAGTGCGAGGATGTAAACTAAAGTCAGTAATAAATGGCGAAAATAGAAATAATAAACTATAACAGGCGGGTGCAATATAGATAAGATAAGTGACTCGAAAGTGGAAATAAAATTCTAACTATAATCTAACTAGGGACCCAAAATCCTAGAAGGAACACACAGAGAAGAATAAACCCAGCCCCCATAAGCCCGGTGAGTACAAGCAAAGAGATAACACTAAAGTAAAGACGAGATATGGCAGTAATTAACGTAAAATGATCCAGAATATAGCCATTCTTACCAGATGGTCCTTTTTTCCCAGTCATAACCTCCCTCTTATTGGCATTCACCAGTTTCTCAACCCCAGACTCAAATAGGAACTCATAAGTGAAATCAATGTATATATGCCGAACTCGAACCGGGACTTATAAACAATAATCAGCATATAAATGTACCAAAAAGACACAGTTTAAGGTCAAATGATACCCTACTTGGGGTAACGGGGATAAATAGACTTAAAACAGTGTCTAAGTCAACCCTCAACCTAGGTAGTAACCTAAGGAAGTGTCTATATGATCATTAAGGTTAAAAGAAGGGTTATTCTAAGTATCCTATCTAAAAAAAGGCAGTGGGGTCCACTACCAAACCATGAAAATCTAACCTAAGGCAAGCACCTACCTGAACCTAAGCTAAATCTCGACCCAAGGTACTAAAGGAACTAAGTCTAATCCTAAAGTGCAATCATAGACAAATATAAGGGAAGACGGGGCCAAATTCTATCAAAAATGGACTCTAACCGGATAATTTAGTTTATAAATGTTAAAATAACAACCGATCCATAATCACCCACCCATAACTAGCACAATATTACATTAATACCGTAAATAAGCATAGTCTAGGAGAAAGATAAGCTTAGCCTACATGGACGCCGTCGAAAGCTTGTAACATCCTCCACACTAGAGCTTTTTCCTTTCGAAAAGCCTCCTACTGCTGCCATGCTATCAGAATAATATTCTACATGTCAAGACAAAAATATTAGTACCCATATTGTGTATTAATGCTCCAGGTTAAAAATTGGACTAAAAATCTCACGTGGGTCCCACTTACGAAATCACAAAATTAAAATCATCATAGCGTCCCTCTCAGCTCAAGGATTATTTTTCCTAAAAAATGAGAAAAATTCGAGACCAAATCAATCCCACAAGGTTCAGGGAAACAAGGATTTTAGCTACTAATTTAAACCGAAACTGAGTCGGATACTTACGAGATAACGATGATAAAACACTCATAATCATGTCCCCAAGCTAATCCCAGCTCCAATTATTGATTTTCCATGATTCTCCAAGTTCTCACACTCTCTAATGGAGTCTACACTTGGAAATATAGGTGGAAAAAATGAAGGGGCAGGCTTATATACTGCCAGGGGTTTCCTCATTGCTGTCACAAGGTCCCATGGTCGCAATCGCGAGATCCCACTAATGGGACCATCGAGATCGTAGAGGCCTAACCAAGCGGTTGTGATGAATAAGCTGGCTCAGTCCCACAACCCTCTTTCATCGCAATCGTGAGTCCCCAGCCTTGCAATCATGATGACCAAGATCATAGACCCTTACAATTGAAGGGGTCCTCATCGAGATAGCTATGAAGGACCTGGGCCTGCACTAGGTGCTGATGCAACAACAACTTTGCCAAGTTGAAAATTCTCCGAACGGGCCCCTGGGATTCATTTAGAATCTCATCACACACTCCTAAGTTGGGGAATTTTGCTAAGAATAATGGAAGATAATGAAATTATACCATGATGTTCATTAAAATCCTCCATTAGATTGAGTATTTCATGCTAAATTTATGAATTCCAATATAGGAAATCAATGTATAAGCTAACATCTACACTTAAGAGTGAGATTACAATTTCCCAGGTCTCAAAATAGGCAAAAGATAGTGTTTGAAGTAAAAATATACTATTTATAGCTGATGAAATATAGAGACAAAATATTTACAAAAATGCCTACGTGTCAGTTTAACGATCAGAGTTGTGTTGCCAAACTCTTTGGCGATCCGCCAAATGTCCCCACCATCCCTGAACTGCCTTATATTCTTATGCTTCAGTGCTTCAATCTTTTGAATTTAGCGATGGAACCTGATCATCGTCGAACTCTTCAGTGAGTCGCCTAACTATAACGTTTCTCACTTAACTGTTATCCTCAAAACCTCATCACACTGCTTACTTTGGCAATAACATTAGTACTTGGGCGATATGCCAGGCAGTTTAGCAATGCACCAAACTTTCTTGTTGATGCCACTTCTCTTTTTAGCTCTTTTTGTCTATATTTTTGCTTCATTTCCCCACTTCAAGCTTCTTTGGTGATCTTTTGACTTCAACGCTGAAAATCAAACAAACAAACATTAAAACTAGATCAAAATGGCATTGAAAATGTGGATTTCTTACCATATTTAGGTGAAATGAGCTGCAAAATGTTGGCTCATCAAAGTCCCCTCCTAATATCCATGGGGATAGTGTATTTGCTATTTTATGTTCCATTTTTCTTCTGATATATTACATTGTTGATGAATTTGATTATTACTTATTGAGTTGAAGCAGATATTACTTTTCCTTTTTATTTTTCACCCTATAATCTAGATCTTCCCAAATGATTTCATCGTAGCATTCTAAATCCCCAATCTCATTCTATATTCCTTTATTTGTTATGACCCTTGAAAGGGCTCCATTAAATTTATGAATGTGTATTAATGTCTTCTATATAGCTTAGTCAACCTTTAAAAAGAGCTTTAAGTGTTAACTGACCTAATGTTCCAAAAATGAATTTCGTCAATCATTGATTACTTATAGATGCTTGACCTTATTACTCCTTGTTGTCATTTGTAATGGCATAGATAGTCCTGCATTATTCCTCTTAATATTATTTAATAAAAAAAAATTGTCCTGCATTATTCCTCTTATTATTACAATCTAGTCATGCATTCTCCTTTAAGCCCACATTGTTTGGGAATTTATCGCCCTAGCTCCTTGTCACTTGATAACTGCAATGTCACACCCCAAACCCCAACGAGGAGTGATTGGCACCCGAAGCCGATATGGCCCGAGAGAACCAATCTTTGCTTATGTATACTCGTATGCATATCCCCATGCAACTATGCGAAAGTCATAAACATGAAAACATATGCCATATCTATATATGTATAAAACTTGGCCGTTAGAGCCATCAAGTCGAAATGATCGTACATCCCTTACATCCACATACCCACATACGTCTACAAAAGCCTCTAACAGATGCATTTACAAGACCATATAAAAGTCAGGACAAGTCCCCGCTCTATACAACATCAAAACATCTGTACAACTGTGACTCAGAAAGTCCCGAAGGAACTGGGGCTCACCAAAAATCTGCAAATACTGTCAACCTACAGTGGAGGTCTACTAGTGCCTGCACCTGCAACATGTAAAGTAAGTCCCCAAGAGGGGTCAGTACAAAGAATGTGCTGAGTATGTAAGGCCATAAGAAAACCGCATCAATACATAAGAACTTCAATGAAAATAATTATAAGAGAATACTCTATATGGATAAACATCATCTTATATGTGGAACCATGTACTCTTCTTTTGTCATTGTTATTTTCGATCATTCAATCATATCCTTGTCTTTTCTATAATACCCTTTCATAATTAATTTCGTTCAAGAGAATTACTTCCAAGAATTGTCTTTATTCACGAGATTCCTCTATATAAGAGATTCTTTCTTTTGAGAGATTCTTAACATACATCCACTCTTGGGTGGGTTAACATATATCCACTCTTTGGTGGGTCAACATACATCCACTCTTTGACCCACTCTTTGGTGGGTCAACATCATCCACTCTTTGGTGGGTCAACATACATCCACTCTTTGGTGGGTTAACATAATAACATACATCTACTCCATGGGTAGGATTAATATAAATTACTTCCTTTTCTTTCATTACACTTTCTTTCATTCAATGAGTGATACCTTGATGATGGAAACATTCTTGAAACTTGGAACATAAACATACATTGTTTAACATCTTTACTTTTGTAAGATTGACATCCCTACTTGTGAGGAATAGATTCATTAACTTGCACATTACTTCTTTCATTACTTTTGAGAGATTGGTACCTTTACTTGTGAGAGATTGATACATTTGCTTGTGATAACATTATTGAAAGCTTTGGAACAATAACCAATGAGTGAGAAACATGTGAATGAACCTTATTAGAAACACATAAATACATTACTTCTTTCTTTCATTATAAGAGTGATACATTGGTGATCGGAACATCATTGGGAACACGTATGTACATTTTTTCATTCCTTACTTTCATGTGATTGAGACATTGGTATTCATAACATCTTTATTCCTTTACTTATGAGAGATGGTGAGAAATTGATACATTAGCTATAGCATTGTTGGAACTTTGGAACATAACCTTATTGGACTTTTGGAACATTACCAATGAATATGAGACATGTGAATACTATAGAACCCCCATGGAATGTAACACTTTTGGAACCTTAGGATAATGAACAATGAATAAGACACATGTGAATGTCAACTGTTCACCAACTAGAGATGCGATACCTTAGAACATTTGAAACTTTTGACATATTAGCCAATGAACATGAGTCAACCAATGGACATGAGTCATATGATTCACCATTGACCAACAAGTAAGGAACATATGAGTAACACTAGCCAACTATCGGATACGGAATACCTTAGAGCATTTCGGAATCAAAGGAGTACTATGACAATGTGAACACCATATGCCGCAGAAGAATATAGAAGAGTAACCTTACATACATTTGAACACCATATGCCGCAGAAGAATATAGAAGAGTAACCTTACATACATTTGCTTCAAAGTATGAGTACATAAGTCTATATATAAACACCAGAGTCCAGCTCCTTCCTTATGTTTCACTCTACAACACAAGTTCATAATGGAAATCTAGTTAACACCTATTTACCGTACAAGTGTACAAAACAACAATTAGCTCTATGACCGCCACATAACCTCATTTCACTATTTACAATACAAACCACTGCATTATCATACCAAAAATACCACAACATACCCAACATTGACCAAGAGTTCATACTTCAATAGCATTTTACACCACACTTACCCTTTGTGCTTCCTTGTTAGCATTCTGTCACAATTACCTTATCAACTTGCTTCATGACAACTTATGAACAGCAATACATATTTAATATAGTCCAACATACTTCCATACTACCCCTTTAAATTCATTAAAACGGCATCACAAGTTGCCAATTATATCCATAAAGGGTATAGGGGCCTTCGGGGGTCAAAGGGGGACGAAAACATGCAAAACAGTGTTCTGGAAGGGACCTGCATTGCCACCTGTGCCTGAAGGTGGTTGAAATGCTCCCTACGATTCCCTTGGCAGAATCCATAGGCATCTGTATTGGCATCTGCGCCCGCAGGTGCCTCCGTCTGCGGGGGCGGATGCCCGTTTTGGTCCGAAATGGTCTTTTTGGGGTCTTTTTATGCAATGAATGGTCCATGATCATAACCAAACTTATTTTGAAATATTTTTTATCATATTGAATACCCACAATCATCCATGGTCTTACAACACACAATAACATTACCAAAACAACACTTTACGGTCGATACGTCACCAAAACCATAACCAATTTCACAATAGAAATTCCAAACATTATACACCATCAAAAAACAAGGAAATACTATAATCACATCTCACATGTCAATATTAACTCCATCATGTTCACTTCCTTCAAGACCACAAGTCTATGTTCAAGTTTACAAGACAAAACCATCCTCCGATTTAGCAAACATGTAACATATCACACATAGTGAACTTCTCAATATTCCGCCAACATACCCAACATCATATACATCATATATAATGTATAAAATATATTAAATCATAAGCATGAACACTTACCAAGGCTTGAAGAAGAGTTGATCTTGCCCAAAGAGGATGATTGCTTAGGGTTGTGTGTAGAGAGAATTGTGGAAAATTCTAGAAAATGGCATGTGTCTTTTTTTGAATAAAAATATGATTTGTGGACTTATATAGTGCCTCATGGTCCTCCTTATCCATCCACTTATTCAATAATTGAGGGTCTTCTTTGGTCAAAGCAAGAATGGATCTTTTTTTCATTTTGGGCCATCTTTTTCTTGAAATTTTTGGGCCTCATTTAGGCCCAATGACACATGACTCCTTTAAGCCCAATAATTTAATGCATAATTCACCAATTCTCTCATGTGTAAATAGTTCCATGAATGTTACAGTAATCAACTAGATTCAGAAACATACGGGGTGTTACATGCAAGTCATATGAGAATTTTCCAATAATACCATATTGAAGATTTCTTTCACTATTATCTATTACACCTCTTCCTTTTCCCACGCAATCATAGGTTCACCATTTAAGTGTGAGATCAACTTCATGTATATTGGTGTTTGTATGCTCAAAGAGATTTTAAGGTTCAAAGATGCTCCCAAATTGAGTGCTTGAGTGGTGTTTGTATAGTTATGATGGGTAGGATATGAGGCTAAAAAACCTCCAAAGGAGGCTTCCTCGCAGCCAGATTGGCCATGAAGTTGTTCAAAAATCACGAATGTAGGAACATTAGGTTACCGACGAATAGGTTATTAGAGAGAGCATTTCTTTAAGTAGGTCATTTGAAGAATTTTTTTTTGTGTGTGTATAATGATTCTGCAACCTAAATGACAAGGAAAAAATGAAATTGACTAAAGTATAGGCTAACAAAGATTTCATTTTTTACCTATAGTTCACTAAATTAGTGTGTTATATGCATGTGCTCCATTAACGGACCAGACGCTATGGTCTACAGATGCATAGAGTGCATTAATCAATTTAGTATGCTATATAACTCCCAGAAGAAGGGGGACAATCTTCTTCCCCACTTACTTATTTTTTGGTTAAAAAAAAAGAATATCATGAATCAGTCATTAAAAGGGAGGTCCCCACCATCCAAAATGTTGTTTTCCTCTAAAATATTTCCCCAAAATAAAGCTTATCAATATATTTGAGTTAAGGAAGGATATTCTTGGCTCGAATTTTTGAAAAAAATTAATGGAAAATTCGATTCAAATCAACCGTAAACAACCTTCGATTAGGTATTTGTTGTATCCCGATACACACGCAAGTGTACATAGTCCCAAGTAATATAAGTATTGTACGCAATCGGGTATTGTCAGTTTCTCATGGACCTAATTGATGACAAGCTAAATAATCTACTATTATGGTTGTGAAAGTGTTATCTGGTTAGAATGTTTGTTTGGTTTGTTTATTCTACAACTAATAAAGCAATATGATTTGAAAGTTTAGGTGTTTGATCACATAGTTATTAAGACCTAGGGTTATGGTTCTTGCATAATCCCATCATAATTTATAGAGAAAAGGGTCAAATTTATCCCTCTACTTTCAAAAATTAGCTAACGCTACCCTTTTTCATACTATTGGGTCATATTTACCCTCGCTATTAAGAAAGGTTTTATATGTACCCCTCATTTAACGTAATCATTTTAAAAAATAAAACCCATTCTGCTCGAACCGACCCACCAAAAGGACCCAAATATACTGGCATTGTGTATACAATTTCAATATATTGGCATTGTGTGTATGATTTCAATTACATTTTATGATTCCGAGATCAAAAAATTTCATCTTGTTCAGTAATTTGACCAAAATATTTAATTGATTATGTGACAGTATCTCATTCCCTTCTTACTCTTCACAGTGTCGATGTTTCTCCTTTGTGTTTGTTATCTTTCCAGACCACGAGGAGAACAAAATATTTGGTTAAGTTCCTTCTATCAAATGCTGAAGCTGGTTCAATTATTGGAGAGGGTGGCTCAACAATCAGTGACTTCCAATCTTGCTCTGGGGCGAGAGTTCAGTTGTTTTCAATATAACAATTGAATAAGTGAATTGATTTAGTTCACTATTTTGGTTGAACAATGCATTTTTTTGTTGGTCGGGTCGAGCGTGTATGGATTTTATTTTTTAAATGGGTTTTTTTTAGTGAATTTGGAGCATTCCGTTAAATGAGGGATACACATGAAAACTTTCTTAACGGCACGGGCAAATATAAATCAATAATATAACGAAGGGTAAAGTTAGCCAATTTTTTAAAGTAGAGGGATAAATTTGGTCCTTTATCCTAATTTATATAATGGTTAAGCATAATTACGACATCTACAGAATTGTTGAATTAGAGAATTGATATTAAGGTCATGAGCTCTTGCAAAGTCTAACCGTCTGTCTGAATCAGACTTCTAACTACATCCCTGAGCGGGGATAGTTCAGCTAATTCGAATGCATTTGATTTATCTTCATATATGTGATCCAAATAAGACGATCTTGGTACGTCTCCATTCTAGCTGCTAATCTATCCGCAGAAGAACCCCACTTTCCTTTGTTCTATTTCAAGTCTTCATCTCTCGAGTTCCTCTAAAAAATTATTCATTTATCCTATTGATCACGAAGTAATAAAATTGTAAGCATAAGATAAACAGAACAAAACATAATGGTAGATTCAGCATAAATAACCTATGTATAAATTAGGATATCCATGCTATGACCACAACACTAGATGGAGGGCTTTTAGATACTCATAATTTGAATATAAAGCAATAATAATGAATAAATAATAAATTATGCTAAGTAAAAGAGTATAAGAAATAACCCTAAGAGTTATGTGCTCCTCTATTCTTCCTGTTCCAAAATCTGAACTAAAAATGACCTAGGGGTATTTATAGTATTTAAAAATACCTAAGATACCTCTCCAAGTTTGACTAGGAAAAGGAAAAAATATCCCCTCGCCATGATCAACTTGCGGCGCGAGCTGCCTCTACTAGCCTTGGGGCTCTCGTCGCGAAATCCTTTGCTTCGCCCTGTGGTTCTTCTTTTTAGGGTGTAAATTTTAGAAGTTGTATATTTTTCACCTCCTTTATGTTAGAACTAGCTTTGCGACCCTCTGGCTTCATCCTGGACATCAATTTGCAAAATTCAGTTTTTTGAGCTCCATTTTGATATATCTTTTACCTAAACTGGATAAAACACCTTTCATAAGTGATAAATCATGAAATAAAGCATAGATTATTAGTTTAAAGCTAAGTTATCCTCAAAATAAAACATAAATGTGGGCAAAACATAGTGAAAAGGATTGTATATTAGACCCACATCAGTACTTCCAAAATTTTCTTGTTCAATGGCTATTATATGTTTCTCTAGCGCATGATTATTTACTTATTAGTCTAGATTTTCAAAATAATTGTTATTTACGATCCCTTTTTCCTTGCAGCATGACTGCTGTCAAATTATTTTTTTTTATAATTGATTGTTTATTGTTTTATTACTTGTTAATTAATTTATTACTACTTGATAATGGTTTATTATAGTACATTGTCTTAGTTAATTGTTATATTAAGTTATGTTAATTTACTTGTTAATTATAACTTTATTTGATGTGCTACTTACTAAATTATATTTTAATTAGTTAACTTGTTAGCTAATATAACTATAATTAGTTAATGTGTAAGCTAATTTAATTATAAAAAGTTAATTGTAATTATATTTAATTAAAATTAGAAGTATAATAAGTTAGCAATCAATAATTAGTGTAGAGTCGAAAATCATTATACTCGAAAAAATATATCGCATTTTGATGTGAAATTTCATAAAAATATGCATACAACATAACAGAGAATAATTCGCATATTATATATATATATATATATGTGCGCGCGCGCGTAGCAAATTTACATGTTATTCTATATATACAACATAACATAACATAATTCACATGTTTAAATAACTAGAATCAAGAGCGGATCTACTAAGGCCGGTGAGGATGCCACACCACCCATAAACTTCGACGGAAACTCACTATATATAGGTAATATATATATATACAGAATATGTATAAATGATAAACTTTCCACCCAAAGAACCAAAGTGCCCCATGGTGTCAGTGGCAGAGGGTTATTTATTTCGCCCAAGGTGTGCAGGTTCAAAACTTGCTAGCAACTTGATTTTGCTAAGTTAAATTCAGTTGTGTTCCTCCTTTGACTTTTTTTTTAATTTCTTATTAATTAGTATTTGTTTAATATAAATTTATGACTTTTCTTTAACATCTTATTAATTAGTATTTGTTTAATATAAATTTATGACTTTTCTTTAACTTCTTATTAATTAGTATTTGTTTAATATAAAATTAAAGATGAATAAGTTTTGTTCTCTTTCTCTCTAATCAACTTTTAATAAAACCCTGTCCATTCTTCTTCCTAAATCGGCTCTGCCAACAACCCCATCGCACTTCTTATTTCTTCTTTCGTTCTCAGCTCCGCGGAATTTCTTTGTCCGTCACCATCGCAACCTCATCACTCTGCTGCTTTCTCAATGTCAACAACCCTTTGTAACTTTGAAAGATATTTTTGTTCTCTTTTAGAATTACGTAAAAAATTGAAGCAGTCAAAATCTAAGGGGGTTCAAAATCGAAAAAAGTAAACACACGAACTAGTCGAAGGGGGTTCAATAGCTATTATATATATTAAAGATAATTTTAAGATAATTTTAATCATGTATAAATAGGATAGTTTTTCGCCGAAGGGGGTTCGAATGAACCCCTTGACCATAAGTTGGCTCGCATCTAGAATTTGGAGTCTCCGATTAATTTAATCGATGAGTCTACTTAGCACCCGGAGACTCCGAATCCTGGATCCGCCTCTAACTAGGATAAATATTAAACTTACTAAAATAATATATAATTTTAAACTACCATACTAACAAAAAGGCTAAAAAGTTTTTTAAATCTAGCATACTAACAAAAAAGACTAAAAAGTCTTCTAAACATATCATACTAATAAAAAGGATTTGAAAAAAATATTTTATAAAAATTAGTGTTTAATTAGGTCTTGTAAGTATTCTTGAAAAAACTATTAATGGATGATAAAATTTAAACCTCACATACTAACAAACAAGACTTGAAAAACGTTTTTTTTTTTTAACTGGGGTTTAGGTCTTGTAAATTTAAGATATAATTTGTAATATAGTTGAAAAAATAAATAAAGAACGATAAACTTTAAATCTACCATGCTAAAAAAAAAAAAGAGACTTGAAAAAAGTTTTTTTAAAAAATTATGCATTAGGTCTTGAAAAAAACCGTGGTTTAGGTCTTGAAAAATATAGTTTGTAATGTCCTTGAAACTTGAATATCAAATGATAAAATATTGTTTTAAACATTGCCTTTAAAGGCCCTTTAATCGTCTGCACGGATCCTGCGTTCACCCGGGGCCATTTGATCCATCAGTACTTAGACTACATGATAGACATAGGTCTGAGGAGCTATGGAGAGGGAACTTGGATATTGTCCAGGTGATTTATCCACATCGAATCGATTAAGTGTGGCAGATTTTTGTGTCACCCATACACCCCCCCACCCCCCCACATCCTCCCGTCGTAGAGTGTCTGTCTCGGGCCACTCTTTATACTATTGATAGACTTGATTGGATGCAGTTTAACAAGGGCCTTGTGAAGGTTATGGTCGAGCGGTAGAGGCCTGAGACATACACCTTCCATCTCTGCTTTTTTGAGGCCACGATCATACTACAAGATGTGGAGGTGATTTTTGAACTCTGAATAGGTGGAGAGCCATTATACATTCGGCAGGGAGGGGATAGGAATGTATATTTTCTGGAAGAGTTGGTGAGACTCACTGGCTTACAGTCGGAGGGCAATCAGATGTCTGGTTCTATCTGAGTCAGGTTATCTGCCATCTGCGCATACTTAATAAAACATCTTCAGGATTACCCCATTACAGCTTCTACTGGGTATTTGAGGGTTGATTTTCTTGTTTGTCTCTATTGAATGATTATATTCAGAGGGGGGGGAGGGGAGGAATCTTTTTCTAAAATACGTAGGGTAACTTGGTGATCTTACGCTTACTGAATCTCCTAGACCCACTACACGAGATAGGGAATTATAGTTTAGGCAGTGAGGTTTTGGCATTCCTCTACAGATTACTCTTTTGGGCACCTGTTGCACCGTGCATGATATTGCTGGATTTCTGTTGTATTATTGAAGTTTAGATGATCTACAAACTATAGGGCAAGGGACATGATCGGATGACAAACCAGCACTTATGGGACCTGGTCCTTGCAGAATTTGACTTTAGATAAAGTCAACTGAGTACAGCTGAAAAACTATACTTTCTACAGAAGGTTGGTGGAACGGCAGCAGAGGTATCAACCTCGAACAATGACATGCGTCCTAGGTTTTTATCTCTCTTATAAAAGGAACATTTCACAAAGAGCAAAACCTAGTTTTTGCAAACCAAGATTCTACTCAAAAGGAAAAGCCATTTTCTCAAAGAAATATCGCTCATTCTCAGTAAGGGACCTGATCTAGTGTATCATGTCTTTGTTGTCTTTTGAGTCTTTATGTTTGTGTTCTCATCTTGTAAAATCTATGCCTGAGCTATAAAGGTCAGTAGATTATTTTCTTGTCCTAAATCTTAGCTGAGTCATATCAATTAGAGTTAGTTGATTGAATCACAAAGTTTTTGGTCAAGTCTTTTCTCATCATTCATTTGATGTTCTCCTTGGGTAGAGTTGCCTAGGGTTGTCAACTAGAGTTAGTTGACAAGTGGATACAATAGAGTTATTGCATTAGTCTTGCAGTAGAGTTACTATAAGAAGTTAGGATAAAGAGTTTAATTCTTGGTCATTACTAGAGTTTATAGTCACGTTGTTGCTTGAGTTTAGTGAAGTGTTGGGAAATCCTGTGAGACAGGTCATGGTTTTTCTCCCTTGAGCAAGGACTTTCCACATAAATATTGTGTGTTATTTCCTGATCTTATCATATCTGTATTGTTTGTTCAAGTTTTTGTAATTCTCTGTTTAGGGACCTGGTCCCATAATTTGTGGTGGACTCAGAGAAGTTAACAATCGGTATCAGAGTTTGTACTCCCTATAAGGCTAACACCTAGAGAGGATCCTGCTCTAATGTCTACTCCACCAAACTTGGAAGAAGGTCAATCTATCACCAGGCCTCCTCATTTTAATAGACAGTTCTATGATTGGTGGAAGACTCGAATGCATGATTTCATAATGGCAGAAGACAATAAATTGTGGGCCATCATCTGTGATGGACCACATATTCCAATGGAGGAAGTCAAGGAAGGAGATATTACGAGACTTGTTTCTAATACATGAATGAAGTATGATGAAGATGACTGAAAAAAGATTGAGAAGAGTTACAAAGCAAAGAAATTGCTTGTTTGCAGAATAGGTCTCGATGAGTACAATAGAATCTCTTCGTGTGAATCAGCGAAGGAGATTTGGGACTGTTTGAAGATTGCTCATGAGGGAACAAGTCAAGTTAAGAAGTCAAAGGTGGACATGCTCACTACACAATACAAAGCATTCTCCATGAAGGAAGGAGAAACTATTCAAGAAATGCACACCAGATTCACTTCAATAACAAATGAGTTGCACTGTTTGGGTGAAATAATTCCACCTAGAAAACAAGTGAGAAATATTCTCAACATACTTCCAAGTCATGGGATAGCAAAGTTGATGCTACCACTGAAGAAAGAGACCTTAAAGTCCTCACCATGGATGAATTGATTTGAAATTTAAATACACGTGAAATGAAGAAGCAGCAAGTTCAAGCCAAGAGAGAACCCAAAAAGGAAAAACCTCTTGCTCTCAAAGCTACCAAATAAGATATCAGTGAGGAATATAAAGACATGGCTGACATCACTAAAAGATTCCTCAAGGTGATGAAAATAAATGATGGGTTTCAAAAGAGAGGTAACACAAACAGAACAACAAATGCGAATGATCTCTGTCACAAGTGTGGAAAACTAGGGTATTTTATAAAAGACTATCCAATCCACATGGTGGAGTATAAAGATTATGTCAAAGCTGGAAATGATAGAGGAAAGCAGGACTAGGTCCCTGAAAAGGCAAAGAGAAAAGTTGTTGTAGACTATGTAGTCAAACAGGCTCCTGCAGCTTGGGGAGATTCATCCAGTGAATCTGATGAATCACAGCACCTTGAAGATGTCTCCATGATGGAGGTTTAAAGATGATGATGATGATGATGATGTTTTCAACTCACTTTTTGCCTTTATGGAAAAATCAGATAATGATGAAGATGAGGAGGTAACCCTTCTTGATATTAAACATAACATTGATGATTATTCTCTGAAGAAATTGAAAGGGTTAGAAAATGTCTTGATTGACTCACTATGTGAACTTACAAATGAGAAGGATCTCTGGAATGAGAAAATTGATGCTTTTAAAAATGAAAAAATTACTTTAACCACTCAAATTTATGATTTGGGAGAGAAACTGCACCTAGTGTCCTTGGAAAATGATAAGTTAAAGAATAAATTGACAAAATTCTCTGAGTCTAGTTCTAGGGGTAAAAATGAAGCAAGTAATCTTCAACTTGAGCTTGATAAAAGTTTGAAGAAGTCCAAAGCTAATCTTGATGTATCTCTAGAGAGAAATGCTGAACTCCAAAAGGACCTGGTCCGTGTCAAAAAAGAACATAACAAGTCACTCAAATGGACCATCTCATCTAAAATACTAACCAATCTTACCAGTCAAAGATCCAATAATGGTAAAGGGTTAGGAAGTCAAAAAGTCAATCCCCCTTACAATCCCCATGGTAAATATGTGTTTGTGTCTGATAATTTACTGTGCACTCACTGTGGTAGAAATAGCCATCTTAAGAAGGACTGTGAAGCTAAGAAAAATGCTGAAAGGAGTTGTTCTAGTTTTGTTGAAAAAGGAAGAAATGTCAGAGGGGAACCTGGTCCTGTATCAAAAGCAAAAAGGATCAAGTCACTTGACTGGACAAAAAAAGCCTTGATTGCTCCCTTATCCCCTTTTTGGGAACTCAAATTGAAATGGGTTCCCAAAACTAACAGATAGCATCTTGTGTAGGTAAGAGTAAGTGGAATCAGTCACAGTTTGTTCATGGATAGTGGATGTTTCAAATATATGACTGGTAGATCTAAAAGCTTCCTCTTACTCAAGGCACTTCAGGGTGAAGGTGTCTCTTTTGGTAATGGTAAGAAGGGGTATATTCTCGGTGTTGGAAAGATTGGAAAGTCCCATGATCAAGGTATTGAAAATGTATACTATGTGAGTGGACTGAAACATAGCCTTCTCAGTGTCTCTAAAATTTGTGACAAACGGAATGAGGTTAAGTTCACATCTAATTGTTGCATAGTTACAAGGCTCAATTCTGAAGAAGTCATTTTGAGAACATACCGATGCAATAATATGTATGTTGTTGATCTAGATTCAATTTTGGGTGTAGATATTACGTGTCTTAGTGCTCAAAGTAACAATCCTGGTTTATGGCATCAAAGACTTTGTCATGTCAGTTCCTCTCTCCTAAATAAGTTGGTATCAAAGGACCGGGTCCATAGTCTTCCAAAAGTCAAATTTGCAGATGTCAAAGTGTGTGATGCCTATGTAAAAGGGAAGCAAACTAGATCCTCATTCAAGCAAAAAAAGGATGTCAGTACTTCCAGACCTCTTGAGTTACTTCATATGGATTTATGTTGACCTATAAAGGTTCAAAGTAGAGAAAGGAAGAAGTACATTCTTGTGATCATTGACGACTTCTCAAGGTTCACTTGGACTATGTTCCTAAGGTCCAAAGATGAAACTTTTCAAGAATTCATGATCCTTGCAAAGCAGATTCAGGTCAAGATAAACATCAAGATAACAGGGATCAAGTTCGATCATGGGACAGAATTTAAAAATACAAAAATGGAGGAATTTTCTGCTGAAAATAAAATAAGTCACAATTTCTCTACTCCCAGGACTCCTCAACAAAATGGAGTGGTTGAAAGGAAAAATAGAACCCTAGTGGATATTACTAGAACAATGTTGATTGATGCTGAATTACCCAAGAACTTTTGGGCTGAAGCAGTCAACACTGCATGCTACGTGACCAACAGATTTCTGATCAGATCCATTCTCAACAAAACTCCTTATGAGTTGTTGTATAGAAAGAAGCCCAAACTGAGCTATCTGAAGGCCTTTGGATGTAAATGCTTTATGTTAATAATGACAAGGATGACCTCGGGAAGTTTGATCCAAAGAGTGATGAAGGAATATTTGTAGGGTACTCATCAACCAGCAAAGCATATAAGATCTACAACAAAAGGACTCTCTGTGTTGAAGAAAGTGTTCATGTTATCTTTCATGAGTCAGGACATATTGAAAAGCTTGGGGATATTGATGATGCTGATTTAGAAGAACTCCTTCAAATTCAAAGTGATGAGTTCACTAAAGAAAATGAAGGTGAGCTAGATGAAAAAAATGGTGAAATCAAAGTAGTTGAAGTACCTGATCCTCAGCAAGAATTAGAAAAACCTGATGATTCATAATCCACTGAAGTGCAGGATCAAGTTGAAGAAGGATCAAGTCCTACTCAACCACAGTCAGCCATTAAGGGATCAAGCTGGAAGCACAAATCATCTTATCCATTTGAAAACCTTACTTCACCTTTAGACTCTGGTATGCAAACTAGATCCAAAGTAAAAAATTTGGGTACCTTCTCAGCCTTTATATCCTTCATTGAGCATAAAAATATGAAGGAGTCACTCAAAGATACAAATTGGGTGAATGTTATGCAAGAGGAACTTCATCAGTTTGAGCGTAGTATAGTTTGGAACCTGGTCCCCAGACGTATTGACAGAATAATTATAGGGACAAGGTGGGTGTACATAAACAAAAAGGATGAACATGGGACCATTACAATGAATAAAGCTAGGCTTGGTGCAAGGATACAACCAAGAAGAAGGGATTGATTATGATGAGACATTTGCATCTGTGTCAAGAATGAAAACTATCATAATTCTAATTGCATTTGCATCTTATATGGAGTTCAAGTTGTTTCAAATAGATGTGAAGAGTGTTTTTCTAAATGGAAATCTAAAGGAGAAAGTTTATTTGAAGCAGTCTCCTGGTTTTGAATATATTGATCAACCCAATCATGTACTCAAGTTGGACAAGGCACTGTATGGATTGAAGCAATCTCCAAGGGCATGGTATAAAAGGCTATCAAATTTCCTCCTTAACAATGGTTTTAAGTGAGGGAAAATTGATAACACCCTCTTTCTGAAGTCAAGAGGAAAAAATATGTTGGTTGTCCAAATATATGTTGATGATATTATCTTTGGAGCAACTTCAGATTCATTATGTGAAGAGTTTGCAAAGCTTATGAGAAGTGAGTTTGAGATGAGTATGATGGGTGAGTTGAATTTCTTCCTAAGATTGAAGATCAAACAAAACCCAAGTGGAACTATGATTTGTCAAGAAAAGTACATTATGGAGCTTTTAAGCAAGTTCCACATGAATGATACATTGGAACCAGTTCAAAGTTGGATACTGATAAACCAGGTCCCATGGTATGTGAGACTATGTACAGGGGAATCATTGGATCTCTCCTATACCTAACTACTAGCATACCTGATATTGTATTCAGTCTAGGAATGTGTGTAAGATTTCAAGTTTGTCCAAAGGAATCAAACTTGAAGGAAGCTAAAAGAATTTTGAGATATCTGAAGGGTACTAGGGACCTGGTCCTGTACAATTCTTCAGGTGACTCTTTTAATCTGATTGGTTATGCTGATACAGATTATGTAGGGTATCTGGTGGACAGGAAAAGCACATCAAGAAAGGCACATTTCATGGGTTCTTGCTTGATCTTCTGGGGGACTATGAAGCAAAACTCAGTGGTACTCTCTACAACTGAAGTTGAATATGTTGCAATTGTCTCATGTTGTGCTCAATTGCTATGGATCAAACAACAGCTGGAGGATTTTGGGATAGTTTTAGATATTGTTCCCTTTCTGTATTACAACACAAATTCTCTTAACATGGCAAAAAATCCAGTCCAACACAAGAGAACTAAGCACATTGATGTGAGACATCATTTCCTTAGAGACAGTGTGGAGAAGGGAACAATCTTCATGAAGTTTTTTAAGATAGAAAATCAAGTGGCAGATATTTTTACCAAAGCTCTAAATAGAGATCAGTTTGAGAAAAACAAGCTCAAACTTGGTCTAATTAAACTAAACTAAGTTTTCCTATGTTATTTCTACCTTACCCTCTTTTGGTTATGATTAAGAAGCAGGTATCCAGGTGGTAATGTGTAAAGGGGTCTAATTCAGTTCTATACCTTCTGTAGGTATACAATCATGGTGGACTAGCTAAAATGGAAAAGTAGTAGGGCAAACAAAAGAGTTTTTGTTCAGCAACAAATTGGTAGCGACCAGGTCCCTGCTATGAAGTTAGTATCCTTTATATTACTGTTTTAAAAAATGCTAAAGAAAGGTTGTCTGTTGCCAAGTGTCCTTTCCCGCCTCTCTGAACTGTTGTTTTTTCATTTGAAAAGATGAAGAGACATGTCCACTAGGTACCAGGCACATCTCTTCACTTTAATTCCAAACGACACACCTCTCTCTCTTTATAAATATTCCTTCAACTTTAAATCCCCCACTCTTAAAAAAATCAACCAAGTCCAAAAATGGTTCTTGTCTCTTAATCTCTCGCTGTAAATATCCCCTAATTCTCTTGAAAAAATGACTTAGACTTTATCTCCCACCAAGATGACCTCTGAAATCGAAAGCCCTAAAGTTGTCTCACCTCAAATCGACAATTCGTTCTTCAACGGAACTCCATCTTCTATGGAAGAGAAGGATACATCCAGTGTATCTCCTAATGAAGCCTTAATGCCTATTCCTTCTGACCCTCACACTGAAACTGCTTCAGTCGCAGTTCATGAAGAACTAACACTCGCTCTGACAATCTTTGCAGCCCCCATTGAGTTAGTGTCCAAAGGTCCACTTGGTTCCCCTACTACTGTAGAAAACATAGAAGTTGTTCGGGGACCAGGTACCTTCGATTCCTCTAACCAAAATCTTTTTGATGAAAACTTGTTTGAGGGGGATCTTCCCGATGGAAGGGGTAATCCTTCTCACAGTGCTGTGAGAGGAGAAAATTGGGTGGCAGAGAGCTTGAGATTATTGTCTTGTGACCAAAAGGTGATGCAAGATGAGCTTAAAAAAACTCCTATGTGATAGTCACCCACTTCCTATCCATGCCCTACATATGATAGAACACCAACTTCTACTATTTTATCCAAAAAACTTCCCCTGCCTCCAGTAGAAGATTAAAAGGAGGAAGATGACCAGGATGATCTAGTTTGGAGTCGAGTGAGGCTGCATGGGCACAAAGGGAAGGGTCAACTTGTTGATAAGCCCTTGAAGTACTATAGCAAAAGAGGGGCAGACAAGAAACTTATGAATGATGATCTGAAATCCAGCAATAGTTCTACCAAGAAAAGAAGATTGAAAAAAGCCTCTGAGAAAGATAAAACAGCCCTGCCCATAGATAATGTTATGTTGGTGGGGGAGGAAAAGGGAGAAGAGATATATTCTGATGTTGCTGCTGCCACTGCTAAAATAAGAAAAGGAGTAGGTAGTCTGAAACCTGCAAAGTCTTCAGTGACCAAGCCCAAGGCAACAGGTACCAAGAAGCATATCTCGTCAAAGTGGAAGCGAGATGACTCTTCAAAGGTACCTAGTTTTGAGGTTGACTCTTCCACACCTGACATAGTGGCTAAGCCAGCAGAAGGACCAGGTACCTCTTCAAAAAGAAGAAAAGTACAAAAGCTTCTTAAGGTTGCTACCAGGGGGGAAAGGATTTAAGAACTTAAGCATCAAAGAATGCTAAAAAGGAGATTTTTTTGGTCCAAAAATCTTTGAGCAACCTTAGATGAGTGAATTCGTGGAATTTGTGAGACATCAATACTGGTTGCACCTATTTGAACTACCAGTTCCTACAGTTCATGACAAGGAAGTGAGAGATTTCTAGTACACCATCAAGTTTTCCAACGATGGGTTGAGTCTAACTGCCATGGTATAGCGAGTAAAAATATTTCTGAATGAAGAAATTCTTGGAGAAATTTTGTGTGGGAGATCAGCAAAGTTCCTTGAAAGTCAAGAGCTGGAGTGTCCAAGAAATTCCTCAAAGGGGAGTTTCAATTGGTGTTTGAATTTGTGAACAAGGTCTTGCTACTACTCTCAGAAAAGCGTACTATGTCATCTGCATTGGATCTGTTCCTAATGGAATCCCTTAGTACATTTGAGTTGATCAGTCTTCCTGCTATCATGATCAAGCACATGTATAAAGTGATTCATGTGAAGAATGGCAAGCAAGCTATGCCTTATGGCTATCTTCTGAATAGAGTGTTCGATTATTTCAAGGTAGTGTGTGCTAAAGGGATGGTCGGGTCAGTCAAGTAAACATTCACAATAGTCACTCTCATTGAAAATAAGTAAGTTGAAGGAAAAGTTGGGATAAAGTCCAAAGTGTCGGAGTAGCTCGAGAGCCAATGCAAGAAAGGTTGACTGCTGATCAGGGGGAAATAAGGGTAACATTGGCTACAAGGGATGCAAAAATTTCTCATCTTAAGGCAAAGGTTCAGTAGCTCTCAGTTCAGTGACCTAGTACCGTTGAGAATTTGAATGAATAAAATGAAGGTCTGAAGGCTCAGGTTGCAGTCTTAATTGGAGAGGTTAAAGAGCTCAATCATGAGGTCAAGGATCTTAAAAAACAACTTCTCAACGCGTACACAGGTGAAAGTGCACGCATAGAACTGGTCATCCACTCTCTCGCCCTAATCCCCCATCCTCCTAAGCCGTAGTGTTCCTTAGTTTATCTATGTCCTTCTGTCCCCAGTTCTTATCTCCTGTGGTATAATCAAAACAACCTTATCTTGTATTTTAAATTTTAGTAATATAAATGATGTTGTTCCTCATGCCTTAATGACTATCTTGGTTTTGTCTACTATTTGCTCTTCCTCTTTTCAGTTGTTCATTCATGTAAGTGTTGCCTCAATGGCCATGAATTAACCTGTCTTGCATGTTGCTTAACTTGGTTTACTGCTTTACTTTTTTATGATTCCAAAAGGGGGAAGAATGTTATTGACGGGGGATAACTTGGTTGGTTCCATAAGGAAGTGGGCTTAGTGATAGAGGGAATAGTGATGAATGATGCTGATAGAAGGAAAAGTTTCTTGGTTTTCTAGTTTTCTAGTTTCCTGGTGACAGGGGGGATAGTTTTTCATCATCAAAAAGGGAGAATTATTTATATTATTGAAGTTTTGATGATCTACCTATAGTGCAAAGGACCTGATGGGATGCCAAACTAGCACTTATGGGACCTGGCCCTTGCGGAATTCGACATCAGATAAAGTCAACTGAACAGCTGGAAAACTGTACTTTCTACAGAAGGTTGGTGGCATGGAAGCAGAGATATCAACCTCGACCAATGGCATGCGTTCTATGTTTTTCTCTCTCTTATAAAAGAAACATTTCACAAAGAGCAAGACCTAGTTTTTGCAAACCAAGATTCTACTCAAAAGCAAAAGCCATTTTCTCAAAGAAGCATAGTTCATTCTCAGCAAGGGACCTGATCCAGTGTGTCATGTCTTTGTTGTATTTTGAGTTTATATTTGTGTTCTCATCTTGTAAAATCTATGCCTGAGCTATAAAGGTTAGTAGATTATTTTCTTGTCCAAGTTCTTAGCTGGGTCATATCAATTAGAGTTAGTTGATTGAATTACAAAGTTCTTGGTCGAGTCTTTTCTCATCATTCATTTGATGTTCTCCTTGGGTAGGGTTTCCTAGGGCTATCGACTAGAGTTAGTTGACAAGTGGATGCAATAAAGTTATTACATTAGTCTTGTAGTAGAGTTACTATAAGAAGGCGGGATTAAGAGTTTAATCCTTGGTGATTACTGGAGTCTGTAATGACGTTGTTGCTTGAGTTTAGTGAAGTATCGAGAAATCCTATGAGACAGGTCATGGTTTTTCTCCCTTGGGCAAGGAGCTTCCACGTAAATATCGTGTGTTATTTCCTGATCTTATCATATCTGTATTGTTTGTTCAAGTTTATGTAATTCTCTGTTTAGGGATCTGGTCCCATAATTCGTGGTGGACTCATAGAAGTTAACAATTTCTTCCTCTCCTACATGTAACATATGTAGGTGTGTATTCCTAGATTTTAAAAATATCATTTGAGAGGATAACTAAGAGTGTGTTTGGTATGAAGGAAAATGTCTTCCAATTTTCTCTTGTTTGGTTGGCTTAAAATTTTTGGAAAATAGTTTGCAAATAAACTTATTTTCCTCAAATTTAAGGAAAATGACTTCCCTTCAAAAAGTAAGAAAAATATTTTCTAAAATTCTCTTTTAACCTCACACCTCAACTTTCCACACCAACTCAAGTCTCGCATATCAATTTTCGACACTAATCAGGGATGCGAATCCCTACCTTGACTCTTGATTCTCGACTCAGAACCCGACTCCCGACATCAATTCGAGATCCAACTTCCAACCCCGACACATAACTCCCAACCTGAGACCCGACTCTCAATCCTGATCCAAGACACAGAACCTAGGATCCGACCTCGACTCGAGACACGACTCCCAAACCTGACTTAGGTTTGAATATTTGATCTCGACTCAAGACCCAGGACTTGACTCAACCCTGATCTCGGTCCAAGAACAACTAAAAAATATTAAAAATACTAAAAAATATTTTTCATTCACCAACACTAGAAAATATTTTCTGAAAAATATTTTCCACTCACCAACCAAACATGAGAAAATAAGTAAGAAAAACTTGTTTTCCATGAAAACATCTTCTAGGAAAACATTTTCCTTCACACTAAACACACCCTAAAAATTAAATTTTTTCATGTCACTCTCAAATATGGACTAGGGAGAGATTACTACGCTTTCAGTTTATGTGGAGGGTGTCCCTAGCTCTCGAAGGTGAGGATGCACCCTAAGATGACACGTTGATCCGCTGTGAGGAGGTGAACATGAGGGATTATACGTAATCAAGAGATGCACCAAGCCAACAACAAAAACAACATACCTAGTGTATTCCCACAAATTAGGGTCTAGGGAGGGTAAAGTATACGCAATCCATACCACTACCTTAAAATGAAGAAGAGAGGTTGTTTTGGATAGATCCCGTCTCAGAACAAATAACATAAAAGACATAATAAAAACAAAAAACAAGATGGCATAACGTTAACACAACAATAGATCATAACAGAACCAAGACACCCACAGAGTAGTACTATAAACTATCTATCCGAAATCACAAACCTCACCAAAACACCACGAACAAGAAACTACAAGACACACACCTAGCACTACGACTACTGATACGGCTACAAACAAAGCATCCCTTCCTATTAGCAAGGACGCACTCCCACTTATTAATCCTCTATCCTAATTCGCGTCATCCACACCTTTCTATCTAGGTACATGTCCTCAGTAAGCTGTAACTGCTCCATGTCATATTTAATCACCTCCCTCCAATATTTCTTCGGCCTACCTCTACTCCGCCTGAAACCAACCATAGCCAACCTCTCACACCTTCTTACATAAATAGACCAACTTGATCATATGACGCTCGAACAGATAAACTTTATGTTTACTTTTTACTTTAATGTTTATGTTTTCCTTGTCATTTTCTAATTTTTAGTTCTTTTTTTTTTTAAATAGTTTGTATGGACGTCATACGTTGCGATCATGAATACAGTTGCACGGCTGGTCAGGCCGCGGGGGAGGAGCCATCCTTTGGCTAGGGGGATCCGAACCCCATTCGACGAAAAAATAAACTATGTATACATGATTACAATTATTTTTTAATATATATAGTAGGTGTTGAACCCAGATTACAATTATTTTTTAATATATATAGTAGGTGTTGAACCCCCTTTGGCTAGTTTTTCTTCAAATATTGAACCCCCTTAGTTGAAATCCTGGCGCCGCCTCTGAGTAAGGGTGTGTGGATGTCACAGGTCTCGATGATATACATGGATATTACGGAGGAGCACACGCCCGATCGTGTGTTGCTGAATGGAGCAGGACGACCAATCGAGAGTTGTTACTACTTTTATTGCCTGGATAGACCAACAGGCTGACCATTGGGATAACAAGGTATATAGGATTTGTGGTCCCCGAGGAGGCTCCCATCAGCGTTTATCTAACGTGGTACTTAACTATCACAAATGTTGATTAAAAACCTCATTCATCGTGTTCTGGATGGTCGAGGATTTGTTGTATCTGCAAGGCAATGCCTGATGTTGGTAAGTTAAATAAATATCACTTTGTATTTAATATTCTTAGAATATAAATTAACTAAGTAGTATTAAAATACATACAGATTACGGGCATACAACACATGCACTAGTAGGGGATATATGCTTAGATATGCATGCACTAGTGGGGGGTAGATGCACCCTGAGTGGGTCGAGATGGGCTTGGAGATTATTCGAATGGTTGCCGAGACGCGTTGCATAGGGAACAAGAGGCCAGATAAATTGATGAGCTTTCTGTTTCAGTAGGTGAGTATCAACCGCCACCCAATATGCAATTCACGGGAGGACGTGGAATTTGTGAGGTACATGGGCACAAATGTTGGGGAGAACATACGGGTCGAGGAAGTGACATACACCTACAAGATGAGCCTGTCGCTCATGTTCATGTTCCAGCTTTAGCTCATGCTCCAGCTCCAGATGCAGCTCTAGCTACAACTCTCGATCCAGATTCGTGGACTTAAGCACGCCCATTTTTGGTACACCTCCATCTTCCTCTTAGCTGAACCAGGACGACCTCATCCGTGATGACATGGATTGGGCTGCTCTTTGCAGAGACTTAGAGGGCCCGCCTTCATGAGATATACGCTGGTTAGTATTTAAAAATTTAAAAACTAGGCAATTAGAGTTTTTTATTATAAATTAAATATCTTTTAAATTAATAATTGCAAATTTGATTTAAGTAACTTTTATCATCAATTAAAAAAAATCAGCGGGCTTATAGGCAATTGGCATTTTTATTTATTTATCAGTACTAATTAGGAAAATGCATATCTACATCAAAATGGTTGGCAAACGATGAAGATGGAATTAGTTCATGATATCCGTGGTGCTTTTAAACAAACAGAAAATAAGACAAACATCTTACTTAAAAACAGAAAAAAGAAATCACGTTTGGTATGATCTGACTAAAGAAACCAACAAAATACTTGGTTTGGATGCCAACCTCAATAATTATTGCACTATTTGGAAAATCTTGATTATCTAATAAGTGGTGTTGCAACTGCAGCTTACCTGCTCATCAACAACACAAAACAAATACTCATACATGAGTTTGTTCTTCCCAAAAAGTTGCTTGTACAAATGAGAGAGATAAAAAAGGATGCTGACATCACTTGGTACTACCTCAAGATTAATTTATGCTATTTTCTGATTTCCAGTTCTTAAATATCAGTCCAGCAAAGGATATTGCATTCTTACACTTACCCTAACATTTCAGTTAACATCAGAAGTAAATCTATAATTTGGTCTTTGCGTAATTGATTGATTAAATTCTACATGTTTCCTTAGATTAAATAATAAAGGAATGCTCAATAATTATTTTTAAAAAATGTAGTAATTAATTATGAGCTCCATTGATTATTGGGTCTAGCATTTCTTTTATTAAATAAATAACTATGAGGTAGGCAATGAGTAGTTGGGGCCATATATAGAAAGCATACGTTTCAATAACACAATGGCTACTTTGAGAAATGGTCTTTCTAGAACTATCAAATAATTAAGGAACGGAGATTAATCCAAGAATAGAAGCAGTACTGTTAGAGGTCGTTTGGTATATGGAATAAGGGACAATAATTTCGGGGGAAAATACATGATTATTTAATCATGTATTTGGTTAGATGTATTAACTAATCTCGGGATTATTTTTCTCACCATTATGTACAAAAATGATGTTATAATTGATCTCATGAGATATCCCAATCAATAGGATAATTTTGTCTATCACATCCCCTCCTAAACGAAGTGTTGCTAATGAATGATGATTAGAGTAGAACGAAAGAAAAAAGCTGTATATCTATATAGGGTCCAATTTGATAAAGTCATATTAAGTGAAGAGGGTGAGGAATATGGATTCTCTCATTTGTTAGTTTATGATTAAAAAAATGTTGAATCAGACTCTAGCTGGAAGGATGGTCTGTGATATGCACAAATCATCAAAGGTTGATTGAAGCCCACATTGAGGATGAAAGGAGACATCAAGTGGGCCATTTCAGTTCTCTTTTGGGCAAATCTCAACAATAATAGAGTCTTCATTAACAGCTCCCTTTGATTTGACCATTCAATATCCAAAACAAAAAATATTTGCCCTACAACAGTCTATTCAAAAGGAACACTGTGAAATCTCAGCAGATTTTGATAAAACTTAACACTATTGAAATAAAGATTTATGTGTTTGGTTGTTCATGCGGAAATGATGTTAAATATTGTAGTATTGGATGATGGTCCATTAATTAAAAGCTGTAAATGATACCAAAGACATGGTGCAGTAATAGCTCAAATAATGGCACAACATGAACACATGAAGCCTATATATGCTGAGTTTTGTTGCTTGTGGATAGTTTTCTTCTGTCAAAGAGATTGATGTTACGCGAATAGAAATCCAATTTGACAAAAGGCGCTGGGACTTGGGCACTGTCCAGTCTAATGAGTCTTAACTGTCTTTGTATGTTTGCATATGCATGGAATAGGACCTGCCAATTCTAGTGTGGGTCTCAACCCACCCCCTCTGTCACAAAAATTCAGAAGTGTCATCAGATGGCCATAACCATCCCTACTTACTGTCTCATTGTTAAAGACAGTAGTTTTGGAAAAAAGTAAATAAGTGTCCAATTTTGAATTTTACTACTGCTCTTTTGGGATTTCAAGCTATTTCGGCAGGAGATGCTGCAGAAAAAGGGGATCCTGAAATGTGAATAACTCATAAATGTTGTGGAAGCCGAATATATAGAGTGCGATTAAGTCCCAACTACAATATCTAAAGTTAGCTATATAAATAGTAAATGAGAGAACAATAAGAGAACACCAGAATTTATGAGGGTCGGCAAAATTTTATTTTTTGCCTACTCCTCGGAAACAATCAACTACATTTTATTTCACTCCAAAAGAATACAAGTGAAATACAACAAGAGAGAAAGGACATTCAAATGCATTCAAAGATGAGAAGGCAAGTGAGAGAGGTAATTTACAAATGAACTAAGTGCCCCTATTTATAGAAGTGAATTCTTCCTCTTGATGTCATCGGTGACATCATCGTCTTCTCGATGTTATCAGTGACATCATCATCATCTCGATGTCATCAGTGACATCATCATTATAATCTTGATGTCATCAGTGACATCATTACACAAATGTCAAAGTTCAACGTGTGAAATCATTTAATGGTAGTCAAAGATTTCGACTACAAGTTGAACTTGGACATTTCTTCCCAAAGAAAAATTCCCTTTTTTTTTCAAAACGCTCACACTAGTTCTAGTCAAACGTTCACATTAGTTCTAGTCAAACATTCACACTAGTTCTAGTCAAACGTTCACACTAGTTCTAGAATCTTGTCAAATTTAACAAATCTCCACCTTGGCAAGATTCTCCATTTTCAATTTTCTCTCAGCAACAAATTTTTATTGTGTCTTCAACCTTAATCTTCAATGTTCAATAATGTTGATCAAGTTCAAACAATGCTAAAACTTGACCGCAGTTACCACTTTCGTCAGCATATCGGCAGGGTTATCTGTAGTCTGAATTTTCTGTACTATGACTCCACCTTCTTCTATAATGTCTCGTACAAAATGATATCAAACGTCAATGTTCTTCGTCCTTGCATGATAAACTTGGTTCTTTTCTAATTGGATAGCACTTTGACTATCATAAAATACTGTGATGCCTTCTTGTTTAATACCAAGCTCTCTAAGCAAACCTTGAAGCCAAATTGCCTCCTTCACAGCCTCCGTAATTGCCATGTACTCTACCTCAGTGGTAGACAAAGCAACTGTTGACTGCAAAGTAGATTTTCAACTAACTGGTGCATTTGCTAAAGTGAAAACGTAACCAGTAGTTGATCTTCGTTTGTCCAAATCACCTGCGTAATTTGAGTCACAATATCCAACCAGATGCTGACCTTCCTTCTGCTCGAAAACCAAACCAACATCTATAGTATTACGAATATACCGCAAAATCCATTTCACAGCTTGCCAATGTTCCTTTCCAGGATTATGCATTTACCTGCTTACAACTCCCACAGCATGTGAAATATCAGGCCTTGTACAAATGTAATATCCCGTACATTTCTAACCTTATTTGGTGACTTGGAGTCATGTTTACTTGATGATTAAGATCACTAAGTAAGTATTTTGTAGTGTTTTGATAAGGTATTGGATGATATACTAGTATCAGACGGAGTAGGAAAAATTTCAGCAAAGTGGCCAAACTTGCGCCACTCCCTGTTTCAGGGTGTGTGGCGCAAGCCACCTGATTCAGAGGGGCTGCAAAACTCGCGCCACTGCCCTGCTTTGCAGCAGTGGCGCAAGGCACAAGGATTATGGTCTTTCCGAGCTTGTTTCGCGACGCAATGCAATGTTGATTTTTTTTTTCCATGGTTTCTTTTGGTTCTTTGGTGTTTATTTAATCCTTGTGAAGGTTTCAAATACCTCGATACACTTCCACATGATCAAATCATGAAACACAAGAAGTTACCAAAAATGTTCAATTAAGCCATGGACGGCTAGAATGTCTAGTTTTGCGATTAAGGCTACGAAAGGGAATCTCGTAAGTGAATATTGTCGTGACGTTATGAAATTATTTAAACATGAGATATACGATGGATTATGCGTTAATTTTAGTGGGCTAAGCTAATATGTGTTATTGGGCCCCAAATTGAGGCCCAAAACAATGCCAAAATGGAAAGGCCCAAAAGGAAAAATGACCCATTCTTGTTGACTATAGAGACATGGCATTTAATGCCAAAGAAGTGGCTAAGGATGACCTAAAAGGATCTATAAAACAAGAGAAAAATCAGATTTTTAAGTCATTACAAGTCTCATGCCTTTTTGATATTTTCTCAAACATTTCTCTCTTTCCAAAACCCTAAGGCAACTATTCCCTTTGGACACTTTGGACAAGATCATCCCTTTGCAAGCTTGGGTAAGTATTTATTCTTGTGGTTTAGCATATTATATGCATGAAGTATTGTGTAGATCATGATGTTTGTGTTGGAAAGGTTGAATAGGACACTTTTGCCCTTTGGTAAAAGATGTGCCATTTTGTGAATTAAACTTGAAATATGACTTGTGGGTTTGATGAAAGAGCATGATATGGATGAAATATCAACATGTATGGTGTGATTATGTTACTAAAATTGTTATTTTCCATAAGTGTAAATTATGGGATTTTGGCCGATATGTGCTATGAGGTGTATTACGGTGACTTGATGGATTATTTGTGATATGGTGTGAATGAGAAAGTGTAAAGAAGAAGCTTTGTTGCGAAATGCTATTGGTTATGATGTTTGGTCAATGTATGGCATGTTGTGGTATTTTTGGAATGGTCATGCCAAAATTTCATTGTAAAGGGGGAAATGGCGTTATAGGCAATTATGTACCTTTTGTCGTCTTTTGCACTTGTAAGGTGGTTAGATGTTGACGTAAACTCCGTTATGTGCTTGTGTTGTAGAGTAAGGGGGATGGATCATTATATTCGTTAGGATTGTGGATTCTTATTGAGAGGCTAAGGTATGTAAGGTTATTCTTGTTCGTATCCTTCTGCCGCACATATTGCTCCCTTTGCCATTGTACTTGTACTTATGTCGAAATGTTCCAAAGTATCTCATGTCAAGTTGGTTACCTATATATATTTATTCATATGTCTCTTGTACATTGAACATTGTCCCAAAGTTCCAATAACGTGATAACCAACAATGTTTCAAGTTCATAACTAAAGAATGAAAGTAATGCATACTTGTTTGAGTACGGGTGGTAGCTCAAAGGGGCGAAAGCCTAGCTAGAGACGATCCCGAGGTATCACGGGTGGTAGCTCAAAGGGGCAAAAGCCTAGCTAGAGACGATCCCGATTGATTATTGGACACAGGGGGTAGCCCAAAGGGGTGAAAACCTAGCTAGGGCCGAACCTGCTTTATTGATTTATGGGTGGTAGCTCAAAGGGGCATAAGCCTAGCTAGAGATGATCCCAATATTGTTATTTACCACTGATCAGTTGGTCCCGGGCATGATATGATTATTGTTTATATTGAGATGAATGATAAAGGAAATAAAGAATGTAAAGTACATGGTTCCACACATATGGAAATGTTGGTTTATCTATATTGCCTATTCTCTTATCTTTGATATACATTGGTGTTCTCACTTATTGATACAGTTTTCTTATTGCCTTGCATACTCAGTACATTCTTCGTACTGACCCCCTCGGGGGAATCTACCTTACTTGCTGCAGGCACAGATACTAGTAGACCTCCATTGTAGGTTGCGGATCTTTTGCGGACATTTGGTGAGCTCCAGTTGGTTCGGGGCTTTCCGAGTCTTCTATTTACATTTGTTTTGGTCTTGCGTATATGTATAGAGCGGGGTGTGTCCCGACTCTAGGTTGGTTTTGGTTATGCATCTGTAGAGGCTTTGTAGATATTGTGGGTCAGACGAAAGGAATGTAATGAACTTATGTTTTGTCTTGATGGCCCTAACGGCCAAGTTTCATAATTCTCATATATGTGTCATAACTTCCACTTTTGGCATTTTATATTTGTTTGTGGTGGTGATGACTATTTATGGATGAAGATTGGTTCTCTCGGGCCTTGTCGGCTTCGGGTGCCATGTCCGTCCCGTTGGAATTCGGGGCGTGACAAAAGTGGTATCAGAGCGGGTCGTCCTAAGGGTGTCTACAAAGCCTTGTCTGAGTAGAGTCTTGCTTATCGATGTGTTGTGCACCACATTTATAAGTAGGAGGCTACGGGGCATTTAGGAGTTGTTTCTTTTTCTTCATTTCTAGATCGTGCAATAGAGCTACTGTTGTAAGTGGAATCGTACCTAACCATTGGTTTTCTTATGTTATAGAAAATGCCGATTGCACGAAAAGGGAAAGGTAAAAGTAAAAGAATAGACAGGCTGGCTGGAGAGGGAACTAGTAGACCACCACCGGAACAGGTTAATCAAGGCGGTGTTGAACAGGAGTTTGCATCGCGGGTTTCTCCTACTTTACCTGCAGACCCGCCTATGAATGCTACTGACCAGGATTTGAGAAATGCAGTGCATATGTTGACGCAGATAGTTGCTTCACAAACACAGGAACTAGCTGGTCCAACGACAAATGAGGATGATGTGGCTAGAATAGCGAGCCGCAGAACACAGGATTTTCTGAAACTAGATCCTCCCATATTCACGGGGTCAGACCCACAGGCAGATCCACAGGACTTTGTGGACCAAGTCCAAAGGGCCCTAGATGTTATGCATGTGACTGGTGTAGAAACGGTAGAACTTGCGGCCTACAGGTTGAAAGGTGAAGCGATATTGTGGTATGAGGACTGGAAACGGTCGAGGGGCATTGATGCACTTCCAGCTGGCTGGGAAGAATTTAGAATGGCCTTTGTTGATCACTATCTCCCTTATGAGATCAGGGAAGCACGTGCAGATCAGTTTCTGAACCTTCGACAAGGGAATATGAGTGTTCAGGAATGCAGTCTTCAGTTTAATTCTTTGGCTCGATATGCTCCGAACGTAGTGGCTACAATGACCGACAGAATCCATCGATATGTGGACAGATTGGAGCCGTATTTGGTAAGGGACTGTACCATTGCTTCCTTGAACAGAGACATGGATATTGCTAGGATCCAGGCCTTTGCACAAAAGATGGAGGATTAGAGTCAACGGAGGAGAACACAGGAATCTGAAAGAGGGTCGTCAAAGCGGGCTAGACCTATGGGGCAGTCTATGGTGTCCCAAGGAGAATTTAGACCTCGGATGTCTCCTAGACCGCATAGACCATTATTTTCTCATCCCATGGCAGGTGCTTCCTCCCAGTTTCGAGGGTCTAGAGGCGGTTATGGGCAAAGCAGTGGGGTTCAGGGCTCGCAGACAATAGGGTTTCTTCGTCAGCCATGTCAGTATTGTGGAAAGTTTCACTCAGGGGAATGCCGACGTGGGGTGAATACTTGTTTCTGGTGTGGTATGCCAGGGCACATAATGAGGGAATGCCCACGAAGAGGCTCGGGTAGTGTGGCACGACCTATGGGGTCAACCGTTGCATCTTCATCATCGGTTCCTTCCGTAGGCCGAGGTATGCAGCCTGCCGGTCGGGGTAGAGGTGCTACAGGAGCAGCTAGTTCCAGTGGAGCACAGAATCGTACGTATGCTCTCGTGGACAGACAGAATTCGGAGGCATCTCCCGATGTAGTCACAGGTATATTGTCTATATTTTCACATGGTGTATATGCATTGATAGATCCGGGCTCTACTTTATCATATGTTACTCCATTGATTGCTGCAAAATTTGAAAGAACACCGGAATTCTTAGATAAGTCTATTGAAGTGTCTACACCGGTTGGTGAATCTATTGTTGCAAAAAGAGTATATCATAATTGTGTGGTAACTGTGTGTGGTCATGATACACTAGCTGATCTTATTGAACTTGACATGGTGGATTTTGATGTTATAATGGGGATGGATTGGTTGGCTTCTTGTTATGCTATGGTGGATTGCCGAGCCAAGGAGGTACATTTTCATTTTCCACAAAAGAATATTCTTGAGTGGAAGGGTAATGTGGGGGCACCGAGAGGCAAATTTATTTTCTATCTTCAAGCTAGGAAAATGATAGCTAAGGGGTATATATGCCATTTGGTAAGAGTGCAAGATCTCAACGTGGAACCACTAACTCCTGAGTCGGTACCAGTGGTCAATGAATTTCTCGACGTATTTCCTGACGATCTTCCAGGTTTACCTCCAGAACGGGAAGTGGAGTTTGGCATTGATGTGATTCCAGGCACTCAGCCGATCTCTATTCCTCCGTATAGAATGGCTCCAGCAGAATTGCGTGAATTGAAGGAGCAATTAAAAGACTTGTTGGACAAGGGCTTTATCAGGCCTAGTATGTCCCCGTGGGGCGCACCAGTATTGTTTGTGCGGAAGAAAGATGGCACCTTGAGAATGTGTATCGATTATCGGCAATTGAATAAGATAACGATTAAGAACAAATATCCCCTTCCCAGAATTGATGATTTGTTTGATCAGTTACAGGGTGCCAAATGGTTTTCCAAGATTGACTTGAGGTCGGGTTACCATCAAGTCAGGGTTAGACAAAAATGATGTACCCAAGACAGCTTTTCGAACACGGTATGGCCACTATGAATTTTTAGTTATGTCATTTGGACTAACAAATGCACCGGCTGTTTTCATGGATTTGATGAATAGGGTGTTTAAGCCATTTCTAGACGTGTTCGTGACGGTATTTATAAATGATATCCTAGTTTATTCGAGATCACAGGAGGACCATGCTAATCACTTACGACAGGTGTTACAAATTCTCCGGGATCGTAAGTTATATGCAAAGTTTTCTAAGTGTGAATTTTGGTTAAAATCTGTGGCATTTTTGGGTCACATTGTGTCGGATGAAGGAATTCGGGTTGATACGCAAAAGATTGAAGCAGTGAAAAATTGGCCAAGACCTACGACGCCTACAGAGATTCGTAGTTTTCTTGGTTTGGCAGGTTATTACAGGAGATTTGTGGAAGGGTTTTCTTCTATTGCCGCACCATTGACGAAGTTAACACACAAGACAATCAAGTTTCAGTGGAACGATGCATGTGAGAAAAGTTTCCAAGAGCTGAAAGAGAAATTAACTTCCACGCCAGTTTTAGTACTTCCCGAAGGCATAGAAGGTTATGCAGTGTATTGTGATGCTTTCGGGGTTGGCCTCGGATGTGTATTAATGCAGCATGGTAAGGTGATAGCATATGCCTCACGACAGTTGCGGCCACATGAGAGAAACTACCCAACACATGATCTTGAGTTAGCAGTTGTGGTATTTGCTTTAAAGATATGGCGTCATTATTTGTATGGAGTTCATGTTGATATCTATACTGACCACAAAAGTTTGCAATATATCTTTAAGCAGAAATACCTAAATCTGAGGCAGCGGAGATGGCTGGAACTTTTAAAAGACTATGATATTGATATTTTATACCATCCCGGGAAAGCAAATGTAGTAGCTGATGCACTGAGTCGCAAAGCAACGGGATGCACTATCGGCCAGTTGAGGGAAAAGCAAGAGATAGTCAAGGATCTACATCAACTATCTAGCTTGGGAGTCCGCCTTATTGAATCCTCAGATGATAGAGTTATTGTACAGAATGCAGCAGAATCCTCGTTGACCGCTGAAGTGAAAGTGAAGCAATTTGCGGATTCTATTTTATTGCAGCTAAAGGAAAATGTACAGCAGAATTTGACCAAGGCATTTGATATTACACCGGAGGGAGTACTTCAATACCAAGGTCGATTATGTGTATCGGACGTAGATGAGCTAAGGAAGCGGATTATGAAAGAGGCACATCACTCACGGTATTCTATTCATCCAGGAGCTACAAAGATGTATCATGATTTGAAAGACATATATTGGTGGGGAAATATGAAAAGAACATTGCGGAATTTGTAGCTCAATGTCCAAATTGTCAACAGGTGAAAGTGGAACATCAGAAATCGGGAGGTTACATGCAATGTATCAATCTTCCAGTCTGGAAATGGGATATGATTAATATGGATTTCATTACGGGTTTGCCTCGTACATTGCGGAAGTTTGATTCTATATGGGTCGTAGTGGACAGGCTTACCAAGTCAGCGCATTTTCTACCAGTCAAGACGACCTATACAGCTGAGGATTATGCGAAGTTGTATGTGAAAGAGATAGTACGATTGCATGGCATTCCACTTTCTATTATATCAGACAGAGGAGCACAGTTTACCGCTCATTTTTGGAAATCTTTCCAAAGGAGCTTGGGCACACAGGTTAATTTGAGTACGGCTTTTCATCCTCAGACAAATGGACAAGCAGAGCGTACTATCCAAACACTTGAAGATATGCTACGAGCCTGCACTTTGGCTTTTAAAGGTAGTTGGGATGAACATCTACCTCTTATTGAATTTGCGTACAACAATAGCTATCATTCAAGTATCGGAATGGCACCTTATGAAGCTTTATATGGAATAAAATGTCGATCACCAATTAGATGGTTTGAAGCAGGCGAATCTGCTTTACTTGGGCCAGATCTTGTTTATCAAGCTATGGAGAAAGTTAAAGTGATCCAGCAGCGGCTACAAATGGCCCAAAGTCGACACAAGTCATATGCGGATGTTAGACGAAGAGGGCTTGAATTTGCCATAGGTGATTGGGTATTCTTAAAGGTGTCGCCGATGAAAGGGGTAATGAGGTTTGGAAAGAAAGGAAAATTGAGCCCACGTTATATAGGTCCATATGAAATTGTCAAAAGATTTGGACAAGTTGCGTATGAATTGGCATTACCTCAAGAACTCTCCACAGTCCATCCAGTATTTCATGTTTCGATGCTTTGAAAGTGCATAGGAGATCCATCTCGTATTACTCCTATGGAGGATGTACAAGTCACGGAGGATCTTACCTATGAGGAGATACCGATTGCTATTCTGGATAGGCAAGTGAAGAGGCTAAGAAATAAAGACGTTGCTTCCGTAAAGGTACTCTGGAGAAATCAACAGGTAGAAGAGATCACGTGGGAAGCGGAAGAAATGATGAAGTCAAAGTACCCGTATTTATTTCACACGGAAGAAAAAATTCACAGTGCGGAGATGGATCCATAACAAGTAAGTATTTACAAGTATTGCATGTATGTGTATATATGTGTTAAGATAGGAATACAATTGTTGAACATGAGCCGACTTCACTAACATTCGAGGACGAATGTTTTTAAGGGGGGAAGAATGTAATATCCCGTACATTTCTAACCTTATTTGGTGACTTGGAGTCATGTTTACTTGATGATTAAGATCACTAAGTAAGTATTTTGTAGTGTTTTGATAAGGTATTGGATGATATACTAGTATCAGATGGAGTAGGAACAATTTCAGCAAGGTGGCCAAACTTGCGCCACTCCCTGTTTCAGGGTGTGTGGCGCAATCCACTTGATTCATAGGGGCTGCAAAACTCGCGCCACTGCCCTGCTTTGCAGCAGTGGCGCAAGGCACAAGGATTATGGTCTTTCCGAGCTTGTTTCGCGACGCAATGCAATGTTGATTTTTTTTTTCCATTGGTTCTTTTGGTTCTTTGGTGTTTATTTAATCCTTGTGAAGGTTTCAAATACCTCGATACACTTCCACATGATCAAATCATGAAACACAAGAAGTTACCAAAAATGTTCAATTAAGCCATGGATGGCTAGAATGTCTAGTTTTGCGATTAAGGCTACGAAAGGGAATCTCGTAAGTGAATATTGTCGTGACGTTATGAAATTATTTAAACATGAGATATACGATGGATTATACATTAATTTTAGTAGACTAAGCTAATATGTGTTATTGGGCCCCAAATTGAGGCCCAAAACAATGCCAAAATGGAAAGGCCCAAAAGGAAAAATGACCCATTCTTGTTGACTATAGAGACATGGCATTTAATGCCAAAGAAGTGGCTAAGGATGACCTAAAAGGATCTATAAAACAAGAGAAAAATCAGATTTTTAAGTCATTACAAGTCTCATGCCTTTTTGATATTTTCTCAAACATTTCTCTCTTTCCAAAACCCTAAGGCAACTATTCCCTTTGGACACTTTGGACAAGATCATCCCTTTGAAAGCTTGGGTAAGTATTTATTCTTGTGGTTTAGCATATTATATGCATGAAGTATTGTGTAGATCATGATGGTTGTGTTGGAAAGGTTGAATAGGACACTTTTGCCCTTTGGTAAAAGATGTGCCATTTTGTGAATTAAACTTGAAATATGACTTGTGGTTTTGATGAAAGAGCATGATATGGATGAAATATCAACATGTATGGTGTGATTATGTTACTAAAATTGTTATTTTCCATAAGTGTAAATTATGGGATTTTGGCCGATATGTGCTATGAGGTGTATTACGGTGACTTGATGGATTATTTGTGATATGGTGTGAATGAGAAAGTGTAAAGAAGAAGCTTTGTTGTGAAACGCTATTGGTTATGATGTTTGGTCAATGTATGGCATGTTGTGGTATTTTTGCAATGGTCATGCCAAAATTTCATTGTAAAGGGGGAAATGGCGTTATAGGCAATTATGTACCTTTTGTCGTCTTTTGCACTTGTAAGGTGGTTAGATGTTAACGTAAACTCCGTTATGTGCTTGTGTTGTAGAGTAAGGGGGCTGGATCATTATATTCGTTAGGATTGTGGATTCTTATTGAGAGGCTAAGGTATGTAAGGTTATTCTTGTCCGTATCCTTCTGCCGCACATATTGCTCCCTTTGCCATTGTACTTGTACTTATGTCGAAATATTCCAAAGTATCTCATGTCAAGTTGGTTACCTATATATATTTATTCATATGTCTCTTGTACATTGAACATTGTCCCAAAGTTCCAATAACGTGATAACCAACAATGTTTCAAGTTCATAACTAAAGAATGAAAGTAATGCATACTTGTTTGAGTACGGGTGGTAGCTCAAAGGGGCGAAAGCCTAGCTAGAGACGATCCCGAGGTATCACGGGTGGTAGCTCAAAGGGGCAAAAGCCTAGCTAGAGACGATCCCGATTGATTATTGGACACAGGGGGTAGCCCAAAGGGGTGAAAACCTAGCTAGGGCCGAACCTGCTTTATTGATTTATGGGTGGTAGCTCAAAGGGGCATAAGCCTAGCTAGAGACGATCCCAATATTGTTATTTACCACTGATCAGTTGGTCTCGGGCATGATATGATTATTGTTGATATTGAGATGAATGATAAAGGAAATAAAGAATGTAAAGTACATGGTTCCACACATATGGAAATGTTGGTTTATCTATATTGCCTATTCTCTTATCTTTGATATACATTGGTGTTCTCACTTATTGATACAGTTTTCTTATTGCCTTGCATACTCAGTACATTCTTCGTACTGACCCCCTCGGGGGAATCTACCTTACTTGCTGCAGGCACAGGTACTAGTAGACCTCCATTGTAGGTTGCGGATCTTTTGCGGACATTTGGTGAGCTCCAGTTGGTTCGGGGCTTTCCGAGTCTTCTATTTACATTTGTTTTGGTCTTGTGTATATGTATAGAGCGGGGTGTATCCCGACTCTAGGTTGGTTTTGGTTATGCATCTGTAGAGGCTTTGTAGATATTGTGGGTCAGACGAAAGGAATGTAATGAACTTATGTTTTGTCTTGATGGCCCTAACGGCCAAGTTTCATAATTCTCATATATGTGTCATAACTTCCGCTTTTGGCATTTTATATTTGTTTGTGGTGGTGATGACTATTTATGGATGAAGATTGGTTCTCTCGGGCCTTGTCGGCTTCGGGTGCCATGTCCGTCCCGTTGGAATTCGGGGCATGACAACAAACTATTGTATACATCAAGCTACCAACAACATTTGCATATGGTACTCTTGACATATACTCTCATTCAACTTCACCCTTTGGCGACATAGCGTCACTAAGCTTAAAATGAGGAGAAAGGGGGGGTGCTAACTGACTTCGTTAGCTCATTCATATGAAATCGGTCTAGTACCCTCTTCAAGTATTCTTTCTGAGATAAACAGAGTTTCTCTAACTGTCTATCTCTTTTTATCTCCATGCCAAGAATCTTCTTCGCCTCACCCAAATCCTTCATTTCAAACTCATTTTTTAGTTGAATCTTCAACTTCTCAATTTCTTTTTTGCCTTTGGACGCTATCAACATGTCATCAACATATAAGAGAAGATAGATAAAAGATTCGTCTTCAAGCTTACGCAAATACACACAATGATCGTATTTGCTTCTTTTATACCTTAGCTGCAACATAAACTTGTCAAATCGTTTGTACCACTGTCTAGAAGATTATTTCAATTCGTACAACGATCTTTCAAGTTTGCATACCATATTTTCTTTTTCAGCAACTTTGAATCCTTCTGGATGAGTCATGTAGATTTTCTCTTCCAAGTCTCCATGTAAAAACGCAGCTTTTACATCCAACTAAACGAGTTCCAAATTCAACTATTCTACCAAAGCCAACAAAAATCTAATAGAGGAGTGTTTTACGACTGGAGAAAATACCTCATTATAATCAATTCCCTCCTTTTGAGAATATCCTTTGGCCACCAATCTTGCTTTGTAGCGAACGCCTTCTTGGTCAGGAAATCCTTCTTTCTTTGCATATACCCATTTGCACCCAATTGTTTTCTTGTCCTTCGGGAGATTGGCCAAACTCCATGTTTGATTCTGATGAAGGGACTGCATCTCTTCATTCATGGCAATCCTCCACTTATCTGCTTCTGAACTTTAGACTGCATTTTTATAAGTGGTAGGAATACCATCAACTACAATTGAGGCTGCACAAGCCACTATATCCATGAACCGAGCAGGTTTTCTTATTGTTCTTTTTGGATTGCTTGTTGCTATTGATTCAAGTTCTGGTTGGGTTCCAGAGATGGAATCTCCTCTTCAACTAGCTCTTCTTCCCGAGGAAAAATCTTCTATTGTTTCCTCGTTTTCTTCTTGTGTTGGAAAAATTAATTTCCCTCAAACTCCACCTGCTTTGAAGCACCATCAGTTTATTTGACATCTTCACCTATTACCTTATTTGTCAAGGTAGATTCATCAAAGGTAACATCCCTGCTGAATATAATTTTTCTCGTCTCTGGACACAATAATTGGTACCCTTTGACTCCAGAAGTAATCCCTACAAATACAACCTTCTTTGCTCTTGGATCCAATTTGGACTCTCTTATATGATAATATGCAATTGAGCCAAATACATGCAAAGAACCATTGTAACACCCCGTACATTTTCGAAACTTATACGACCAACCTAGAATGGATAAAAGTATTTAAACTTGAGATAATGAGGACGTATTTAAGCGTAAAGTTAAAGTTAAGTGGTGGATTAAGGCAGAAAGATTTAAAACGTTGGAAAAAGGAGAGAACATAAGCGAGGTGCTTCCATGACTTAATTAAGATAGTAGGTGTATCACCTGCTTAAACTATTGGGCTGAATTGAGACATATGTTAATAGACTCAATTGAGGCCCAAACTAAGTAAAGGCAAAAGGGAAGGATGACCAGCCCAAAACCTATGATTAATCAAGGCCCAACATGACATGATCCAACTAAAAATAACCCAAGTAGGTGGGCTATTTTGGACAGCTTAAATAAACCAAGTAGGTGCATCACCTACTTGGACTTTATGAGCAGCTTGTATAGCCAAGTAGGTGCAACACCTACTTGGACTATTTTTGACTAAAATTTGGCAAAGTATAGCCTTAGAGAGGTGGTTCAAAGAGGAAGTATATATAGCTGAAATTCAGCTTATTTTCTTCATATTTCACTTGCCAAATTCCAGCTTTTTAATTAAAAACTCTCTCCTCTCTCAAATCCCAACCAGACGCCCCTATTTCCCCTAGGGTTCTTGGATAAATTTTCCACCTTGCAAGCCTTGGTAAGTGTTTACACTTATAGCTTATTGTAATATTTGCATAAGGGAGTATAGAAAGCATGTTCTTTATGTTTAAAAAGGATAGGCAGTCCCCTTTAATTGTGGCAGTCCACTTTTACTTAGTTTTTAAAGGATTTGCCTTCTTTATGGTTTAAACTTGAAAAGGAGCTTAAGGTCTTGAGGAAATTAAATTAAAAGGATGAAATTTCAGTATGTTAAAGTGTGGTTCTGCCCCTAATTTGTGCCTTTTTATGTATAGCTTGGTGGAAATGTTTATACGTGTTTATATATGGACCGTTTGGTGTAGTGTAAAGAGAATACTCTCTTGTTATGTTAAAGTGAATTTTGAAACCATTGTGGACTGTATTTGGTATGTTTTTGTGGAAGTCATTTAGGTGTCTTGATTGAATAAATATGTGGAGTTGCATTGAGGTGGTAATGTGACGTATTAACTTGGTAGGAAATCCTATCGGTTTGTAACATTTGTGTTGGTTTGTGGACTGTTTTGGTGGTATTGTTGTTGTGAGGAAGTAAGTTATAGTGTAAGGGGGTGGAATAAGGTTGTATGTTAGTATAAAGAAGGGGGGAGTGATACACCATGTGTTTAAGAGGTTGGACGATTTTTACTTCCCGTTAAGTAACTAATTACCGTCTTGTAAACTTGTAATGTAATTAGCTATTAATGTTAGTTCCATTATGTACTTAAATTGTAGAGTAACACTTAAAGGAAGAGCTGAATCGTTATAGGCACGTCGTGGGAAGATAAGTATGTAAGGTTACTCTTTTTCGTATCTTTTGGGAGCATAAAATGTCCACGTAGTTAACGACCTTGTTTTCACTCCGTAATGTCTTAACGTACCTCAATATATGTTTATTGTCAAGTTGACAAGTCTACCTTCACTAGCCAATTTTTGGTATTCCCATCTTAGTCAACTAAGATCTATCTATTAGTTTGGCTCATAAGCATTTCAATTGTGTACAAGTATTCTTTACTTTATGGCAATTACATCAAATGTTTATTCGCATATTTTTTTTATTTCACTCGAGCGCTGTTATTCCAAAAAATTCCATAATGTTATTACTACCAATATAACAATCTCAAAGACTAAATAAAGTAAGCAACCTAAAGCTGGTTATGTGCGGGTGGCAGCTTAGGGGCGAAAGCCTAGCATGGGCCGATCCCGACTGATTTATATGGGTGGCAGCTCAGGGGCGTAAGCCTAGCATGGGCCGATCCCGATTTGTTTACTATTGATCAGTTGGTCATTTGTACTAATGGCTTATTATGATTATAAAGGAAAGAAGGAAAAAGGAAAGTAAAGAATGTAATGTACGTGGTTCCCAATATACCAGCTAAGGTGGGTTGTTAACATTATCTATACACTTGTACTTGATGTCACTTAAAATTTTGGGTTATGTACAGTTGCTTTGAGCCTTATATACTCAGTACATTCTTTCGTACTGATGTCCCTCTTGGGGGACCTACCTTTCATGCTACAGGCACAGGAGCTAGTAGATCTCTCCAGTAGGAGTACAGGACATCTAAGGCTATTGGTGAGCTCCAGGTTGATTCGGGGCTTTCCTAGTCAGTTGTATATATTTTTGGTATTGTGTAATAGTTATATGTAAGGCGGGGACCTGTCCCAACCTTATCTAAGTTTGTGTATCTTTTAGAGGCTTTGTAGACAATGTAAAGTTAGGCATGGCAGTGTCTTGTCTTTTAGAATTTGTGGCCCCAATGACCAAGTCCTGTATATCTATTTTATATTTACCTACCTGGTTCACTTTATTGATACATTATGTCCATACACTACAGCACATTTGTTAGCTCAATTACATACATAAGAAGTATATGATCATAGGTTGATTCTCTCGGCTCTTACGGCTACGGGTGTCTGTCCGCCCCAATGGGATTTGAGGCGTGACAACCATAATCTCTAGCAGGTTTTCCATACCATTTTTCTAATGGTGTATTGCCACCAATTGCGGTAGATGGTAGACGATTAATGAGGTGGCATGCATATGTTATTGCCTCAGCCCAAAATTCTTTGCCCAAGCCAACATTGGACAACATACATCGAAACTTCTCCAGCAAAGTCCGATTCATGTGTTCTGCCACTCCATTCTGTTGTGGTGTATTTCTAATGGTGAAGTATCTGACAATGTCATTGTCTTCACAAATCTTTTTGAAAAGATCACTTTTGTATTGTCCACCATTTTCTGTATGAAGACACTTGATCTTTCTGCCAGTTTGCTTCTCTATCATCGCCTTTCATTTGAGAAAAATTCTCAACACTTCATCTTTAGTTTTCATTGTATACACCCATACTCTTCGGGAAAAGTCGTCAACAAAGGTTACAAAATAATGTTTCCCACCTAATGAAGGTGTTTTGGAAGCACCCCCAATATCAGAGTGAACATAATCCAAAATACCTTTAGTATTATGGATAGCAGTTCCAAGTTTAACCCTTGTCTGTTTCCCTTTGACACAATTCTCACAAAACTCCAAGTTGCATGTCTTTAATCCTTTTAGCAATCCTTTATTTGATAAAGTTTTCAAGAATTTTCCTCCAGCATGCCCCAAGAGCACCAGGCGTATCATCACTGGATATTCCTGCTGCAGTCCTAATAACTGTACTACCTAAATAGAGGTACATGTTATTGTTTCTTCGAATTCCCTTCATTAACACCAATGCATCGGAGCAAATTTTTACCACCCCATTATTTGCAATGACTTTGAACCCTTTTGACTCTAGGGTCCCTACAAAAATAAGATTTTTCTTCAAATTCGGTAAGTATCGAACACCTGTTAATGTTCTGCTCAATCCATCATGGTTCCTTAATCGGATGGAACCAACACCATATGCAGTAAGAGGATCATTATTTGTGGTGTGAATAACTCCACATTCTCCTTCTTGTAAATCAGTGAACCAGTCCCGATTGGGACACATATGATAGCTACAAGCCGAGTCCATCAACCATACTTCATATGAATTGGATGGCTCTATTGTAACTAGTGAGAAATCAGAGTCGTCACAATCAGCTACATTTGAGTCCATGACAGTCTTTCCGTTGTTAGGTTTGGCCTTATTTTTCAACTTTGGACAATCTTTCTTCCAGTGCCCCTTTTTTAGACAAAAGGCACATTCATCTTTGTTGGGTCTGGATTTTGACTTGGATCTTCCTTTCTTCGTTCTCATTTGATTTTGAGAACGACCTCTTATGAATAGTGCTTCTCCTTCTCCACATTTTTGTTTCTCTCTTTTCCTTTGTTCATAACTGTTCAAGGCTGAACAAACTTCCTTGAGAGAAACTTCATCATTCCCATGAAGTAGAGTAGTTTTGAGGTGTCAAACTCATCAGGAAGTGAACTTAGCAACATTCCATATCTCCATCACTAAAAGTCACGTCCATATTTTGCAGATCTGTCGCCAACTTATTAAAGCTGGTGATATGATCATTCATTGTGGTACCAGGAACATCTGTGAAGCGTAACAGTCTCTTTTTCATGTAGAGCTTATTTTGACTGTTTTTCTTTAAGAATTTATCTTACAATGCATTCCACAATTTACTTGCAGAATTTTCCTTCGTGTATGGATACTTCTATTCTCCTGCAAGGTAAGATCGAATGGTACCACAAGCAACACGATTGATAGTCTTCCAATCTTCTTCTCTTATGCTGTCTGGTTTCTTCTTTTCTCTGGCAATATCTAGTCCTTGTTGAAAAAGGACATCAAGAACTTCGCCTTGCCACATCTCGAAATGTCCTGACCTGTCAAAGATTTCAACTGCAAACTTTGCATTTGACACAATTTTTGTCATGAGCGAATATGCCAACGATGACGTATTATTGACACCCGATGTGGAATCTTCAGCTTTCTTGTCTGTCATTTCTACTACAAATACTATTTATTAACTAACCATACCAAAGACCAAAGTAATTCTTTTCTAATGTGGAAGCTCAGACTGTGTTGCAACCACAGAGCATACTCAGATAGAACCTTGGCTCTGATACCAATTGTTGCGGAAGGCGAATATAAAGAGTACGATTAAGTCGCAACTACAATATCTAAAGTTAGCTATATAAATAGTAAATGAGAGAACAATAAGAGAACACCAGAAATTTACGAGGTTCGGTAAAACTTTATTTTTACCTCCTTCTCGAACACAATCAACTACATTTTATTTCACTCCAAAAGAATACAAGTGAAATACAACAAGAGAGAAAGGAGATTCAAATGCATTCAAAGATGAGAAGGCAAGTGAGAGAGGTAATTTACAAATGAACTAAGTGCCCCTATTTATAGAAGTGAATTCTTCCTCTTGATGTCATCAGTGACATCATCATCATCTCGATGTCATTAGTGACATCATCATTATAATCTTGTGTCATCAGTGACATCATCATTACACAAATGTCAAAGTTCAACGTGTAAAATCATTTAATGGTAGTCAAAGATTTTGACTACAAGTTGAACTTGGACATTTCTTTCCAAAGAAGAATTCCCTTTTGTCAAAACGTACACACTTGTTCTAGTCAAACGTTCACATTAGTTCTATTCAAACGTTCACACTAATTCTAGTCAAACGTTTACACTAGTTCTAGAATCTTGTCAAATTTAACGATAAATTCAGCCAGTTCATAGTCTTTTCTTCCAAATTCAGTATTCTGGTTCAAGACTTTCTCCTTGGAGGACTAAATGAAAAACAAATCCTTCAAGCCAAAGAAATATCCTAGATGGGAATAGGTGCGCTTTTAACAGATCCTGTCAAGTAACCATACAAAAAGTGACTCAAAGTTGGACCAAACATGATGGATGATACCCAAAGCTTCTTTAACTTTTATATTTACTAATCAAACAATTGGTGCTCAAGCATAATGAAGTATCCTGCTTTATGAGAAAAAAATCATAAAATTAAACGAAAAGTAAAGGTAAGAAGATTTAAAGGATCTCTTTAACAAATAAAATAGAAAGCAATAGCACATTGAAAAGAAGATTCTTTAATTCATTCATTAGTACATCAAGGATATGTCCCCTCCTCCCCCTTTCACTTTCCTTCCCAATCTCTTACAGTTCCCTTTTCTCCCTCAAAATCCCATCATACAAAGGAATTAATAACAAACTTTTTTCTCCAAACGAATATAGAAAATAAATAAGAGTAAGTGATGAAGATCACTGCAAAAATATAAAAGAAAAGCCAATACGTAAGAAAAACCTGCCTAGTTTCTATGGCAACAAACATCTTTATATATCACTACAGTAGTAGTGCTTAAGGATCCTGTTGGCTTCTCTTAGGCCACTAAAGTAAGCACCATGAGTTGTTGAATAATAGGTTCTATGTGTTGCTTCCCCTGCAAACAGAATTTGAAGTGGACAGGAACCTTTTGAATTAAAACTATGATTGCTCCTTTTTGGCAATGGCTCAGCCATAGTATCCAAATCATCTCCACTTGATCCAACTGCCACATAGCTATATGACCCCAAGAAGAGTGGATCACTGCCCCATTGGCTCTTTAGAACCTTATCAAATTTGATGCAACTTTCTGCATGCCCACTGCACAAGTCATGCGACTTGTTGAGATGCTTTGATTTTTCTAGTAAATTGGAGATCATTGTTGAGAAGCCATCAATGATCTCATCATCACCAAGTGACTCAAGCTCAAGAGCCTCTTTGCCTGCAAACCATGACAATAGAACGTTTGAAGTGCCATAGATGGGAAATAAAGAAGTTGTCCTCCTCATCCACCAGGGGATTCTTGGATGCCTTAGTTTTGAGTCTGACTGATGGAAGACCATCTGCAAATAGGGAAACCTCATGAAATCACTGCCATCTTCATCCCTGTTTGGACTTAGTTGCAAGAATAGCTTGTTAACAACACCAAAACCAAGCCTTGAGATTGCTTCAGTCTTAAATCTAGGAAGTGGAGGACTAAACATACCAGAGTTATCGCCAATCCCTTGCTTTAGTACCCCAAGTGACACCGTGACAATCACATGATCAGCATACATGATTGATCCATCATTAAAATGTAGCTTTACTGGTTTAGTAACATCACCATTTTCATCAATATCCAATGATTGGTGGTTATCAGGTTGCCATTCAATTTGTGTGACCTTTCGGCCTAATTGAATCAGACTAGCTGGCAGAACAGCTTCCAAAGATTCAACTATAGTGGAGTAGCCATTGGCAATGGTTATCTCTTTCCCCGGAAACATACGATACTCGCATTCTGCATTGAAATCTAGAGTCTGCAAATCACCAGCTGATGTGTAAGTCCTTTGTGTGTTCTCAAGCATCGCAAAAATTCTTCCCTCCAGTGATTTTCTGGTCCAGTTATCGAACCCTCGGCCTTCCTCTTGGTCTTTCATCGAACCCCAGTAAGAATCAAGCCCTTTCCTTAGGAAAGAACCAACACTAAGATTTTCAAGGCCACCATTCCTTATGCAGACATTGGAGGATCTATAACTCTCAGCAAATTCACTATACACACCATCTTCAATAGCTTTCCCTTGAGCAAAATCCATCAGATTCTTGAAAAGGTTTGATATGGTCTCAACAAGGAAAGCATTGAGCTCATAACCTCCTTCAGCTATTGTCAGTGGCTCATCCAAGAACTCATCCATACACTCCCAAGGCTTGTCTGAATCCAGTGAGTTAATCTCCTGAGCTATCTTGTAAACAGGGCTACCCCCAATTCCATGGATCCAAGTAGCACCCATCTCAATCCTGCTCCCAACAAACTCTGAAGTCTTAATCCTTCCACCAATCCTATAACCACCCTCCACAACACACAGCTCTAACAATTCTTTAGAGCCTGCAGTTGTGTAGAGCTTGTTAGCTGCTGTAAGACCTGCCATTCCTGCACCTATTATCACAACTTTTGGTTTCTTGGTCACCATTGTAGCTATTATTTCTAAGGGCTTGCTAGCACTCTTATTTGTGTAGTAAGTATCTCTAGCCACAGGAAAATGATAGGACTCACAAGGAAAAAAGAGTAAACAATTTTGTGAGGGGTATATAGGAATTAATGAACAAGAATCAAATATATATAAGGAGGGTACTACACATTCTCCCCCCCACCCCACCCCCCCTTTGCTTTTACATAGTTTATTTCTCTAATAAAGACAGTCATCTATCTACCCATATTTTATTTCTATAATAAAGACAGGCCTCTACTTTTCTTAGCCTCCACTGTTAGTGTAGCCAATATACTAATGCCACCCCTCTTAAACACCAATTTAACTAGTCTCAACACAACTGCTACTTGCACTCAATATATCTATTGGTATACATGTATGAGTGTGTATATAAAGAAAAAAAAAAGAAGAAAAACACACAAACACGAACGCACACGAAAGCTTCAACAACCCGCAACCTCCTCAATAATCACAAACATGTGTGCAAATATTTATATATTGAGTTCCCACTAAAAACATCAAGCTTTGGTTAAGCAGAGTATATTGATACCAACACCAATAATAGGTTGATGATGCCTTTCACCAACCTCACATGTGAATCGGGTAAACAAAGGCCCACCAACTGAAACACATTAAATAGTCCTCAGTAGTCAATGAAGAACTAGCCCATGAATTTCTTTCAACCTTGTAATAAAGATACTCATCAACTTCACAACTTTATGTTGACTTAGCTATTAACAATAGTTATCCTATTCCAGGTTGCACGTAACTCTATGTTGAATTAGCGATTGACAATAGTTATCCTATTCCTAGTTGCACGTAACATCTTTTCCTTTTGTTATTAAGCCATTTTATGGACATATTTGGTGTAGAGAAAATTTCATACACTACATGTGTTTCGTTCCATCACACTTACCACCCTTAAGATTTACCCTATTACATATTTCAAGTTTTAACTTCTTTTATTTTAATTTTCTTGCAACAATTCTTTTAATTTATTTAAAATTTATAGAAATGAATTACAATTTCACAGATTGACCCTCTTAATATTAATTTCTTCTAATTAATATGACCCACTTAACAAATATTTCTCCTTCCCATTTTATGTTTCACCATTTGACTTGGTACGGATTTTAAGAGAAAATAAAAAATTTTGAAGCTTGTGATTCAAAACAATTATTAGAAATTTATTTGGTTGTAAATCATTTCATTAAGTATAAAAATGAAATCTTAAAGTTAAATTGTTATTAATTATAGAAGGTGATTTTTTTTGAGACGGACTAAAAAAAATGGTACCATATAAAATTGGACGGAATGGAGAGAGTACTTTAAAATAAACCTACACAAACAAATTATATTATTAAATATACACGGCCTTACCTTTCACTTTTCCAGGCACCCATTTTTCTATATTATAGAAAGGGTGGTTTCGACATGTGTGCTACATGTCAAAAAAAATTATATTAAGGGTATTTTGGTCATTTCACTCACTAACCTGAGATGCATTTTCAGCCATTACATACGTGTCTTGCATCTGATTAGCCTACTAAATACATGTCAAAAATATGATAGAGATATATTTACCAAATATATCTCTCCTCTGTCAAAATCAAACAAAAAAGCAAGAACAAGTTGTTTTGCTTTTCTGATTTCTAATGGAAGAAGAAGCAGAGCTAATTTGATATGTTAATTAAATTTCTTATTTGGGGGTTTGTTTGGGGTTTTCTAATTCTAACGGAAGAGAAGACCTAATTTAATATGTAAACTAAACTACTTTTTTGAGGGTTTTTTATTCTAACGGAAGAAGAAGAAGACCCAAATTTTTGAGACGTCAAATTGGGTTTTGGCCGGTTATGTTCAAGGTAAGTAGGTAACCCCATAGTTCAAAATTAGTTTTATTATTGAACATGTGATTGTGCTTTTTGGGTTTTTAGATTTTGACCTACAATAAAGAAACCTAGAGGTAGTAATTTTATTTGATTTAACTTCTTGCTGGTGCTGCTTGATAGCATTTTGCCAGACACATATTGATAAAGAAAGAACATTTTGCTTCCTGAAAGAAAACTGTATGGATTTTTAGGATTACTTTTGCATTTCATGAATGGTTATTCTAAAGAAGTTAATCTGTGAGAGTATTGTTTTTGGCTTTTCGTGTTTCTTGAAGTTGTTTAATTGATGATGTATTTCGCTTAAAAAATGGTATATCACTTGAAAGAATTTCTGATTGGCCTAATTCCAGAACGACATATTCTTCCTACAGGAACGAGACCTGTTAGAACGTTTTACTGCTGAAGTTTTCCTATGCCAGGCACAAGGAAAAGGTAAAGAATTTGCTTTTACTTTGGTAAGCATAGTCTTTGTTTATTCTTGCCGTATTCAACTTATATTGGGTTCTTGCATATAACAAATCAATTTTTTTTCCCTTGACAGAATTATCATCTTGCTGAAGACCTGGGAAAAGCCTACTCAAATCGAGCAATTCTCAATACTTTCCTCGAGGCACAGGCATCCATCACATCTGACCCACCCCCCTAAGGTACTGATGAATGTCTTTCAGTTCATTTTTATAGGGGTATCAATTGGTGTGGAAACATGAAAATTGTTGCTTTGCAGCGTAATGAGAACATGAAATTGAGTTTCCTAAAGTTGTATAAATAACAAAATTATGTTGTGTTCAAACCGTGAATTCTCTTGCAGAACGTTTAATCCATCTATTTTATTTCTTGAGAGCAGTAAACTCTATTTCATAGGGCAATTGTCACTGCTTATGGACTCAAACCTGGGTGATTTAATCATGACCAAGATGTAGCTGGGGTGAAACTCCGTATATCTTTCTTAGTATAGCTAGAGTAGGTAGGAGTATAAACTGAAAATATTCTGGGGATACAAAAATAGTTATCAAAGCGTTAAACATTACTGCAGCTATAGCGAAAACAATTTTAAGATTCTCAAGTAGTCTAGAGATGCTTCTTTTTAAATCTTTATAAACTTATAATGGATTGACAATTTGACGTTCGATAAAAGATTTTGCAGTTGCTCTGCCATCCTTACCTATTCAGCTTGATCCTCTCTAGAGCCCACTTTATGGGACTCCAAAGTTTAGGGTTTTCACTTCCACGTCCTCGATATAGTGTTGTCAGATCAATATCTCAAATAGATCAAGTAATCAAAGCAACATAATTCAGCACACTGTTTAGCATTTTTCAATTTAAGGATGCCAATATGTAGGCTTCTGTCATTTTTTTATTCACTCTTTACTCTTCCTCAATGAGTTCTATTTGTTAAAATAGAAAATGTAATGTGTCTATTTCGTTATTCATGCCTACCACATCTCACCAAAGTGGAAAATCAAGATAACCAATTTCATAAACTTCTTACTTCGTTATTCATGCCTACCACATCTCACCAAAGTGGAAAATCAATATAATCAATTTCATAAACTTCTTACATTCATATTTCGATCTCACCAATCATGCAAATGTCAGAATATAATAATTGCAAAAGACGCTTAATTGCATTATAATATCAGTAAGCTTATTATAAAATTCATAAGACTTCTCAAATGATAAATCTTTAGGTCTGAGGCCTACAGTACTTCTGTGAAAAAATCATAATGTAGTAGAAGGTGATTCAAAATCCAAGTCATCAAAATCTTATTTATTTCTTATCTGCAGATAGAAATCATATGAGGAAAGATATGCAGAGACAAGACAGGAAAAGACGAAAAGAGGAAGAAAGACTACTCTGCGAAAAGAAGCGTGAGGAAGAGATGTATCAGTGTGAGCTAAGTTGTGAGATGGAACAAAAAGAGAAGTTTTTGCAGAAAGAGTCTATGAAAGTAAGTCATTTTGAAATTTCTTTATTAGAGGTATCTCATTGTATAGATTTAGGAAGAAAATTGAGTTCATTTTCTCTATTACCTCCTGTAGGCAGAAAGAGTGAGGCTTAAAGAAAAAATGCACCGAGAAGATGAGGTTGCAAGGCTTAAAATGGCTAACGTAAGGGCTACTTCCCGAAGAATAGCGAGAGAATCAACACAATTAATTGATGATGAGCATCTGGAATTAATGGAGCTAGCAGCCTCAAACAAGGGTTTGCCTTCAACACTATCACTAGACACTGAAACTCTAGAAACTCTTGAAGCATTTAGAGGTAGTTCCCTTAACTATACTTAAAATGCAGTAAAAGTTTGTTCTTGTATATTGATCAGAAATTTACTTGCTACTACCCGAAAATAAGCTTGGTAAAAGACCTCTTGCATAAATATAAGGTAAGGCAGCATACAAAAATGCCTTTCATTAGACCCCAGACATAGGTTAGTGAACTTGATTGCTCTTTATGTGTTGTTAAATGTCTCTTGTCCAAGTCGTAATGTGTATCAACCATGGATCTCTTTTTATTTATTTCACGTGCATGTGTCTATTGAGTACTATGACGACAAATACCTCTTTGCAATTTAGATAGCTCCTATCTGTCTTTTGTTTGCAGGTCTATAACTTAAACTAAAATACATTTTGTGCAACTACGCATCTTCTTTGTGAATTTTAGAATAGAAGTGACCATATTCATTCTTTTTTTTCAATCTTAATTAGTACTTTATTACATTCTCTATTTTATGGAACAAGTCTAAATCTTATGGTTAAAGTTCTCAACCTTGGGATGCATCCGATTTAGTTTTTTTTTTAAATGTAAAATAAGATGTACATAACTATCTTGTAAAATTTAGATCCTTGGTATCAAACAATTAATTAATCTTTTGTATATTTATACAAGAAAACCAAACCGAAGTTGTTTCTCTTTTATATGTCGGGCATATTTTCTTTAGTTTTTATTCTAATGGAAGAAGACGGAGAAAAAATGGAAGAAAAAGACCCAATGAAGAAGAAAACCAAATTCTTGAATTTCAGAGGTCGTCTTTGTTTTTGGAGGAAATGGGGTTGGTGTACAATAAAGGTATATATATGTACTACTAATTGATTTTTATTAACATTCTTCATATAGTTGGCACTTGTGCTTTGGCCAACGATATTTCCATCCCTATTCTCTCAGATGCTAATGAAAATAGATCACAGAAAAGAAAATAGAAGTGCAGAGCGACTGAACATAGGAATACAAACGAAGGTTACGGTGGCGGCATAGTTCGAGTAACCTTATACCGGGTAATAGTCCTTTATTTCTGCCTTTTCGATTCTCATTCTACGGGTATCTCGTGATTATTGTATGTAGTATATTTTGTTTATAGAAGCTGAAAATTTACATTTGGTTCTGCAAATTTTTTGAATAGATCTTTCGATTGACGGGTTATCTTAGACGTTGCAAAAAGGGAGTTCTCCTATTGGTTGTAGGAGCAAGGTAAAAAAGACTGATAAGATAATGGTGGGAAGTCACCCTTTTCGTGCCTCCGAAAATAATAATTCTCAAAAAAGTTGAGATCAAGAACGAAATCATTAAATAACAGGCTTTAGTGAAATGGGGTGGTGATACCGGGACCAAGTAGTAAAAACAAGAGCATTGCTGAAATATTTCAGGTGTGTACTTGAAACTTTATTTAGTGTGTTTTTCAATTTCCACTTTGACTAATGGATATTATATTCCAAGACGAAGCTATTAAATGCTTTAAAACTACAATAATTATAACCCTTCATGAATTTACTTCATTTATGTTACTACCAAAATAATATGTTTCAACTCAGAAGGAAACAACTGTACGCAGACTTTCTTAAACTGTTTTGGCTGTACTTGGCATTTTAATTTGCGGAAATTTTTATTGTTGATTGGCATGGATTCGAAATGACAGTTGGCAAGTATAGTGGTGCTTTACATACTTTTCTGTACATTGATATTCTGTGCAATGATTTGTTTCAATAGTTAATCCAATGGCTAGAGGTGCCAAAATGGTATCTTGAAAATTTATCTTTATACTCTAACATAATTTTACATAAAATGAAAGTAGGCTACTATGTATTACTAACTTGATGTTTCAATTCAGGTAAATAGAGCATAATTAAGTGGTTGTAAAAGTAGTGATTTGATTGAGGGGGTAAGTTATTTGCTACTGTTAACTTGATGTTCAAACTTTTTTCACCTTTTCCCCCTCAATTTGTCCTGTACAAGTTGTTTATACTTTTGAAGTATTGTTTGGTTTAAAGATTATACAGCTGGCAAGGAATAAGTGTTGGGGTATACTGCTATAAGACATGATAAAATCAAGTAATATACACTTAAAGAACTAACAAGAGTTGATGGGTTTCTTTGCATTTTTTTTAGAAAAATATGAAGGAAAAGGAACTATATGAAGCAAATATATAAATTCAATATTATTATATGCATGCTTTATCATTGAACAAGCTCGCCAAGGGTCTGTTCTACAATTTGGTAGTGATCTTTCCTTTAACCTTCTAGAGTTTGCAATAATATGATGTTGCATCAATTAGGCTACTCTTGCCATGAGGGAAAACATCAAATACACCTGTGAAGGAAGTCATGAAAATGGAGATGTTTAATAGCTCGATTTACTTTATATTATGAGGTTTTTAGTTTCTAAGAAAGTTTGTAATGTTGCAATACTGGTAGTTTGTTGTTTAATATGTTGTTTTGGATTAGCTTAATGGTTCGTTCAACAAGTGTTTGTAACAATGTTATTATGTTGGGCCCGTGCTGACATGGGTCACCCCCTAGTACACAAATAGAATAAAGAAAAGAAGAGAGTTCAAAACCTAGAAGGCAAGTATTCAAGAAGCAGCCGACAGCAATTTGGGCAGGGGTTTTCATGAGTCATTTGAGTTGGTTATTAGTCAAAATCAAAATTAAACTAATAATTGATTTTTAAATTATTAAGATCAAATCAAATCAAATATAATATCTATTTATCAGTTTGGTTTGACTGTTCGGTTATTAACTATGTACGAAATAAAAGAAGTTATTCATTAAAAGGCAAAAAAAAATTCATTCAAAAAGAAAAAATAAATCATAAGATTACCACATAAATATTAAATGACGACGTCTAATACAGTCAGATCACTCTATAGTGGTAGCGTTTGTTCGAAAATTTTATAGCTGCTATATAGAGGTGGTGTTATATATGTATACTGGCATTTGACGTTGAGATCTCTCATTTAGCTGTTATAAACAAGAGTATGCAAAATTAGAAAGAGTGAATTTAAAAAAGGCAAACATTTGTAGTCTTTTCCTCGTGAAGTTATGAAATAACTGTTGTGCACTATTTAAATACAATTTTTTTCTTTAAATTAGATATTTGTACTTGAAATTTATTGTGTGCATGACATTTAATGATGATTATCATAAATATTTTGGTATTTTATTTTGTACATAATATATTTCTTACAAAATATTATTACATAATATTTGAGTATGTTGTTATAGAGAGGTAATTTAATAAAGAGTGTATTCCTATAATAAACATCATTGATGTTATAGGAAGAATGTCGTTATAGAGAATTAAAATATAACATGAGAAATCGATTCCGGAGAAAATCAGGCCGCTATAGTGAAATGTCGTTATAACGAAGTGACGTTATAGAGAGGTCTGCCGGTAGAAGATATTTAATTATAAATAAATTTTGATGAAAACATATATAAAATATAAAAAAATATTTATAAAAAATAATATATTGTGTGTGTGTATATATATATATATATATATATATATATATATATATATATATATAAGTTTATCGGTTCAGTTATTTCTTCGCTTTTTTCAAACAAAATTAAAATCAAACCAATTATTATCTATTTTTAAAAGTGTAAAATCAAACCAAATAAAATTCAATTTATTATTTGGTTTGGTTCAATTTTTACCCAAACCGTGAACACCCCTAAATTAGGGTGTATGCTAGCAATAACAAGTAAATCTACGTTAAGCTTGTGATCAACTATCAACACTAACTTTACAACAGCCACATATCCAAACCGAACCTAAACCTAACCCAAAATTATATTTATATAATTTTTAAAAATATTTAATACATTTACTGTAATGTAATTTAGAAATATTTTTAAACTTTTGCACTGGTTTTTTCTTTCAACATATTATTTCAAGTTTAAACTTAGAATTTTGATTGGTCCAATAAGTTTTATAGTCCATAGATATTAGTAATTCAAATAAAGCGTAATTCAAATAAAGACCAACTCAATACTAATACTAACAAAAATATTCAAGTAAACAGTAGGAATGACAATAATGTTTGATATCTACTCCTTAGTTTTGCATAAATACGTATAACCTAAATTTGTTTTTCTATTTGATATTTAGTCATGTAATTAATATTTACTAGACTTATTTTAACATGACTTAGTTTTTTTAAATTATGATTATTTATATTGTAACTTATTAATATGCAATATATATTTTATATGATTTTATTATTATTTTTAGTTGAATATTTTACTGTCATCACTCATTTCATATTTTTTATTTTTTGTTTAAGAAACACCTAAGATAGTTGTATCTTTCTAGGACTAATGAAATATTTGAAGCACAAGCTAACTATATGTTGTATGAAGACTTTACAGGAAAAAAATTCGAGAAAATCATAAAAACCCGAGGCTGCAAAATTCAAATTTTATTGGTTTGGTTTATAGATTTAAAAATTCGATGCAAATAATTTGATTTAGTATTTTAAAAACTCGAACCAACCTAGTCCATGTACTCCCTTATTTTAGATCACAAGATTAAATGACATTTTGGTACATTTTGACATAACTATAATTTAAGAACACAAGATTCAAAAGTCTTCTTTATTTTCTTAAACTTCGTGTCAAGTCTTAACATATCATTCTTTTTTAAATGGAGGGAATAGCAATATAGAATAATATAAAGCAAAAGATATGGGAGAAAATACTTATTTCTTTCTTATGGTATTGTAGCGTATATTTCATAGTAGAATCTATACATACACACACACACATATATATATAAAGAAAAAACAAGATAAGATGTTGTGGCACCTCTCTATGGCCACCATTCATATTCATCTTTTTTCTCATTTTTTTGGCTTTTTCTATTATTTTTTGGCTTTTTCTATTATTTTTTTGTCTGTTATTGTAATAAAAAAGACAATGAAAATTTTTAAAGAAAAATGAACTATCCATTTGGTTTTAAACGGAAGTTTCATCTTCATGACATTTGTTTGTCTTAAAGTTCTATCAAAATCATTTCATGAAAATATTTTTCTTCGCACCGAATACACCGTGATAAAATTGAATTAGGTCAAGCGCTCTCTTCTCTCTCATAATTTTCTCACATAAACCCTAGTTTTTCCAACCACAACCGTGCAAGGCCAACCTAGATGCTGGTCAGCCCTCTTCTAAGGCTGACCAAATTTTTTCTATTACCTCAGAATCTAGTTTTCCTCACTTATTCCACAAGAACCCAACAAATAACTCTCTAAATTTGCCTACTGACCTTATGGTTTTTTCTAGCGATCCCACAAATGTGGAAGACACTATTAACACAGATGTTGTCCAAAAAGACAAGGTGAATTATGCTGACTTGATGAAACCATCTACACAACATGTGTGTGAGAAAGGACAAGAACAGATCCTTATGAAGAAAGTGACATATAACAATGGAATCCCAAGGATGACATGGACACAAGATGAATCTTATCAAAGATCTCTAATATTCTATACTTGGAAAATTTTCCTATGGGTGGATAGAATTAGAGGACTTGAAAATTCAAATTTCAAGGCAGTGTGGAATTAAAGGTGATTGTGAAATTGGACTACTAAGAAATAGGCACATTCTAATGAAACTGAGCAGGTTGGATGATTTCGTAAATGTTATGTCTAAGAATGTGTACTACATACTTGCTAAGGATGGGCTTAGTTATCAAATGTGTACTACATACTTGCTATGGCTTGAATATCATTTCCAGATTCATTGCCAATATTTTTTGTGAAGGAGTCAAAAATAGTGAAGGAGTCAATGTTTTTCCTTGCTATTGCTATGGGCAAACCTCTATATTTGGATATGGCTACAATAAATGAGACTAAACCTAGTTGTACTAGGGTGAAGTTTCAAGTTGATTTATTTGCACAGCTTTCTGACAAGGTAGAGATTGAAATTCTTATTGAGCAAGGAAACAAATCAAGAGTGGAAAGCATGGAGATCCAATATTATTGGGTAATTAAGTATTGTAATAGGTGCAAATTAAAAGTACATGTGGAAGATGAATGCAGGATTCTGCATCCAGAGTTGAAGAAGTTCAAGGATAACAATCAAAAGAAAGCCTCGATGGGAGAACAAATGCAGCAGAATAAAATAATACAAAGAGAAGGGAAACCAGTTGTTAATAGGGGAGATGGCATCCTACAAAGAGAAGATTAAAAATGGATAAAGATGCAGACAAATTTCTTAGTGATGTAGCAATGGCTCCTCATGTAAAAGGAATAGCAGTTGACAATGCTTTTGAGCTACTATCATAAGACGGGGAAGATACAGTATCTAATGGACAAAATCCCCACAAGAAAATAGGGGAAGAAGCACAAATGATAGTAGGGGCAGGTGATGGGGACACTGATGACAGAGATAGTACAAGTTCAAAAATTAAAAAAAAAAAAAAGGAGGTCCAATCAAATACTAAAGGTGGCCAGCAACACCAACAGGAAGAATAACTGGGTTAACATCATGATAATTCAAATATGATTGGTTGTGTTACAAGTGATCCGCAAGGAAAACAAGAGCAACATCAACAAGTAGATCAAATAATTTGTGAGGATATTGGGAGGAATAAGAAAGTGGATTTACTACAAACCAGCAAATTGGCAACACAGATAGAAGATCATGAGCAGGTAGATGAATTAACAATGATTGTGGTACATGAACAAGAACCACTTCAGGTGGTGAATTCAGAGCTATTTGAAGCATCCTCTGCAACAGATAATAAACAGGTATTAGATGCAACTCCATAAGTAGTTTTACCACTTAAAAAGGTGTACCCAATGAAAGAATTACATGATATTATTCCACACCAGAAGCATGAAGAATTCACTATCAATAAAGATACAAAATCTGAAGATGATAAGGTAGAAGATAATAAAGAAATTGATAATGCAGAGAACCTGAAACAAGTTTCAAGACATGCAGAGATATCTCCAAAATCATTAGCAAAAGAAAAGAAATCCAAAAGTAAAGCAGATGCCACCAAGCCAACTGGGATGTCTCCTAAGAGCTGTGAAATTCAATTTTAAATGATACACAAAGCTTTATTTTGAAACATTAGATCTGTGAAAACTCCACTCTTTTCATATGGTGGAAATGCTTCACAGATATTATAAGTTTTTTTCTTATGGATTTAATGGAACTGCTCCAAGATATAAGACAACTGCAGAATTATAAAAGGAGACTGGGATGCCTTATACTAATTATAATTAGAATGGCAAAATTTGGGTCTTTGTACGGGAGAATATTCAAGTTGGGGTTGTACCAGACTCAAATCAATAGTTAACTTTACAGTTAACATTCCAAGATACAGGGAGATCAATCATAACTACTATTGTACTGTCAGACCTCTCTATAAAATTACCTCGTTATAATGATATTTCACTATAGCAGCCTGATTTTCTCCAGAACTGATTTTTCATGTTATATTTTACTTTTCTATAATGACATTTATTATAGCGGTACACTCTTTATAAAATTACCTCTCTATAACAGCATAGTCAAATATTATGTAATAATATTTTGTAAGATATATATTATGTACAAAATAAAATACCTAAATATTTATGGTAATTATCATTAATGTCATGCACATAGTAAATTTCAAGTAAGAATATCTAATTTAAATAAAAAAATTATATTTAAATGGTGCACATCAGTTATTTCATAACTTCACGAGGAAAAGGTTACTAATGTTTAACTTTTTTATATTCATACTCTTTCTAATTTTGTATACTTTTATTTATTATAGTTAAATGAGATCTGAACGTCAAATGTCAGTATTCATATATAACAACACCTCTCTATAGCATCCATGAAATTTTCGGACAAACGCTGCCAATATAGAGAGGTTTGACTATATATGCTAAATATGATGCAATTAAAAGATTGATGTTGTGGGATGATATATATGTTTAAAGGCAGAATTGGAACTTACCATGATTAGTAGGTGGATATTTTAATGTCATTATGAATGAAGAAGAGAAGATTGGAGGCCTCCCTGTGACCCCTCATGAATATGAGGATTTTGTTTTCTATATCAGCTCATGTGATCTCTCTGATATTAGTTTCAGAGGAAGTACTTTTACTTGGTGGAATGAAAGAGCTGATGCAGAATATATATTTAAGAGACTAGATAGATTGATAGAAATCAATCTTTTATGGAATTTTTTGGTAATGTGGAGATGATCACTCGGCTAGGATAGGATCAGATCATGCACCCTTGTTGCTTACTTGTGGGGGGAAGTTACCTAAATTTATTAAATCTTTTAGATTTATGAAATTTTGGATAGAGAAATATGATTTTAAAGAGGTTGTGAAGGAAAACTGGACATCGGATGAATCAAATGATATTTTTATAGCACTGAAGCAAGGAAAGAATTAGAGATATTTTTAAACAACTGTATATCAGGGGGGAAATTTTCAGAATCAAGGAAGATCTTTTTGAAGAATTTCCTACTACTGAAAATAGGGAAATACTACAGAGAGCTCCGACAGAGTTGAAGCAATACTTTCATTTTAAAGAGGAATTTTGGAGACAAAAGGTTGGGTATCAATGGTTTACTGCAGGTGACAGAAGTACTAAACTTTTCCATAGCCTAGTTAATAGGAGAAGGAAGAAATTATCTATTAATAGAATCTCAAAATCTGATGGTAGTTGGGAAGAACTGTTAGAACAGGTGGCTGCTGAAGCAATCAGCTTTTTTCAGGAACAATTCACTGGTGGAACATGTTCTAATGAATTATCTTTGTTAAATTTTGTTCCTACTATGGTTACTAAAGAGGATAATTCCCTTATTAACACTTTCCCTACAGAAGATGAAATCAAGAGAATGGTTTTTGAACTTAATAGGGATAGTTCAAGTGGGTCAGATGGTTTCACGGGGCACTTTTATCAGAAATGCTAGGTTATAGTTAGAGGTGATATTGTTAAGGTGGTTGAGTTTCTTTATAGGATGCACATTGCCAAAGTCTATCACTCATACTAATTTGGTCTTACTTCATAAGAAAGAGATTGTACAATCTTTTTCAAATATGGGACCTATTAGTTTAAGTAATTTATTAAATAAGGTGGTTTCTAGATTACTTCATGACAAATTTGAAAGCTTTTTTCCAAAAATTATCTCAGAATCAATCAGGGTTTGTTAAAGGGAGGAACATATCTAAGAATGTATTATTGGCATGTAAAAATTATTGCTGACATCAGAAAAAGAGGTAAACCTACCAATGTCTTAATCAAACTTTACATGGCAAAGGCCTATGAAAAAATGTATTGGGGCTTCTTAATCAGAGTGTTGGAGAACATGGGTTTTAATAGAGAAACAACTGATAAAATTTGGAGATTGATTGCTAACAACTAGTACTTTATTCTCGTCTATAGTTAAGCTCATGGTTTTTTTCATTCTTCACGAGGGGTAAAGTAAGGTAATCCTTTATCTCCAACCCTTTTTATTTTATCTACAGAGGTTTTATATAAAAGTTGAATAATTTATTTTATAACGAAGATTTCAGGGGGGTTGGGATACCTAAGTGGAGTGATAGTCTTCACGACCTTGCCTATGCTGATGATACTATCATTTTTACCTTGATAAAAAGTCTCCAATTGATCATGGAAACTCTAGGGGACTATGAGATTCAGTCAAGGAAAAAGATTTATAAGGAGAAAAGTTCAATCTATGTTTTTAGCAAAACTACAAGGACAATTATACAAGAGGTAAGAGACTGTACTGGTTTCTCAAAGGGTAAATTTTCTTTGACCTATTTAGATTGTCCTATGGGTCATGATAGGAAAAGGAAGACCTATTTTGCAGAACTCATGAAGAAAGTTCAAAACAAATTACAAGCCTAGAAAGGGAAACTTCTATTATTTGTGGGGAAGACTGTGAAGAGTAATAATGTCCTCCAAAGTATTTCTATATACTTATTATGAACTTTAATTCCTCCTAAATGTGTGTTGCATGATCTACACAAAATTCTTTCTAATTCTTATGGAGCTTTAAAGAAGAGGGAAAGAACAAGCATTGGGTGTCATGGTCTGAAGTCTTCTTGCCTAAAGAAGAAGGTGGTTTAGGATTTAGATCATTGTTTGATATTTCCAAGGCTTTATATTCTAAGCTTTGGTGGATATTCAGGACTAAAAAATTATTATGGACTCAGTTTAAGTGAAACAAGTATTGTAAAAGATATAAACCTCAAGTGGTAGAATGGAAGGGGGTTCACAATTATGGAAGCATATGTTGGAAGCTAGGAACTTCATAGATCAGGAGATTTGGTGGGAACCTAAATATGGTCACTCTATCATTTGGTTTGACAACTGGATATAATTGAGGGCACTTCATTATTTTCTTCCTATTTCTGATGATAACAACTATAGTGTGGATGAGCTAAATAAACTTATGGTGCAGGGTACCTGGAATGAAGAGTTATTACATCAGATTTTTTCAGAAGAGGTTTGTTCACATATTCAGAAAAAGATTGGGGGTGGTGGAAGAAACTGAAGAATGAGATAAACCTAGGTGAATGTTAAATAGCACAAGAAATTTTTCAGTAAAAAGTTCCTGGGAACTGATGAGACAAAAAGAAGAAGTACAAGAGGAGTATAAAATTATTGAGAGAAAGACGTGTCATTAAAATATTTCTTTTTCTTTTGGAGATTATGCAAAAAAAAAAAAAAAAAAAGATACCTATTAGGAAAATTTTAATGACATTCAGAGGGACAAAAATAGTAAAGTGTTGCTGCCGTGATGGCAATGTGATAGAAATCTTTGAACATCTATTCATTTTCTATCCTAGGTCAAGAAAGATTTGAAGGCCTTTTGCAAATGCATCTGGAGTACAGGGGCCTTTTGTTCAACTTAAGGATACCATAAATAATGGTGGCATGTGGAGGGTCCCCCTAAGTTGAAATCGTTGTTCCGGGATATGCCTTCATTCATTTTATGGGTAATTTGAAAGAGGAGAAAGATTGTATATCATGGGGTAGGATGTCTTATAATTGTTTGGTGTTGGTGTTGGTGTTTTTTAGAAAAATGATTTTTGATATTTTTCAAACTATTTCAAAACTTCAAAGAAAAATTCTAAAATAATTTAAGAAAACAGAGTCGCTACTTAATTAATGTAAAAGGAAAATTAAGAAAACCTTAAAGAAAACTTTAAAGACTAAATATAGAAAAAATCTTTAAAATTTCAAAAATTTGGGTACGTGATTCTTATTAATACCTCGAGAAAATTTTTAAGGAACTCGGGGTACCCGCTAACTTTTGTTTATCCGGTCTATTTAAAACCAACTTCGATTGACTAACTTTAAAAAAAGGTTTTATTTGATAACATTATAAAAAATGGATAAGTGTTAAGTTGCAAGCAAAACATATTTAAAGAGAACCTAACTCCAAATTTGAAATCAAGAGGATTAAAAGTAAATAAGCCGGTTTATATAACAAGAAAACTTAAGCAAAACCCGAAGACTCCAAAAGAAAATATTCAATTAGGTTGCAATCGAATAAGTCAATGTTAGACAAACAAATACATATAAGTAAGGAATAGGGAGAGAAATTGGATTTAGGCCTTCTAACGCCCAAACCCCTTACAATGGTCCAATTTTGGACTTTAACTATTGTTTGGGCTTGGCCCAATTACTCCTTGATCATGTCCTAATCTCTATTGAGCCTAACCCACTTGTCCTATTTTTTTTTTGGACTCTTCAATATACACTACTGTATACCGTCCTTTTTAGTTGTATTTCATGTATATTCGATATACACACGACTGTAAATCATGCATTTCTTTTGCCTTCCATATGTATATTTACTTCCTTTTCACATTATATGTTATATATCATATGTATACTATTGTATCACTACAAGACAGTCCCTTTGGACTATGATTTTGGGGCTTAGACTCGATGAAGAAATGAGCCTCCTTGGCTCATTAAGGATATGCAAAGGAAGAGGAGCCCATTTGAGCTCAAAGCAGATTTCACATGCCACGAGAAAAAAATAAAGATTAATATCTAAAAAAACATTAAGCTAAAAACAAGTAAAATGCTATTACCATTTCTTGAGGGAATATGCAAATATCAGGGAAACACAAGAAAGTTATGGAAATTATCAATGGTACAGAGCTATTAAATATCCAAAATGTATTAAAATTCATCAGTTTAAAGACATGGACAAAGAAACTTGCACATGAGAAAACACACTTATTACTAGCTTTGAAATCAATTTGAGACTATTGAGAAAGTAAGAACTACCACAAGATGTAACAGCTATGTATATTTAGGACATTGAAATAGGTTCAGCAGCAAAAGGAAAAAAGATAGAACATTCACACTCAAATAAAATGCAACCTATTTATATGAAAAGGGATGAAGGAAAACAGATATAAAGTCACAACAATTTTACATCATCATAAAGGTACACAAACGTAAACATAAAACTTTCTATTAACTATAACACTGGTCCTAACACACTTGATCTGTAATGACCCTCTAGGTCATTTTCTGCTATTTTGTACTTTTTTTATATTTAGAAGTTTTCTATGAACGCCCCAAGTCATTTATGATTTTCTAGAACTGACGGTTTGGTTATCGGGCAGTTCATTTGGTTTTTATAGCAATTTCCCTATTTTGGAGCTTTTAAGGTTGAGAAAATTGTCTCGGGCCAAAACATCAAGTAAAGGGACTTGAATGACAATTCAGATGGTTTTTTTTATCTTGAGAATGTCAATTTTAGGTTAGGGGGACCCTTGGTTTGGATCTCTAGACTTTCGGGCTTGTTTTGGGCCATTGGGTGGATTTTAGTGAAAACCAAAATTTTGGGTGTGGGACCCACATTTTACCGAAATGACCTCTGATAGAATTTTTTACGGTTCTATTAAGTTTGAAATATTTAATTTAGCAGGATAGTATAGTTTGTTAACGTGCACGGGGTTCTAAACGAATCCCGAGCACCCAGTCGGAGTCCGTTTGAAACAGCCTCTATTTTTGTTCTTGATTTTCGTCTATTGTTGGGACTATTTTGGGGCTATTGTTGAGCTCGGATTATGCTCAATTTTGGCACAAGTTATCCTTGAGCTGAGAGGGACCTCGTGATGGTCACAATTCTTGATTCCGTCGGTGGACCCTACTATTTGATTTTTAGTCCAATTTCTGACTCGGAGCGTAAATTCACATTATGGGTGTTGTTTTTCTCATCTTGATGCTTAAAATATTACTTTGATAGCATGGCAGTATTTAGAGGCTTATCAGAAGGAAAAAGCTCTGATATAAAGGACTTTATGTGCTTCCAACGGCGTCCAGGTATGCTAGGCTGACCTTTCTTCTAGACTTTCTTTGTTACGATATTAGTATTATATTGTGCTAGGTATGGGTAGGTTCTTTTGGTTTGGATATTCACTTAGTAAATTCTTATTATTTTAGATGATTAGAGGACTCTAGATTATATTTCAACTTATGTTTCCCTTAAGCTGGTAGTTTCCCTTTTTCCTAATTCTTGTATTAGCATATTTAGGCCCTTGGGACTAAAATTAGAAGCCTTAGCCTAGTTTTGGGTAGATTCTTGCTTTAGATTGGGTTCCTGGGGTAGTAGTTGACCTTATCGTCCTTTTTAAAGATATGTTGCTTTAGAATAGCGTCCTTTTAGATTTAATTGGTTATAGAACTGTTTGGGAGGTTTTCATTTGGTATTGAGTTTCCTTAACCATTTCCTTAAGCCTATTAGCTTCAATACCCTTGGCATATTAGTATTTTGACCTCAAATCGCTATTTTAGACTAAATAAAAGGAATTTGGTTCTCCTTTAATGATTTGGCTTCCAAAATGAGAATATTGACTAGATGGACTTGGGAAGAATCATAACTTTGGAATATTACTGCATATGGCTTACTTATGAGTTTCGGTTCGAGTCCAGCACCTAGTTTGCTGGTTGGTACCTATAAGTTTCGATTCGAGTCTGGTATATTGTTTATTATCCATTAGCTCAGCTTCGGTTCGAGTCTGGTACCTAGTTTACTGGTTGGTACCTATTAGTTTTGGTTCAAGTCAGGCATTTATTATTATTATTATTGATCTTTGGTTGGAAATTAAGTTGAGGCCAGTAAGATTATGGTTATGGATGGACAAGGAATATGCGGTATGCATATCACACTCTTTGGCTTGCTCTTACTTTACTTACTTCTGTACTTGCTCTTATACTAGTATTATTATTTGTTTGTATCCACTGTGCTTATGGGGACTCAATTGGTTTATTTCTCCTTGTGTGTACCTTCTAGGCTTATAGGGGTCCAGTTAGGTTATAACTAGGTATTTATTTTTGCATTTGAGTTATTTATATTTGAGTTACCGCATTTGCTTAGTATAGTCTATAATTCCATTTCTAACCTTCATTTATTGCCTTTAGTAAATATACTCACATTTTATTTATGCTTTTACTGTAATTGAGCTCAGTCTGTCTATGATGCCTACTGAGTACCCTATTTTTTAGAACTCATACTATACTTCTGCATCTTCTTTCGTAATACAGATCCTAGTAGGAATCATTGTCGTTAACGCTGACCTCAAGCTGTGCTGTTGATTGGAGATTTGAGTGAGCTTTCAGAGTCTGGAGTTGATCCTTCTCCTTTTGCTTTCATGATTGTCTTATTTTATATATGATGAGACTACGATGTATATTTTTGCACTGTCTAGTACTATTTTTCTTTTAGTGGCTCTTGAACTAACCTTACCAGGTCCTGGGAAATTCTTTTTGATGCATTTTTGTTCTCTCCCCTCTCTTGTGTGGCATACTTGTATATATATATATATATCTAATAATAATTGTTGCAGAAATTATCATAAATGTTGTAACAACTATGATAGTTACTGAATCGACTATTGGAGTTGTTTAATTTTCTGCATTATTTCTTCAATCATTTTAAAAAAAATAAATTTTTTTCAAAGTTCTCAAAAAAAATTTTAAAAAATAGTTCATAAAAAAAAAATTAAAAAAAAACAACGATAAAAAGGGAAAGAAAAAAAGGAAGAGAAGATGGAGGAAGAGGAAAAATTGGAAAGAGAAATAAAAAAAATAAGAAGAAGAAGACGGGGAGAAAGAAATTTAGAAAGAGAAAGAAAGATTGAAAAGATAAAAAAAGGAAAAATTCTAAAATTTGAAATGGGAGAAAGTACTTTTTAAAAATTATAAATTTTAAAAAATTACACTTTATATCTCAATTAACTTAATTAAAATTTAAATAAAATTTTAACCTTAACTGATCAAAATTATCATCATTTTTAATTTAAAAACTTTTTTGTCAAACCTTCATTCAATTTTCTCAGAAGCTGTAAGATTGTGAGAGGAAAGAGGGAGAAAGGAAAATTCTGGAATGGAAAGGAAACAAGAGTTTGTGGTTTGCTAAAAAAGTATCTTACCGTTTTGCCCTTGAATATTGAGATTGTTGTTTTTGTTCTTATTTATCTCTCTTCCACCTATTAGACCGTTACTCGCCCTTTGGGGCTATGGTTTAGCTTACCTACTGGTGGGTTAAAGTAGGTGTCATCATGACCTGAGAAATCGGGTTGTGACAGTTTGGTATCAGAGCCTAGGTCCATCAGTATCGTCGGTACAAGAGCAAATGTCTAGTATAGTCCCGTGGATTGGTAAAATGACGTTTGTATCCTATTTTTGAGAGGCTACAGGACATTGTTAAAAAATCTCACCTTTTTGATTCATTATTGTGCGTTGTGTCTATATTGGTTTCTAAATTCTCATTTGTTTCACTCTCTCACAGATGGCTAGGATGCGGGTCACAACCACCAAAAATAGGGCCCCCGAGCCTGTAGCTAGGGCTCCAACTAGGGGTAAAGGTAGAGGATGGCCTAGAGATCAGGACCGACTAGAGCTGGTGAGATGGTTATTGATCCGAAGCCAGAGTATGCACTTGAGATAGCACTAAAGGATCTACTGCCACAACAACTGGTGGGCCAGGGGGCAGCCCAAGCAACTCGAGTTTATATCTTCATTTATTCTCAGTGATGCCTTAGTAAAGTTATTGGGTATGGTTGGCGTCTAGACAATAGATGGGTCCCAAAAATTTTATCAAGGGGTAGCTCAGGGTGGATTGGGTATAGAGATTCCACTAGCACTAGTTGTTCCACAACCAGTAGTAGCCCAGCCAGCCATGACTTCTGAGGAGCAGAAGATGCTGGTCCAACTTGCTAGATTGGCTCTACCTAGGTTTGCAGGTGGCCCAGTAGAGGATGCATTTGAGTTTCTTACCAGCTGTGAGGAGACGTTGCACAATTTGGGTGTGGTTGAGTCACATGGTGTGGATTACACCATATTTCAGTTTGATAGAGCAATAAGGCAGTGGTGGAGGCAATATCTTGATTTCAGTCCAGCTGGATCTCGTTCTATGACATGGGGTCAGTTTTCGAGGCTTTCTTGGAGAAGTATATGCCTTGAGATATGCGCGAGCACCTGATGGATGAGTTTATACGGTTACAGTAGGGTTTTATAATAGTGGCGGAGTACGAGGTAAAATTTCATGAGTTAGACATTCATGTCATCATAATTCTACCTACTGAGTATGAGAGGATATGGTGCTTCGTCAGAGGATTCAGACTTCCACTCCATATGGTAACTCAGAGTATAGTAGCTGTTATATTGCTGACTATGCTCACATTATGGAGGATTTGCATCACGAGGCCCGTGGGGGCATCAATAAGAGACCTCGTCAGCACGACAACTATAGTGGGAGCCATAGTGGCTTATAGTTCAGGGGCAGTGGTTTTCAGGGCAAATATCCACAGCAGCAGAAGTATCAACATCAGGGTCAATCTACTAGGTTTGTTTAGGTGGTGCTACCGATCAAACGAGGGTCAACCTATTTATACTAATTTCAACAGGTAGAACAGTGGTCAGTCATTGAGAGGTATTCAGTCAAGTCTTTAGGTCGAGTTGGCCATTCTGAGTCAGCTGGACCTTCTCACAAGTTTTCTGGACCTTCTCGCAAGTTTTGAGTGCCTGAGGTATGCTATGATTGTGGTGTTGTGGGTCATTTCACCAGAGAATGTCCCCAATATGGGATGATTAAGCCTTTTCATAGAGTGTTCCATCGATTAGGTCAGTGATGCCCCCAGCTAGGGATGGTGTATAGGGTCGCAAAGGTGGTCTCCAGGGTTCTCTTAGAGTTTCTCAGGTTGGTAGGGTAGGCATGTAACCCAAATATGGGTGGGGTCATCGATTATTTTGATACTGTTGATGGCATGCATACATTTAGACGCATTTGTGCTTATTTAGTGGTATGATTTCGGTTAAAACCTTAGTTTCACTACTGTTTTCTAAAAAGGAATTTATTCCCACTTTTCTTAACTTTAAAATTGATTCATGGAAAATAGAAGTCGTACCACCCTTAGTATTGAATTATGACATTTGTAAACTAAACATATTAATTTGAAAATTAGACCGAGGCTTTTCCCATTCCATTATTGATCAACTCTCTTTTACCACTACTTACTCACTTTGGTCAAGTGAGATTCTGACCCTCTCTACATTATTCTACCATTTTAGTCCAAAATTTGATCTCGGACAATGGATTTACAGATTTATACCTATTTCGCCTCGGTTCTAGTCAGAGCAATTATTATACTTTTATTTCTCTCTGGTGCTAAATGGAGTATATTGGTTATGATGATAATTGGAAGTCTTGGTTTGGGGCCAGATAGTGTATACGGATATCTCGAGTCCCCTATGGGCCCCTTCGTCCGATGAGCCACAATATCAAAGAAGGATGGCCATCGTAGGTCCTGTCTTTGTAAGATTTTGAGTTAGAAGAGGTGTATACACTTGGTACATTACGGTACTTGATTTGCTAATGGTACTAGATTATCCTTACATTCACTCATTAATATGCATTGCCTATCACCAGTATAATTGTTTGGCGCTTGTATCTATCGGTATTATGGGGCCTGTATAGATACAAGTTATGGTTGTATGTTTGTTGATTGCTTATGTGTGTGTATCCGAGCTTATGGGGGCCCGATTGGGGTTATTGGTTGTCCGATCTAGCCAGTTATATTATTGTTAGTTGTTATTGTATGGTTTGTGGTAGGTTGGTTATAGACTGGTACCCGAGGTTATTGGTATATTTCTGATCCCTTTTCTAATTATTTTGGTAATAGTTATAATTACTAGGTCACCTTCTGATTATCCATATTTTTGGTTAGAGACCCTGATTAGGCTAGAGTTATCTCCCTTAGTATTTATAACCTTGGTGATATTAGGCTAGCCCCCTCAGAGTAGTACTTTCATGTTGGTTTCCTTATATAGTGCAGTTGTATATCCATTCTTTTCTAATTATTATTTGTATATCATTCCCTTCATTCCTACTACTATTCTATATTGTATATTTCTTTCTTCACTATACTATCATATGGACTAGCTACTTTTGGAACCATATTTCATCCTTGATTACTAGTAGTATCTAATAGTTTACCCTTACTTTTCCATTAGTATTATTATGTATTATTGCCTGAGTAGTTGCCTATAGTTTATATTTTTACTTTACATGTTATTTATACTTGCATTATCTTTGGAGCTCAGTTAGCCGATGCCTAATGAGTACCTCGTGTTTGGTACTCATACTATACTTCTGCAGCCTGTAGATCATAGTATGAGTTATCGTCGTTGATGTGTGTATCGTGTAGAGCAACCATGGATCGAAGACTTGGGGTGAGCTCCTGATATTTAGAGTTATTCCTGCTCTCCCTCTTATTGTAGACTGATCGCTATTTTTGTATTTCAGAGATGGCTTTGTATATATTTACTCTGTATTCCACTTTGTACTCCTGTTGTATTAGAAACTCTTGTACTAACTTTTCCAAGTTTTGGGGATGTATTTACTTCCTTTTTGTTTTCTTTCTCTTTTATTTAGATTTGCTTATGCTTCTCTTATTAGTCTGTTACTAGCTGTTCCGAACTATAGGTTGGCTTTCCTATTGGTGGGTTATGATAGGTGCTATCAGGACCTGAGAAATTATGTCATGATAAATTAGTATTAGAGTATAGTTTCACCGGTGTTGTTGGTACAAGAGCAAAGTGCCTAGTAGAGTCTTGCATATCGGTACAGAGACCACAGGGCATTCTTAGGAAATTCAATTCCTTGATTCCTTATTGTGTGTTCGTACTTCTACGAACCTCTAAGTGCTTCCTTTGACTCTACTCTTTCCCAGATGGATAGCACGAGATTATTGATAGATACGGACTGTGCTTCTATACGTGTTACCAGAGTTTCAGTTCAGTGTTAGGCTCGGGAGTTAGATATTGATATTGAGGATCTTCAGCGTAGGCCAGAGGGTCTGGGGCCATCCCAGGCTCCGACGAGTTTATAATTGCCTCAGTTTTTCAGGATACCGTGTGAGGTATTCAAACTTTTTTCATGGATACTTCGTAATTAGTGGTGGTCCCCAGTATATCGAGTTGTTCTCAGGACAGAGTTGGGTTTATTGGTGTTTAGTAGGGATCTTTGTCAGTTTCAGAATATGAAATTGGGTTTCTCGAGTAGGCCAGGCATACTCCTATGTTATTTCCTATAGAGCATGAGATGGTGTGTGGACTTATCAGAGGATTGACATACCACTCTACTTGGCATCAGAATATTTGATAACAGCTGGGTCTACTTTACTTCAGGTTGTTGATCACGCGAGGACTATAGAGAGGGCATGTATTAAGACATATGAAGGTGGCGAAAAGAGGCCATATCAGAAGTATAGTGTTAGTGGTATTCTATTTGGAGGAAGGGATCCTCCCAGCAGAGGTCAGTATCACGTGCAGTCTATCAGACCCATACAGTTGGCACCTCAGATTATGGGTGGTTCTCAGGTAGGTCGTGGTGGTCATAGTAGACAGAGTTCTGGTCAGGCATTACGAGTTATTCTATCTAGGTATTTAGGCCGTGGTAGCCATTCTGGATCCGCAGGTATAGTAAATCAGATGGTTCCAGGGGCATGTTTTGATTATTGTGAGATTGGTCACTGGTCTAGGGAGTACCCAGACATGACTTGGTTAGCCAGCTAGGGTCATCTTGTGTTTCTCGCTAGGTTAGAGCTTTAGAGATTTGTTACAACTGTAGAGAGATGGTCTATTAGTCTAGAGAGTATCCCCAGCATGGGATTATTTAGCGGTCAGTGCATCCAAATCAATCTCATAGAAATGTGGTACCTTTGGGAAGAGGTAGTACTCTTTGTATTTTAGTTGGTCGATCACACGTTTAGTCCAGGCTTGGATGCATTCAAATTCGTACTTCTTTGAGCATATTAGGGACTATGACTTTTGATTCCATCATATAGGTGTTCTTTTATTTTTCTATCCTTTCAGTTCTAGTTGAATTGAGTTGGGGGTTTTATACCCATCGGTTGTTTTATGCCTTGAAATTTCTAAATTGATTATTGTAAGTCTTTGTTAGACTTGTGCATATGTGACTATCCCCGTAGATGATTTCTTTAAGTAGTGGATTGAGTGGATTAGTATTGTGATTTCCTTGGGGTGTAGCATTTGGGTTAAAGTCTCTTTTGTTTCCCATATTAGCCTTGTTGTGATCTTAGAGTGGTACTGGTTGCTTTCCATTTTGGTGCCACCTACACTTTATACTGTGGTTATTATTGTTTTCATTTTAACTTGATTGATTCTTATTTGATAGATGGCTAGACTAGCGTTATCTAGTTAGCGATCCCTTTCTTGCGGTTCTTATCCCTTGGCTTAGATGACTACCTTGGTTGGCTAGATTTCCTTCTGTTACTAAGGTAAAGTCAGGTGTTGAGTGAGTCATGAAAGTAAAGTTGGGTGTGGTCTTCCATGTTTTTGTGGTGATTCTAGCTTTGGCAATTTTTTTCTATAGCCTGCTCCAAATATTGATAAGTTGAGATTTGCTCTTCTAATTTATCTGATTCATCTCCTGGTAGTAGTCTTGATCTTGGTGTTGGTGTTGAGATTGGTACTCTATTCTTCTGCGATGTGTTTCATGGTTTAGTTGAGTTAAGGTTGGTTTACATGGGTGAATTCAAAAATTTCTCATTTTGGTATTTGTTTGGCCTAATGTGACTTTGTGGGGTATTTTTGCTTGGTGGTATATGCATGTGTATTAGTTGTTGGTGACCTAAGTGGGTGTATTTTGGGAGTGAGTATTTGTTGCCATAGATTGGGTATTGGTTTAACCAGATTCAGGCTAAGATTGTATTTTTTCTGAGTTGCTCGAGATTTGGCTACTGTTGGTACTACTTGCAGCCTTGGTGAGTTCTTGGTTATTCCCTGATGTGATAAGCCTTCAACAGATGTGGATTTGATTACTCATATCCTTAGCTTATGGTTTTCCTCCATTGTGATTATGTTCTGCGATAACATTTCAGTTTCAGCCCTTGCGGGAATCTTTAGATGTATGCTTAGTCTCTGAAGGTAAGATTGATTTGCGTATTTGACCTTAGTGAAGTCTTGTTAACTCTAGTTGCAGTTTTGAATCGTTTAATTGACATCTTGGGAGTTGTGATAGATTTTGGTATATGGATGCTTACTCGTCAACAGGATTGGTTTGGATAGTTAAGAGTAGTTTAGCTTCAGTGTTGAGATTTTTACTATGGATTGCATAGCTTGGTTGTAGCCCCAATTTCAAGATTTGTTCCAGTTTAGCATTCGGTGAATGGCTGACTAGGCCTACTCATTACCCACTGGCTCAGTTTTCTTTAGTTTGAAAGATGGTCAGTTGGCGCATGGTATCAATTTCTACTGCTTTTGACCTTGGTTTCTCAGTTGCCCTCAGAAGTCTTGTATGTCTACTCAGTAGGAGAAGTGTATCCTAGTTGGGCTTAACATAGATTCACCCACAGTCGATGAGGTATTCTGGAGTGGGTCATTTAGTTTTATGAGCTTGTGCTTCAGACTCATGGCTATTGATTTTGAGGGTTATCCAGACCAGTTAGTGGCTTGGTAGAGGTCGCAAACACTGGTCATCACCGTTTGAGTATTTAGGTAGACCTTATTGGGTATTTTTCCTATGCTAGCCCTTATGGATTTTGGTGGGTCAGCTTTAGCCTTTAGAGATTAATGCAATGTGATTATGCAGACAGGACTTGGATAATTTTGGAGAGATTTTATGTAACTCAGAGTTGACATCAGGTTTGGAAAGATAAGAGAATGCTACATTTGTAATTTGGAGTTGGTTGTATGAGTCATTCTTTGGGTTGTCCTTAGGTTGGTTGAATATTTGCTTGGTTGTGCTTGTATCAGTGTGATGTCAGTATGCGGTGGTTTGGGTTTGTGTGCTTCAGTCGTATTTTATTCGATTGGAGGCCAGTTGTTTGTTGAGGTTGAGTTTTGGTTGTTTGGGAAGTGAAGTAAGGTTGTGAAGAAAAAAGGGGTAACTTTAGTGAAATCCCTTGGAAGCCTTGTTGTTCCTTAGAGGTTATCTGGGAAGTCTTGCTCAGGGCATGCTGGCCCAATAACTCATCCTTTCGAGTTTTCGGGCTCTTTCTATCCATTGACTTTTGTGGATGAAAGTCCTTTTCGTAGTGGATATTATAATGACCCTCCAGGTCATTTTCTCAATTCCCATAATGTCTACTAGTCATTTATGACTTTTTGAAACTGTTAGTTCAGTTTTCAGACCGTTCGTTTGGGTTTTAAGCCCATTTCCCTATTTTATAGCTTTTAAAGTTGAGAAATTGATCTTGGCCAAACTCTTAGTAAACGACCTCGGATGAGAATTCCAACAACTCCATTAGCTCTAGAATATAGATTTTAGTCTAGGGAGAGCCTTGGTTCGGGTCCCGAGGCTTCTGGACTTATTTTGGGCAATTGGGTAGATTAATTATGGGTGTGGGGCCCACATTATGTCAAAATAACCTCCATTGGGAATTTTGATGGTTTCGTTGAGTTCGAAATGTCGAAGTTAGTATGGTAGAATAGCACGGACGGGGTTTCGAACAAATCTTGAGCACCTGATCAGAGTCCGTTGGTACTTAGCATAGTGCCAGTGCACAAGTTGCTGGTGTGATAGCTTAAGTGACCCCCTGATGGCTTAAGTGATAGAGGCTTAAGCGACCCCCTGACGGCTTTGGCGATAGCGGCTTAAGCGATCATTTGACGGCTTTAGCAACCATGCTGACCCTTTTTATGCTTGTCTTCTCCTCCACCCCAAAACATTTTCCTCCTAGTCCAAACCTTTTTAAATGCCCTTTAAGCTCCAAAATCAGTTGGGGAATGTTGGATTTAGGTTGGAGATATTACGGGAATATCAAGGTAACTTTTATCTCATCCGAATCTCGTAAGTTTCGAGCTTCCCTTCTCCTAATTTCTCCATTAATGTTCTTGATTCTCTTATGATGGGGCCAATTTGAGTGAGCTATTCAATCAGATTGTGCCCAAATTTTGGGCACATATTCCCTGAGTCATGAGGGACCTAATGACGGGTCCAATTTTAGGATTTTATACATGGGTCCCACAGGGCCATTTTAGATCCAAATCTAGAACTGGAGTTTTATATTTCAATATGGGTATTGTTTTACTCATATTAATGCATAGATTATGAGTTTGATAGCGTGAAGATATTCTGAGATCATAGAGCAAAAATGAACTGTTCATGACGGTTCGAGGTTGCGGTTCGGCTACGAGGTAGGCTCTGGTTAACTTTTCTCTATGAGATGGTGTACTATATAGATTGCATGCTAGGTAGGGATTATAGGATACGTTTATACCTAGTAATATCATGCCTTGACCTAATTAGGGGATTTAGAATAGAGATGTGACCCAAACCTTAGTCTAGAATACTAGTTATGGTTGTAGGACCCTATTATACCAGATTATAGACATGTTTAACCATACAATTACATGAAGAATCCTTTAGTATAAGACTTTCCATATTACTTAGTGAATTAAATGATATTTCCCCAATTAGATCCTTCTAGTAGCTTTATCCCATTGTTTACCGTAGTTACCCTGATTATGATGTTGTTATCCTATTAATTTATATATTGTTGGGCCCGAGGCTATGGTTACGATACCAATTGGACACCAGGTTAGTATTTTATCCTTTGAAAGGATGTGGTTATAATTATGGACGCGTAGATGCTTATGATTGTATTATTTGGATACTGGTGATGGCAAGCATATATTTAGACGCATTAACGCTTATTTAGTGGTACGATTCCAGTTAAAACCTTGGTTTTACTACTGTTTTTTAAAAAGGAATTTATTCCCACTTTTCTTAACTATAAAATTAATTCTTGGAAAATGTAAGTCGTACCACCCTTACTATTGAATTATGACATTTGTAAACTAAACATATTACTTTGGAAATTAGATCGAGGCTGGTCCCGGTCCATCATTGATCCACTCTCTTTTATCACTACTTACTTACTTTAGTCGAGGGAGATTCTGACCTTTCTATATTATTCTACCATTTTAGTCCCGAATTAGATCTCGAGCAATGGATTTATAGATTTATACCTATTTAGTATCGATTCAAGTCAGAGCAATTATTATACTCTTATCTCTCTCTGGTACTGGACAGAGTAGATCGATTATGATGGTTATTGGAAGTCCTGGTTCGGGACCAGGCAGTGTATATGGGTATCTCGAGTCCCCTATGGGCATCTTCGTCTGATAAGCCATAGTACCAGAGAAGGATGGTCGTTGTATGTCCTGCCTTTGCGAGCTTATAAGCTGGAGGAGGTGTATACACTTGGTACATTACGACAGTTGATTTTTTGATGGTACTAGATTATCCTTACCTTCATTCATTAATATGCATTGCCTATCACCAGTATAATTATTTGACCCTTGTATCTATCGGTCTTATGGTGGTTGTATTGATACAAGTTATGGCTATATGTTTGTTGATTACCTGTGTATGCCTCTCTGGGCTTATGGGGACCTGGTTGGGGTTATTGGTTGTTTTGGCTAGATGATTACATTATTGTTAGCTGTTATTGTATGGTTCGTGGCAGGCTGGTTATGGACTGGTACCCGAGGTTATCGGTATGTTTTTGGTCCCTCTTCTCATTATTTTGGCAATAGTAATCATTGTTAGGTCACCTTCTGAGTATCCACATTTTTTTAGAGACCTTGATTAAGCTAGAGTTAACTCCCTTACTGTTAGTAACCTTGGTGATGCTAGGCTAGCTCCCTCAGAGTAGTACTTTCACGTTGGTTTACCTGTATAACGTAGTTGCATATCCATTCTTCTCTAGCAATTATTTGTATATCATTCTCTTCTTTCCTACTACTTTTATATATTGTATATTTCTTTCTTCACTATGCTATCGTATATGGACTTTCTACTTATGGAACCGCATATCGTCCCTAACTGGTAGTATATGATAGTTTACCCTTACTTTTCCATTAGCATTATTATATTTTGTTGCCTGAGTAGCTACCTGTAGTTTATATTCCTGCTTTGCATGTTATTTATACTTGCATTATCTTTGGAGCTTAGTTAGCCGACGCCTACTGAGTACCTTATGTTTGTTATTCATACTACACTTCTGCATCTTGCAGATCATAGTATGAGTTCTCTCCATTGATGTGTTCATCATGCAGAGCAGCCATAGATTGGAGATTTGGGGTGAGCTCCTGATGTTTGGAGTTGTTCCTGCTCTCCCTCTTATGTAGACTGATCTCTATTTTTGTATTTCAGAGACGACTTTGTATATATTTACTCTATATTCCACTTTGTACTCCTGTTGTATTAGAAGCTCTTGTACTGACTTTACCAGGTTTTTGGGATGTATTTACTTCCTTCTTGTCTTCTTTCTCTTTTATTTAGCTTTGCTTCTACTTCTATTATTAGTCCGTTACTAACTGTTCTGAACTATAGGTTTGCTTACCTATAGGTGGTTATGATAGGTTCCACCATGACTAGAGAAATTGGGTCATGACAGAATGTGCATAGATCCATTGCATGTGAGAGGGTGCATGTACAACAGTTTCAGTGCATGCGTAGCTATTCTAGTGCGTGCACATAGAAGGAAATCACTTCCAGCACTATCCCTCTTCATTTCAACTCTGTTTTGACTTAATTTCATTTTTTTTTCATTGGAGCTCCTTGTAAAGCTCAAATTACCTAGAATCAACACCATTCAAATGATAATTAGCCTCATATTATAGATTAACGATACAAAATCATAAGAAAAGAGACATAAATAAGTGGTAAAATCGCCACTGATCATGGACTATGCCAAGCTTTACATTCGTGAGTTAGTCAGATTTTATGGAGTTAACTTGTCTATCATCTTAGATAGGGGCACTCAGTTCACATCTCAATTTTGGAAGTCTTTCTAGTAGGGTCTTACTACTCGAGTAGATCTCAGTACAATATTTCACCCAAAGATAGATTGTTAGACAGAGCAGACATTCAGACCTTAGAGGATATGTTGAGAGCTTGTGTGATCAACTTCAAAGGTAATTGGGATGATCACTTACCTCTTTAGAGTTTGCCTATAGTAATAGTTTCCATTCTAGCATCCAGATGGTCCCTTTTTAGGTACTTTATGGTCGAAGGTGTAGATCTTCTATTAGTTGGTTCAAGGTAGGTGAAGTTCCATTGATAAGGCCAGATTTAGTTCATCAGGCTATGGAAAAGGTTCAGCTGATTAGACAAAGGTTGAAAACCGCTCAGAGTCATTAGAAATCTTATGCAGATGTGAGGAGGAGAGAACTTAAGTTTGCTATTGATAATTAGGTGTTACTGAAATAAAAGGGGTGATAAGGTTTGGTAGGAAAGGGAAGCTTAGTCCCCGGTATGCTGGTCCTTACAGGATTTTGAGGCATGTCTCGTTGTTGAAGAAGTGTATTGGTGATTCGTCACTGGTTGTTCCTAAGGAATGTATTGATATGAAGGATAGTTTTTCTTATGAAGAGGTCCCAGTTGAGATACTTGACCGGAAGGTTTGTAAATTGAGTAATAAAGAAGTCATTTAAATGAAGGTCCTATGGGGAAATCAGTTGGTTGAGGGAGCTACTTGGAAAGTAGAAGCATATATGATGGCCAAGTACCCTTCTATTTTCACTCCTAGTACTAAAGTAGCTTGTGGTAATAGATTTCCTCCTATAGTTGCTCTTCAGTTTCATGTTCCTATTAGTCATTTATGAATTCTTAGTATGCATGTATATTCCATGAGTTCAGTTGAGTTCTTACTCTCAGTCAGATCATATAGCATGTCAGTATTTTAGATTTAGAAATTCAGCTTCATGTTAGTGGTTTTTTTCCTATCCAGTCAGCTTAGTTCTAGTCTTCATTCAAGGACGAATATCCCCAAGGGGGAGATATTATAACACTCCAAGAGTTTTCCATGCTTAAACCCAGACTTAGATCAAAAAAGCAGCAGAAAACCAAAAGTATCTAGACCAGTATGACTCACTGTAGGACTCGTACAATGAAACCACAAGTTGTGGGATGACTCATGGTAAACTATCCAGAATTTGCCAAGGTTCTAGTCACCACAACTCCTAAGTAAGAGTCATACTATGTAGGTACGAGTCATATGATGACTCATACTGATTAAGACCAGAGAGATGAAATCTTATCTTAGGGATCAGGAGTCCAAACCATGACTCGTAGGTAGATCTCACAAGTTGTGGAAAGGGATCGTGCCCCCAGGGAAAAACTTGAATCCAGGAACCACGAGTTAATGTACAACTCATGGGATCATTGTATAGGTTGTACTATTAACCCGTACCCTCTGAAATAGAAACAGACCAAAAGGTCCCAGGAACCACGAGTCCATGTATGACTTGTAGGTTCATGGTACGAGTTGTACCAGTGACTCGTGGGACACAGTTCAATAATTTTAAAAATATTTTCCCAAGTGTAGTTTAATATTTTCCTATTCTTTTAGATCTTATACTATATCATTTTAGTATAATAAGAGGGAGTTTAAAGGGTCATCATCTGATTATTTCTCTCATTCCCTCTTCTAACACTTAAAACATCAGAAAAGAGCGATCGAAGTTCTTCAAGCCTAAGGCCTAGGGTTCTCCTCCAAGTTTTAGAATTCCAAGCTCTTTCCAAGGGATTATTTAGTCTAGGTATGTGGGTTTTCAATGGGGGATTCCTTTCACCCACATTTTCAAAGTTTTAGATTTTCAGTTACAATTTTCAAGACTTTATGATATAGTATTTATACCTAATTATGTATTCCTCTTGAAATTTAGTTCCCTTACGACATTGTATGATTTTGATTCTAGATAAAAGTGATTATGCATGATTTCTTAGTTTAAATTAGTTATTATAGTTGAAGAACCACTACACATGATTTGACAAATTTTAGTTTTTTTCAGTCTAACTTGGCATGTTGTTAATACATGAATCCAGAACTCAGTAAATTTAGCATGACTAGTTTCAGTATTAAAACCGCAATAAAATAGTAATTAAACAATTTCATGCTTTAATTTCTAATATCAGTTATTACTTATGAGCATTTGTATACATCTTTGGGAGAAGTATTTAGCATCAAGAAAACTAGGGTTCTAGATAACCCAAATTCTAGAATTACACGCCATCATGGGTCTATCTTAGCCCCTTCAGGCATCAATTTAGTGGATCCACATAAGTTATAGCATTATACCCTTGGCATGGTATAATGTATATGCTTAGCCAAGTGTATACATTAGACTCTATGTTTGCTCATATGGTTTATATCGGTTAAGAGAACCTCTAACAAAAATAGTTTAGTATGACTTTGTACATGACCCTAGATTCAGTTAAATGGAAATCATTCATGATTTATAGCTTTTTACCATCATATAAAACATGATTATACTTTTGGGCCGTTGTTCACCAGATTATACTCTTTTCAGATAAAGCAGTTTGAAAGCATGATTTCAGTTTTCAACATGTTTATATATAGTATTTATGACTTGCATAGCTCGCATGATCATTAAATTTGAAGTACTAACCACATACCTTTATTTTGCACTATATCCTATTATGATATATGTTCCGGTGCTCAGACTCAGGCACACAGTTAGATACGCTCCAGAGCTAATTTAGCTATAGTTGTGGTGAGTCCTCATCATTCGAGGATAGTTTATTTTAGTTTATACTCTTCATACTAATATTAAAGTTTTAGTTGTTTAGATTTGGCTGGGGACTTGTCCTAGCAACTCATCAGTTTAGTTAGAGGCTTTTTCAGACTGAGTTAGATGATTCAACTTTTAATCAGTTCAGATTTGATTTCACACTATATGTTCTTATTTCAGTAATTCTAGATTTATTTAGTCATTCAGATTTATTATTAAACTTCCACATAGTTATTTCAGCATGTTTTTAGTGTCATGCCAGTACCATGGATTAGTTTGGGACCACTTGTGGTTATAAGTATCATGTAGCTTCTAGAGTGTAGACTTGGGTCGTGACACATCATAACCTAAATTTTTGGGTCATGATATTTTGGCATCAGAGCCTAAGTTCAGCGGTATCATTGGTACAGGAGTAAAATGTCTAGTAGAGTCATGTGGTTCATTATGATGACGTATATATCCTATCTTTGGAAGGCTATAGGACATTCTCAAGAAATTTCACATTTTGATTCCCTAATGTGCACTCTTATTCTTATTGGTTTCAGAAATCTTACTTGTTTCACTCTTTTGCAGATGGGTAGGATAAGAGCTTCAGCAGGCGAGGACGAGGCCCCTACTCCTGTAGTTGGGGCTCCAGTCAAGGGACGAGGTAGAGGTCGACCATGAGGTCTAGTTCGAGATTGAGCTGCCTCACCAGCACAGGTCCAGGATAGGGTACCATCACCAGAGTCTATTATTGATCCAGAGCCCGTGCTAGAGGATTTTCCACAATAGCAATCAATAGGTCAGGGATCAGCCTAGGCTTTACCTGGATTTGTGTCTACAATAGTTTTACATGACACCCTAGTTTGGTTATTAGTATTCTAGAGGGACAAGATAGAGATGGGGAATAGACATCAGCCTAAGAAGTGGCACAGGGTGGCTAGGGTTCAAAAGCACAGCCTGCTATTGTAGCTCTCTATTAGAGGTGCTACCAGTGCCGATGGTTGCTCAGTCGATGGTAAACTAACCAGATATGACTTTGGAGGAGTAGAAGATGCTAAGTCAATTTATTAGACTGGGTCCTCCGAGGTTTTAGGTGCCTCAGGGGAGAATGCTCATGAGTTTTTTATTAAATGTAAGGAGAGACTTCATAACCTAAATCTTATGGAGTTGCATGGAGTAGATTGCACCACTTTTTATCTTAATAGGTCAGCAAAATAATGGTTGAGGGATTTTGTTGAGTGCAAACCAGTTGGGTCCCCTCCTATGACTTAGGCACATTTTGTGAGGCTTTCTTGGGGAAGTATGTGCCTCATAGCATGCGGGACCAATTGAGGGATGAGTTCATAGATTTACAGTAGGGTTCCATGACTGTGTTAGAGTATGAGTCGAGATTCCATGAACTATACAAGGATGCTGCTTGGTTAAGTTTACTGAGTATGAGAGAATGTCAATTTATTAGGGGTTTGAGATATCAACTTTATCTATCTATTGAGCAAATAGTTTCCTCAAACTATCAATTTTTGAAGGTTGTTGACCATGAATGAACCATAAAGGGCATATATCACAAGACCCACGATGACAGGAATAAGAGGCCCCAACTCTATGGTAGTTTCAATGGTTCTCAGTTCAGAGGTAGGGGTTTCTCTAGTAGAGGTCATCATCATCATCATCAGTAGTATAGTCAGCCTAGTAGGCCCATGTAGGCAGCACTTCAGCTTAAATATGGGCTCAATTGGGGTATGGCAGTCACAGTGGCCAAAGCTTCAGACAGACTTTATAGGTTTCTCATTTCGAGTCTGTAGGACATGGAGACTAGTTAGGGTCAGCAGTACTTTTTGCCAGGGTAAGGCTCTTGAGGATTGTTATGATAGTGGAGAGGTTGGACATTTCACTAGAGAGTGCCCAGGGTTGTAGAGTTGTCTGGTCATCTAGTTCAGCCTCTCATGGCTCTGGTGCCACAGGCCAGAGGTGGTTCTCAGGGTGGTATGGGTAGTCTACAAGGTGCCTTTGGTAGTGTTCAGATAGGCAGGGAAGATGAATGTGTAACACCCCAAAAAAATTTCCAATGTTCATAGCTTTACCCAGACTATTTAGAGCTTAAAAATCAAGTCTTGTGACCCATAAATCAATTAGAAATCATTTGGGTTGCTTTTTGGTATGTAAAAGTAGGTTTTAGATGTAGCAATAACTTGTGTGAGGGCACCCAAAAGAGCTCCAGGATGGTCCCCATGATATGGATCTTTAGGAAGGAGCTCATTGCCTAGCCTGCACCTTGGGTAGTGCAGCGCACACCCAAGGGTAGTGCCTTGGGGTACGCTCCGCACATACCCCTCCATCGGGTGAAATTTTATCAAACTTCATCTTTTGAAGGGCTTTTTTGTCTTTAATATATTTTATAAACCATCCCTTATTGGCTGAGAACACTCCCAATTTGCTCACTAACACAAATTGAATAGGTTAAACACTCCTCTTCACTCCCAAACCCCAAATTTCCAACTCCTAAAGAACGTCAAGAAATCAAGTTCTAATGCTTCCTCTTTAAAGATTCTTCCCCAAAATTTATCTCTAAGGTATGTAAAGTAACCTTCAAGTGGGGGAACCCCATTCTCCCCCTAGTCAATTTCAATTGTGGTTTCAATCCATGAATATAGTTAGGGTCTGTGAAAAATCAGATCTATAAGTTATTTCCTCATTCTCTTCCTCTTTTATTTCAAGAACTCCATAGAAGGGTTTCTCAAGTTCAAGCTCCAAGGTTCCAAGCCCAAATCTTTTCTCCAAGAATTCTCCAAATTCAGGTATGTAGAACTCCAATGAGGATTTCCTTTCATCCAAATGTCCAAAATTCTATGGTTTTCATGAATTTAAGTTCATAGTTAGGGTTTATAAACCCACTTCCAAATTCACCTTTTTATTTAACAAATTGCATGATTTATTGAAGTCTTGACCTATGGTTATGAATTTATGAATATTGCATTTACTTTTAAGCTTAGCAAGGTTTACATGTTGCCCTTTTGATTCTTGACATAATTTCATATATTGTTTTTTTTAAGCTTATATCTCAAAGCATAATTTTAAAGTCTTTATGATATTATGAATTACAAACTCTATTTTTAGAATCTATAAAGCTATGTATGTTTTAAGCAAGTTTTACATTATTTATGTTGTAAGTATAATTTAAAATACATGTTTAGATACATGATTTTTATCATACGATTTACTATATGATATGGGGATTAGGCTCATAATAGTACAATTTTACATATATATTGAGTACAATGTCAAACCTATGATTCAGTTATAAAATAAAACACTAGTATATTTTGAGAGAATTATTTAGCACCGAGAGAACAAGGGTTTAGATAACTCAAGTTTCATAACTATGTTGCCACCGTAGGTTTTGTTCCCTTTTAGGCACAATTTTAGGATCCTTATATTATGGTTCGACACCTTTGGCTAGTTAGAACAACCTTTTTCAGTATGGGTGTACGACACTGGACATCAAGAGCTCATATGGTGTTTGTCAATTATAAGAAACTCCCACCTTAAGACTTTACTCTATTTTGATAGTTTGTTTGATATGGTCACTGTATAGTTTCAGATAGTACGATTTCAAATATGCACTATTTTTAAAAACCCTTACTTATGGTTTTTAATTGCATTTACTCTCAGTTTGATATTTGTATCTATGAAAGTCTCATTTTAGTCCTTTTCTCATATTATGATATAAATATGATTTCAGTTATTTAGCTTTGTTCTTGCATACTCAATACCATCCCTGTACTGACCGTATACCTCTTCTGCACTATATATTTTCATTGATGTAGATATTGGTGATCGTTCTCGGGTTCATGGCTAAGTAGTGAAGATTCTCACTCCAGTAGTAGGTGAGTCCTCCTCCTCCGAGGACTTAGTTTAGTTATCTCATTTCTTATTTCAAATTTTTTTATGGGTAGCTGGAGGCCTAGTCCCAACAGATTGTTTTTGTTTAGTTTAGAGGTTTTCAAAAAGTAGTACTCAGTTGTAATAGACTTAACTCTGGAATTCTATTTCAGTTATGGTTTTAGTTTACAGCTCACTTTCTCATATTATGCTTAGATATGTTATGTCAAGGGCCCTCTTTGGTATATTAGTGGCTTCAAGTACCTTGTCTCATCCAGGGTGTAGACTCAGGTTGTGCCAGGATGTGTGGGTACTCATTCTGGAGGCAGATATGGACAGTTCTATGCCTTTCTCGGTAGGCCAAAAATGAAGACTTTAGATGTTGTGATCACATATATAATTCTAGTTTGTCATCGGCCAGCCTCTATTCTATTTGATCCGGGTTCTACTTATTCTTATATGTCAGTCTACTTTGCTACTCAGTTGGGGTTGGCTAGAAAGCCTTTGCCTATGCAAATTCATTTGGCTACCCTTATAGGTGATTCTTTAGTAGTAGATTGGATATTTAGGTCCTATTTACTGAGTATTATGGAGTATGATACATGAACGGATCTTGTTGTGCTCTATATGGTTGATTTTGATGTGACTTTGTGCATGGACAGGTTATCCCCTTATCTCGTGGTCTTGGATTTCTTCACCAAGATCATTACCTTAGCCATTCCTTGTATTCCTCCGATCATGTGGTAGGGTACTCATAATCATGTACCGGTAGAGATTATCTCTTATATTAAGGCTAGGAGGATAGTATCGAATGGGGGCTTGGCCTATCTTGTTGTCTGCGATACTAGTGTCGACACTCCTTCGCTTGAATCTGTTCCTGTGGTTTGTAATTTGTTAATGTCTTTCCTACCGACTTGCCTGATCTTTTCCCTAGCGAGATATTGACTTTTCTATTGATATTAAGTCGGGCACCATCCCATTTCAATTTCACTATATTGTATGGCTTCTACAAAGCTGAAAGAGCTTAAGGAGCAGTTCCAGGTTCTTCTAGGTAAGTGTTTTATTAGGCTGAGCATTTCTCCATGGGTCCTGAAGAAAAAGAATGGATTCATGCATATATGTACCAATTACCGATAGCTGAATAAGGTGACTATTAAGAATAAGCAATATAGCATATTGACGGCCTCTTTGACCAACTTTAGGGTGCAACCATGTTTTCTAAGATTGATTTGAGGTTTGGTTACTATCAATTGAGGATTAGGGTAGCGGACATTCCTAAGACAGCCTTCAGAACTCGCTATGGTCATTCGGAGTTTATAGTGATGCCTTTTTGGTTGACCAATTGTCACACCTCAAATCCCATTAAGATGGACAGGCACCCGACGCCCTAAAGACTCGAGAGAACCAACTTTAACTTATGCTTACCATGCATGTAACTATGAGAATCATGAAACTTTGACACACATATATAAGCTATAGTAATAAAAGACCAACATAAATAGACCCAAACCATATATACAAGACTTGACTATTAGGGCCACAACTGTTATGAGACTAAACATATTTGAACTTCATACATTAGTCTACAAAGCCTCTATAAGATAGAAAACATAGTCTAGGAAGGGACTGACCCCACCTTACAAAATTACTATACAATACCAAAATTCACATATCAAAAACTCGGTAAAGCCCCGAATCAACTTGGAGCTCAACAATCACAGCAAAGTGTCCTGTGCTCATATTGAGGAGGTCTACTAGCTAGAGTAACTGTAACTGTGGCATAAAATATAGTGTCCCCATAAGGGACGTCAGTACGAAAGAATGTACTGAGTATGTAAGCCATAAATTGACCATAGGTAAGATAAGACCTTAATAACATCAGATATCAATATATAATTGTATAGATAAGAATAAAAGACCACCTTTGCTTGTATTTATGGGATCATGTACATTACATTTTTTACTTTACATTATCCTTCTTTGAATTATGAAATTGTAAAACATATGATACAAATGACCAGCTGATCAATGGTAAAAGAGGATGACCTATGCTAGGTATGTTAACCCCTGGGATACGGTCCTCATAAATACATAAATCAGGATCGAACCATGCTAGGCTTTCCTTTCACCCCTGGGATACCACCTGTGATATTGGGATCGACCCACACTAGGTGTTCCTTCCACCCCAGGGATACCACCCAACAATATACAAATTCTCTTTACATCATTTCTTTAATCTTTGAGATAGTTCTTTTAGTGGTCATAACATTATTGAGTTTTAAACTATGGACCAGTAGTGAGAGACATGTGAATACACATTTAAGGCGGTAATAATGACATAGGGAGCAAATGTAACATCAATGTATTAGATTTCATGCAAAAGAACATAGAATTGAATAGCCTTACATACCTTGCTGTACAACTCCGATATTACCCCAAATTAACCTTCTGCCCCTCGGACTACTTATCTACAATAAAGTAAGGGGTAAAACTAGAATTAGTAGATAAATAACACATTTGGGCCAGATCTTTTTCATCAAGCTACGAAAAAAGTTAAGGTGATTTATATACAGATATTAGATACAAAAACGGCTAGAAACTGCTCAAAGTCGACATAAATCATATGCAAATATTATAAGAAGAGGGCAAGAGTTTGCTATATGATATTGGGTATTCTTAAATGTGTCACCAATGAAAGGGGTAATGAGGTTTGGTAAAAATGGAAAACTGAGTCCACGCTATATAGGGACATATAAGATTATTCAAAGCTTTAGCCAAGTTGCATATGAGTTAGAGCTTCCCCAAGAGCTTTCAAAAGTACATCCAGTGTTTCATGTCTCAATGCTCCAAAAATTCATAGGAGATCCATCTCATATTACTCCTACTGAAGATGTACAAGTTACAGAAGAACTTACTTACTAAGAAGTGCCTATTGTTATTTTAGATCGGCAAGTCAAGAAGTTATGAAATAAAAAAGTAACTTCTGTAAAAGTACTTTGGAGGAACCAACAAATACAAAAGATCACATGGGAAGCCGAGGAAGCAATGAAATCCAAGTTAATTTTATTCATTTTAACTTAGGCAAAAAAATCAGCTTTTTAGGGTTTTCTCTCTTTCTCTCTAGTAGCCTCTACAGCAACCCTATAATTCTATTAGGGTTCTTGGGATTTACCTTCCTTCCAAGCTAAAGGTAAGTGAACAAATCATGAGCTTATCTCAAAAATACTATGGAAATTATGTTCTTCATGTTTAAATTATAAGACAGTCTTATATAAGTTTGGCAGTCCCATTTTTCTTGGTTATTAAGAGATTTTTCTCTTCTCCTTTGGTTTGTGTGTGAAGGAACCAAGATATTTAAGAAATACAAGTTAAGAGAATAAACTATCACAAAATTAAGGTAAGGCTACCGCCCATTTTTGCCCCCTTCCTATATACATGTTTTGGTGGAGAATTGTGTATATATTTTTGTCAAGAACTCAAGGGATGATGAGTTCAATATTTGGTTGTTATGATAAAGGATATTAGGGTTGTTTAAGGAATTGTGTTATATGTATATGTTGGGGACAACTTGGTTGATGTTGAAAAAGGATGTAACTGACTTGTATTGAATTATAGATAGAGGATATGGTGATACACCACCGAACTAAATATTATATAAGCCTACTGCCCACTCCACTTTGTATACCATTTTGAGGGTGTAATGAGGCTAAAGTTATTTCGGGGGATGTTATAAGGATTTGTATGGTAAGTAAATGTAATTAGAGGAGTAAGGGTTGAAAGAATACCTTGAATAAATTAATTACGGGCTTACTGCCTGGTTACTGTTTTGGTGAGGTTAAGTGGCTTAAATGTGTTAATTAGCTACTAATACTAGTTTTACCACTTAATTTATTGTAGATAAGTAGTTCGAGGGGCAGGAGGGTAATTTGGGGTAATATCGGAGTTGTACAGCAAGGTATGTAAGGCTATTCAATTCTATGTTCTTTGGAATGAAAGCTAATGCATTGATGTTACATTTTCTCCCTATGTCATTGTTACCGCCTTAAATGTGTATTCACATGTCTCTCACTACTGGTCCATATTGTAAAATTCAATAATCTTATGGCCACCAAAAGAACTATCTCAAGGATTAAAGAAATGATGTAAAGACAATCTGTATATTGTTGGGTGCTATCTCAGGGGTGGAAGGAACACCTAGCATGGGTCGATCACAATATCACGGGTGGTATCCCAGGGGTGAACGGAAAGCCTAGCATGGGTCGATCCCGATTTGTGTATTTATGAGGACCGTATCTCAGGGGTTAAAAAATCTAGCATGGGTCATCGTATTTTACCACTGATCAGCTGGTCATTTGTATCATATGCTTTACAATTTCATAATGAAAAGAAGGATAAATAAAGTAAAAGATGTAATGTACATGATCCCATAAATACAAGCAAAGGTGGTCTTTTATTCTTATCTATACAATTATATATTGATAAATACAAGCAAAGATAGTCCTATGGTCACTTTATGGCTTACATACTCAGTACATTCTTTTGTACTGACGTCCCTTATGAGGACACTATGTTTCATGCCACAGGTACAGGTATTCCAGCTAGTAGACCTCCTCAATAGAAACACAGGACACTCAGTTGTGATTGGTGAGCTCCAAGTTGATTCGGGGCTTTACCGAGTCTTTGATATGTGTATTTTGGTATTGTATAGTAGTTTTATAAGGTGGGGTCTGTCCTGACCTAGACTATGTTTTCTATCCTATAGAGGCTTTATAGACTAATATATGAAGTTCAAATATGTTTAGTTTCGTAACAGTTGTGTCCCCAATAGTCAATTCATGTATATATGGTTTGGGTCTATCTATGTTGGTCATTCATTACTATAGGTTATATATATATGTGTCAAAGTTTCATGATTCTCATAGTTATATGCATGGTAAGCACAGGTTAAAGTTTGTTCTCTCGAGTGTTTAGGGCGTCGGGTGCCTGTCCATCTCAATGGGATTTGAGGTGTAATAGCTCTTGGTTTTGCGATACTGAACCTTGGCTCTCACTTCTTTGCCCAAATTGATTGCCCCTAAATCCTTGAAATCGAGGTGGAGCACTTGTTGTAAAGTAGGAAGATGGTGGCCTAGGAGGTCTATTTAAAAATCAAGGCCTGAACTCACTTTGGGATGGCATAAACTGCCCTACAGACTAAGCCCTCCTGGAGTACCCTCTTTCTGGCTCTTGTGTCCTTCTTCTTTGTCTTTGATCTTCCATTTTCTATGCAAAAGTTTGTATTCTTGCTATATCTATGTCTTTATTCAAGACAGCAATAGTAAAATCTCTAACCAGATATGGATCCAATCTATCCACATATTGATGAACTCTATCTTCCATAGTAGCTACTATATTAGGAGCATACCTGGACAAAGAGTTAAACTGAAGACTATACTCCTAACGCTCATATTCCTTTGGCAAAGATTCAAAAACTGATCTGCACGAGCCTCTCGGATCTCAAATGGAAGATAATGATCAAGAAATACTGCTTTGAACACTTCCCAATTAGCTGAAGGTGCACCTGTACCCCTAGATCGTTTCCAGTCTTCATACCATAATATATCCTCCCCTTTTAATCTATATGTTGCTAGCTCAACCATCTCTTTACCAGATACATGCATGACATCCAAAGCCTTTTGGATTTGATCAATAAACTCATGTGGGTCTTCATTAAGATCTGACCCGGTGAATTTGGGAGGGTCTAATTTAAGAAAATCTTGTGTCTGTAGAATGGCTGCTCTATCCACACCACTAGTACCCATAGTCAGACTAGCTTGTCCTTAACCTTGTCTAGGAACTATGTGAGTCAACAATTGCACTGCATTTCTTATACCTTGCTCACTAGCATTAATAGGTGACTCTGGGGGTACTCTTCTCCTTTTTAGTTCTTCTGGAGATGGAGGAGTAGAAGAAGTCTGTGATGCAAGCTCATCCTGAGCCTCACTTTGATTAGATTGTCTAGGTAGTGACTTGATGGTCCCTTCTCCGACAGCCACATGTACTTGCTTCCCTGTATTCTTACCCCTTCTTGTAACCGACATCTTTACTATAATGAGAAAAAAGTTCAAAGGTTAAATACAATCCCACCTACAACATTAGCTCTATCGCACGATCTAAGAAATTAAGTAAAAATAAATGACTCCTAAATGTCCCGTAGCCTCCTACATATGGATGTGGTGCACAACACACCCATAAGCAAGACTCTACATAAAAAAGGCTTTGTAGACTCCCTAGGATGACCTGCTCTGATACCATTTTGATACTTAAGTGATAGTTATTATTATATGCAAACTCAATAAGTGACAAATGATCATCCCAACTACCTTTGAAGACCAATACACAAGTTTGCAGCATATCCTCAAGTGTTTGGTTTGTACGTTCTGCCTTACCATTCGATTGAGGGTGAAAAGTTGTACTTAGACTCACTTGCATTCCCAAACTCTTTTGAAATGACTTCCAAAAGTTTGCAGTAAATTGAGCTCCCCTATCAAATATAATAGAGATTGGTACTCCATATAGCCGAACTATCTCTTTAATATACAACCTTGCATACTCTTCTACTGTGTAAGTGGTCTTACGCGGTAAGAAGTGTGCTGATTTGGTGAGTCTATCAAATATTACCCATATGGAATCATATTTTCGAGAGGAACGAGGCAAACCAGTGACAAAATCCATGTTGATCATGTCCCACTTTCAAATTGGGAGTTGCATACACTTCATATAACCTCTCGGCTTTTGATGCTCTACTTTAACTTGTTGACAGTTTGGACATTGGGCTACAAATTCTGCAATGTTCTTATTCATGTCTCCCCACCAATACACTTCTTTCAAGTCATGAAACATTTTAGTTAACCCTGGATGGACAGAATATCTTGAATGGTGTGCTTCCGCCATAATCCTCTTCCTTAGTCCATCAATTTTAGGTACACACAATCTGTTTTGGCACCGAAGTACTCCCTCTTGCATAAGCTCAAATGCCTTTGTCATACCTTGTTGTACATTCTCCTTAAGATGTAATAGAATAGGATCGACATACTGTTTTTCTTTCACTTCAGTTATCAATAAGGATTCTGCCGTATTTTGCACAATAACTCCTTCATCTAGAGATTCAAGAAGGCGAACCCCCAAGCTAGCTAGTTGGTGTAGATCTTTAGTTATCCCTTGTCTTTCCATGGACTGCCCATAAGTGCTTTCCATTGTCTTATGACTTAAAGCATCGGCTACCACATTTGCTTTCCCCGAATGATACAAGATATCAACATCATAATCCTTTAATAGCTCAAGCCATCTTCGCTGCCTTAGATTTAAGTCCTTCTGTTTAAATATATATTGTAAACTCTTATGGTCAGTATATATGTCAACATGTTTATGTACCCTTTTAATCAGATTACTACAAACTTTTGGAAGTCATTTCAAAAGATTTGGGAATGCAAGTGAGTCTAAGTACAGCTTTTCACCCTCAAAAGGATGGTCAGGCAGAACGTACTATCCAAACACTTGAGGATATGTTGGTAGCTTGTGTATTGGACTTCAAAGGTAGTTGGGATGATCATTTGTCACTTATTGAATTTGCATATAATAATAGTTATCACTCAAGTATCAAAATGGCACCTTATGAAGCTTTATATGGGAAAAAGTGTAGATCACTAATTGGGTGCTTTGAAGCGGGTGAAACTGCCTTATTTGGGTCAGATATTGTTCATCAAGCTATGGAAAAATTTAAGGTGATACAACAACGGCTAGAAACAGCTCAAATTCAACATAAATCATATGCAGGTATTAGAAAAAGAGGGCTAGAGTTTGCTATAGGAGATTGGGTATTCTTAAAGGTGTCACTAATGAAAGGGGTAATTAGGTTTGGTAAAAAAGCAAAATTGAGTCCACGCTATATAGGGCCATATAAGATTATTCAAAGATTTGGCCAAGTTGCATATGAGTTAGAGCTTTCAACAGTACATCAAGTGTTTTATGTCTCAATGCTCCAAAAATGCAGAGGAGATCCATCTCATATTACTCCTACTGAAGATGTACAAGTTACAGAAGAACTTACTTACGAAGAAGTGCCTATTGCTATTTTAGATCGGCAAGTCAAGAAGTTAAGAAATAAAGAATTAACTTCTGTAAAAGTACTTTGGAGGAACCAACAAATAGAAGAGATCACATGGGAAGCCAAGGAAGTAATGAAATCCAAGTACCCTCATTTAATCAAATCTGAAGTGAAAGTCCAAGATGCTGAATTGGAGATTTAATAAGTAACTATAAAAGAGTAAGTGTTATGTGGTAACATGAATATTAAACTTGGTTTTGAACTTTTTTAAGCAGGCAAATTATGCTAGCATTCAAAGACGAATGTTCCTAGAGGGGGAGGATGTAACACCCCGTATTTTGCATGTACTTGTTTTATTGATATGATACTTGAGGTAACCTTGTTGTATAGGTAATGAATCAAGTTTCTTAAGTGATTAGTGGTGGTTTAAAGAGGATTTAAAGGATATTATAATGGCCCAAGCATTTCAGCATGTATGCGCAAGTTAACCCAAATGGAAGTGCTTAAACGCGAGATAGTAAGGTTGCATTCTACCTCAAGAATTAAATTGTCCAAGTGTATATAAGTATTAAGTTAACATAGGGGGTTAAGACTTAGAATATTGAATAAAATAAGTGAGTTGCTTGTTTGACTTAAATTAAGCTAGTAGGTGACAAGTAGGTGCATCACCTACTTTGACTTATTGACCAATCTAAGAACCAAGTAGGTTCATCACGTACTAAGACTCCTTTGACCAGCTTATTGGGACAAGTACACTACCACCTATTTGAATAAATTCTGGCCCAAGTTAAAAAAGAGGAAAGAAGAAGGATGAGCAGCCAAGGCCCAATAGTTTCAGATCCACAAAGGCCCAAGTATAATGGGCAAGTAGGTGCACCAAATACTTGGTATTTTATGGCCAAAAAATGTTCAAAAAAGTCGGCCAAGAGCTGGTCCCTTTAAAGGGATTGAAAACAGCTCATTTTATTCATTTTAACTTAGGCCAAAAAAATCAGATTTCTAGGGTTTTCTCTCTTTCTCTCTAGTAGCTTCTACAACAGCCCTATAATTCCATTAGGGTTCTTTGGATTTACCTTCCTTCCAAGCTAAAGGTAAGACAACAAATCATGAGCTTATCTCAAAAATACTATGGAAATTATGTTCTTCATGTTTAAATTATAAGACAGCCCGTTATAAGTTTGTCAGTCCTATTTTTCTTGGTTATTAAGAGATTTTTCTCTTCTCCTTTGGTTTGTGTGTGAAGGAACCAAGATATTGAAGAAATACAAGTTAAGAGAATAAAATATCACAAAATTAAGGTAAGGCTACTGCCCATTTTTTCCCCCTTCCTATATACATGTTTTGGTGGAGAATTGTGTATATATTGTTTTCAAGAACTCAAGGGATGATGAGTTCAATATTTGGTTGCTATGATAAAGGATATTGGGGTTGTTTAAGGACTTGTGTTATGTGTATATGTTGGGGACAGCTTGGTTGATGTTGGGAAAGGATGTAACTGACTTGTATTAAATTATAGATGGAGGATATGGTGATACACCACCGAACTAAATATTATGTAAGCCTACTGCCCACTCCACTTTGTGTACCGTTTTGAGGGTGTAATGAGGTTAAAGTTGTTTCAGGGGATGTTATAAGGATTTGTATAGTATGTGAATGTAATTAGAGGAGTAAGGGTTGAAAGAAGTAATGGTTGAAAGAACACCCTTGAATAAATTAATTGTGGGCTTACTGCCCGGCTACTATTTTGGTGAGGTTAAGTGGCTTAAATGTGTTGATTAGCTACTAATACTAGTTTTACCACTTACATTATTGTAGATAAGTAGTTCGAGGGGTAGGAGGTTAATTTGGGGTAATATCGGAGTTGTACAGCAAGGTATGTAATTCAATTCGATTCTATGTTCTTTCGCATGAAATCCTATACATTGATGTTACATTTGCTCCCTATGTCATTGTTACCGCCTTAAATGCGTATTCACATGTCTCTCACTACTGGTCCAAAGTTAAAAAATCAATAATGATATGACCACCAAAAGAACTATCTCAAAGATTAAAGAAACGATGTAAAGAGAATCTGTATATTATTGGGTGGTATCCCAGGGGTGAAAGGAACACCTAGCATGGGTTGATCCCAATATCACAGGTGGTATCCCAGGGGTGAAAGGAAAGCCTAAAATGGGTCGATCTCGATTTGTGCATTTATGAGGACCGTATCCCAGGGGTTAAAAAATCTAGCATGGGTCATCCTCTTTTACCACTGATCAGCTGGTCATTTGTATCATATGCTTTACAATTTCATAATGCAAATAAGGATAAAGTAAAGTAAAAGTTGTAATGTACATGATCCCATAAATACAAGCAAAGGTGGTCTTTTATTCTTATCTATACAATTATATATTGATATCTGACGTTATACTTGTCTTACCTATGGTCACTTTATGGCTTACATACTCAGTACATTCTTTTGTACTGACGTCCCTTATGAGGACACTATGTTTCATGCCACAGGTACAGGTATTCCAGCTAGTAGACCTCCTCAATAGAAACACAGGACACTCAGTTGTGATTGGTGAGCTCCAAGTTGATTCGGGGCTTTACCGAGTCTTTGATATGTGTATTTTGGTATTGTATAGTAGTTTTATAAGGTGGGGTCTGTCCTGACCTAGACTATGTTTTCTATCCTATAGAGGCTTTATAGACTAATGTATGAAGTTCAAATATGTTTAGTTTCGTAACAGTTGTGTCCCCAATAGTCAATTCATGTATATATGGTTTGGGTCTATCTATGTTGGTCATTCATTACTATAGGTTATATATATATGTGTCAAAGTTTCATGATTCTCATAGTTATATGCATGGTAAGCACAGGTTAAAGTTGGTTCTCTCGAGTCTTTAGGGCGTTGGGTGCCTGTCCATCTCAATGGGATTTGAGGTGTAACAAAAGTGGTATCATCAAGGTTGTCTAGGAGGTCATGATATGCTCATGCTTCCATGCTCTTGGTTTCCCGCAACTGAACCTTGGCTCTCACTTCTTTGCCCGAATTGATTTTCTCTAAACCCTTGAAATCGGGGTGGAGCACTTGCTGTAAAGTAGGAAGATGGTGGCCTAGGCGGTATATTTAAAAATCGAGGCCTGAACTCACTTTGGGATGTCATAAACTGCCCCACAGACCTAGCCCTCTTGGAGTAGACTCTTTCTGGATCTTGTGTCCTTCTTCTTAGTCTTTGATCTTCCATTTTCTATGCAAAAGCTTGTATCCTTGCTATATCCATGTCTTTATTCAAGGCAGTAATAGTACAATCTCTAACTAGATACGGATCCAATCTATTCTCATATTGATGAACTCTATCTTCCATAGTAGCTACTACATTAGGAGCATACCTGGCCAAAGAGTTAAACTGAAGACTGTACTCCCTCAAACTCATATTCCCTTAGCGAAGATTTGAAAATTGATTTACCCAGGCCTCTCGGATCTCAAATGGAAGGTAGTGATCAAGAAATGCTGCTTTGAACACTTCCCAATTAGCTGAAGGTGCACTTGTACCCCTAAAGCGTTTCCAGTCTTCATACCATAATATAGCCTCCCTTTTTAATCTATACGCTGCTAGCTCAACCGTCTCTTTACCAGATACATGCATGACATCCAAAGCCCTTTGGATATGATCAACAAAGTCTTGTGGGTCCTCATTAAGATCTGAGCCGGTGAATGTGGGAGGGTCTAATTTAAGAAAATCTTGTGTCCATAGACTAGCTGCTCTATCCGCACCACTAGTACCCATAGTCAGACCAGTTTGTCCTTGACCTTTTCCAGAAACTGTGCGAGTCAACAATTGCACTGTATTTCTTAAACCTTGCTCAGTAGTATTAATAGGTGATTCTGGGGGTACTCCTCTCCTTCTTAGTTCTTCTGGATAGAGAGGAGTAGAAGAAGTCCATGATACAAACTCATACTGAGCCTCACTTTGATTAGCTTGTCTAAGTGGTGACTTGTTGATCCCTTCTCCGGCAGCCACATCTATTTGCTTCACTGTATTCTTACTTCTTCATGTAACTGGCATCTTTACTATAATAAGAAAAAAATTCAAAGGTTAAATATAATCCCACCTACAACATTAGCTCTATCATACGATCTAAGAAATGAAGTAAAAAAAAACGACTCCTAAATGTCCCGTAGCCTCCTACCTAAGGATGTGGTGCACAACACACATATAAGCAAGACTCTACATAAACACATCTTTGTAGACTCCCTAGGATAACTTGGCTCTGATAACACTTTTGTCACACCTCAAATCCCATTAAGATGGACAGGCACCCAACGCCCTAAAGACTCGAGAGAACCAACTTTAACCTGTGCTTACCATGCATATAACTATGAGAATCATATAACTTTGACACATATATATATAACCTATAGTAATGAATGACCAACATAGATAGACCCAAACCATATATACATGAATTGACTATTGGGGACACAACTATTACGAAACTAAACATATTTGAACTTCATACATTAGTCTATAATGCCTCTATAGGATAGAAAACATAGTCTAGGTCAGGACAGACCCCACCTTATAAAACTATTATACAATACCAAAATACACATATCAAAGACTCGGTAAAGCCCCGAATCAACTTGGAGCTCACCAATCACAACTGAGTGTCCTGTGTTTCTATTGAGGAGGTCTACTAGCTGGAATACCTGTACCTGTGGCATGAAACATAGTGTCCTCATAAGGGACGTCAGTACAAAAGAATTTACTGAGTATGCAAGCCATAAAGTGACCATAGGTAAGACAAGTATAACGTCAGATATCAATATATAATTGTATAGATAAGAATAAAAGACCACCTTTGCTTGTATTTATGGGATCATGTACATTACATCTTTTACTTTACTTTATCCTTATTTGCATTATGAAATTATAAAGCATATGATACAAATGACCAGCTGATCAGTGGTAAAAGAGGATGACCCATGCTAGGTATTTTAACCCCTAGGATACGTTCCTCATAAATACACAAATCACGATCAAGACACGCTAGGTGTTCCTTCCACCCCTGGGATACCACCCAACAATATACAGATTCTCTTTACATCATTTCTTTAATCTTTGAGATAGTTCCTTTGGTGGTCATAACATTATTGAGTTATAAACTATGGACCAGTTGTGAGAGACATGTGAATACGCATTTAAGGCGGTAACAATGACATAGGGAGCAAATGTAACATCAATGTATTAGATTTCATGCCAAAGAACATAGAATCGAAGAGCCTTACATACCTTGTTGTAAAACTCCGATATTACCCCAAATTAACCTCCTGCCCCTCGGACTACTTATCTACAATAAAGCAAGTGGTAAAACTAGTATTAGTAGCTAATCAACATATTTAAGACACTTAACCTCACCAAAATAGTAGCCGGGTAGTAAGCCCGTAATTAATTTATTCAAGGGTGTTATTTCAACCCTTACTCCTCCAATTACATTCACATACCATACAAATCCTTATAACATCCCCCAAAACAACTTTAGCCTCATTACACCCTCAAAACGGTATACAAAATGGAGTGGGCAGTAGGCTTACATAATATTTAGTTCGGTGGTGTATCACCATATCCTCCATCTATAATTCAATACAAGTCAGTTACATCCTTTCCCATCATCAACCAAGTTGTCCCCAACATATACACATAACACAAGTCCTTAAATAGCCCCAATATCCTTTATCATAGCAACCAAATATTAAACTCATCATCCCTTAAATTCTTGACAACAATATATACATAATTCTCCACCAAAACATGTATATAGGAAGGGGCAAAAATGGGCAGTAGACTTACCTTAATTTTGTGATAGTTTATTCTCTTAACTTGTATTTCTTCAATATCTTGGTTCCTTCATACACAAACCAAAAGAGAAGAGAAAAATATCTTAATAACCAAGAAAAATGGGACTGGCAAACTTATAAAGGGTTGTCTTATAATTTAAACATGAAAAACTTAATTTCCATAGTATTTTTGAGATAAGCTCATGATTTGTTCACTTACCTTTAGCTTGGAAGGAAGGTAAATCCAAAGAACCCTAATGGAATTACAGGGCTGTTGTAGAAGCTACTAGTGAGAAAGAGAGAAAACCCTAGAAAGCTAATTTTTTTGCCTAAGTTAAAATGAATAAAATGAGCTGTTTTCAATCCCTTTAAAGGTACCAGCTCTTGGATGACTTTTTTCCCATTTTTGGCCATAAAATACCAAGTATTTGGTGCACCTACTTGCCCATTATACTTGGGCCTTTGCGGATCTGAAATTATTGGGCCTTGGCTGCCCATTGATCTCCTTTCCTCTCTTTTAACTTGGGCCAAAATTTATTTAAGTAGGTGGTAGTGTACTTGGCCCAATAAACTGGTCAAAGGAGTCTTAGTAGGTGATGCACCTACTTGGTTCGTAGATTGGTCAATAAGTCAAAGTAGGTGATGCACCTACTTGTCACCTACTAGCTTAATTTAAGTCAAGCTAGCAGCTCACTTATTTTATTTCATATTCTAAGTCTTAACTCCCTATGTTAACTTAATACTTATATACACTTGGACACTTTAATCCTTGAGGTAGAATACCACCTTACTATCTCGCGTTTAAGCACTTTCATTTGGGTTAACTTGGCTCATACATGCTGAAATGCTTGGGCCATTATAATATTTAAACCACCGCTAATCGCTTAAGAAACTTGGTTCATTACCTATACAATAAGGTTACCTCAAGTCCCATATCAATAGAACAAGTACACGCAAAATACGAGGTGTTACACCAATGCCCCGGTAACATTCATGGATTTAATGAGTCACATGTTCAGGAAGTACTTAGAATCCTTTGTTAATGTGTTTATTGATGATATTCTGTTCTATTCAAAGAGTATGGAGAAACATGAGCTATATTTGAGAATTGTACTCTAGACTTTAAGAGAACAGTAGTTTTATGCCAAATTCTCAAAGTGTGTATTTTGGATTGAGTCTATAGCATTCTTGGGGCACGTGATGTCCAAGAATGGGATTATGGTAGACCCAGTGAAGATTGAGGCAATTCATGATAGTGCTAGACCTATTTCTCATAAGGTTCACAGTTTTATCGGGTTAGCTAGTTATTACAGACAGTTTGTAAAGGTGTTTTCTTCCATTGCAGCGCCATTAGCCAAATTTACTAGGAAGAATGCTCCATTTCAGTGGTATGATGAGTATGAGGTAATCTTTCTGAAGCTCAAGTTCTTATTGACTTTAGATCTGATTCTGGCACTTCCAATTTAGGGTCAGGCTCATTTTGTCTATTGTGATGCTTTTGGGATCAATTTGGGTTGTGTTCTAATGCAGCAGAGTAGATTGATAACGTATAATTTTAGGTATTTGAAGGTTCATGACCGCAATTACTCCACCCATGAATTAGAGTTAGCAGCGGTGGTTTTTATGCTTACGATTTGGAGGCATTATCTCTATGGTGTGCATGGTGATATTTTCATTGAGCTTCATAGCTTACAGTACATTCTTAGCTAGAAGGATCTTAACTCGAGGTACCATAGGTAGCTGGAGTTGCTAAAGGATTATGATATTTCTATTTTGTACTATCCGATCAAGGTCAACATGGTAGGGATGCCTTGAGCCAAAAGACGGTGAGTATGGGGAGTTTTTCCTTTCTTTCATATTTGGAGCGACCCTTGGCTTTGGACATCCAGTATTTGGCCAATAGGTTGGTCTGACTTGATATGTATGACCCCAGGAGGATTCTTGCTCATGTTGAAGCTTGGTCTATGTTGTTAGAACAAATTCAAGAGCAGCAATTTAGGATGGTAGATTGAGAGAGATCCAAGATCAGGTCTTAAGAGGAGAGGACGAGAAGGTGAACTTGGATCCAAAGGGTGTTTTGTGATTTGGGGGTCATATTTGTGTTCTGAGGGTTGCTGATCTGATTTAGTTGATATTAGAGGAGGCCCATTGTTCCTGATACTCTATTCATCCAGGGGCAACTAAGATGTACGGGGACTTGAGTCGGCATTACTGGTGGTTTAGGATGAATAGAGAAATAGTGGAGTTTGTGCCTCAATGCTTGAACTATCAGTAGGTAAGTTCGAGCACCGCCCAGTGGATTGTCTCATAGACTACCCATTCCCAAGTGAAAATGGAATGAATCACCATGGACTCTGAGATTGGGTCGCCGAATACTTTTTAGTGTTTTTATTCTATTTGGGTCAGCATTGATCGATTGACCAAGTCGGCTCACTTTCTACCAATTCAGATAGGTTGGCCTAGATTTATGTTCGAGAGATAGTCCGTTTGCATTGGGTGTCAATGTCCATTATTTCTGATAGAGGTACTCAGTTTACCTCTAACTTCTGGAGGCATTTTAGGAGAAATTAGGTAACTAGGTCGAGCTTAGAATAATATTTCACATGCAGATTAATGTCCAATCTAAGTGGACTATTCAAGTATTGGAGGACATGATATGGGCCTGTGTTATCAACTTTGGAGGTCAGTGGGACCAGTTTCTAGCTTTGGTGGAGTTTACATATAGTAATAGCTACCATTTGAGTATCTAGATGGCTCAATTTAAGGCGGTGTATCAAGTGGCTTGATGCCTTCGAGGGTAGGCCGCAGGCTATGAACCGGCTATATGATTCATTAGATAGGGTTCGAGTGATTCATGACAGACTACAGGCAACCTAGAGTAGGTAGAAGAGTTATGCTGACTGTAGACTTCGAGCCTTGGAGTTTAGAGTTGGGAAGGACCGAGTGTTTTTATGAGTGTCACCTATGAAGGGCATGATGAGGTTTAGTAAGAGGGGAAAACTCAACCCTTCGTATATCAATCCATTTAAGATTTTGTAGTGGGTTAGTGATGTAGCGTATGAGTTGGCTCTGCCTTTAGTATTTTTTGGTATTCATCCTATTTTTCATGTATCTATGATATGGCGATATATTCTGGATGAGTCTCACGTGCTCTAATGGGATTCGGTTGAGCTGGATGATAGTTTGACTTTTGAGGAGGAGTTGGTTATTATTTTAGCCAGGGTTTTCAAACGAATGAAGTCTAGATAGATTCCGGTGGTTAAGGTCCAATGGAGGCACCATCTAGTTGAAGAGGCTACCTTGGATATAAATCATGATATGCAGACCAAGTACCCTCAGCTATTCGAGCCTTCAAGTATTTTTTACCTTTTGACTTTTGAGAACGATAGTCCTTTTAGTAGTGGATGTTGTAATGACCCTCTAGGTCATTTTCTCTATTTTTATGAATTTTTGGCATATTGAGCCTTCCTGTAGTTGCTATAGGCCATTTGTGACTTGCTATGATAGGTGGTTTGATTCCCAAGCAGTTTGTTCGAGCGTTAAGCTAATATTCCTATTTTGGAGCTTTTGAAGTTAAGAAATTGTACATAAGGCAAAACTTCTAATAAACGACCTTGAATGAGAATTTCGACAGTTTTGTTAGCTCCATAAAGTGGATTTTAATCCGGGAGGACCTTTGGTTTGGGTCTCGCGGGATAAAGACTAAGACTAAGCATTCTGCTGGAATGGAATTATCGGACCGGACCGATATGAACTGGATCGAAATGGACCCGGTATCGGGTTGTACCAGTTCAGAATAAATGATATGAAACTGTGGTTCCATTCTGTTCCATTATTAGCCGGTATACTACAGGTATGAATCAGACCGGATCGGACCGGGTTAACCGGAACAAGCGGTTTAAATTTTTTTAAAAAAAAAAATTACTTCCTCCGTTTCAAAAACAATGACCTAGTTTGATTTGAGACGGAGTTAAGAAAATAAAGAAGACTTTTGAATCTTGTGGTCTTAACTTAAAGATATGTCAAATGTACCAAAATGTCCTATAATTTTGTGGTCTTAAACATGTCATGTGAAAAATTGAAATTAAAAAAATGCTAAAAAAGAAAAGGGGTTATTCTTTTTGAAACGGACTAAAAAGGAAAATAGGTCATTTTTTTTTAAACGAAGGGAGTAGTTTTTTATATTTTGAATAAATAAATTAGTTTTTACTTTTTAGTTAAAGAATAAATATTATATTTTGAATTATGTAGTTTAAGTTTAAATATAGTTTTTTTTTTAAAGTTTTTCAATTTATAAGTTATAAATTTTTAAGTTTATATTTTTTGAAGTTTATATATTGAATTTTGAAGTATATAACTTTGTTAAAGTTTTTTTTCTAAGTTTTTCAATTTATGAGTTATATAAGTTTTTAAGTTTATATTTTTTGAAGTTTATTAGTTTGTTAAAAAAAATTGTTTTTCTAAGTTTTTCAATTTATTTGTTATAAGTTTGTGAGTTTAATTTTTTTTTAAGTTTATAAGTTACTAATTTAAAAACTCAAACTAAACAAAAAAGAAATGCATTAAGTAAAAGTATGATAAAATTAAAAATCAATCCAATTTATTCCAAATTTCAAATTTGTATTACAATTTACAACTATTAGTAGAGTGCCTAATTTATGCAGTCATCTTCTAGGAATGGTTCTATTTCAACTAAGCCTCAAATGTAAACTAATAGTTGTATCGTCCTATAAAGTTTTGTTCTAACTCTTGTAAATTTTGAGCAATAACCTCCGGTCTTGGTAAAGCTTGTTGACGATCTTCAATTTCAATGCCATCATCACTATAATAGGACCAGCCTGGTTTGAAGGGTTTAGTTCACTTTGAACCATGTTTGACCTGGCAACAGAGGGTCCAGTGCCAAAACCAGCAGTTTGACGAGAAGCCATTTATGCATACCATTCTCTCGGATGTTTCTTAATCAAATGGGTTTTTAAGCACCCAGTTGAACCTCCAGACCCGCCAGATACATATTTACACTTTTGTTTACAAATACCACACGTAGTAACAGTTTTTTCATTATTCAAATAACAAAATTTCCATAGATCTGATTTTAAAGTACATTGTGTCGTTGTCTTATCCCTAAAGGGGGACGACTAGCTCTAGCCTGAGGATTATCCTGAGTTGGAGCTTCGACACTATCAGGGTGGCAGTGGGAGTGGGACTAGTCGGTGTATCATCTAAACCATCATCCACATGTAATGCTACTTCTTTATCTAATTCATCTTCAAAATTATTATACAATCTCTCGAAAGTTTCATGGGGAATAAGGGTATTGGTATTAATTTCTATGATAGAGGGATGGGAAAAATCAGATTCATTAACATGCGTAAAATCATTTGTATTAAATCTAACGTGAGGCAAGTGAGAAGAACTAGAAGAACCTTTATTTTTTTACTACCAAATTTTGTTAAACCTTTTATTTTTTGTGCAATACTTTTTTTACCAGAATTTTTTTGAGAGGATTTCATAATATAATGAAATGAAATATGAAAGTAGAAAATTAAATCAAACAAATCACAGCTAATAAATACAAAAAATAAATTAAAAGACTAGAGAGTAGAATGAATGTACCAAACGTTTGCCGTAAAAGCAGACGATTATAACCAAAATTTGAAACTTGAAAAAGATTGCTCCTTCAAAATTCACCAAACTATACTTCAATTGCAAAATAATAACAATAATTATAGAATTTATAGATATTGAGAGTAGAAAATTGAGAGAGAATGAGAGTTGAAATTGTGAATAAAAATTTGAATAGGGGTTGGGTATTTATAAGGATTTGAAAAGAGAGGGGGGGTACTAGGGGGTTAGGGGGATGGGGGTGAAACTATCCATTGGAGTCCCACTATCCATTTCCAATGGTCCCCAACGTCTAGTTACCCTTTACAATTTTAAAAAAAAAAAAGTCAAAATTCGTTGGATAGGACCGAACCGGAATGGGTCGAAATCGATATGAATCGATGTAACACCCCATACCTTCCCAAACCTAATTGACGACGTTGAAAAATGTTGACTTAGGTGTCGAGAGTCCTAAGTATGTATTTTGTAATGTTATTGATGAGATAATTGATATTGGGCCTCGTACATGTGATTAGACCTTTGTAGGAGGTGTTTTGTGACTTCGAAGAGTATTTGTGGGGTTAAAATCAAGGCTTGGAGGACCTCCAAACAAAGGATATTAAAGGTAAGAAATAAGTTAAAGAATAGAACTTGAAGTATCTAACCAAATCCGCAAAAAAAAGTCGAAGAACGAAATTTTAAAAAAAATAAGGGCCAGGCGCGCCAGAGGGCGTGCCAGGACACTTATTGCCCAAATTTTTTGGGCACCGGAAGAAAGGTGGCGCGCCCAAGGGCGTTCCAGGCTGCTTGTGCGCACCTTTCAAATGTTGAAAATTTTTCTAAGTCCCAAGGGTGCCCAGGGGCGCACCGGGCCGCTTTTTGCCACATGTCTTCTACAACCACGAGCCTATACATGAGACAATTGAAATATTGGAATTCCATTTTAATACGATTATTTGTGGACGAATTTGGCATCCAAATGACGTTTTTACCCTTTCGATCAAACTAAGCCATACGTGGCTAGAATCACTTGTTTTTGGGAGTGAGGCTACGAATATGAATCGTGTGAGTGGGAATATTGTCGTAACACGTATGAAATGATTTAAACATGAGGAATTATTGATTTTATTGGATTAATTGAATTGGGCTCAATAAAGGCCCAAAATAAGGAAAAAGACTTGGGTCAAATGACCCATTCTTCCTTTGACCTTCTAGACATAGCATTAAATGCTATAAAGAGTGGCTAAGGATGAATTGAGGTCTTATATAAAGGTCCAAAAATCTTATTTCTACTCATTACAAACTCTCATGCCTTTTAGACCAAAATACAAGATATTTCTCTCAAACCCTAAGTCATCTCTTGGAGCAAGATCATCATTTTTCAAGCTTGGGTAAGTGATTATTATTATGATTTAACATATTATATGTATGAGAGATCATGTAGATCATGTTGGTTATGCTTGGAAGTGTTGAACATGGCACTTTGTGTTTTTGTAAAAGATGTGTCATCTATGGAATTTAAACTTGAAAGATGACTTGTGATTTTGATAAAAGAGCATGGTATGGATGAAATATCAACATGTATGGTGTGATTATGTTATTAAACTTGTTATTTTTCGATAAGTGTAAATTATGGAATTTTGGCCGATATGTGCTATGAGGTGTATTAAGGTGACTTGATGGATTAATTGTGATATGGTGTGAATGAGAAAGTGTAAAGGAGAAGCTTTGTTGTGAAATGTTATTGGTATGTGATGTTGTGGTCAATGTATGGCATGATTGGGGTATTTTTGGTATGGTAATGCCGTAAATGGTATTGTAGAGAAGGACATGACATTTTAAAGGCAAACATATAACTCATTGTCGTCATATGCATTTGTAAGGTATTTGATGGTTAATGTAAACTCCGTTATGTATTTGTGTTGTAGAGTGAAATATAAGGAAGGAGCGGGACTATTGTATGCACATCTAAGATTGTATATTCGTATTGAGAATACAAGGTATGTAAGGTTACTCTTTCCATATCCTTCTGCAGCACATAGTATTCACTTTGACATTACACTTGTCCTATCCCGAAATGTGCTAAGGTATCCTATATCCGGTTATCAATTGTCATTATCACATGTTTCCTACTCATTGATAAATTGTGATTCACATGTCTCATATTCATTGACTAATGTTCCAAAAGCCCAATAAGGTTGTGTTCCAAAGTTCCAATAGTGATTATACACGTGTCCCTTATTCATTGATTATTGTCCAATGTTTCCCATAATGTTGTGACTATCAACATATCAATCTCTCAAAAGTAATAAATAAAGTAACTCATGTTTGTTGGTGGTAAGAGAATGGGTGGTAGCTCTAGAGGCATTAGCCTAGCTCGAGCCGATCCCTAATTTGTTGGATCAGGGGGCAGTCCTAGAGGCATAAGCCTAGCTCGGGCCGATCTTGACAGGTGGTAACTCTAGAGGTAATAACCTATCTCGAGCCGATCCCGATATATTGATTCAAGGGTGGTAGCTCTACAGGCATAAGCCTAGCTCGAGCCGATTCCAACATAACGTTATGTTATGTCAAGACCCACTGATCAGTTGGGGCTCGGGTACGATATGATATAAGCGATAAGAAATAAACAATAAAGCGAAGAAAATAATTTATGTAAGTTACATGGTTCCACATATGCAGATCGACGGGTTATATAGTGACTATTCCCTTACATATTGATTCTATTGACGTATTTATGACAGTTTCATATGGCCTTACATACTCAGTACATTCTTCGTACTGACCTCCCTTGGGGGGGGCTTACCTTACTTGCTGCAGGCGCAGGTACTAGTAGACCTCCACAGTAGGTTGCGGATCTTTTGCGGACTTTTGGTGAGCTCCAGTTGGTTCAGGGCTTTCTGAGTTGCTATGTACATTTATTTTGGTATTGTATATGTGTATAGAGCGGGGTCTTGTCCCGAATCTAGGTTGGTTGTGATTATGCATCTGTAGAGGCTTTGTAGATGTTGTGGGACAGATGAATAAGATGTAAGAAACGTATGATTTGTCTTGATGGCCCCAATGGCCAAGTTTCATAGTTATCATGTATTTTCCATGGTTTCCGTTATTGGCATCTTATATCTATTTGTGGAGGTGATGTTTATTGAGTAGCATGCGCATGAGTGTATAAGAATGAAGATTGGTTCTCTCGGGCCTCATCGGCTCCGGGTGCCAGTCCGTCTCAATGGGATTTGGGTCGTGACAAAAGTGGTATCAGAGCAGGTCGTTCTAAGGGTGTCTACAAAGCCGTGTCTGAGTAGAGTCTTACTTATCGATGTGTTGTGCACCACATTTATAAGTAGGAGGCTACGGGACATTTAGGAGTTGTTTCTGTTCTTCAATTCATAGATCGTGCATTAGAGCCAATATTGTAGCGGAATCATATCTAACCATTGGTGATTGGTTTTCTTTGATATAGTAAACTGCCGATGACAAGAAGAGATAAAGGCAAGGGTAAGCAGGTTGTTATGCTTACTGGAGAAGGATTGAGTAGATCACCACCTAACCCAGCTAGTCAGGGTGGTGCTGACACTGAATTTACATCGCGGGCTTCTTCTACTTTTCCAGCTCCAGAAGAGCCGAGAAAGAGAGAAGTATATTCGAAACTGCCCGATAATACTATTGAACAGGATTTAATGAGTGCAGTGCAAATATTGACCCGTGTAGTTGCTGCACAAGATCGAAGACAAGCTCTTGTGCAGCAGAAGGAGGGACAGGGGCAAAGGAGAAAGATGCAGGAATTGGAAGTAGGATCGTCAAAAAGGGCGAAACCCATGGGACAGTTCATGGCGTCCCAAGGAGGATTTGGGCCTCGGAGTTTTCCCAGACCGCCTAGGTCATCATTTCCCCTTCCGTAGTAAATACTCCTCTTCTATTCTAAGGGTTTAGAAGCAACCAGTTTGGGCAAGGAAATGAGATTCAGGATTTACGGGTAGTGGGATATCAAGCACGAGGAGGTATGAGTCAATCGAGGCCTCCTCGTCAGCAGTGTCAATGCTGCGGGAAGTATCATTTAGGTAAATGCTAGTTTCGGCAGTGTCAGTGCTGCAGGAAGTATCATTTAGGTGAATGCTGATTGGGAACAAATGTTTACTTTTGGTGTGGCGTGCCAGGGCACATGGTGAGAGAGTGCCCACAAAGAGGAATGGGTGGTATGAAACGACCTACGCTAGCCGTCGTTGCATTATCATCGTCATATGTACAACCTGTTGGTCATGGAAGAGGTGCTAGAGGAGCAATTAGTTCTAGTGGCATTCAGGGCAGTACCTACGCCGTGGCGGATCGACAGAAATTTGAGGCTTCTCCTGATGACGTGACAGGTATATTATCTGTCCTTTTCACGTAACGTATTTACATTGACAGATTTGGGTTTTACCCTATCATATGTTACTCCATTAATTGTTGAAAAAAAAAATTGTAAAAGGACAGGTGAATCTATTGTAGTGAACAGAGTGCATCATAATTGTGTAGTAACTGTGTGGGGTCACGATACATTGGTTGATTTTATTGAATTGAAAATGGTGGATATTTATGTTATAATGGGTATGAATTGGCTGACTTCTTGTTATGCCACGGTAGATGGCCAGGCTAAGAAGGTACATTTTTATTTTCCACAAGAAGATGCTATTGAATGGAAGGTTAATATGGGGGCACCAAGAGGAAATTTTATTTTCTATCTTAAAGCAACGAAATTGATAGCCAAGGGGTATATATGTCATTTAGTCCGAGATCAAGATACTGATGTGAAACCACCAAGTTCTCAATCGGTTCTGGTGGCCAATGAATTTCTTGATGTATCTCCTGACGATCTTCCAGACTTACACCCAGAACGGGAGGTAGAGATTAGTATTGATGTGATTACATGCATTCCACCTATCTCTATTCCTCCGTATAAAATGGCTCCAGCAGAGCTACGGGAATTAAAAAGAACAATTAAAAGATTTGCTGGACAAGGGCTTCATCAGGCCTAGTATGTCCCCCGTGGGGTGCACCGGTATTATTTGTACGAAAGAAATATGGCACGTTGAGAATGTGCATTGACTATTGGCAACTGCATAAGGTAACGACCAAGAACAAATATTCCGTCCCTAGAATTGATGATCTCAAGGTGCCATATATTGACAAAAATTGACTTGAGATCGGGTTATCATCAAGTCAGAGTTAGAGAAAAAGATGTACCCAAGACAGCTTTTTGAACACGGTATGGTCACCAGGAATTCTTAGTTGTGTCATTTGAACTAACAAATGCACCAGTTTCTTTTATGGATTTGAATAGATAATATTTTGGGTTATTCGAGATCACAAGGGGACCATGCCAATCACTTACGGCAGGTGTTACAAATTATCCGGGATCGTAAGCTGTATGCAAAGTTCTCTAAGTATGAATTTTGGTTAAAATCCGTAGCATTCTTGGTTCACATGGAGTCGGATAAAGGAATAAGGATTGAGACGCAAAATAATGAAGCAGTGGAAAAAGAATTTGCCAAGACCTAAGACACCTATAGAGATTCGTAGTTTTCTTGGATTGGTAGGTTATTACAGAAGATTTGTGGCAGGATTTTCTTCTATTTGTTGCACCCTTAACTAAACTAACATACAAGACAATTAAGTTTCAATGGAACGATGCATGTGAGAAAAGTTTCCAAGGGCTGAAAGATAAATTAACTTCTACACCAGTTTTAATATTTCTCGAAGGCACAAAAGGTTATGCAATGTATTGTAATGCTTTCGGGGTTGACCTCGGATATGTGTTAATGCAGCATGGTAAGATAATAGCGTATGCTTCACGACAGTTGGGGTCAGTAGGGAGAAACTATACCACACATGATCTTGAGGTAACAGTTGTGGTATTTGTTTGAAATATACGACACCACTACTTGTATGGGGTTCATATTAATATATATAACTATTGATCATAAGAGGTTGCAATATGTCTTAAAGTAGAGGGACTTAAATCTGAGGTAGGGGAAGTGACTCAAGTTATTCAAAGATTATGATATGATATTGAGATCATAGCCGGGAAAAGCAAATGCGATGGCCGATGCGTTAAGCCCAAAGCACTAGAAAGTACTGATGGTCTGGTAATGGGAAAGCAAGGTATAGTCTACCTTAATTAAACAGTTTGGTAGTGCATTTACTTAAAACTCAGATCAAAGAGTTATAGCGCAAAATGCGGCAAAGTCTTCGTTCGTAGAGGTGAAGGAAAAGCAACATGCGAATCCAATTTTTAGTTCGGCTGGAAAAAAAAATGTACCACAAGGTTCGATGAAGGAATTTGAGTTTAAGCAAGAGGGAGTACTTTAATGCCAAGGTAGATCATGTGTATTAGATATAGATGAGCTAAATATTCATTCGGAAGTTACCAAAAGGTATTATGGTTTGAAAGACATGTATTGGTGGGGGAATATGAATAAGAACATTGCAGAATTTGTAGCTCAATGTACAAATTGTTAACAAGTCAAAGTAGAGCATCAAAAACCTGGAGGTTATACGCAGTGTCTCAATTTTCCAGTATGGAAATGGACTATGATTAATATGGATTTTATCACAGGTTTGTTTAGTACATTGTGGAAATTTGAGTCGATATGAGTGAGAGTTGACAGGCTTATCAAGTCAGCACATTTTCTACCAGTCAGTACCACCTATACAGCTGAAGATTATGCAAGGTTGTATGTGAAAGAGATAGTGCGATTACATGGGATTCCAATCTCCATTATACCAGACAGGGGACCTCAAGTTAAAGCATATTTTTGAAAGTCTTTTCAGAAAACTTTGGGGACCCAAGTGAAGTTAAGTACGGCTTTTCATCCTCAGACAGATGGACAAGCAGAACGTACTATCCAAACACTTGAAGATATGCTACGAGCGTGTACCTTGTACTTTAAAGGTAGTTGGGATGACCACCTACCTCTTATTGAATTTGCTTACAATACTAGCTATCATTCAAGTATCAAAATGGCACCATATGAAGCTTTATATGGAAGAAGGTGTAGATCGCCAATTGGATGATTTAAAGCGGGTGACACTATTTTACCCGGGACATATCTTGTTCATCAAGATATAGAGAAAGGTAAGGTGATATAACGACAGCTATAGACAGCCTAAGGTCGACAAAAGTCATATGCCGATATTAGAAGAAAGGAATTAGAAATTGCCATAGGTGATTGGGTAGTTTGATAGTATCCCCAATGAAAGGGGTAATGCGGTTCGGAAAGAAAGGAGAATTAAGTCCACGTTATATAGGCCCATATGAAATTATTAGAAGATTTGGGCAAGTTGCGTATGAGTTGGCACTACCCCAAGAACTTTCCTCAGTCCATTCAGTGTTTCATGTTTTGATGTTTCGAAAGTGCATAGGAGATCCATCTCGTATTGTTTCCATTGAGGATGTCCAAGTTACGGAGGATCTTACTTATGAAGAGGTACCCATTGTTGTCTTAGATCGACAAGTAAAGAGATTGAGGAATAAAAATATAGCGTCCGTAAAAGTTCTTTGGAGAAATCAACAAGTAGAGGAGATCACATGGGAAGCTGAAGAAATGATGAAATACAAATACCCTCATCTATTTCACATGGACGAAAAAGTTCAAAGTGCGGAAGTGGAGCTATAAAAAGTAAGTATCCACGAGCCTTAAGTGTTTATGTATATGTATGCTAATATAGAGATGCATTTATTGTAATTGAAGCGATATTGTTAACATTCGAGGACGAATGTTTCTAAGGGGGGAAGAATGTAACACCCCGTACCTTCCCAACCCTACTTGACGATGTTGAACAATGTTGACTTAGGTGTCGATAGCCATAAGTATGTATTTTGTAATGTTATTGATGAGATAATTGATATTGGGCCTCGTACATGTGATTAGACCTTCGTAGGAGGTGTTTTGTGACTTTGCAGAGTATTTGTGGGGTTAAAAATGAGGCTTGGAGGACCTCCAAACAAAGGATATTAAAGGTAAGAAGTAAGTTAAAGAATAGAACTTGAAGTATCTAACCAAATCCGCAAAGAAAAGTCTAAGAATGAAATTTTAAAAAAAATAAGGGCCAGGCGCGCCAGAGGGCATGCCAGGCCACTTATTGACCAAATTTTTTGGGTACAGGAAGCAAGGTGGCGCGCCCAAGGGCGTGCCAGGCTGCTTGTGCGCACCTTTCAAATGTTGGAAATTTTTCTAAGTCCCAAGGGTGCCCGGGGGCGCACCGGGCCGCTTTTTGCCACATGTATTCTACAACCACGAGCCTATACATGAGATAATTGAAATATTGGCATTCCATTTTAATACGATTATTTGTGGACGAATTTGGCATCCAAATGACGTTTTTACCCTTTCGGTCAAACTAAGCCATACGTGGCTAGAATCACTTGTTTTTGGGAGTGAGGCTACAAATATGAATCGCGTGAGTGGGAATATTGTCGAAACAGGTATGAAATGATTTAAACATGAGGAATTATTGATTTTATTGGATTAATTGAATTGGGCTCAATAAAGGCCCAAAATAAGGAAAAAGACTTGGGCCAAATTGGTCAAATAACCCATCTTCCATTGACATTATAGACATAGCATTAAATGCTATAAAGAGTGGCAAAGTATGAATTGAGGGCTTATATAAATGTCCAAAAATCTTATTTTTATTCATTACAAACTCTCATGCCTTTTAGACCAAAATACAAGATATTTCTCTCAAACCCTAAGTCATCTCTTGGAGCAAGATCATCATTTTTCAAGCTTGGGTAAGTGATTATTATTATGGTTTAACATATTATATGTATGAGAGATCATGTAGATCGTGTTGGTTATGCTTGGAAGTGTTGAACATGGCACTTTGTGTTTTTGTAAAAGATGTGTCATCTATGGAATTTAAACTTGAAAGATGACTTGTGATTTTGATAAAAGAGCATGGTATGGATGAAATATCAACATGTATAGTGTGATTATGTTATTAAACTTGTTATTTTTCCATAAGTGTAAATTATGAAATTTTGGCCGATATGTGCTATGAGGTGTATTAAGGTGACTTGATGGATTAATTGTGATATGGTGTGAATGAGAAAGTGTAAAGGAGAAGCTTTGTTGTGAAATGTTATTAGTATGTGATGTTGTGGTCAATGTATGGCATGATTGGGGTATTTTTGGTATGGTAATGCCGTAAATGGTATTGTAGAGAAGGACATGACATTTTAAAGGCAAACATGTAACTCATTGTCGTCATATGCATTTGTAAGGTATTTGATGGTTAATGTAAACTCCCTTATGTATTTGTGTTGTAGAGTGAAATATAAGAAAGGAGCGGGACTATTGTATGCACATCTAAGATTATATATTCGTATTGAGAATACAAGGTATGTAAGGTTACTCTTTCCATATCTTCTACAGCACATAGTATTCACTTTGACATTACACTTGTCCTATCCCGAAATGTGCTAAGGTATCCTATATCCGGTTATCAATTGTCATTATCACATGTTTCCTACTCATTGATAAATTGTGATTCACATGTCTCATATTCATTGACTAATGTTCCAAAATCCCAATAAGGTTGTGTTCCAAAGTTCCAATAGTGATTATACACGTGTCCCTTATTCATTGATTATTGTCCAATGTTTCCCATAATGTTGTGACTATCAACATATCAATCTCTCAAAAGTAATAAATAAAGTAACTCATGTTTGTTGGTGGTAAGAGAACGGGTGGTAGCTCTAGAGGTATTAGCCTAGCTCGAGCCGATCCCTAATTTGTTGGATCAGGGGGCAGTCCTAGAGGCATAAGCCTAGCTCAGGCCGATCCTGACAGGTGGTAGCTCTAGAGGTAATAACCTAGCTCGAGCCAAACCTGATATGTTGGTTTATGGGTGGCAGATCTAGAGGTAATAACCTAGCTCGAGCCGATCCCGATATATTGATTCAAGGGTGGTAGCTCTAGAGGCATAAGTCTAGCTCGAGCCGATCCCAACATAACGTTATGTTATGACAAGACCCACTGATCAGTTGGGGCTCGGGTACGATATGATATAAGCGATAAAAACTAAACAATAAAGCGAAGAAAATAATTTATATAAGTTACATGGTTCCACATATGCAGATCGACGGGTTATTCATAGTGACTATTCCCTTACATTTTGATTCTATTGACGTATTTATGACAGTTTCATATGGCCTTACATACTCAGTACATTCTTCGTACTGACCTCCCTTGGGGGGTCTTACCTTACTTGCTGCAGGCGCAGGTACTAGTAGACCTCCACAGTAGGTTGCGGATCTTTTGCGGACTTTTGGTGAGCTCCAGTTGGTTCAGGGCTTTCTGAGTTGCTATGTACATTTATTTTGGTATTGTATATGTGTATAGAGCGGGGTCTTTTCCCGACTCTAGGTTGGTTATGATTATGCATCGTTAGAGGCTTTGTAGATGTTGTGGGATAGATGAATAAGATGTAAGAAACGTATGTTTTGTCTTGATGGCCCCAACGGCCAAGTTTCATAGTTATCATGTATTTTCCATGGTTTTCGTTATTGGCATCTTATATCTATTTGTGGAGGTGATGTTTATTGAGTAGCATGTGCATGAGTGTATGAGAATGAAGATTGGTTCTCTCGGGCCTTATCGGCTCCGGGTGCCAGTCCGTCTCAATGGGATTTGGGGCGTGACAATCGATACCGGATTCCCGATAGGAAACCACAGTTCTATTCCAATTCGAGTTTAGGTACATGGTATACCATTACGAACCAGTTCCTTTCGGATCGGTATGAATCGGTAGTTTAACCAAAATTTGAATTTTGGTTGAAAATAGAATAATAGGATCGGGGCCATATTTTGTCTAAAATGACCTTCATTGGGAATTTTGTTGATTCCATTGAGTCTGGAATGCCATTTTCAATGGGGTTTCAAAGTTGGTTTGCATGTGTAAGGTTTCGAACAAATCACAAGGACCCATTCGAAGAAATACAACTTAGACCTCGTTTGGCCATAAGAAATTTTTACTTTTTTCCAGAATTTTTTTTCACTTTATTCAAAAAATGGCCATAATAATTTCAAATACAACTCCTTCATTCCCACTTCTCTCACAAAATTTCAAAAATAACTCCAATTTATATTTATGGCCAAACACAACTCCAACTCCAACTTCAATTGTAATTCCAACTCCAATAAATTTTAGTTTTCATGGCCAAATGTCTAGTTAGAAAAAGTTACAGGTGTTCTGGTTCTGGTACAGCTGTTGTAGCGAAGGTTTTCTTGTTATGGCAACACTGCTATGTCGAGACTTACCCCGCTTCAGCAGAGGTTCAGATGTTAGTGGCCTCCATTGTAGAGAAGGCCTTATCTCCACAGCGATGTCGCGTCTGCGACCAGATCTCCTCTGCAGTGGAGATCGCAGTATATATACCCTTCTCCTTCATTCATTTTATTTCCAAATTATTTGAAAGTGTTGGGGCTCGGGTAAAGGGAGAGATTGGACATTTCTTGATGGATTCTTTGTTTGGTAAGCTCTATGCCTTTGTAATTAAGTTCTATTAGTTATTCTTTCGTTAATTCCATCTTTAATTGGGTGATTTGGACTTAAAAGTGAGCTTTGGACCCCAATTGAGGTTTGAAATCTCTTCCATTTTTGTCCAACTTTTGGGCATGAGTTCCTTACTCTTGAGAGAAGTTAATTATGGGATTGCATTGTATTTTTGTTATCAGGCCCCACCGGTCACTTATTGACCAAATTTTTGGCCTGAAGTATATTACAATATGAGTATCTATTTTCCTGTATTAATGAGTAGATCATTATTTTAATAACGTGGCAGCAGTCGGAGGCTTCTCACAAAGGAAAAGCCCCAGAGTGATCGATCGTGAGTATGTCGGGTGACCTCTAGGTAGGTTACAACGTACTTTCGTTTAGACTTAGCTTAGTTGAGGTATATTTATCATAAATAGTGTATTGGTGATAGGGCATTATGGTGTCGAGGTGTATTATTGAGGTGTTTCTAGTATTGTTAGCTTACTTATGAGCCTTAGAGTAGGTTTCCATTTTCAGACCTTAGTGTATGTAGTTGTTGCTCGCTTGGACCTTAGTTTGGAATTCTTGATAGTGTTAGGACTATTGTCAGAAGTCTTAGCCTAAATTTAGGGGTAGATTACTTGTTTTAGGTTGTGTTCATCGAGTAAATTTTCATTGTAATAATGATCCTTTAGGTAGTTACCCCTAGATAGGGTGGTTATGGAGGCTTGTGGGTTGGAAATAAGGTCGGACGAGGTCCCACTTCAATTGTAGTTCCCTTTTTATGGTGAGATTACTCTGTTTTACTATAATACTTGCTATTCTGGATGGGTATTGGTGGATCGATTGGTTTTTCCTTTATCTACGCATGTTTTTCTTGCATATTCATGCTAAATGGTTTATTTGGCTTAAAACACTATCTTCGATTTCAAAAAGAGACTTGGTGAGATTTTTACTTAGACTTGGGTTTTCAAAAGGAAGAAATGGACTATTTTAGTCCCACTTCAATTCCAGGCGCCTGTTTTACTTATGAATACTCCCGGTTTAAGTCTGGGATGTGCTAATTATTATTATTGATATTTGAAAACCTCGATTCAAGTCTGGGCAAGGTATACGGATATCGTGATTGCCCCATGGGTCCTTCCTTTGTGAGCCACAAATGCTGGAGGAGGAGTAAATGGTAGTATGGTCATGGCATTTAGCTCATACTACATTGCATTTACTCATTTGCTCAAACTTATTTATATGCACTATTCGTAGTTGGTATAGTTGTTGTTTGTATCTGTCGTGCTTATGAGGGTTGATTGGGTTCTATTGTTTGTTGTTTGAACCCTCCGAGCTTATGAGGGCTGTGTTAGGTTATTGTTTGATTACTGCAGCATTATTGTGATAGGATATTTGCTTACCTTTTTCTCGTTTGTTTAGATATGTCCTGCTTATTCTCTTCCTAGCCTTATTAGATTTAGCATTAGATTTTATACGCTTTTTATTATATGTATATCTTATCTGAGCTTAGTCGGCCTCTGATGCTTACTGAGTACCACGTGTTTTGGTACTCATACTACACTTCTGCGTCCTTTTCCTGATGCAGATTCTATTATGAGTTATCCCCACTGACGATCTTCCCATGCAGAGCTATTTTGTTTGGAGACTTGGGGTGAGCTCTCGATGTTTGGAGTTGTGCAGTCTCCCTCAGTTTTTGGACTTGTCTTTATTTTTGTATATTCGGAGACGTTTCTGTATATTGATAATTACCTAGTACTCTTATTGTATTTAGTAGCTCGTGTACCAACTAATACCAGGTCTTGGGGCTTAGTTTTGGATATTTTTTCCTTTCATTATATATATATATATATATATATATATTTGTGTGTGTGTGTGTGTGTGTGTGTGAGAGAGAGAGAGAGAGAGAGAGAGAGAGAGGGAGGGAGGGGGGAGGCATGTTCCTGTGTTGGTTTCATATTTGGCCTGTTTACTTTATAGTTTCGTCCTTTCTCTTATTAGTTTGTTACTTATCATTCCGGGCTATTAGATTTGACTTATCTACTGATGGATTATAATAGGTGTCATCATGACCCAAATTTTTGGATCGTGACAGGTCTACAACCCTTCCTTCTGCATATTTAGGCAAACAACTTTCTATATTCTTATATGCAACTGTCAAACAATCTTGGCAGCCAATTTTTGTTATGGTTTCAGCACATTGCGCAACTCTAGACAGTAACACTGGATGCTTCACTCTTCGGGACTACAAAGAAGCCATTAATTCTTGAACTTGCCATGTTAAGATCATTCAAGAGTTGTTGTACCACAGGGTTCAAAGCGTTTGGTTGAGAAGTTTTCGATTCCCACAAATTGCTACATTTTCGGATATTGTAGTGTCTTGGTAGAAATTGTTGCTCTCGTACCTTTAGGAAAGAGGCATCAGTAGATCTCTGTGTTCTTATAAATTATTAGAAAGATTTTGCTCTCATTTTTATCTTTACATTCTAAACTGTGAATGTTTTACTTCAAATTACTAAAACCTAAAAATCTTAAAATTTTTAGTTGTTACCTGTCAAACATTCAAGAGATTTAGAGAGGGATGATAGACTTCCACTCAAGTTTTTGCTAATATAAACCGATACATTAGGAGATAGAAGCATCTATGAGTACCTCTTGATATTTGGAGTAAACTGTGATTGTGTATGTGTTACTTACAAAGTACTTACCAATCTATATTTTAGGGTAAATTCCGAAATAATAATTGTAATTACTATATTATTTTTCTTCAGAAAAAAGAATATATTCTAATCATAGAATTATGAAGCCTCACGATGTTGTGGGATGAAAAATCCACATGGTCTTACAGAATGGGATAAAGGGAAGTAAGAAATACCCGAATAAACATTACTACCATCTTTAACATAAATGTATATGATAAACATCACCTGCCGTAAATTTATTTTTCTCGGTCTCCATTTGACACATCTTCGGGCCATGGAGATGATTCTTCAACAGATCTACCAAATAGAATAGGAATCGAGTTAATAACTCAAATGGTCACTCAACTATGGATTTTTATTCCAGAAAGTCACTCAACTTTGGTCTTTACTTAGAAAGTCACTCAATTACACATTTTCACTCAGAAAGTCACTCAATTTTGATCTTTACTCATAAAGTCACTCAACTATTACATTCTTACTCAGAAAGTCACTTAACCTATTTAATTATTTTTTTAAATTAAATTTGCTTATGTGAAATTTCTATTTAAAAATAAAATTCTAAAAAATAAAAAGTATCTCTTTATGAATGTTTTATCCTTATTCCCCTAAATGAATATCTCTTTCTCATTTTTCTTCTCCTTCTCACTTTCTTAGTTTGTAATTAAATTTAATTGCTTGATTTGATTTTTTATAATTTATTACCTAATAAAATTATTATTTTAGTTTATACAAATGTTCATCCACGTCGGGATTTTAGTTTTGGAAGTTGTATAGAGGGTGTTAGGTAAGGAATTTGTTATTTATCGGCATTTGATTTTGTTTTTTTTGTAAAATTTGGAGGTGTTGGTTATGAAGTTGTTAAGTTTTTTATTCTAGGTGTGTGCACAATAAGCGTGAACAGTACAGGTGAATATTTAGCCATAATAAGCTAAAATAATATTCCCTTTGTTTCAAAAATAGTGACCTAATTTGAATTGACACGGAGTTTAAGAAAATAAAAAAGACTTTTGAATCTTGTGGTCCTTAATTAAAGTTATGACAAATGTACCAAAATGCCCTTTAATCTTGTGGTCTTAAACATACCACGTGAAAAGTTGAAATTAAGTATTGTCAAAAAAGAAAAGGGGTCATTCTTTTTGAAATGGATTAAAAAGAAAAGTAAGTCATTCTTTTTTAAACTAAGGGAGTAATTTTACTAGGTAATAAATTATAAAATATTAAATCAAGCCATTAAATTTAATTAAAAACTAAGAAAGTGAGAAGGAGGAAAAAAATGAGAAAGGGGAGAGAGAGAGATTCATTTAGGGGAATAAAGATAAAACGGTCATAAAGGGATATTTTTTTTTTTCACAAATTTATTTTTAAATAGAAATTCCACATAAGTAAATTTAATTTAAAAAAATAATTAAATAGGTTGAGTAACTTTCTGAATAAAGATCAAAATTGAGTGATTTTCTGAATTAAAATGTAATAGTTGAGTAACTTTCTGAATAAAAATTAAAATTGAGTGACTTTCTAAAATAAAAATTCATATTTGAGTTACCATTTGAGTCATTAACTCAATAGGAATCATAAAATACACCAGGAGATACCTATAATTTTTCTCCCATAATCATTATCCAGACTAGAGCAAACGTTTAGGAAAGTTGACATAAAAAACAGTCACTAATAAACAAATCAGAAAAAGAAACAAAATTAAGAAGAACTGTCCAACGTTACACGTTCCCGAGAAGATAATAAAGTTATAATGTTGTTTGAGGCAAAAAAAAATTTATTATGTATTCCCTCCATTTCAAAATAATTGAATTGTTGAAGTAATGCATACATATTAAGAAAAAAAGAGTAAGATATAAATTAGTTATCTTTTTTCCATTTTTGCCCTTTTTAATTAATTGTCAAACTATTTTTGAAAAGTAAAAACATTAATCATCAAAATTACTCTCAAATACTCACTTATGTGATCAATTTATTCTTAGTGCAAAATTCAAAACGTGGCTCTTAGAATGACTAAACGTCTTAATTGAATAAATTTTTGGAGGTAAAACCTTAAAAATTTAGGTTGAGCCAAATTTTAAAATTTAATTTTCCTCTAGTTTTTTTTTATAAAAAAGGTTTACTTTAACATGATTCTTAATTAATTTAACATGACTACAACATAATTTGATTTAAATATTCTATTTGATACAAATGAACTTCCTGACCTCAATGTTGAAGTAGATCATAATGTTGATGAAAATTCAGCCACATTAATGTAAGAAAGTTTTAAGAAAATTAAGTTTTTTAGAACTCATACTCTAGAAAATTAAATCCAAAATATTAATCAAGAAAATTAAGATGTAAATGAAAGGTAAATATGGAAAAAGGTCTAAAAAATTTTCTTAAACTTTAAAAAAAAATTCAATTATTTTGAAATAGAAGGAATATGAGGTATGCTTAAATCATTCTTGTATGAAACATTCTCTTATTGACAATCGGACTCTAGTGGGTCCCATTTACCAGCAAAAAAGAATCCATGTCCTTTCTTCTGCCATAGTGCCATTTACTTTTGTCCTTTTTCTCTTTTTCCGTGTTCTTTTTTTTTTTTCAATCCTCTTCTAAAATATTTTGTTTTGTTATTAATGTATATGCTTTTTAAAGAGATTTTAGACGAAGTGTTTATGTATCATTTTTGTGACAAAATTTAGAATATTTTTGGATTCAAAAGTTTAATTTTGAAGAATAATTTTTGAGAATTTTGGTTAGCCGACCTAAATAGTTGGAGGTCCTTTTTTTGGTGCAATGAATTTTGATTGATTTTATTGTGATCGGTATATGAGTTTTAAATAAAATTATTCATATTTTGATTTGCATCAATTTTTAGTTAAAATCAAATTAATACAGTCAATTTTTAATTATTTAAATCAAATAAAAATAAATATAGTACACATTTATTGGTTTGAATATTGTTTTGGTTGTTTTGTAGTTTTTAGTAATGGTATTTATCTCTTTTTCCCTTGCCATTAGAAAAGAAATTTCATTAGTTGCTAATTTGTAATGTCTTATGATCTATAATTTCATTAGTTACTTTTTATTATGATGCTTATAATTTGCTTGAATTATAAATAATGTCTTAAGATCTATAAACTTTAATTAGGTGTATAATGTTTATAAGAAATATAAAAATATCTAGGTAAAAATCTCATAATATTTTTTTTACATAAATTGATTTTGATTCATGTATTTCTTTTAAAAATGTGTTTAAGCCTAAATCTATCAGTCTGTTCGAATAAAATTAACAGTAATAAAATTCTAATGAAAAATAATATAAAATATTTTAAAATTATTTATAAAAACTTATACATTTCCTATTTCATACAAATAATTATAAAATCAATCAACTCAAACATTATCATTTTAAACAAATTAAATCAAATAAAACTATCAATTTATTTAATTAATGTAATTTTTATTTAGTTTAATTTTTAATCAAATCATCAAGGAATTAAAAAATAAATAGCGAAATTAAAAAAAAAAAATTTAAGGAATTATGGTCTGCATATATTATAGAATTGATTTAAAGTTGATGAAGAAAAGTGAAAGCGGACAGGGGAGAAGAAGAAAAGTAAGATGAGGAAAATAGAAAAATTTGGATTAAAAAATCAAGTTAAGAAAAATAGCAAAATTTGGAAAAGCAAATGCATAAAGAAAGAGATGGAAAAGGAGAACCAAAGGAAAAAAAGTTGAAAAGAAAGAGAGAGAAAGAGGGGACTTTAGCCTTTTTTTAAGTGGGACCTAATAGTCCACGTGGTAAGACTTGAAAGGAGTCTCACACAACTTTTGTATGACATAATAGTTGTGTCTCAAACATAATAAAATTTTTCACAACCACATATTCATCCAAGGCATCATTTTAACTTGTGGCTTGCAGTACAGCAGAGATCCACTACAAGAAAAATGACCTTTGGGGAAATTTAGTCATTAAAAGTTTAAATCCAGTCGTTATATATCAATAACGACAGGAAAAAATTCCATCGTCACTGATCGCTAAAAGCCTTGTCGTTAACGATCCTTTAGTGAGACAACAAATAATCCGGTCGTTATATTTCCTTAAGCGATCAATTTTCTCTTCGCTACTTGTCAAATTTCCTTACGCTAATGCCCAATAACTATTTGACAATGCAGTCGTTAAAAAGTTGTAATGACCACATTTCCCTTCGCTAATGTGAGATCTTAATAAATATAATTACAAATTTATATTTTTTCCTGTGATTACTGAATAATAATCATTATTTTATATACTTTGACATGCCCATATATACACAAACTCACATCGAAAAGAAACCAAATAGTCAATAACAATATAAAATTTCATTGCCAGTTACAAACAACCAAAGCATCCAAGTTAGGAAATATATCCATCCAAATTGTATGGCATTATTCTCATCAATTTCTGGAAAACAAAATAGAATTATAGTACAAGGAAAACATACTTAAACCACCCTAACAAAAAAAAACCTATATGAATCAACTTTCTCTGTGATGTCTACAATGACACATTCAAACTTCAAAATAGTCTTCAATACACATTCTTCAGACTTTAAATAGTCTTCAACAACACGTTCTTCAGACTTCAAACAGTCTTCAATGACACGTTCTTCAGACTTCAAATAGTTCATCTGTTAAAAGAACAAGTTCATATCAGTTTCGTGACGAAACTACTACTAGCTACTTTATTTAGAAAAACATATGATTAATATGACCACCATACTAACTAAAAATTCGGAGAAAATATCGTTTGATGGCAGCAATACTTTGATATTCGTTTTTGGGACGTTATGCTGTCAAAAATTAGTTATACTGTCAAAAATTATTTTTTTGTGTCGTTAACTGTGACAAAATGATCATTCTAGTTAGTGTGTTTTATTGTGCAAATAATAAGAAGATAGTACACAACTTTATGGGTTTGTTATTAATTATAATGCAGTTACATCTTCTAACATAAAAACTATTGAAAAAAATCGAATCTACTTTTATTTTCAAGACCTCGTAGATGGTTCATCGGATACACAGTTAAATCCTCAACTTCAGCATATGGTATAGTTTTAGCAGTATGTATTCAAAGGCATCACTATGATGTCTGCAATTTGTGTTGTAAATTGCATTTAAAAGATTCTTTTGAATCACAAGAAGATTATGCTTTAAACATATGCTTGTACCATCTAAATTTACTTTGGATGACAAAATATTATAAATTTTGCTTGGAGTTGCAGTATAAATTCTTTTTTCTTGTGAAAATCAACATTATGCTTTAAAACAGATAGATTCTTATACAAGCTAGACTTACTACAGTAAAATATAAATAATCATCATACCAAAACTGGTAAAAAACTTACTAACCTGTTAGATGATAACTTGTACTTTGTTCACATGAAGATGGTAGTGATGAAGGCTGATCAAATAGTGTACTTGGAAGCTATCATTTCCTCTCTATGTTATCCATGCGTCTTTTTAGTCCTTAACACCACACCGTAGGGAGAGGAGTGATGAGAGTAGGTGTGAACACTCGATTGAGCTTTCTACAGAGTATCTCAGTCAGATGTCTCAAGTTATTAAAATAAAGGTTCGAAAATAATGTATTTAACAGACAATATACACGAGAAAGCTAATTTATCATACACACTATAAGAATTATAAATATGTCACTTTGACAATAGAATAAAATAGAAGATTACTGATTTTATACTCTCTCAGCATTTGAGTTCACCAGATGTTTAGGTTTGCATACAAACAAAAAATGGCTAACTGAAAGATTTTGGACAGACCTGAAATAAGGCTCCTTCCTTGTAGCAAAGATCACATAACCAGGACTGTTCCTGGTAGGACCTATGTTAAAATTAATGGTGCTCTTAATTAAGGAGCCAAACACTATTATTTATATAAAAAAATTAGTAATTCATATAAATAAATAAGTTGAGCACCCAATTTCAATAGCAACTTCAAATAAAAATAGTTGAGCACCTATGATTTTAAAAATTGAAATCAACCACCGATTAAAACACCACCATCAATAAGTTGTGGCGCCAAAGTAATCATGTTAAAAGCACCAGTGAAGAGTAGTAAAAAAGAACATAGATACAAGTCATTTAGTTCACCAGTAGAGTAATTTGGGCCACTCAATTCATTTGGTTCATTTGATCGATTACACTGCTCCTTCAAGACAGATACCTATAAGGCCATCTGAATTCAGGATAGAGATGAAATAATTTCAGTTATGTCCGAACAAAAGAAAAAAGAAGAAGGATGACATCCAGCATTGTTAAGCGGGATGGATGAGAATTCATGATCTACTTTTGAGTACTTCCTCAGAATATCTAAAGTAGGATGATAATCCACACCCATATGGTTCAGATTAAATTGCAACAAGAAAAGTTTTCATTTAAGAGATTATATTCTATGTTGCTCGGACTCTTCAAAATTGATGTCGACTCCACCAAAAATAGTGCATTTTTGGAGGATCCAACAAGGATGTGGCATCAGTTTTGAAGAGTCCGTAAAACATAGGCTATATTAATCAGAAGAATTCATAGGATTCTATTAAGTAGACAAAGCTTCATCTTTATTAGCACATCACAGTATAGGGTTATAAGCATGATTTTAAGTTCCGTCAGCATAACAAAAGTTAAGTGATAAATAATTGCATAGTATAACAACAATATAGAAGACATCACATACCTCTCCTTTAAAATCCCTCCGGTCTGTACAACTATTTATTGGGCACTGAATAGCCACCTTGATAATATGATGGCTACAAGTATGAAAAGACACACATTTCCTTAAAAGTCATAAAACTTTAAGCAAATTTGTATTATAATCAGTAGCATCTTTACTAGAAATATGAACCTCTTTATAAAGTTGTTAATATCAGGAAAGAAGGATTAACAAATCAAAGTACTGCCAGTAATGTGGAACTTAAGAGTCCGGCACATATTAACTTTTCTGATTTCAATCAATTAAGAGAAATCAGGATTACTTTGGACATTTTTCTCTATGTAGTGTATACTTACATTAGCAACATATAAACATAATTGCACATTAATTTTCCAACTGCTATTTAATTTGAACTGCGAAAAATCTGAGCTATGTTAAGGGTGAGAATGAAAAATAAAAGGGAGCTACCAGAGAAATCAAACCTCCAACCAGGAGAAATCTACAACCCAAAATACAATATGAAAATTCAATATAAAAACTCACAATAGTGCACTTAACATTGGAGAGAAATCTACAACCTAAATAATACAATTTGATCATTTTTTATCATTGGACAAAGAAGGAATCTCCTGCATAAGAAATATATTACTCAAACAATGATCTAGAATAACAACACGATGAAAGGTCATATTAATAAATTGTGTGTGCATATTAAATGAAAATCCTACATGATACCACACAACATCTTCTTTTACTTTTCCACTTTGAATGGACACGGTACATTAGCCAGCGACAAGAGTCAATTGCCCAAAAACGTCTAAAAATATAGCGTTGAAGGTGAAATAGACGGTACACGTGTGATTTTCTAAATTCAACTAGATTATAAAAAGTTTGTAGTTCACTTTACAGATGCCATACAATGCCATCAACATAAAATTCACATTCTATTTTAGGAAGAACAATAACAATATGTTGAGAGCATTTGTCATGGCATCAATTTAACACTACAAAACATGTATTGTCGTGAAATTGAGACTTGCTGTATGCTGCAATGACACATATTTCGTACTTCCTTGCCCCATTTTAAGCATCATAAATTTTAATAGTTTGTGAGGATAAAATATTATCTAGTGTTAATAGTATATATATATCTGTACTACATCATGTTTTACCATTTGTAAACACCATTCAAGTGTCAAAAGTATAGTATCTTAGTATGATTTCCTTGATATTTCTATGGCTTATTAGTTTTTTTGTTGACTATACTAAGTATACTATTCCATAATTACTCATCCGGTTAATTGATAAATATTATCCCCAAACTCCATGATAATTTTTTTTGGATAAATACTGATACAACCCAAAATTTAAGAAGGAAAAGAAGAAGAAAAAATACCCTAAGGGACCAGAGTAACAATCCCTGAACAGATATTCCCAAGAAAAGAAGAGAATTTAACAGAGAAAAGTAACTTGACTTGTTTATTCATCCAAAAACTCATTACAAAATGATAGCTGAATACAACTATATGTAGAAGTTGAATGCAGGAATTTTGGGCGGGAAAGTCAGTTGGCACAGTTATAACAGCCAGCTCATCTAATTTCCGGAACAGTCATGTGACTCTCACATGCTTTCAACTAACTTTCTGCTACTAACTACTGATCCTGCTTAAAATCTATTAACAACTATTAACAACTAATTGATTCAGATTTTAGGATCATATCAATACTCTCCCCTTCAATTAATCCTTGTCCTCAAGGATTGAAATGAGGGAATTTGGCCTGGAAATCCTGAAGATCCTCCCAAGTGTTGTCTTCCTCAGCAGAATGAAACCATTTGACTAACACCTGAGCAGCAGCTGAGCCATGTTTAGGGACCATGCGCCTGTCCAGAATAGCCTCAGTCTCATAGATGATACAACCAGCTCCAGAGTGGACAACTGGTAAGTGTGTAGAGGCAATATGAGACCCCAATTTCCTCTTAAGCTGAGAGATGTGGAAGGTGGGATGGATTTTGGTGTGAGGGGGCAACTCCAAAGTGTAAGCCACTTGACCAACTCTGGCAACAATCTGGAAAGGACCATAGAATTTGGTTGCTAGTTTCTGAAGAGAATGACTCTTCAATGATAGCTGCTTATAAGGCTGCAACTTCACATATACCCAATCTCCTACAGCATAGGACCTATCAGTCCTCCTCTTGTCACCTCTAGATTTCATCCTAGCTTGAGCCCTTTCCAAATGAAACTTTAGAGCCCTCAAAGTAGCTTCCCTGGCTAGGAGGCTTCTATCCATCAGGTCAAGCTGAGAATCAAAAGGCATGTAAGGAAGTAAAGGAGGTGGCTTTTGACCATAGACAACCTCATATGGAGTGAAATGAGTAGAGGAGTGGTAAGTGGTATTGTACCACCACTCAGCTAAAGCCAACCACTTAGGCCACTCTCTAGGCTTCTCAGAGGTCATACACCTAAAGTAACATTCAAGACATCTATTGACCACTTCAGTTTGGCCATCAGTTTGCGGATGGTAAGCTGTAGAGGTCAATAAAGTGACATGCTGCAGCCTGAATAACTCCTTCCAAAACCTGCTAGTGAAAGCCACATCTCTATCTGAAACAATGGACTTAGGCATCCCATGGAGCTTGAACACATTATCTAGAAAAATTTGAGCTACATCTGCAGCTGTGTAAGGGTGCTTCAAAGCCATGAAGTGAGCAGCCTTGCTCAGCCTATCTACCACCACAAAGATCACTTCCTTGCCATAAGCTCTAGGTAATCCCTCAATGAAGTCCATTGAGATATCATGCCAGACCATATTAGGGATGGGAAGGGGCTAAAGTAGACCAGGACTAGCCACATTTTCTCCCTTGCACCTCTGACAAACATCACATTCCCTGATGAACTGATAAACATCCTGTTTCAAGCCTCTCCAATAGAAATCCTGCTTCACCCTGTGCCAAGTTGTAGTGATACCTGAGTGCCCACCCCATGAACTCTCATGGTAGAATGCAAGTAACTTCTTTCTAACAATAGGATCATGACCAACCATCATTCTACCCTTCCTACTTAAGATTCCAACATGAAATTTAAAATAAGGTTTAGTTTGAGAACCATTATGGATGTCTTGTAGCAGCTGCTGAAGTATGGGATCTTGGGATCAAGTGAGTTTTACCTCCTCCAGTAACTCACTCTGCAGTCCTGAAATGCTACAAAGCTGAACAACCTCCTCTTTCCTGGATAGAGTATCTGCAACAAGATTGTCCCTACCTTGCTTGTAAACTATACTGTAATCATAGCCAAGGAGTTTGACTAACCATTTTTGTTGACTAGGTGTGGTGATTTTTTGCTCCAACAAAAATTTGAGGCTATGATGATCAGTTTTGATTAAGAAATGCCTCCCTAGCAGGTAGGGTCTCTACTTCTGAACTGCAGAAACCAGGGCTAGTAATTCCCTCTCATAAACAGATAGTGCCTTGTTCTTGTCTGACAACCCCTTACTAAAGTAAGCAATTGGTCTACTCTCTTGAGCTAGCACAACACCAATACCCTCCCCTGATGCATCAGTTTCCACTATGAAATCCTTCTGAAAATCAGGTAATGCCAATACAGGTGCTGAAGTAAGTGCAACTTTCAGTTTTTCAAATGTTGCAGTGGTTGCTTCATTCCAGCAGAACTGTCCCTTTTTCAACAAATTAGTGAGATGTCTAGCAATAATACCATATCCTTATATGAACCTCCTGTAGTAGCCTGTAAGACCTAAGAAACCCATTAGAGCTTTGAGGTTAAAAGGTTGAGGCCAACTTACCACTGCTTCAATTTTCTGAGGATCCATAGCCACTCCACCAGCTGATATCATATGACCTAAGTAGTCAATTTGCTGCACCCCAAAAGCACACTTGCTCTTCTTGACAAACAACATCTTGGACCTAAGCACTTCAAAAACAGTTTCCAGATGTCTCAAGTGATCCTCCCAGGTGGCACTATTTATCAAAATGTCGTCAAAAAAGACAAGGACAAACTTCCTCATAAATGGTTGAAAGATTTGGTTCATCAGACTTTGAAAAGTGGAGGGGGCATTAGTTAAGCCAAATGGCATAACTAAGAACTCATAATGGCCATGGTGAGTTCTAAATGCAATTTTTGAGATGTCTTCCTCAGACATTCTGATTTGATGGTAACCAGACCTCAAGTCTAGTTTGGAAAAGTAGTGTGCACCAAATAGCTCATCCAACAACTCTTCTATCACAGGAATTGGGAACTTATCTTTCACCGTATACTTGTTAAGCTCCCTGTAATCCACACACATCCTCCATGATCCATCCTTTTTTTTTAACCATCACAATTGTGAAGAATAAGGACTAGTACTGTTTCTGATCACTTCACCTTCCAGTAACTCATTCACCATTTTCTCTATTTCATTCTTCAGTATAGCTGGATATTTATAGGGCCTAATGTTAATAGGAGAAGTGCCCTGCTTCAAGATAATCCTGTGATCATGCTCTCTAGAAGGAGGTAGCCCCACAGGTGTAGCAAATATACTCTCATACTTGTCAAGAACTTGCTGCATATCTTCTTTGACTTCCAACTTCTCACCAGTTCCATCCATAGATAATAAGCTCATTGTAGATTCTGCTGTAATTTCAGTAAAAACTCCTACTGACATCATGCACAGTTCTGCAGGCTTAGCTAATAATTTTTCCATCTTCCCTTGCTATATCATTTTCATTTCAGGTGGCCTGACCCCCCTTAATGACACCTTCTGGCCAAATAAAGTGAACTTCATCTTCAATTGCTTGAAGTTCCACATAATATCTCCTAGAGTAATTAGCCATTGGATGCCAAGAACCATACTACAACCCCCTATAGGTAGGATTAGCATATCTGATTTGAAGTTCACCCCTTGTAGACATAATTGCTCTTTACCTTGCTTCCATTAGCTACTGACACAGAGAATGGGGTTATTGCAGTCAAATCACACCCCAATTTCTCAGCAGTAACAAGATCTAGGAAGTTATGGGTACTTCCAGTATCTATCAACACTTGTACTGCCTTCCCCTGTAATAACACAGTGACCCTCATGGTTCTAAAGTCATATGTACCATTCATAGCATGCATAGACATGTAGGGCATAATAGCACCATCATAATCAGTCTCTAATCCTTGAGTAATCATAGTCAAGAACTCACCAGTGTCCAGAAGGACATCTTCTTGTTCCTCCCCTGGATCTTCACATTCCTCCATTTCAATTGCAAACAGTTGTCTCTTATTTTTGCACACATGAGTAGGCCCAAACTTCTTATCACAGTTGAAACACAAGCCCTTTGCCCTCTTGTCTTCCAGTTCACCAGGATTCAAGAACTTGGTCTTGTAGGGATATCTTGATTGACTACTAGAGACAATGTGTGTAGGCACCTTGTGAGGGCAGTGGTTGACTAGTTGAGTGGAAGTAAGATACTTTCCACTTGGTTTTGGTATAGAAGAAAAAGGTTTGGGGTTAGACTTGTTGAGGCCTAGTGTTTGTTCTTGAATCTTGGCTAAGTTAATAGCTCTCTGCAGAGTTCTTGGACCAAACATCTTAACTATCAACCCAATTTCTGGTTTGAGTCCTCTAATGAAGCAACTGACAACATACTCCTCTGATAACTCCACCCTAGTGAGGATTTCATCAAACAAATCAACATAATCTTGGACAGATGATACCTGATGGAGGTCCTTCAAATCACCATTGGATCATCATACAATTCCGTTCCAAATCTAGCATACAAACTGCTTATGTACCCCCACCCCACCCCAACTTGGCCATTCACGCGTCAGTCTGCTCTTCATGAAAACCTGATGCCATTGGAGTGCCTTACCCTCCAATTTGCAGGAAGATAATTTTACCCTAGCCCCAGGTGGTGTTTCGTCCACCTCGAAGAACTGTTCGCACTTGTAAACCCAATCCCTCAGCCCAGATCCATCGAATTTTGGAAATTCTACCTGATAAGCCCTAGTTGGTAATTGATACTCTCCCTCTCTTCTCCCTCCTTCGTAACCAGCCCCTCTTTCTCCATTAGCCCCTTCTCCAGGAATTTCTGGTGCTCCATTTCCCATACCCATAATCAATCTTTTGATCTCATCCACTGCACGTGCAACTTTTTCATCAACGGATCTCCGCAATTCGTCAACAGACTCGGTTATTCCTTCCAATGACCCTCGAAGGCCATCCACATCCCTACGCAATTCGTGAATTCTCGTGTTATGCTCCCCCATAGTATCTCGCACAGGTCCGAGAATAACCTGGCTCTGATACCAATGATACAACCCAAAATTTAAGAAGGAAAAGAATAAGAAAAAATACCCTAAGGGACCAGAGTAACAATCCCTGAACAGATATCCCCAAGAAAAGAAGAGAATTTAAAAGAGAAAAGTAACTTGACTTGTTTATTCATCCAAAAACTTATTACAAAATGATAGCTGAATACAGCTATATGTAGAAGTTGAATGCAGGAATTTTGGGCGGGAAAGTCAGTTGGCACAGTTATAACAGCCAGCTCAACTAATTTCCGGAACAGTCATGTGACTCTCACATGCTTTCAACTAACTTTCTGTTACTAACTACTGATCCTGCTTAAAATCTATTAACAACTAATTGATTCAGATTTTAGGATCATATCAAATACAGAGAAATTATTTGTGGAACTGTGAACAAGAACATCTTCTGTAAATCCAATAAGTTTAAGTTACTAAAAAATTTGATCAAATAATAGCCCCAACTCTTTTCATAGTTATCTTATTAAAAAAGGCGCACAATAAACCAAAGGGAAAAAAACTACTCCTGAACACTAATCTGTAATGCTCTTAAAGGAAATATGTAATTATAAAAGTAAACATGTAATCCTAAGAACATAAACCAATATAATTGACAAATACTACCATCAAGAGAGATCTTTAGAAAAATAAATGAATTCTCAATTATATAACAATTACAACTGGAAGTTAAGACACTTGGCAGAAACTTACCTTCAGATGACAAGGAGAACGAAAACCTAAAACCAAATTGTTTGTGGTTCCTCACCGCGTTGCTCCGCGTTAAGTAACTGCAAGTCTTGTGGGTTGGGGGAAATCACCACACAGAGAACGTGAGGGAATTTTCTTTTATTTAGGGTTGGGGGTATGTGGATGGGCTAATCGTGTGTTGGGAAAAAAATAAGAGGGAAAGGATAGCGCCCTCTTTCTTAATTAATTTGGCTGTAATTAATTAAGAAAAATATTTGGTCACCATTATATTTGGCTGTAACGACTGAAAAAATATTTGGTCACCATTAGTATATTGCTAGCGACCAGATTCATATCCCTTCGTCAACAAATGGTCGTTAAAAGTCTTCTTTCCTATAGTGAGACTTGCAACTGTGGATAGGCTCCAGAAAGGTATTTCGGTACCAATGGATTGTATTTTCTGTGGTGATGATATTGAGGGCTTCACACATCTATATTTTGATTGTCTTTCACACTAAAAGATTATGGAGTAGATTATTACACTAGATGGGCCATGTTAGGTCTGTTGGTACCTGATATTCAGAAGTGCAATGGATAAATAAAATGGCAAAACAGAGGGAAGTTGCGATCACATGTTGTGTGTTTGCCATGGTGGTGTATTGCATTTGGCGCGAAAGGAAGTATGCTAGGTTCCAAGGTGGTCGCTGTTGTTTTCGGGTACAAATATATGTATTTAATCAACAAAAATTTCAACTTTAAATTCAAGAACAAGTTCCAGAACAATAAAGAAGTTTAACAACTTCAAACACAAGTTCAACAATAATGAACTATCAAATTGAAGTTACTACTATTTTTTGGAAAAATAGCAAAACCGTAAGAAAGAAGATAAAATAGAAAATTTAGAATCAAGTCCACCGAATTTACGGTGTGTCCTTAAGGAATTTATTCCCCTCAATTACCCGAGGTTATGGAATCTTTTCTCCCATGATAAAATAATTCACTTCAGTAGAATAGTGGTACCTCAAATTCTACTGAACTTCAAACGCACTCAATGATTTCTTGATCACACTTGAGTTTTTCAAGAAGAAGAAGATGTTTTTCTTTCAATAATTTCGTGTCAATACCTGAGGAAAAATCAGGTATTTATAGCCATAAAAAGTTGCTTCCTAAAAGAAACAATGGTTCATGAAAAGATACAATTTTTCTGAAACGTCACTTGACCTGCGGACCCCACCTGCGCCCGCAGGTGGCGACATGCTGCCGCAAGTCGTCATTTGATGAATTCCAGAAACTGTCCCGCCATCTGCAAAGGTCACATGCGTCCGCAGGTGATGACCTGCACATGCAGGTCGCCCTTTTTCGCGTGAAACAGTGCGTCGCTTCCTCGAAAGGTCGCGTCCCTTCGAGGTGCGTTGTGACATGCGTCCGCAAATGGAGAAGAATCATTTCTTATCGAATTTTTTTGGATTAACATATCACTATTTTTCAAGCTTTAAATGAACTTTGTCCAAAAAGATAATCTCTCGATCGATCATTTGCCAAATCCAAATGCGAAGCCGAAGCCTAAGCCTAAGCCGAGCCAAGCGAGCGACGACGATGACGACGGCGCGAGGCTTGTCTTATTCTTGCCTCACTATCCACATGAAGGAATGCATCTCAATATATGCATAAGAATGTTTCTTTCTTCCACCAATGTGGGAGAACTTTACATCTTAAAAGTGAACTACACATTTCACTTTTCCTCCAATTTTTCTTCCCTCCATTTTCCATTCACAATACACTTAGAACCCAACAATCCCCCACATGAATGGGGAATGGCTATTTCAACAAAGAATATACGGACAAGTGTGTGATCAATAAACAAAGACTAATTGCATCTGGATAAGTAGGTTTCCCTTTGAACTTTCCGTAGTGAACTTGCATCGGATGCACTCGGTCAATCGGTAGATGTGATATCTTTGAACCATCAAACTTTAATGTACACCTAGACAACACAAGTCACACAACCAGCCTTTTACCATTTATGGTTCTCACGGTTTTGTTTGTTTCAGCCATGAACACGACCTGGTTTCATGAGAGCTTAGAGAATAGTCCTTTACTATCATTCTCCTTGAAGAGGCTTCCACTTCACCCTCACATAGGTGATTCCTAAATGTTTCAATCCTATAGATCAAACTATTTGGTCAAATCTGCCAAACTTAGAAACCATTAAAAAGACTTCCAACCATAAGTCTTATCCTTGTTTCCTGAACATTGTCTTCATCATGAGAACGGGTTGAGTTTATTGACAATGTTGAACCGTCAATCACAACTTTGTTTGATCTCTTTGAACCTAGCTCTTGGGATCTCCAGTTCGCTAGGTAGAGTTACCACTGTGATGACTTTTCCTAGGCCCTAAACCCATTTCCTTCGATGATTTCTCAACTCCCTCTCTAGATAGGCCTTTTGTAAGTGGATCCGACACATTATTCTTTGACTTTACATAGTCAATCATGATAATTCCACTAGAGAGAAGTTCTCTAACGGTATTATGTCTCCGTCTTATATGACGAGATTTACCGTTATACATCATGCTCCCTGCCCTACCTATTGCCGTTTGACTCACAGTGTATGCATACTGGTGCCAATGGTTTGGGCCAATAAGGAATATCTTCCAAGAAATTTCGGAGCCATTCAGCTTCTTCACCGGCTTTATCTAATGCGATAAATTCAGATTCCATAGTAGAGCGGGCAATACAAGTCTGTTTGGATGATTTCCAAGAGACTGCTCCTCCACCTAAAGTAAACACATATCCACTCATGGATTTTACTTCAGTTGATCCGGTGATCCAATTTGCATCACTATATCCTTCAATTACCTCTGGATATTTGTTGTAATGCAAAGCAAAGTCTTGAGTATGTTTTAGATACCCCAAAACTCTTTTCATTGCCATCCAATGAGTTTAATTGGGATTACTCGTGTACCGACTTAATTTACTAATAGCGCATACTTTATCCGATCGTGTACAATTCATGATATACATCAAACTTCTCAACACTCTTGCATAATCCAATTATGAATCACTTTCACCTTCATTCTTTTGAAGTGTAAAGCTCACATATAATGGAGTCTTAGCAATATTGAAATCCAAATACTTGAACTTATCAAGTACCTTTTCAATATAATGAGACTGTGACAATGCCAACCCTTGTGGAGTTCTATGAATTCTTATTCCTAAGATCACATCCGCAACTCCAAGCTCTTTCATATCAAACTTGCTCTCAAGCATTCGTTTCGTAACATTTATGTCAGAAATGTCTCTACTGATGATCAACATGTCATCCACACATAAACAAACAATGACTTGGTGATTTGGAGTGTCTTTAATGTAAACACATTTATCACATTCATTTATTTTGAATCCATTTGCCAACATGATTTGGTCAAACTTTGCATGCCATTGTTTGGGTGCTTGTTTTAGTTCATAAAGTGACTTAACAAGTTTGCACACTTTTCTTTATTTACCAGGAATCACAAAACCCTCAGGTTGTTCCATGTAAATTTCTTCCTCCAATTCTCCATTTAAGAATGTTGTTTTCACATTCATTTGATGGATTTCAAGACCATATACCGCGGCTAATGCAACTAACATCCAAATGGACGTTATCCTTGTTACTGGAGAGTATGTGTCAAAATAGTCAAGGCCTTCTTTTTGTCTAAAGCCTTTCACTACAAGTCTTGCCTTGTATTTGTCAATAGTACCATCAACTTTCATTTTCCTTTTGAAGATCCATTTAGAACCTAAAGGTTTATTGCCTGGAGGAAGATCAACCAACTCCCAAGTATGGTTGCTCAAAATTGAATCAATCTCATTATTGACAGCCTCTTTCCAAAAGGATGAGTCCGCAGATGACATCGCTTCTTTAAACGTTAGAGGATCATTTTCAAGAAGAAATGTTACAAAATCGGATCCAAAGAAACTCGGCATTCTTTGACGTGTACTACGCCTTGGATTCTCTTCATTATGTTCATTCTCCCTTGGTTTATCCCTAGGTCGTTTAGACCCTTCACTAGATAACTCTTGTCTCGTCTTATACGGATAAATGTGTTCAAAGAACTCAGTATTATCTGATTCCATTATCGTATTCTCATGGATATCTGAATGTTTGGATTTATGAACCAAAAATCGGCATGCTTTACTATTTGTAGCATATCCGATGAAAACACAGTCCACAGTCTTTGGTCCTATTTTCAACCTTTTAGGTGTAGGAACTTGGACTTTGGCTAGACACCCCCACACTTTGAAATATTTCAAGTTGGGTTTCCTTCCTTTCCATTTCTCATATGGAATAGATTGTGTTTTTCTATGAGGCACTCGATTGAGTATTCGGTTTGCTGTAAGGATAGCTTCCCCCCATAAGTTTTGCGATAAACCTGAACTTATAAGTAAGGCATTCATCATTTCCTTCAACGTTTGGTTTTTCCTTTCCGTAATCCCATTTGATTGAGGTGAATACGGGGCCGTAGTTTGATGGACAATTCCATTTTCCAAACATATCTCCGCAAAAGGAGATTCATATTCTCCACCCCTATCACTTCTTATCATTTTGATCTTTTTATCCAACTGATTTTCAACTTCAGTTTTATCTTGTCTAATGGATCTATTGCATCATCCTTACTATTCAACAAATAGACATAACAAAATCTAGTGCAATTGTCGATAAAAGTTATGAAATACTTTTTCCCACCACGAGATGGTGTCGACTTCATATCACAAATGTCTGCGTGAATTACGTCTAAGGGATTGGAATTCCTTTCAACAGACTTATACGGATGCTTAGCATACTTAGATTTAACACATGTTTGACACTTTGATTTACTGCACTCAAATTTAGGTAAAACTTCCAAATTAATCAGTTTTCGCAAGGTTTTATAATTGACATGTCCTAAACGTTCACGCCATAAATCGTTTGACTCAAGTAAGTAAGAAGAACCAGAACTTTTATTCATATCAATAGTCATTACATTGATCTTAAAAAGGCCCTTGATGAGTTAACATTTGCCTACATACACTTCATTCTTACTAATTACAACTTTGTCTGAAACAAATACACATTTGAAACCATTCTTAGTCAGAAGTGAAGTAGAAACCAAATTCTTTCGCAACTCTGGAACATGAAGGACATTGTTTAGTGTCACCACCTTGCCTGATGTCATCTTCAAGCAAACCTTGCTTGTTCCTTCAATCTTTGTCGTAGCGGAGTTGGCCATAAATATTTTCTCATCATCTTGAGCCGGAGCATATGATGCAAATAGCTCTTTGTTGGCACACATGTGGCGGGTGGCACCTGAATCAATCTACCACTCTCTAGGATTTCCAACAAGATTGCATTCTGAGAGCATAGCACACAGATTGTCCATTTCTTCTTTGGATTCAGCCATGTTTGCTTGGTCCTTTTTCTTGCCCTTCTTCGGAGCCCGACAATCAACCGACTTGTGGCCAGCTTTGCCACAGTTAAAGCAATTTCCTTTGAATTTCTTCTTAGGAGGATTTCCTTGTTGTGCTTGTGCTTTCTTTTTCTTCTTTGATTTGTTGGGATCTTCTTCCACAATATTTGCTCCATTTATTATAGAATTCCCACGAGACCTTTTCACAGCTGCCTTATTGTCTTCTTCAATCTTCAACCTCACAATGAGGTCTTCAACTGACATCTCCTTTCGCTTATGCTTTAAGTAGTTTTTAAAGTCCTTCCACAAAGGTGGTAACTTTTCGATTATAACAGCTACTTGAAAAGCATCGTTCACAATCAAACCTACAAAGAAGGTTAAGTGAACATTAATAACATTCTTAAAATGTTTAACAAAGGCATTATTTAAAATTATACCTTCTGCAAGGAGGTCGTGAATAATGACTTGCAACTCTTGGACTTGGGTAACTACAGCTTTACTGTCTACCATCTTAAAGTCCAAGAATTTGGCAACAATGAATTTCTTCATTTCGGCATCCTCTGTTTTGTACTTCTTTTCTAAAGCATCCCAGAGGTCCTTTGAGGTCTTCATCATGCTATACACATTGTATAGGTCATCTTGTAGGCCACTCAATATGTAATTCTTACATAAAAAATCCGAGTGCTTCCAAGCTTCAATTACTACAAAGCGATCCTTTTTCGGAGTATCCCCCGGTAATACAGGAACACTTTCTATGATGAACTTTTGCAGACTCAAGGTAGTCAGATAAAAGAACATCTTCTGCTGCCGACGTTTGAAATCAACACCAGAAAATTTTTCTAGTTTTTCCGTCGGTGCCATGGCATGAGCAACATTTGTACGACTTGAAGTAGCAATGTTTGTTGCTGCAACATTCATCGTTCCATCATTGACTTGAATTTCACTATTCATTTTGCTGTCACAAAGAGAATACCACTTTAGTATTTTAAATACTAACAACCAAGTTTTTAAACTTTAAACAACTTGTTTCTAGTTTGACGACGAAGTTTTTATATTCTTCAAATCGTCAACCGAATGATCTTTGACTAGTGATGAAGTTTTTATATCTTCAAATCACTATCAAGTTCAGACAGAGTAGAAAACCAAATGGTGTTAATCTCCAAAAACAAAAAATACAGATTATAATAAATTCCTTAAGATTGTTGTTTCCGGGTACAAATATCTGTATTTAATCAACAAGAATTTCAACTTTAAATTCAAGAACAATAAAAAAGTTTAACAACTTCAACCACAAATTCAACAATAATGAACTATCAAAATGAAGTTACTACTATTTTATGGAAAAATAGCAAAACCGTAAGAAAGAAGATAAAACAGAAAATTTAGAATCAAGTCCACCGTATTCACGGTGTGTCCTTAAGGAATTTATTCCCCTCAAGTACCCAAGGTTATGGAATCTTTCCTCTCAGGATAAAATAATTCACTTCAGTAGAAGTGTGGTACCTCAAATTCTACCGAACTTCGGACGCACTCAATGATTTCTTGATCACACTTGAGTTTTTAAAGAGGAAGAAGATTTTTTTCTTTCAATAATTTCGTGTCAATACCTGAGGAAAAATTAGGTATTTATATCCATAAAAAGTTGCTTCCTAAAAGAAACAATGACTCATGAAAAGATAAAAATTTTCTGAAACGTCACTTTACCTGTGAACCCCACCTACGCCCGCAGGTGGAGACATGCGGCTGCAGGTCGTCATTTGATGAATTCCAGAAACTGTCCCGCCATCTGCGAAGGTCAGCTGCGTTCGCAGGTGACGACCTGCGCTCACAGGTTGCTTTTTTCGCGTGAAACAGTGTGTCGCTTCCTCGAAAGGTCACGTCCCTTCGAGGTGTTATTTTTCAAGCTTTAAATGAACTTTGTCCAAAAAGATAATCTCTCGATCATCCGAAGTCGAAGACGAAGCCGAAGCCGAAGTCGAGCGAGCGACGATGACGAAGGCGCAAGGCATGTCTTGTTCTTGCCTCACTATCTACATGAAGGAATGCATCTCAATATATGCATAAGAATGTTTCTTTCTCCCACCAATGTGGGAGAACTTTACATCTTAAAAGTGAACTACACATTTCACTTTCCCTCCAATTTTTCTTCCCTCCATTTTTCATTCACAATATACTTAGAACCCAACAGTCGCTTTCTTGTTGATGCAGTTTGTCGAGAAATTGCCTTACACATGCATATACGGGGAAAAGGAGTGATTAAGTGGCAATCATGACTTCAATGATTGAATTGTTTTCCTTAGCTAGTGATCTTAGGAGTCTGAGAATTGAGTAGAGTTATAATAGAATATTATTTTATCTTGAAGATAGGCTCATTAGTATCTAGTTGAGAGGCAAGGGTCTGCCTATGCCTGGAAATGTAAAGTTCACCTTTTTTTATTAATAAAAGCTGGCTTTTAATCCAAAAAAAAAAAAAGAAGCAAAAAGCAGATCATAAAAATGCAACATCTCTCCCTGTATAATTACTGCTAGTTCTAACCGTAAAAAAGTTGTTCTAAAAAATATTCACTTATACATCAAACTTCACTTGTTTTATTTTCTATAGACGGTGTAATACCCCGTACATTTTCGACCTTACTTGACAACTTTGAGCCATGTTTACCTTAGTTTTGAAAGCAATAAGTACGTATTTTGTATTGCTTTGATGGGGTATTGGATAATATGCTAGTGTTTGCAAAGAAAAGTCGAAGAAAGGATGAAAATCAATTTTTTGGTGTGGGGCACACCCAGGGGCGTGCCAGGCCGCTTCTGGCCAAAATTTTTTTGGCAGAGGAAGCAGAGAGGCGCGCCAGGGGGCGTTCCAGGCTGCTCAGGCTCCCCTTTTTCAGAGCTGAAATTCAGCTAAGTCTCAGGGGCGCCCGGGAGCGTGCCGGGGTGCTTTTTGCCAAATTTCTTCTACGATTATTAGTCTATAAAGAGGACTCTTGGGTTATGGTATCCTTATTCCATCGTAGTAGGATTACTCTTGAGCGAGTTTGGCATCCGAGTTGGGGTTAATTCTTCGTCACAAGTATTTTATCAAATTATGTTCAATTAAGCCATGAGTGGCTAGAATGTCTTATTTTTTAGATTGAGGCTACGAACATGAATCTCGTGAGTTGAATATTGTCGTGACATATATGAAATTATTTAAACATGAGATATATGGTGGATCATACATTGAATTTGGTGGGATAAGTTAACATGTGTTAATGGGCTCAATTTGAGGCCCAAAATAAAGCCAAAATGCATGGCCCAAAGGGTAAATGACCCATTCTTCAAATTTGACCAAGTAAACATGGAATTTAATGCCAAGAATTGGCTAAGGATGACTTTAGGGGCTATATAAGGGCAAAAATCAGATTTTTATTCCAAAAACCACACATGCCTTTCTAGACATTTTCTAAAAGATATTTCTCATATCTTCCAAACCCTAAGTCATCTCTTTGGACAAGATCATCACTTTGCAAGCCTTGGTAAGTGTCTATTCTCATGGATTAATATATTATATGCTTAAGATGGTGTGTATATTATGATGGTTATGTTGGCAAGGTGTTGAATAGGGCACTTTTGCTTTTTGCTAAAAGATGTGTCATCTTTGTGATTTGAACTTGAAAGGAGACTTGAGGTTTTGATGAAAGTGCATGGTATGGATGAAATATCAACATGTATGGTGTGGTTATTTTTCTTAACTTATTATTTTTCTATGAGTGTAAATTGTGGGATTGTTGTCGCTATGTTGTTATGAAGTGTGTTGAGGTGACTTGATGGAGTAATTGTGACGTAGTGTTAATGAGGAAGCGTAAAGGATGAACTTGGTGTGAAATGCTATTGGTTTGTGATGTTTTGGTCAATGTATGACATGTTGTGGTATTGTTGGTATGACAATGCCGTGAATGGTATTGTAAAGGGGGAAATGACATTTTAAGGCAATCATGTAACTCATTGTCGTCTTATGCACTTGTAAGGTAGTTGATTGTTAACGTAAGCTTCGTTATGTACTTGTGTTGTAGAGTGAAACGTAAGGAAGGAGCTGGACTATTGTATTCATGTATAGGATTGTGTATTCATATTGAGAAGGCAAGGTATGTAAGGTTACTCTTTCCATATCCTTCTGCTGCACATAATGTTCGCATTGTCATTGTACTTGTTCCATTCTGAAATGTTCTAAGGTATCTCATTTCAGATTGTCATCTATTGTTAGTCACATGTTCCTCATTCATTGATCATTTGTTATTCATGTGTTACATAATTGTGGACATGGTTCCAACATTCCAATAATGTTATGTTCCAAAGTTCCAATAATGTATAATCACCAATGTGTCACTCTTATAATGAAAGAAAGAAGTAATGTATAATTAATGAGTATTCTTGGGTGCTATCCCAGGGGTGGAAGCAACACCTAGCATGGGTCAATTCCAATATCATGGGTGGTATCCCAGGGGTTAAATTACCTAGCATGGGTCGATCCCAATATCATGGGTGGTATCCCAGGGGCGACAGAAAAGCCTAGCATGGGTCGATCCCAATATCATAGTAGCATCCCAGGGGTGACAGAATAAGCCTAGCATGGGTCACTCCAGATTTGTATATGAGGACCGTATCCCAGGGGTGAAAGGACCTAGCATGGGTCATCCTCTTTACCACTGATCAGCTGGTCATCTGTTTAAAGTAAAGTAAAGTAAAGTAAAGCAATTAATGTAACGTACATTGTTCCACACATATAGAACGACGGTTTATCCATATTGTCTTTTCTCTTATATTTGATTCCATTGAAGCTCTTACGTATATTGCAGTTTCTTGTAGCCTTACATACTCAGTACATTCTTCGAACTGACGTCCCTTGGGGGACTTACCTTACTTGTTGCAGGCACAGGTGCTAGTAGACCTCCACAGTAGGTTGCAGATCTTTTGCCGATCATTGGTGAGCTCCAGTTGGATCGGGGCTTTTCGAGTCTCATGTGTACATTTGTTTTGGTATTGTAAATGTTGTATAAAGCGGGAACTTTTTTTGACTGTAGGTTGGTTATGTACATGTATCTATAGAGGCTTTGTAGACGTATATGGGATGATGAATGTAAGAGATGTATGTCCATTTTGACTTGATGGCCCTAACGGCCAAGTTTCATATATAGCATATGTTTTTCATGACTTCCGCCTTTGGTATTTTATACGTTACATGAGATAGAATGATATTCATACAGAAACATGCATATGAATGTACATGAGTAAAGATTGATTCTCTCGGGCCTCAACGACTTTGGGGGCCAGTCCGCCCGGTGGAATTCGGGGTGTGACAAAAGTGGTATCAGAGCAGGTAGTCCTCAGGGTGTTTACAAAACCGTGTCTGAGTAGAGTCTTGCTTATGGATGTGTTGCACGCCACATTTATAAGTATGAGTCTACGGGACATTTAGGAGTTGTTTCTTTCCTTCATTTCTAGATCGTGCATTAGAGCCAAAGTGTAGGTGGAATTATAACTGACCATGGGAATTGTGTTTTTTTTGTTTTGTGTGATAATAGAAATGCCGATGGCAAGAAAAGGTTGGGGAGAAAGTAAGAAGATTGCTAGGACTGCTGGAGAAGTAACCAGTAGAGCACCACCTGAGCAAGCTGATCAAGGTGGGGCTTGAAATGAGTTCGTATCGCGAGTTTCTCCTACTCTTCCATTTATAGAAGGACCCAAAGGAGAGGAGTATCTTCGGAACTGTCCGATAATACTATTGAGCAAGATTTAATGAGTGCGGTGTAAATATTGACCCGTGTAGTTACTGCACAAGCTCGAAGACAAGCTTTTACCCAGCAGATAGAGGATCGGAGGTAAAGGAGAGGGATGCAAGGATTGGAAGAAGGGTCGTCAAAGAGGGCTAGACCTATGGGACAGTTTATGGCGTCCCAAGAAGAAGTTAGGCCTTGAGTTTTTCCTAGACCGCCTAAGCCACCATTTCCTCAATCGATAGCAAATGCTCCCCCTCTATTCCAAGGGTTTAGAGACAACCAGTTTGGGCAAAGAAAGGAGATTCAGGGTTCACGGACGGTGGGGTATCGGGAACAAGGAAATACGATTCAATCTAGGTTGTTTCGTCAGCTGTGCCAGCGCTGCGGGAAGTTTCATTTAGGTGAATGCTGGGTGGGAACAAATGTTTGTTACTGGTGTGGTATGTCGGGACATGTAAGAAAAAGGTGTCCACAAAGGAGCATGAGTGGTATGACACGACTTATGGGACCAACCGTCGCATCGCCATTATCGATGCCTCCTCTAGGTAGAGGTGCGCAGCCTACGGGGCGCAGCAGAGGTCCTAGAGGAGCAGCTAGTTCCAGTAGAACCCAGGATCGTCTTTATGCCTTAGCGGATTGACAGAATTTGGAGGCTTCTCCTGATGTAGATACAGGTACATTATCCATATTTTTACATAAGGTATATGCATTGATTGACCCGAGTTCTACATTATCATATGTTACTCCATTGATTGCGGAAAAAAAAAATGTGGAAGAACACCAGAATTACTAGTTAGGCCATTTGAAGTATCTACACTAGTTAGTGAATCTATTATAGTTAAAAGAGTATATCATAATTGTATAGTAATTATTTGTGGTTATGACACACTGGTTGATTTTATTGAACTGGAAATGGTAGATTTTGATGTTATCATGGGTATGGATTGGTTGGCTTCTTGTTATACCATGGTAAATTGCCGAGCTAAGAAGTTACATTTTCATTGTCCACAAAAGAATGACTTTGAAATGAAGGGTAATGTTGGAGCACCGAGAGGTACAGTTATGTTTCATCTTAAGGCAAATAAAATGATACCCAAAGGGGCAAAGATACTAATGTGAAGCCACCAACTCTTTAATCGGTTCCAGTGGTCAATGAAATTCTTGAGGCATTTCCTGCAGATCTTTTGGGTTTGCCTCCAGAACAGGAAATAGAGTCTAGTATTGATGTGATTCCAGGCACCCAACCTATCTCTATTCCTCCTTATAGCATGGCTCCAGTAGAGATACGGGAATTAAAAGGAGCAATTAAAAGACTTGTTGGACAACGGATACATAAGTCCTAGTATGTCCCCTCGGGGGTGCACCAGTGTTCCTTGTACGAAAGAAAGATGGTACACTGAGAATGTGTATGGATTATTGACAACTAAATAAGGTGACAGTTAAGACCAAATATTCCCTCCCCAGAATTGATGATTTATTTGACCAATTACAAGGTGCCAAATGTTTTCAAAGATTAACTTGAGATTGGGTTACCATCAAGTCAGGGTTAGAGAAAAAGATATACCCAAGACAGCTTTTTGACGACGGTATAGTCACTATGAATTTCTAATTATGTCATTTGGACTAACAAATGCACCAGCTGTTTTCATAGATTTGCTAAATAGGGTGTTCAAGCCATTTCTAGGCATGTTCGTGATAGTATTTATAGATGATATTTTAGCTTACGCAAGATCACAAGAGAACCATGCTAATCACTTGTGGCAGGTGTTATGGATTCTTCATGACCATAAGAACTATGCAAAGTTCTCTACATGTGAATTTTGGTTAAAATCCATAGCATTCTTGGGTCACATTGTGTCAGATGAAGGAATAAGGGTGGATACACAAAAGATAAAAGCGGTGAAGAGTTGGCTAAGGCCTACGACGCTTACAGAGATTCATAGTTTTCTTGGATTGGCTGGTTATGATAGGAGATTAGTTGAAGGATTTTCTTCTATTGCTGTACCTTTAACGAAGCTAACACATAAGACAATCAAGTTTTGGTGGAATGATGCATGTGAGAAGAGTTTCCAAGAGTTGAAAGATAAATTACCTCCCACACCAGTTTTAGTACTTCCCGAAGGCACAGAAGGATATGCAGTATATTGTGATGCTTCCGGGGTTGGCCTTGGATGTGTATTGATGCAGCATGGTAATGTAATAGTGTATGCCTCACGACAGTTGCGGCCACATGAGAGAAATTATCCAACACATGATCTTGAGCTAGCAGCTGTGATATTTTCTTTAAAGATATGACACTATTATTTGTATGGGGTTCATGTTGATATCTATACTGATCACAAAAGTTTGCAATATACCTTTAAGCAGAAGGAACTAAATTTGAGGCAACGAAGGTGGCTAGAGCTCTTAAAAGACTATGATATCGATATCTTATACCATCCAGGGAAAGCAAATGTGGTGGTTGATGCGCTGAGTCGCAAAGCAATAGAACGCACTAATAATCAGTTGATGGAAAAGCAAGATATAGTCAAGGATCTACATCAACTAGCTAGCTTGGGAGTTCGTCTACTTGAATCTCCAGATGAAGGGGTTATTGTACAGAATGCAGCAGAATCTTCCTTAATAGCTGAAGTAAAAGGAGAAATAGTATGCGGGTCATATTTTATTATAGCTGAGAGAGAATGTGCAGCAAGAGTTGACAAAGGCATTTGATCTTAAGCAAGATGGAGTACTTCAATGTCAAGGTAGATTATGTGTACCGGATTTAGACGAGCCAAGGAAGCGGATTATGAAGGAGGCATATCATTCACGATTTCTATTCATCCGGGAGCTACAAAAATGTATCATGATTTGAAAGACATGTATTGGTGGGGAAATATGAAGAAGAACATGGATCTCATCACAGGTCTTCCTCGTACACTGCGGAAATTTGATTATATATGGGTAATAGTTGACAGGTTTACCAAGTCAGCGCATTTCCTACCAGTCAAGACCACCTATACAGCTGAAGACTACGTGAGGTTGTATGTTAAAGAGATAGTGCGATTACATGGGATTCCAATCTTCATCATATCAGACAGAGGAGCTCAATTTACTGTACATTTTTGGAGGTCTTTTCAGAAGAGCTTGGATACACAAGTGAATTTGAGTACGGCTTTTCATCCTCAGACAGATGGACAAGCAGAGCGTACTATTCAAACACTTGAAGATATGCTACGAGCTTGCACATTAGACTTTAAAGGTAGTTGGGATGATCATTTACCTCTTATTGAATTTGCTTACAATAATAGCTATCATTCAAGTATCAAAATGGCACCATATGAAGCTTTATATGGGAGAAAGTGTAGATCGCCAATTGGATGGTTTGAAGCGGGTGAAACTGCTTTACTTGGGTCAGATCTTGTTCATCAGGCTATGGAGAAAGTTAAAGTGATTCAACAGTGGCTACAAACGGCCCAAAGTCGACACAAGTCATATGCTGATGTTAGAAGAAGAGGGCACAAATTTGCCATAGGCGATTGGGTATTTTTGAAGGTGTCGCCAATGAAAGGGGTAATGAGATTTGGAAAGAAAGGGAAATTGAGTCCACGTTATATAGGCCCATATGAAATTATCAGAAGATTTGGGCAAGTTGCGTATGAGTTGTCACTTACCCAAGAACTCTCCACAGTTCATGTTTCGATACTTCGAAAGTGCATAGGAGATCCATCTCATATTGCTCCCATTGAAGATGTACAAGTTACAGAGGATCTCACTTATGAAGAGATACCTATTGCTATTCTGGACAAGTGAAGATGTTAAGGAATAAAGATGTAGCGTTCGTAAATGTACTTTGGAGAAATCAACAAGGAGGAGAGATCACATGGGAAGCTGAAGAAATAATGAAGTCAAAGTACCCGTATTTATTTCACACGGAAGAAAAAGTTCAAAGTGCGAAAGAGGAGAAATAACAAGTAAGTATCTATGAGAATTATGTGTATATGTATATATATGCTAATATAAAGATTCATTTGTTGAACATGAGACGATGTTATTAACATTCGAGGACGAATGTTTCTAAGGGGGGAAGAATGTAATACCCCGTACATTTCCGACCTTACTTGACAACTTTGAGCCATGTTTACCTTAGTTTTTAGAGCAATAAGTACGTATCTTGTATTGCTTTGATGGGGTATTGGATAGTATGCTAGTGTTTGCAAAGAAAAGTCGAAGAAAGGAAGAAAATCAAAATTTTGGTGTGGGCGCACCCAGGGGCGTGCCAGGCCGCTTCTGGCTGAATTTTTTTGGTAGAGGCAGTAGAGGGGCACGCCAGGGGGCGTTCCAGGCTACTCAAGCTCCCCTTTTTCAGAGCTGAAATTCAGCTAAGTCTCAGGGGCGCCCGGGAGCATGCAGGGGTGCTTTTTGCCAAATTTCTTCTACCATTATTAGTCTATAAAGAGGACTCTTAGGTTATGGTATACTTATTCCATCGTAGTAGGACTAATCTTGAGCGAGTTTGGCATACGAGTTGGGGTTAATTCTTCGTCACAAGTATTTTATCAAATTATGTTCAATTAAGCCATGAGTGGCTAGAATGTCTTATTTTTGAGATTGAGGCTACGAACATGAATCTCGTGAGTTGAATATTGTCGTGACATATATGAAATTATTTAAACATGAGATACATGGTGGATCATACATTGAATTTGGTGGGATAAGTTAACATGTGTTAATGGGCTCAATTTGAGGCCCAAAATGAAGCCAAAATGCATGGCCCAAAGGGTAAATGACCCATTCTTCAAATTTGACCAAGTAAACATGGAATTTAATGCCAAGAATTGGATAAGGATGACTTGAGGGGCTTATAAAGGCAAAAATCAGATTTTTATTCCAAAAACCACACATGCCTTTCTAGTCATTTTCTAAAAGATATTTTTCATATCTTCCAAACCCTAAGTCATCTCTTTGGACAAGATCATCACTTTGCAAGCCTTGGTAAGTGTCTATTCTCATGGATTAATATATTATATGCTTAAGATGGTGTGTATATTATGATGGTTATGTTGGCAAGGTGTTGAATAGGGCACTTTTGCTTTTTGCTAAAAGATGTGTCATCTTTGTGATTTGAACTTGAAAGGAGACTTGAGGTTTTGATGAAAGTGCATGGTATGGATGAAATATCAACATGTATGGTGTGGTTATTTTTCTTAACTTATTATTTTTCTATGAGTGTAAATTGTGGGATTGTTGTCGCTATGTTGTTATGAAGTGTGTTGAGGTGACTTGATGGAGTAATTGTGACGTAGTGTTAATGAGGAAGCGTAAAGGATGAACTTGGTGTGAAATGCTATTGGTTTGTGATGTTTTGGTCAATGTATGACATGTTGTGGTATTGTTGGTATGACAATGCCGTGAATGGTATTGTAAAGGGGGAAATGACATTTTAAGGCAATCATGTAACTCATTGTCGTCTTATGCACTTGTAAGGTAGTTGATTGTTAATGTAAGCTCCGTTATGTACTTGTGTTGTAGAGTGAAACGTAAGGAAGGATCTGGACTATTGTATTCACGTATAGGATTGTGTATTCATATTGAGAAGGCAAGGTATGTAAGGTTACTCTTTTCGTATCCTTCTACAGCACATAGTGTTCGCATTGTCATTGTACTTGTTCCATTCTGAAATGTTCTAAGGTATCTCATTTCAGATTGTCATCTATTGTTAGTCACATGTTCCTCATTCATTGATCATTTGTTATTCATGTGTTACATAATTGTGGACATGGTTCTAACGTTCCAATAATATTATGTTCCAAAGTTCCAATAATGTATAATCACCAATGTATCACTCTTATAATGAAAGAAAGAAGTAATGTATAATTGATGAGTATTCTTGGGTGCTATCCCAGGGGTGGAAGCAACACCTAGCATGGGTCGATCCCAATATCATGGGTGGTATCCCAGGGGCGACAGAAAAGCCTAGCATGGGTCGATCCCAATATCATAGTAGCATCCCAGGGGCGACAGAATAAGACTAGCATGGGTCACTCCAGATTTGTATATGAGGACCGTATCCCAGGGGTGGAAGGACCTAGCATGGGTCATCCTCTTTACCACTGATCAGCTGGTCATCTGTTTAAAGTAAAGTAAAGTAAAGCAATTAATGTAACGTACATTGTTCCACATATATAGAACGATGGTTTATCCATATTGTCTTTTCTCTTATATTTGATTCCATTGAAGCTCTTACGTATATTGCAGTTTCTTATAGCCTTACATACTCAGTACATTCTTCGAACTGACGTCCCTTGGGTGACTTACCTTACTTGTTGCAGGCACAGGTGCTAGTAGACCTCCACAGTAGGTTGCAGATCTTTTGCCGATCATTGGTGAGCTCCAGTTGGATCGGGGCTTTCCCAGTCTCATGTGTACATTTATTTTGGTATTGTAAATGTTGTATAAAGCGGGGACTTGTCCCGACTATAGGTTGGTTATGTACATGTATCTGTAGAGGTTTTGTAGACGTATATGGGATGATGAATGTAAGAGATGCCCTAACGGCCAAGTTTCATATATAGCATATGTTTTCCATGACTTCCGCCTTTGGTATTTTATACGTTACATGAGATAGAATGATATTCATACAGAAACATGCATATGAATGTACATGAGTAAAGATTGGTTCTCTCGGGCCTCAACAGCTTCAGGTGTCAGTCCGCCCGCTGGAATTCGGGGTGTGACAGACGGTTTCAAAAGTTCTTGGTCACTCTCACTTCTGTGTGGTCCATCTGACGAGCTTTGCTTACTAGAGGAGTTCTCTGTGGTGGAGGTACAAGATTCATCTCGTTTAGAGAATGTACTGGAGGCTAAGCTTTTTATGCTGGTGCATGAATTTAAGAATGGTGGTTGGCATGGTTCCGGAATTGGTTGTCCAAATGTTGTTAGCATTAGGACAACATCAGACATTGATGGTCTTAAGGTGACAGAAGCCTGAGTGCACAAGAGTCCCACTTTGAGGACTTTTGATGCCTCTTCTGGTGGAAAATCACCTCTCAAGCTAAGGTCTAATGCTTTAGTCACCTGATTTGTTGTATAAAACTTCCACACCTGAAATGAAAATGACGACAGGTTTACTTTGTTACCGACAAGACTACCGCTAATTAAGAGAAATTATAGCATAATACTGTATTAATTCTTACAGTTTGGAGTAGAGATCCAGTGTCATCTTCTGCCAAAGAAATGTTTTTTCTGCCACAAACAATTTCAAGAGCAAGCACTCCATAGCTATAGACATCAACCTTCTCTGTGAGCTGTCCTTTTACGAGATATTCAGGAGCCATATATCCTCTGCAACGAATAAAATCACTAGTTAATTAAGTAGTTAAAAGAAGTTCATTGCATGTTTGTGATTATGGAATTTTATCTTTCTTACAATGTGCCTGCTATTCCAGTGCTAAGATGAGTTTTATCAACTGCAAGACACCGAGCAAGTCCAAAATCAGCAATTTTCGCGTCAAAATTTTCATCCAAAAGTACATTGGAGCTCTTGATGTCCCTGTGGATGATTCTCATCTCTGAACCTCCATGAAGGAACGCAAGGCCTTCTGCTGTTCCTATTATGATGTGTAATCGTTCTTTCCAACTTAGAATTTTTATCTTGTTCTTATCTACACAATAAAAATTCAACAACTCAATTAGAAGTCCCTGATTGTCACTGCATAATTACTATCTCAAGGTAATGCAATAAGAGAATATAGATAATAATGTACCATCAAGGTATTGATCTAGGCTCTTGTTGGGCACAAACTCATAAACGAGGAGGCTCTCGGGGCCTTCAATGCTGCAACCCAACAATTTGACAAGATTTTTGTGTTCAATCCCATGGATAAGGTTAACCTCATTGAAGAACTCATCAACCCATTGTCTTGTATTGAAAAACAGTCTCTTAACAGCAACAACCTTCCCACTAGGCAGAGTCCCTTTGTACACAGAACCATTTCCTCCTTGGCCTACTATTGTTGATGGGTCAAAGTAGTTTGTTGCTTTCTCAAGATTTTCATATTTAAAGTTCAAGCTGGACCTCTTGTATGAACTCGAGATTTTGCCAAGACTAATGAGTTCTGCAGCCAAGAATTTTTTTTTTTGCAAAACTACTACGTTATTTAATTTGCATGTTAATAACAAATACGACTAACAATATTCACACTATTTCAATTTATTTGTTTTACTTTCTTTTTTAGTCCATTTAAAAAAGAATTCCTCTTTTCTTTTTTGACAACTATTTAATTTCAAGTTACTGCATGACATTATAATACATTTTACATAAATTTAATTTAAGACCACGAGATTCAAAAGTCGTAGTTACTTTCTTAAACTATGTGTCAAGTTAAAACTATACAATCAAATTGAAAAGTAGGAAGTACTTCTTTGATGATACCTTGTTTCCGCTTTAATGATTTTTTACGAGCTGTGTACGTAATAAAGAGAACCAGCATGGAGAAAGCTGTCATTCCAAGAACGATAGCTACTATCACCACTTTGCTTACCCCTGAAATTAACAGCATTTCTTTACAAATTAGTCAAAGAAAAAACAAATCATTGATCTTGGGAGGGGAAAACAGAGTTGAAAGTCTCCAAAGAAGAAGATTTAAAAGTCAAAGAGGAGCAGGATCAAGTCTTATAGTCTAGTGTATCAGTGAAAATCTTTTACTCATTAACCGGGGAGGAGAACTGAGAGTAACCTAGGCAAATTTTTCAACCAAATTTCCAATTCCATAACAAGAAAAGTTTGAAAAGAAGGTTACGAAAGCTTTTAGAAAATCATGTCATTCAATGTTGTTTGATGATATTTTTTTTCTTAAATATTTGTTTTCTATTACCCTTTAAGAAAATATGTACTGGAACTGATTGCGCCTTATACGTAGAGGACAGGAGCTGGTTCGACTTCAAATTATAAGACAAGTCAAATTCATAATTGTACAATTGATATTTTATAGTATTTCATACTTCTATATATATAATATTGTTCCCGTCCTTTTCACCAAAAGCAAAATATAACAACAAAGAATAATATTATCTTATATAGCCAGTACTCTGTCGATCCGCATAGACTTGACCCAGCAGAAACTTTTATAATACTACTACTTTAATTTATAGTAGTTCATATGGATGTCAATAACGATACATTAGAAATTTCCTCCATTCCAATTTGCATCTTATTAATATCATAATTGGGTGATTTTCACCCCCAACTTTGCTTTAAAAATCAAACTTCCCCCTCAACTTTAAACAATAATCAAACTCCCACCTTTATCTTATGCAATGTACATTTTACCCTTGTTATATCAAATATATTTATGTAATAACTCTTTATATTATATACAATTCATTTTTTTAACCTAGGTATTTATAATTTTTTATTTATATTCATTAACATTATAAGTAGAATAATACATTTATGAATTTGTCACAAAATTTAACGTTATTTTTGTGACTGTTATTTCAATATTATATGCATTAAACGTGTGTATATGTATGTACATGCATGTGCGTATATTTTTGTCTTTCCCACTCTCGTACTTCATGTGTTTTATATTACTTGACCCTTCTTGATATGACACAACCTTTAAGAAAATTCTAATTGGAGGTACATTTTACTAAACTAACTTTATAATTAATAATGCTCTGAAACTTTAAATTTGACTACTACTACTTTATGCAGTTGTTTAATACTAAGGATAGAAATTAAAAATTATTAAAAAATTATCTTGATTTCATAAATTGGAAAAATAATTAATTAAAATAACTATTTTTAGTATGAGGATCAAGTAATATGAAACGACGGGGTATTTTCTATTGTCTATATAAATAAATAAGTTTTGATTGTCATTAATGGAATATTACATAAATTAGAGTTTAGAAGGAATTTAAAATCTAAATCTAAATAAATACAATCTTTGAAATTTGACCTTAATTTAATTAATTATTTTGTATTATCTGCATCTAAATAAATTTGTATAGTTATTATTACCTGCTATTTTCATTTGTATAAATAAATATTAGAGTTTTGATTATTATTAATAAAATTAATCTTCTCATTCTGACAATTTATTTCATTATAGAATATCATTAGCGTGTATACTTAATTAGTATTTTTCACTTTTTTCGCCCAAAAAATAGTTTATGTTTTTTATAAAAAATTTGTTACATGAATTTAAAAAATAAAAATATCATGATTTTTAAAGAAGTTGATAATGAAAGGGTACAATAGGCATTTTAAAGATTTAATTAGGATAAAAAGGTAAATTTGATTATTGTTCAAAGTTGAGGAGGGAATTTGATTTTAAAGCAAAGTTGGGAGGTGAAAATGATTTTCACCCTATCATAATTTGGGGTTAATGAAAAAAAGAAAGTTCATATCATTGAGTCTATCCCTTGTATGGTCAATCCTAGTCAAGCAAATAAGGAGTTTTTTCATGGTTGGTCCTTTTTTAAAAGTTAACTAAATCTTATGACTAATTTATTACCTAGTACTCCGTTACTATCTAAATAAGTGGTTCTTTAGCTTTTTTATTTCTAAATAAGTGATGTTTTAGATAATCAAGAAGACATTAAAAATGTTTTTTCAATTTTATCTTTTTTTAAATAAAGAGAGTTTTACATGCTCCCTCCGTTTCATTTTAGTTGGCCCTTTTGCTAAAATTATTTGTTTCAATTTAGTTGTCCTATTTATATTTTCAAAGCATAATTGATAAGGCTAATTTGGTAAAATCAACTCCTAATAAATATTTTTTTTTAAGGGGAGTATCAAGTCAACAAGGGCCAACTATTTTGAAATGGAAGGAGTAATCAAGAAATTAATAAAGAGTTACTTTAAGATATTTATTAAGGGTAAGTTTGTAAAAACATTCTTTATTTTCTAAGAATGAATAGTTTCTTAAGGAATGTACCCAAGCAAAAACAAACACGTATTTAGTAACTGAGAGTATACTTTAGCTAATATGGTTTGAATTAATCAATTTTGCAATCCGTTAAAAATAATGATTTATGGTTTTTTTTGGGTGTCCGATGTGAATTATAGTTGGATTAGGGGAACAAGACAATAGGAAAGCCGTTAGAGAACTCATATAAGTTCGGACCTTGAACCACTCTTTGGTTTATTCAAAAAAAAAAAAAAAAAGTTAAAAATACACTTAACTTGTCTCAGTTTTTGAAGTTTCCTATATGAACAATTGAGAGTGTGAGTTTCCTATTTGAATTATCAATCGATGGTCAGCGAAACACATCTAGACGCTGATTAGATCAAATATTTTTCTATAAACACTTCTAGGTACGTTTGACAATAAAATCTTCGTCGACCTAGCATATATAACGACTCTATTTGCTGACACATTATTATTATTATTTTATATTTTTCAATTGATATATTAGAATCCTAAATTCTCCTTTTCCACGACGGAGATATCGATGTCGCGACTGAGAAGGTAGAGAAGAAAATGTTGTATGTCGCTATGGAGAAAAATTTATTTTATACAGTGATAATTTTTAACCTTTAACCTTAACTTATAACCAAATATTAATTTATTTAACTTGCCATAGTGGAATTGTTTTCCCACATGGAAAATTTTTTAAACAAAAGAGAGAGTGTAGTACACACTACACACACCATTAGAAATTGGTCAAGGTGTATTTATCGCGATAGTGATGAACAAATTCTGATTTCCTTCATCATTATCGCTATACCTTGGTTGTTGATAGCTATGAACAAGTATGTTTGTTCTCTTGATTCTTCTCTCTTGATTTTTCTCCATAATTTGAGGGTCGTTAGTAGTGTATTTTTCAAATGTAAGAAGATTTGGGCTTGATTTTCATGAAAGGATGATTTTGTGGATCTTCTTGAAGTAGTTGATTATCAAGAAGAGAGAGTCTTGATCTCTTTGTGAATATCTCAGAATTTTATGGTATATTCGATATATCTTCAAGGGAATAAGTTACCCTTTAAATAGACTTGATTTAGGGTTTAAGGTAGAGTAACCTCCACTCTAACTTTAAGGTAAAGTAGCCTCTGGAACTCTAATGGAAATTAGATTCGTCTTGCAGAGTCCCACAAATTTTGATGTCTACAACTATATCATTTTAAATTTTCCTTGAGATAATCCAACATGATAGAATTTCTTATTCAAAATTATGTATGACTTATTTTTGAAAAAAATATTTGTTCAAGAATGTTTTCTATTGTTTGGTCGGAGCATTTCAAATATCTTTTGGGAAAAGACGTTCATAAAATATTGATAGTAAAGTTAGCAAACCGGACAATTTTTCCATGAAATTTTTAATACTAAAAATCGATAATATTATCTAAGACCCCATTTGAACATAACACATTTTTTCTTGTATTGAAAAAAAAAAAGAGTCCAAACGTTATTAGTTATATAAGGGTGAAAATTATTTACTCCTCCGATCCAATTTTATTTGAAAATCAAATTTCTTCCTCAATTTTGAAAAATAGCCCCCCCCCCCCCCCCCTTTTTTTTTTCTAATTGATTTTTAAAATGTTTATTCTACCTTTACAAAATCATGATTTTTTTTTTTATAATCTATATAACAAATTTTCTATAAATATATTAATTTCGTCAAAAAAAGAACAGTAAGAAATATTAATTGTGTATATAAGTTAATGTCGTTATATAATGAAACAAATAAACAAGATAAATTTTTTAAAATTAATTTTAGCGAAATCTATAATATAATGACCTTATAAACATACTTCAATGTAAGTGATACAAAACTAATTAAGCGAAAAAGGTATATTTCATAAAAAATTCTTAAAAGATTAACTATTTATATTGTAAATAAATTTGAAATTATAATTTCAAAAATAATTTATTAATGAAAGTCAATTATTTTTTTTTATCTACGCAGAGAATAGAAGATAAAGTGAAACTTAAGTATGTGTGCACATAAAACATATATACATACTTAAAGAATGTAATATTAAAATAACAATCATAAAAAAATAACATTAGATCTTACAACAAACTTATAAAAGGATTAATCTACTTATAATGTTAATGAACTTAAATAAAAATCTATAATTAAAAACATATGTTAAAATATTAAATATTATATATAATATAAAAAAAATGGTACATAAATGAAGGATTGAAAATGATAAGGGTAAAATAGGCATTGCATAGAATAAAAGAGGGAGAGAATGACTATTTTTCAAAATTGAGGGGAGAGTTTGATTTTTAAAGTAAAGTTGAGAGGTGCAAATGATTTCACCCCTTATAGTATGTAATACGTTTTTGAGGAGTAATTTTCTTTGGTGGTCATCCAACTTTGTGTTTATTATCCAAAAGTCATTATTCTTTGTTTTGTTACACAAAAATTATTTAACTTTGTCGCATATTTCATAAAAGTAACTTTGCCAAAATTTTGTTAAAACTATACCTAAAATATGAGAGAAAATAGCAAATATATCCCTTATGTTTGAGGGTGGGTTCAAAATGATCCCTTAAATATATTTTTGAGCCTTTTTGAGACTTTAAGCTTGCTAAATGTGAGCATATTTGGTCACCGCCAAATACTTAACAACCTCTGGTGGTTAAATTTTATAGAACTATGAAAAAGAAAATTTAATATTGGCTCACATTTAGAGATGCTTTTTTTTGAAATCTTTGCTCTTTTTTTTTTTTTTTGGTTTATTGCAAGATTTGGTAGTGCTTGTTAAGTGCAATGTATGCTATTCTTGGAATAATTTTAGAGACGTCTTCCTAACTTTCGCTCCATAACATTGATTTCCCATGTAACATGTGATACCACACTTGCTTTGGTTATTTTCATTTCTTTGTAATAATTCCTTTAACAGATTTATCACTATGAGAAAATATATACTTAAACTTATTTTTCTCTATTAATACTATTTTGTCTAATTTATTTTATAAAAATATATTGTGTTAGTTTTTGACCTTTTATTTATTTTATTCACTATTACTGTCAGATAAAAAATGAGGAGCATGTGTTTAATTTGCCCTCTTCGTTGTTGTTGACACAAATTTTAAGGTATCAATTGTATAACTTCTTGTAAAAATGAGGTTTACTTAGAATCAATTCTTTTATGAAATAATTGAAATATCAAGAAGTGAAAAAATGCGTATAATTTTTTAAAATTTTCAGCATGCCACAATTTCTAATTTTCAATAAATCTTTCAACTCCGTCCTCGATCCCTTCAAAATATCTCCCATCCAAATTTTTTTATATATTTTTTTAATTTCAAAATAAGTAACTCTATTTTTTTGTTTTCCTTTAATAATTCTTATTTACCAAAAATATTAAAGTTTAGGTCGCATATTCAATGTGATAATAATAATATTCATAGAAACTATTACAAAAATAATTTTAAAATAATAATTGTTTACTTGATAATGTAATGATAGTATGAAAAAAAAATATTATGTTAAAAAGGAAAGGAAAAACAACTATAAATTAATTAAATAAAATAGTATATAGTAAAGAGAAAGTAATTGAAATGCAATTATTTTTCTCTGATTTTACTTTTTTTTCTTTTCTTTCTTCTTCTCAATTTTCATTAAATTTAATAGGTAGAGTTTGTTAAATATATGAAAATAAAAAAACTCATTTTTTGTAGCAAATTAGTGGACCCGAGACCGAAACAACTCAAAGATATATTTAAGGGACTATTTTGAACCTATCCTCAAACATAAGGAATATTCTTGTTATTTTCTCATATTTTAGGTAAAATTTTAACCAAAGTTACTTTTGTGAAAGATAAGAAAAAGTTAAATGATTTTTGTGTAACAAAACAAAGAAGAGTGATTTTTATGTAATGAACTCAAAGTCGATTGATCACCTATAAATTTACTCTTGAAATCAATTTTTCAATGAATTATTTTCCGTCACAAAACATTAACTTTTTTAGAAAAAATGAAGTGCATGAACAACCATAGCTTTAACTTTCAAATATAATTTTTAAATTCAACTTTAATAACCTCGCTGTTTCAAGTTTTAACTAATTCTATGTCCATACACCTGCTAAGTATTCTTATAGAAGTATTCCATTTGTTTCAATTTTTTAATCCTGATTTCCTTTTTAGTCTGTTTGAAAGAATTCTTTTTTCCTCATTTAACAACTCTTTAATTTTAATTTTTTTTATATGACATGATTAAGATTACTGAATTAACAAATATTTTAGTATATTTGACATATTTTTAATTTAAGATTAAAAAATAAAAAATCTTCTTTAGTTTGTTGAATTTTATGTCAAATCAAAATAAAACAAACAAATTAAAACCAAGGAGTAAAACTTATTTAGAGTTGTCAAGGAAAGTGACTCCCGCTTAAAAATGAGGGAAATCATTGTCCTCCTTTCGACCTGCTGGATAAAAAGATTGAAAGTTGGTGCTATCTGCCCTTTCACACTCCTTTAATATGATGAGATGTTATTCCCTTTAACTAACGGTGTTCATACATTGAAAAATGTTGATTGTTTAACATCAAAGCACAAAACAAATAAAAGGTATCCCAACTTAACCTGAAGTTGCTTCCATCTTTCTTTCTCTATTTTATTGAATCCCTTGAAGAAATTTTTGCCAGTAAGTTTTATTTTCTAACTCTCGCCATTGTTGGCTTACTTACAAGTTATAATCCTTAACAGTTTGGAAATGTAATTTTTCATTAGAAAAGTTATCACAATGTTAAAAGGAGTAACAATCGTTGTCTTCATACCCTACAATGAATATGTATGAGAATAATTTCAAGGTTCTTATCCAGACATAAGATCAATAATAAAGAATGAGAATTAATTAGAAGATGAATAATGAAAGGGAACGAGAGGGGAGATGCGTTGAAAATTAGAATGGAAGAACGGAGCCGCTGGAAAATATTTTCCCTATGCGTGCCTAAGGAAGTTATTTTCCACATATATTAGTAGAAAATATTTTATTAGGGAATTAAATGTTTTCTTCCATAACGAACACACCCTTAACGAAGAAGAGGAAAAACAGATATGTTCATCAGGAATTAAATTTTCAAAAGTCTATTGATTAAACGAAGAATAGAGTTGGTATGATGAAAAGAGGAGATAAGTGAATTATACATACCGCTATTAGTACCCTGAGATGGATGATCGAGGAAATTGTGGGTGGAATACCTCAAATAACAGCCAGCAATCAAAGCTTTAGCATCCATGTTAGGTAAACATCCCTTGATAACTTCACTTGCCTTGTCCAAACATTCTCTGCAACCTTGTTTGCTCACTGTTCTCCAACACTCTGCCAATCCATAAACTCCGTTCAATTGCACCACTGCATATCCACCATTCGCAATAGCTGTTTTCGTCACGTTTTCGATCAAATTTCCAGCTGCGACGGCCAAGGCCAATTGATCTTTACCAGTAATAGCTCTTCCAAGGGAGCTGCTACAGTTAACTTTATCTTCAACATCGTCGGTGGTTTCGCTGAAGAAGTTATAGTAATCATAACGGATGAAACAGCCATCAAGATATACACGACCAGAGACAGCAGGGAGGCAAAGAGGGAGTTTGGAACAACTTATAAGGAAGCATTGAAGACAGTCGTTGTGTGAAAGATCTTGGTAACAGTTTGCTAGAGCATATATGGACATGTCTGTTGAAATTACAGCATAGCTGCCCCATCCATGTTCTCTCACAAGTTGCGTCACCACTTTCATTTCTTTAGTGTACTGTGGGATAATAATGGACGGCAATGTCCTGTTCATGCCACACATCTGCCCTGCTTCTGAAATCCGAGGATCGGCCTTACAGTCTAAACAAAAATTCCCCAAGAAAATGATGACCCATTTTAGAAAAAAAGGAAAATTAATTGAGCCTGTGAATTGCATCCTAATCCAAAGCAGAAAATAGGTTGTTAGAGGCTGGAGGAAGAAGAGAGAAGAGGAACGAATGATAAATGTAATTTGCTAGGACTTCTTGTTCAAATGATTGGCACTTTACAGCCATATTTGCAGTTGCTACCTTATTCTTTAATCGGTAATTACCTACTCCTACCATATCTAATATTAAATTGTTTCGCCGTTGAAAGTGCCATTGACCCTTCATGGTCATTTTAGTGGTGCTATCAGGAAGTTTCTACCTCCCGTGTCACCAATAATAAACACACTTTTGCCCAAAATAATAATGATAGTTATAAAATGAAGCTAAAAGTAATAATATGAAACCAGAAGTAGACGAGATTTCTAGAAATTAAGACAAGATTTTTCTTATTTCTTTCAAGTGTCTTCAAGTATATATAATGTGATATCCAATATTACTATTTATAAGATTGTATAGACGGATACAAGGAGTGGTCATGAACATGATAGCTAACTTATTGAAAATCATGGGGTATGTTAGGGAGGAGTGAGACTTATCACCAATAAAATAGTGAGAAGTAGTGGGGATATACTAGTAATGAACCACTATACTAACTCTCCCCATTGAATGTCTATGCCAAGATAGATAATATCTCTCGTTAAAACCTTATTAGAAAAAACTGTGGGAAAAAAAAATTCTAGTGAAGAAAAAAGAGTACACATATGTAGTAATAAGCATTATCAGCTGCTTCATTAAAAAACATTGCCCAAAAAATTTCAGGGACAAAAACTTGATTAAGAGAGAGGAATATAATGTGTATTATACTCTCCTTGATTAAAATATTACTTAATTCTTGTATATGATGCCTTCCAATTTTTTGTACCAGCTTTTCAAATGGTGATATTGCTAGTACTATCTTTGTGATCCATATGTCTCTTGGATTTGCTGATGTCACGCCCCAAACCCCATTGAGGCGTGATTGGCACCCAAAGCTGATATGGCCCGAGAGAACCAACCTTTGCTCATGTACGTTCGTATGCATGTCCTCGTGTGAACCTTATTAAACCTTATGCAACTATGCGGAAAACATGAATCATGGAAACATGTGCTATATACATATTTAGAAACTTGGCCGTTGGAGCCATCAAGTCAAAACGGACATTTATCTTTCACATTCATAACCCACACATGTCTACAAAAGCCTCTAACAGATGCATTTACCCGACCAACTAACAGTCGGGACAAGTCCCCGCTTTATTCAATATTTACAACATCAATATAACTGTACACCTATGACTCGAAAAGTCCCGAAGCAACTGAGGCTCACCAAAGATCCGCAATGTCAACCTACGATGAAGGTCTACTAGTGCCTGCACCTGCAACATGTAAGGTAATTCCCCCGAGGGGGTCAGTACGAAGAATGTACTGAATATGTAAGGCTCATAAGAAATTCATCATACATAATAACAACAATAATGGAATCAATATAAGGAAACAGAAACGTGAATAAACTCCCTTTCTGTATGTGGGAAACCATGTATATTACGTTCTTTACTCCTCTTGTCTTCATCTTTTATTCATCTTTATTGTTCTACCCATGCTAGGCTATTCTGTCGCCCCTGGGATGAGATTAACCCATGCTAGGTACTTTGACCCCTGGGATGTTATGTGAACCCATGCTAGGCTTTCGTGTCGCCTCTGGGATATCATTAACCCATGCTAGGCTTATCGCCCCTGGGATGTTATATTAACCCATGCTAGGCTTTTGTGTCGCCCCTGGGATATCATTAACCCATGCTAGGCTTATCGCCCCTGGGATGTTATATTAACCCATGCTAGGCTTTCGTGTCGCTCCTGGGATGTACCGTCATAACCCATTCTAGGCTTTTATATCGCCCCTGGGATGTATCGGGATCGACCATGCTAGGATTTTCTGTCGCCCCTGGGATACCACCTGTGTTATTGGGATCGACCCATGCTAGGTATTTTAACCCCTGGGATACCACCCATGATTACTTCTTAATTATACATCATCTCTTTCTCTTGTTATTCTTACTTCCATTCTTAAGAGTGATACAATGAGGATCATGACATAATTGGAATCACACACATATATATATTACTTCTTCACTCTTGCTTCATAAGATTGACATCTTCACTTATGAGGAATAGGCATATTGACTTGCACATTACTTCTCTTATTTCTCTTATGAGACTAGTACTTCTACTTGTGAAAGATTGATACAAAGATAATCATCATAATTTAGGACTTGGAACATGACATGATTGGAAAATGCTATATAAGAATAAATAGGTTCTCTTATGTTATTACTCTCTTGAGATCGTTCATTTAGGAATGACAACGTTATGACATTTTTCGGTTTACTTCACTCAATGAACAAGAGGCAAACGAATCATCATGCATTTAAGAATAGGACACATATGAATAACAATATACGTCAACCTGAATTTGAGATACTTCAAACCCCTCGGAATTGAAACAAGTCCAATGTCAATGTGAATAACATGTTGCAGAAGGATGTGGAAAAAGGAACCTTACATACCTTGTATTCTCAATACAATTCTACAATCTTAAGTGTTCATACAATAGTCCCGCTCCGTCCTTGTGTTTCTCTCTACAACACAAGTTCATAACGAAACAAACATTAACCACCAATTACCTTACAATAGCATACAATAACAATAAGTCACATGTTTGGATTTAGCATGTTATTTCTTTCTCTACGATACCATTTATGGCATGGTCATATCAATAATACCACAACATGCCCAACATTGACCGAAGTATCATAAACCACTAGTATGTCACACCAAGTTCATACTTTCCACTCTCCACCATCACAACATCATAATTATACCATCAATTACTTTACATAAGATCAATGAGTTACATGTTTGCTTTTAAACAGCCATTTCCCCTTGACAATACCATTTATGAAATGATCTTACCAAAAATCCCACAATATTCACAACATTTGCCAATAAATGATAATCAATACATTTCACCACAACACTTCTTCTTTACCCTTTCTTAGCCACACCACATCACAAATAATCCATTAACTTACCATAATACATCTCATAGCACATATCGGCAAAAATCCCACAATATACACTTATAGGAAAATAACAAGTTTGGGACCATAATAACACCATACATGTTGTTATTTTATCCATACCATGCTTTTTCATCAAGACCACAAGTCATAATCCAAGTTACAATCCCATGGATTTCACATCTTTTACCAAAACACAAAACACCATATTCAACACTTCCAAGCATAACCAACATGATATACATAATCTCTCATGCTCATAATATGTTAAAGTACAAGAATAATCACTTACCCAAGCTTAGAAGATGGTGATCTTGTCCAAAAATGCCTTAGGGTTTTTGGGAGTCAAAGAAGTGTTCTTGAGATTTTTCTAGAAAAAGATAGAAAAAGCATGTGTGTTTTGCTTCAATAAAATCTGATTTTTGCCTCCTTTTATAGACCTTTTATAGACCTCTAAAGTCATGCTTATCCACTCTTGGCATTTAAGGCTTAGTCAATGCAAGAATGGGTCAATTTGACCCATTCTTGGCCCATGTGTTTCCTTCTCATTTTGGGCCCTTTTTGGCCCAATTCACTTAATCCAATAAAATCAATAATTTCTCATGTTTAATTCATTCCATACGCATTACAACAATATTCCCACTCATGAAATTTATACTCGTAGCCTCGATTTCGAAAACAAGCAATTCTAGCCACGTATGACTTATTTTGGCTACAAGGGTAAAATCGTCATTTTGGCTCCAAATTCGTTCTCGAGTAATTTTACCATACCAATATAATATTGCACTAATTTCATGTATATACCCATGGTTGTAGAAGAAACGGGGCAAAAATCGGCTCGGTACGTCCCCGGATACCCTTGGGGCTTAGAAATTTCCAATTTTTGAAAAAGTGCAAAACCCAAGGTGGCACGCCCCTGGGCGCGCCAACTTACTTCCTATGGGCTAAAAATTTTAGCCCAGAGCGGTGTGGCATGATCCCAAACACTCCCCTCCTTAAAATTTTTCAAAAATTTCATTTTTTGACTTCTCTTCGCTAGTTTGGTTAGATACTTCAAGTCCTATTCTTTAACTCACTTCTTAACCTTAATATACTTTGTTTAGAGGTATTATTATCCTCGTTTTGAACCCCACAAATGTTCCACAAATATCATAAAACACCTCCTATGAAGGTTTAATCACATAACAAGATCCAAATTCAATTATCTCACCAATAGCATTACCAAATGCATACTTATAGCTCTCGATACCTAAGTACATATTATTTAATGTCGTCAAGTAGGGTTGGAAATGTACGGGGTGTTACAGCTGAGTCCTTGATGATGTAATTCAAGACGCCAAAGATGAACACAACAAGTAAAATAGAAATGGAATCCAAGATTATCAAGGAAAGAAATTAGATTGGGGAGAATAGAAATTAGAAGAAAGAAAGGTTAGTCTAACAATCAAACACACATTTAATTAATAGATTAAATCATGGGAGAAGAGAATAAATACATACAATAAAATTCTTACCAAGAATCCAAGAAGAGTTCATGAAGAGATAAAAGAGAATTATCCTAAACTCACAAAGAAGCAACTCAACAATGTCCAAAAACTATCTCTCAATACCCCATCCTATTCTATTTATACTAGGATTATGTAAGGTAGAAAAAGTCATAAATGCCCTGTAGCACCCCGTACCTTCCTAACCCTACTTGACGACATTCAATAATGTTTACTTAGGTGTCGAGAGCTATACGCATGTATTTTGTAATATTGATGATGAGAAAATTTAAATTTGACCTCGTACATGTGATTAGCCTTTCATAGGAGGTGTTTTGTGATTTTCGTGGAGCACTTGTGGGGTTCAAATGAGGCTAAGAGGACCTCTAAACAAAGTATATTAAGGCTAAGAAGTAATTTAAAGAATAGAACTTGAAGTATCTAACCAAACCCGCGAAGAAAAGTCGAAAAACAAAATTTTAGGAAAAATTAGGGCCCAGGCGCGCCAGAGGGCGTACCAGGCCGCTCTGGGCCAAAAATTTTATTGCACAGGCAGCAACCTGGCGCTCCCAGGGGCGTGCCGGGATGGAATTTTCAGTTTTTCGAAAGTTGAAAATTTTCTAAGTCCCAAGGGTACCCGGGGTCGTGCCGAGCCAATTTTTGTCACGTTTCTTATACAACCACGAGTATATATATGAAATGAATGAAATATTATATTGGTATGATAAAATTACTCGAGAACGAATTTGGAGTCAAAATGACAATTTTGCCCTTAAGGTCAAAATAAGCCAAACGTGGCTAGAATAACTTGTTTTTGGGATTAAGGCTACGGATATGAGTAGCATGAGTGGGAATAATGTTGTAAAACGTATAATATGACTTAAACACGAGAAATTATTGATTTTATTGGGTTAAGTGATTTGGGCTCAATAAAAGCCCAAAATGAGGCAAAAGACACGGGTCACATGATCCAATCTTCTATTGAGTAAGTCAAATATAGAATTAAATGCCAAGAATGGCTAAGGATGACCCCAAGGACTATATATAGACCCAAAAATCAGATTTTATTCATTTGGAACTCTCATGTTTTTTTTAGATATTTTCTCAAATATTTCTCTCAAACCCTACAGAACTCAAAGTCAATTTTGGAGCAAGATCATCACTTTTCAAGCTTGGGTAAGTGATTCTTGTTATGGATTAATATATTATAGTCATGGGAGAGCATGTAAATCATGTTGGTTATGCTTGAAAATGTTGGACATGGTACTTTGTGTTTTTATATAAGATTTGTGATCCTTGAGGTTCAAGCTTGAATTGTGACTTGTGCCTTTGATGAAAGAGCATGGTATGGATAAAATATGAACATGTATGGTGTGATTTTGTTATTAAAATTGTTATTTTTCTATAAGTGTAAATTGTGAAATTTTGGTCGATATGTGCTATGAGGTGTATTAAGGTAAGTTGATGGATTATTTGTGATGTGGTGTGGATAAGAAAGTGTAAAGGAGAAGTGTTGTGGTGAAATGTATTGATTATCATGTATTGGTAAATGTTGGGAATATTATGGGATTTTTGGAATAATAATTTCATCAATGGTTTTGTCAAAGGAAAATGACATGTTTAAAGGCAAACATGTAACTCATTGACGTTATATGCATTTGTAAAATAGTTGGTGGTTAATGTAAATCCCGTTATGCATTTGTGTTGTAGAGTGACACATAAATAAGGAGCGGAACTATTTTGTGCACATCTAAGATTGTATATCCGTATTGAGAGTACAAGGTATGTAAGGTTACTCTGTCTGTATCTTTCTGCGGCAAATAGTATTCATACTGACATTACGCTTGTTCCATCTCGAAATGTGCTAAGGTATCCCATATCCGGTTATCCATGATCATTGTCATATATTTCCTACTCATTGATCATTTGTGAATCTCATGTCTCATATTCATGGTTAATGTTCCAAAAGCTCAAACAAGGTTGCGTTCCAATGTTCCAATAGTGATTATACTTATGTCTCTTGTTCATGGATTATTGTCCAATGGTTCCCATGGTGTTATGGTTCTAATAATGTTATGTTGCCCAGTTATTCACATGTCTCTCACTCATCGGTTAATGATCCAAAGCTTCAAGTAAAGTTATGACTTTCATGGTATCAATCTCAAAGTAATAAACAAAGTAATGCATATGTGGTCAATGATCAAGTATGGGTGGAAGCTTTGGGGGAAAAATGCCCAGCTCAAGCAGATCCCGAGGTTGTTGAATCAGGGGGCAGTCCTAGGGGCATAAGCCTAGCTCGGACCGATCCTGACAGGGGGCAGCTCTAGGGGTAATAACCTAGCTCGAGCCGAACCTGAAATGTTGTATAGGTGGCAGCTCTAGAGGTATTGACCTAGCTCAAGCCGATACCGATATATAAATTAATTCATAGGGTGGCAGCTCTAGGGGCATAAGCCTAGCTCGAGCCGATCCCAACATAACATGATGTTATGTTAAAACCCACTGTTCAGTCGGGGCCCGGGTATCACAAGTCACAGACAAAGATGAATAATCATGGAAACAAATATGCAAAGAATGTAATGAAAGCAACATACATGGTTTCCAAAGTACAGAATAGTGACTCATCTACATTGTGACTTATCTATATTGATTATGCGTTTGAACTTGAGTTCTTTGAAATATCTACATATCTTACAAGTTTCTTATGGCCTTACATACTCAGTACATTCTTTGTACTGACCCCTCTTGGGGGATTTACCTTACTTACTGCAGGTGCAGGTACTAGTAGGCCTCCACAGTAGGTTGCCAGTTGTTGCAGATCTTGGTGAGCTCCAGTTAGTTCGGGGCTTCTCCGAGTCACAGTTGTACATATGTTTTGGTGTTGTACGTGTTGTATAAAGCAGAGACTTGTCCCGACTTTTAGTTCATTTTGGTCATTGAATTTGTTAGAGGCTTTTGTAGACAGATGTGGGTGTGTCAATGTAAAAGGGATATGTCGTTTTTGACTTGGTGGCCTCAACGACCAAGTTTCGCATATGTATATGTATATCATGTTCCATGAATTCCATTGTTGGTATCTATAGCTATTATGTGACTATGGGTTTCTTATGGTATGCATATGATTGAATAGAGACAAAGCTTGGTTCTCTCGGGCCTTGTCGGCTACGAGTGCCAATCCATTCCGATGGGATTCGGGGCGTGACAAAAGTGGTATCAGAGCAGGTCGTTCTAAGGGTATCTACAAAGCCGTGTCTGAGTAGAGTCTTACTTATCGATGTGTTGTGCACCACATTTATAAGTAGGAGTCTACGAGAAATTTAGGATGTTGTTTCTTTTCTTCACTTCTAGATCATGCAATAGAGCCAGTGTTATAAGTTTAATTGTATCTGATCGTGGTAATTGTTTTTCTTTGGTATAGTCAAAATGCCAATCACTAGAAGAGAAAGAGGTAAAGGTAAGCAGATGGACGTGCCTGCGGAAGAAGGAATGAGTAGGCTACCACCTGACCAAGCTAGTCAAGGTGGAGCAAATACTGAAATTTTATCGCGGTCTTCGTCTACTTTTCCAGCTCCGAAGGAGCCAGTTGGTAGAGAAATACCCGCAGAACCACCAATGAATGCCACTGATCAAGATCTTAGAAATGCAGTTCATATGTTGACGCAGTTAGTGGCAGCACAAAGTCAAGAACGAGCTGTTCCAATGACACATGATGATGATGCGGCTAGAGTGGCAAGTCGCAGAACACAGGATTTCTTGAAACTGGACCCTCCTATATTCACTGGGTCCGATCCAAAAGCAGATCCACAGGACTTCGTGGATTAAATTCAGAGGGCTTTGGAAGTTATGCATGTGATGAGGGTTGAAACAGTTGAACTTGCGGCGTACAGGTTGAAAGGAGAGGCAATATTGTGGTATGAGGATTGAAAGAAATCCCGTGACATTGGTGCAAATTCACCTACATGGGAAGATTTTAAAGTGGCTTTCCTCGATCATTATCTTCCTTGTGAGGTCCGGGAGGCACGTGCTGATCAGTTCTTAAATCTCCGTCAAGGAAATTTGAGTGTCAGAGAATATAGCTTGCAATTTAATTCCTTGGCTCGATATGCGCCAAATGTTGTGGCTACGATGACAAACAGGGTCCATAGATACGTGGACAGACTAGAGCCATATTTGGTAAGGGATTGAACCATTGCTGCCTTGAACAAGGACATGGACATAGCGAGAATACAAGCCTTCGCCCAGAAAATAGAAGATCAGAGACAGAGACGAAGGGTACATGAATTTGACAGGGGACAGTCCAAAAGGGCTAGACCTATGGGACCACCTATGATGTCCCAAGGAGGATCCAGGCCCCGTATGTTTCCTAGACCACCTAGACCATCGTTCTCCTATTCCACAGGGGGTGCTCACTCTCAGTTCCGAGGGTCTAGGGGTGGTCCATCTGGGCAGAGTAGCAGAGTTCATGGATCACAGGCAGCAGGGTTTCCTCGTCAGCAGTGTCAGCACTACGGGCGTATTCATACAGGTACATGCAGAGTGGGGACAAATGCTTGTTTCTGGTGCGGTATGACAGGACACATGATGAGAGAGTGTCCCAGAGAAGTGTGGGAGGTGTAGCACGACCGGCAGGATCGACCGTTGCGTCATCAACATCGGTCCCTTCTTTGGGCCGAGATGTTCAGTCTGTTGGCAGGGGTAGAGGTGCCAGAGGAGCAGCCAGTACTAGTGGGGGCCAGAATCGCACTTATGCTTTAGTGGACCGACAAAATTCAGAGGCTTGCCCTGATGTTGTCACAAGTACATTATCCATATTCTCGTATAATGTATATGCATTGATTGACCCTGGTTCTACATTTTCCTATGTTACTCCATTGGTTGCTGCAAAATTTGCAAAGGCACCAGAATTATTAATTAAATCAATTGAAGTGTCTACACCGGTCGGTGAATATATTGTTGCAAAAAGAGTATATCGTAATTGTGTGATAACAGTGTGTGTTATGATACATTGGCCGATCTCATTGAATTAAACATGGTGGATTTTGATGTGATCATGGGAATGGATTGGTTGGCCTTTTGTTATGCTACGGTAGATTGCCGGTCCAAGAAGGTGCAATTTTTTTTTCCGCAAGAAAATGTTCTTGAATGGCAGGGTAATGTAGGGGCACCATGAGGGAGATTTATTTCCTATCTGAAAGCCAGGAAAATGATTGCTAAGGGTTACATATGTCATTTAGTACGGGTGAAAGATACTGAAGTGGAACCACTAACTCCACAGTCGATTCCAGTGGTCAATGAAATTTTAGATGTGTTCCCAGAGGATCTTCCAGGTTTGCCCCCGGAACGGGAAGTAGAATTTGGCATTGATGTGATTCTGGGCACTCAGCCTATTTCTATTCCCCCATATAGAATGGCTCCAGCAGAACTGCGTGAATTGAAGGAGCAGTTGAAAGATTTGCTGGACAAGGGCTTCATCAGGCCTAGTATGTCCCCATGGGGTGCACCGGGATTATTTGTGCGAAAGAAAGATGGCACCTTGAGAATGTGCATTGATTATCGGTAATTGAATAAGGTAACGATCAAGAACAAATATCCCCTCCCTCGAATTGATGATTTGTTTGATCAGTTATAGGGTGCCAAGTGTTTTTCCAAGATCGACTTGAGGTCGAGTTACCATCAAGTCAGAGTTAGAGATGAAGATGTACCCAAGACAGCTTTCCGAACACGATATGGCCATTATGAATTTTTAGTTATGTCATTTCGACTAACAAATGCACCGGCTGTGTTCATGGATTTGATGAATAGGGTATTTAAGCCATTTCTAGACGTGTTCTTCATAGTGTTTATAGATGACATCCTGGTTTATTCAAGATCCCCAGAGGACCATGCTTATCACTTACGACAAGTGTTGCAGATTCTCCGTGAGCGTAAGTTGTATGCCAAGTTCTCCAAATTTGAGTTTTGGTTAAAATCAGTTGCATTCTTGGGTCACATTGTGTCAGATGAAGGGATACAGGTTGATACATAGAAGGTTGAAGCAGTGAAAAATTGGCCAAGACCTACGACACCCACAGAAATTCATAGTTTTCTTGGACTGGCAGGTTATTACAGAAGATTTGTGGAAGGTTTTTCCTCCATTGCTGCACCGTTAACAAAGCTTACACATAAGGCAGTAAAATTTCAGTGGAATGATGCATGTGAGAAAAACTTCCAAAAGTTGAAAGATAAATTAACCTCCACACCAGTTTTAGTGCTTCCCGAAGGTACCGAAGGTTATGTAGTGTATTGTGATGCTTCCGGGGTTGGCCTCGGATGTGTTGATGCAACACGGTAATGTCATAGCATATGACTCACGACAGTTGCGGCCACATGAGAAAAATTATCCCATACATGATCTTGAATTGCCAGCGGTAATTTTTGTTTTAAAGATATGGCGTCATTATTTATATGGGGTTCATGTTGATATCTATACGGATCACAAAAGTTTGCAATATTTTTTTAGGCAGAAGGAACTCAATTTGAGGCAATGAAGGTGGTTAGAGCTCTTAAAAGACTATGACATTGATATTCTTTATCATCCAGGCAAAGCAAATGTAGTAGCTGATGCATTGAGCCGCAAGGCAGTAGAAAGTACTAGTGGCCAGTTGACGGTGAATCAAGAGATAATCAAAGATCTGAATCAATTAGCCAGCTTGGGAGTTCGCCTTAGTGAATCCTCAGATGATGGAGTTATTGTGCAGAATACAGCGGAATCCTCCTTAATAGCTGAAGTGAAAGAGAAGCAGTTTGTGGATTCTATGTTGTTGCAGCTAAAGGAAAATGTACAGCAGAATTTGACAAAGGCATTTGATCTTACGCAAGAAGGGGTACTCCAATGTCAAGGGAGATTATGTGTACCGGATGTAGATGAGCTGAAGAAACGGATTATGATGGAGGCGCATCATTCACGCTATAAGTAAAAAAACTAATACTCATGTTAGCATCAATTACTTCACTTTCAAGTGTAGGATCATTATTATCTTCCCATATTATATTCCATTGTAACGACCCATTTCGTCGTTATTGAATTTTCTGTGGTAAAGGTGTGAAGATTTTTTATTTTTATTTTCAATATGAATTTGTGTCCAAAATAACAATTATTTTGTTCATTGTAGCACCTCAAGCTTTCAGGCTAAGATTTGAGCTTTCGATGCATGGAGGTAGGCCCCAATCTAATGAAATTTATTTGTTCATAGATATTAAGATTAATTCTTTAGTGTGAAAGTGATCAATTCTTTAGTGTGAAAGTGCATTAGACATGAAATAAGGACTTACAAAATTCCTAGCACAAAGTTGAGTAGAAAGTGTCCTTATCTATTGGTTTCGATATAAGTTTCTACTTGGGTCAACTTCGAACGAGCACCTCTCCTAGAATATAAAGAGTTACATGGTTCAAGACCTGCAAAATTAAAGGTCTTTAAGCCTTCTTTCCAATGTCACCGATCGTTTATTAATCTAATTCTAGAGTAGAAAATTATGACAATTTTACTGAAAGGTATCTGTACTGAAAGTTGGGTGTCGCTGGAGCGGAAAAAGGTCGTTGCAGCAAACTTCAAGCCACTACAACGAAGTTCGGGTAGTTTATATGCCTATTTTCCCAATTTTTAGGTTATAAACTCAAAAACATTGTTCTAAAATCCTAGAGGGGCGATTTTCCCAATGCTAGGATGAAATTTCTTTGTTGAGATAAGTTCTTCCATCAACTTTTTCATCTATTAATCTAATAACACCGTAGAATTATTAGAATGATCTTTAATGGTGGAATTGTGGATTAGAATCCTAGGTTCATGAGATTATGGGGAAAACCTATGGGTTTGGATAATGTCACCTAGAATTGCTTCTAGATTGTAAACTAGCCCTTCCTATCATGAAATTGTTATTCTAAAACATGAATTGTGGTGGTCGGAAATCTTGAATTCAATAAAGATGGAACCTTCAACATGAATACTTCTTAAAAAGGGGGTAATTGGAATAGAAACTCCATTAATTGAGATAAGGTGAGTAATGTAGAATTAGTAATGGTTGAATGACCCTTGGGTAATATTATAGACCATGAATAAGGGGTAGAACTAGTGGATTTAAATTTCTAAAGTGTTCCTTTTAAGAGAAATATTTAATTACTCTTATAATAGCTTGTTTATTAGATGTTGAACGTTCTGAAGTGTAAAGAGAAATAAAGAGCATCTGTTGTATAGCTTGCTTTTTGCAGCAACTTAATATCGAGGGAGGTTATGGTTTATGAGTAGTAAACTCAAATTAGCTAAACGTATACACTATGTAGAATTGTCAGGAGTGTTTTGTGGAGAAAATGATTTTGTATTTTTTTGAATTCAAACACTTAGGAAAAAGTTTTGAAATTCAATTTTGAAAAAAACAGAGTTACCATTTAATGTATTTGGAAAAAATTTAAAAAATCTTTAAAAAAGTACTTAAAAGATTTAAAACAGGAAAAAACCTTTTAAGTTAAAAGATCCAGGTAAGGGTTCATATTAACACTTTGGGAAAGATTTTAAGGCACCCAAAATGTCCGCTAACACGCGGTTGTCCGACTATTTAAAAGCCAACTTTATTTGATTAACTTGAAAGAAATTATTTATTTATAAAATACAAACTTTATCCTCTTTGAAAATGAACATGTCAACGGACTTTTAAAGAAAAATAATTTTTAAGTGACCAAGAGATTTATTTAATTGACCAATTTTGGAAAATAATTTTAAAATAAAATTAGACAAATCTTCTGAGGAATTTAACTAAGTTAATTAAACGATTAGTATCGAACAATGCATGATAAAAGAATTAAGGTAGAAACTAATAGGACTTAGGCTTTTAGGCCCAAATCTCTCAAATGATCCCAGTCCTAATCTAATTGGGCTTTTAGCCCACAACTTGGGCTAAATTATTTCTTGAGCCTTTGGGCCCAAAGTCTGCTCCACCTGTATTATATTACAAATTAGACTTTGAAGCCCATGAAATATAAATTTCAAAACTTTTTAAGTCTCAAAATGCTTCAAATTTAATGGGCTTTGGCCCATTTTTTCTCTTATTTTCAACCTGTAGCAACTTCATTTCCTTTATTTTCAGCACCTGTATGCCATGTATGTATACCAACCCTTTCGGCTTGGACTCAAAGGTAATGAGCCTCCATTGACCTATTAGGAAATGCAATGGGAGAGGAGTCCATGTGAACACCAAAACAGATTTACATGCAAAGAAAAAGGGGAAGGATTAGAGTCTGATTAATGCTCATACCATTGATTTCATATACATACACATCAAACAGAAATAAAAAACTTCTATCCTATCAATGATTAACCAAAGGAAAACTAAGTTCAACTTCTTTCAAACAGGAACGTGACTAAAAAAAGAGAAGAAGAAACATAATATCAAATCACCCTTGAGTAAAATTTGATTCATTAGGCTTAAAGAGATACAACCAATTATGACTTGAACACAAAAGAAAATAGTTAAAACCAGGAATCTTTAGAGAGGGATAAGTAAGTTTATAGATAATACTACACCAAGTTCAATCAAAATAGGAATACTAGACAGGTAACCATAGCCTTCTTAAGCAAGACAAACAAATTAAAGACTTTATTGAATTCGCACTCATAGTGTAGTCATTTCCACATTTCAAAGGTTTAAGGATGAAGATCCTAGGTCCTTTTTTATGAATTTACTACACCCAATCATAGTGTTTCATGATTTAATAGAGGGACTCTGTAACACCACGTACCTTCCCAACCCTACTTGATGACATTGAATAATGTTTACTTAGGTGTCGAGAGCTATAAGTATGAATTTGGTAATGTTAAAGATGAGAAAATTTGAAATTTGGCCTTGTACATGTGACTAGTCTTTCATAGGAAGTGTTTGGTGATTTCGTGGAGCAGTTGTGGAATACCTTGTACACATTCCAACCTCATTTGGTGACTTGGAGTCATGTTTACTTGATGATTAAGATCACTAAGTAAGTATTTTGAAGTGTTTTTATAAGGTATTGGACGATATGCAAGTATTGAGGAAGTGGCTGAAAAAATTCAGCAAGGTGCTGAAACTTGCACCACTACCCTGTTTCAGGGGGTGTGGCGCAAGCCCCTGATTCATAGGGCAAGGAAAACTTGCGCCACTGCCTTTCTTTGCAGTAGTGGCGCAAGGCACAAATATTTTGCCTTTCCGGGCTCGTTTTGTAACGCAATTCTACGACGATTCTTAGATGGTTTCTTTTGGTTCTTTGGAGTTCTTTGAGTGTTGTTAAAGCTTCAAATACCTCAATACACTCCTACATACTTCTACATGATCAAACCATGAAACACAAGTAATTATCAAAAATGTGCAAGGAAGCCATGGACGACTAGAATTCCTATTTTGGCGATTGAGACGACGAAGGAGAATCTCGTAAGAAAATATTGTCGTGACATTACGGAATTATTTAAACATGATATATATGGTGAATTATATATGAAAGTTGATGGGCTAAGCTACATGTGCAATTTGTCCCAAAATGGAATAAAAGACATGGCCCAAAGGGCAAAATAACCCATTCTTCCACTTTGACCACATTTAATGCCAAGGAATGGCTAAAGATGACTTGGGGTCTATATAAAGCCCCCAAAAATTCAGATTTTTATTTTTCAACACACACAACACATTTTGAGAATTATAAGACATTTTCTTTTTGGTTCTCTCAAACCCTAAGAACCCTAAGCCTTTTCTTTGGTGAAGATCATCCTATTCCAAGACTTGGTAAGTATTTATTCTCATGGATTAACATATTATATGCATGGGAGATTATGTATCTTATGATAGTTGTGTTGGCAAGGTGGTGAAGAGTATATTTTTGCTTTTGGTGAAAGATGTGCTATCTTGGTGATTTGAACTTGAAAAGAGACTTGGTGTCTTAATGAAAGAGCATGGTATGGATAAAATATGAACATGTATGGTGTGATTTTGTTATTAAACTTGTTATTTTTCTAAAAGTGTAAATTTTGGGATTTTGGCCGATATGTGCTATGAGGTACATTAAGGTAATTTGATGGATTATTTGTGATGTGATATGGATAAGAAAGTGTAAAGGAGAAGTGTTGTGGTGAAATGTATTGATTTTCATGTATTGGTCAATGTTGGGAATATTGTGGGATTTTTGGAATAATAATTTCATCAATGGTTTTGGCAAGGGGAAATGGCATGTTTAAAGGCAAACATGTAACTTATTGACGTTACATACACTTGTAAGGTAGTTGGTGGTTAATGTGAATTTTGTTATGTATTTGTGTTGTAGAGTGATACATAAAGAAGGAGCGGGACTATTGTATACGCGTCTAAGATTGTGTATTCGTATTAAGAATACAAGGTATGTAAGGTTACTCTTTCCGTATCCTTCTACAAGCTATTGTTCTTATTGACATTGGGCTTGTTTCAATTCCGAGAGGCTTGAAGTATATCAATTCAGGGTGACGTATATTGTTATTCATATGTGCCCTATTCTTAGGTGAATTATGATTCACTTATCTCTTATTCATTGATTGAAGTTCCAAAGATGTCATGACGTTGTAATTTCTAAAAGAACTATCTCAACGAGAGTAATGAGGTAAAGAGAGCTTGTTTAGGTTGAATAGCATTATTCCGATCATGTCTTGTTCCAAAGTCCTATAGTATGATGATTATCCTTGTGCCAATTGTTCATAAGTAAGAGTAGCAATCTCATAAGAGTAATAAGAGAGGTGATGTGCAAGTTAGTATAATTATTCCTCATAAGTGAAATTGTCAATCTCATGAGGTAAAGGAGTCAAGTGAGATGTGCATATAAGTGCGTGCTTAGTTAAGGTGTTAATCTCATGAAGTATAAGAGTAAGGTAAAGCATATTGGTGTGTTTCAATTAGTGTCATGATCCAAAGTTCCAATAGAAGTTATACATATGTCTCTTATGCATTGACTATTGTTCCAATGGTTCCAAGATGTTGTGTTCAAATAATGTTATGGCAAGTGAATATATCAATCTCTCACAAGTAAATGAATCAATCTCTCACAAGTAAATGTACCAATCTCTCAAAAGTAATGAAAGAAGTAATGTGCAAGTTAATGTATCTACCCTTCACAAGTAGAGATGTCAATCTTACAAGAGTAGAGACGTGAAGTAATGTATGTTTGTGTTCCAAGTTTCAAGAATGAAAGAAAGAGTAATGAAAGAAAAGAAAGTAATGATATATTAATCCTACCCATGGAGTAGATGTATGTTATTAGCCCACCATAGAGTGGATGTATGTTAACCTACCCATGGAGTAGATGCATCTTGACCCACCAAAGAGTGGATGTATGTTGACCCAACAAAGAGTGGATGTATGTTGACCCACCAAAGAGTGGATGTATGTTAACCCACCAAAGAGTGGATGTATGTTGACCCACCAAAGAGTGGATGTATGTTGACCCACCAAAGAGTGGATGTATGTTGACCCACCAAAGAGTGGATGTTAACCCACCAAAGAGTGGATGTATGTTAACCCACCAAAGAGTGGATGTATGTTGACCCACCAAAGAGTGGATGTATGCTAAGAATCTCTCAAAAAGAAAGAATCATTTGTATAGAGGAGGCTCGTGAATAAAGTCAATCTCTTGGAAGTAATTCTCTTGAATGAAAGAAATTATGAAAGATATTATATGAATGATAAGGATATGATTGATTGATCGAAAATAACAATGACAAAAGAAGAGTACATGGTTCCACATATAAGATGATGTTTATCCATATAAAGTATTCTCTTATAATTATTTCCATTGAAGTTCTTATGTATTAATGCAGTTTTTCTTATGGCCTTACATACTCAGTACATTCTTCGTACTGACCCCTTTTGGGGACTTACCTTACATGTTGCAGGTGCAGGCACTAGTAGACCTCCACCGTAGGTTGACAGTATTTGCAGATTTTGTTGTGGTGATCCCCAGTTGCTTCGAGACTTTTTGAGTCACAGTTGTACATTTGCTTTGATGTTGTAAATGTTGTATAAAGCGGGGACTTGTCCCGACTTTTAGTTGGTCTTGTAAATGTATCAGTTAGGGGCTTTTGTAGATATATGTGGGTATGGGAATGCAAGAGACGTATGTTCATGTTGACTTGATGGCTCTACGGCCATAGCTTCATATTGTACATGTTTTCCATGACTTTCGTCATTGACATTTGATATGATATCGGTTACATGAGATAGTACGATGTTCATACGAGGATATGCATATGTACATGAGCAAAGATTGGTTCTCTCAGGCCATATCGGCTTCGGGTGCCAATCACGCCTCGATTGGAAGTCGGGGCGTGACAGACTCGAAGGGAAAAGAAAAGAGAACAAAGCTGAAAAAAGAAGACAGAGGGAAAAACTGGAAAGGAAGTACATTTAGTTTGTCTAAAATAATATATTTTTTTTTTTTTAGATGGGCATAGGCAATATTCATACACAGAGACAACCCTCGTATATCATAAAAAGGAAACAGTAACTACCCACTAGTAACGCTGAAGGTAATCTTGAAGTTGAGGCTTTTGAATCGATCACATCAATAGAACAAACTCAAGGAGAAACAAACAGTAACTATTCAAATCAAACTTACAACCTTAAACCAATATTCTCCCTCTCTTCAACAAGTCATATAAATCATGAGTCAAAATTTCATTGAGGATTCATTAGATTGACCACTTTAGAGTATAGATGAGTCCACTTAAAGTGTACTACTGAATAAACCATAAAAAAAAAACAGCATATAACTTTTTCAAGATAAGGGGAAAAATCTTAAATCTTTGTTGATCTAAGGCGTACATATATAGATAACAGATGGAAAACGAATTCTGCATATTGCTAACAAGGGAAAAACAGTGCTAAATCTAAAATGAGCAAAATCAAAATTCAAACTTTAGAGGGAAAAATCAGACTTAAGTAGTAGTACCAAAACAACGTGAATATACTCGAAATAATATTCTTAAGGAAAAAAGAAGAAATTGAAAGGCTTAAACACTTTGAATTGATTCATAAAAAAACATAGGCTAAATTAAGAAAGAAGAACATAACATTCAGAGAAATTTCAAGTCAGCCGACGTCAAAGGCAAAACAAACTAACCATTTTCCACACTAATGATGAGATTCGACTATCAAACAATAACTAAAAATGTTATCATTATCAATGAATCTATTTAACTACTACAGGACGATGACTCAGAGAAAATAGGGGAAAAGAAAATAGAGAAAACCATTTTCATCACACGAAACTTGATGGCCTTCAAAGCTTTCTACAACAAATAATCCCACCAATTACTACTACTACTACTACTACTATGCTAGAGAAACGAGAAAACTACGTAGAACTAAAGGAGGGAGGGGTTACCTTTCTTGGAGCAGCAAAAGGGGACTTTGAGCCTTCGCTCGAGTTCTTTTGCCACCACCAAAATACCATTAATAATCGTAATTCTAGGCTCAAAGGAGTTTTATAAGAATTCTGAGCAAGATTTTAACTAGAGGAAATCCCTTTACGAAATCTACCTTTTGCTCAAAAATTTTCTAATTTTTCAAGGCTTTATGCTCAAAGATTTTCCACCTTCAAGACTTGGTTCTTAAAAGAAAACAGTAGGATATTTATACAATGGAATTGAAGTCGAATTTCTGACGTTGGGCAATGTGGGAACAAGGGATTTGAAAGGCGTTTTGGGGATTTTACTGGATAGATTTCAGATTTAGGATAAGGACATGGTTTACAACTCCATAAATATTCTGATTTTCAGATTTTTTATGAATTTTAAAATTGGGGTAACCAATTGGAATTGTAGAAAATTGAAATTCCTTTAAAAACAATGAAATTCGCACAAGTATGTATGAACTTATACGATTTCATCCAAAATTCCTGGAAATCAGATGTTGGAGGAGCCATCTAGGCATTTCTAGAAGGTTCTCGCATTTGCTGGTACACCCCTCTAGTGTAGAGCAAGTGACAACGTATGAATTTGAGGGGGAGATGAACGAGAAAGGAAATTGGGGATTTTTGCTTATTGAGCCGCAACTTTTGAAACCATTGTTGGTGTTGGCATTTTTTACTGCTGATATTGTTGTTGTTGGTTTTAATTAAGGAAAAAGGGTAATAAGGGGAGTGTGGGTTGGTTCGGGTCACACGGGTTGGGCCTAGTTCAACGCTTGCTGTTGTTGACGTCGGGTTGAGAAAAAAAGAGTTACAAGGTGATTGGGCTGGAGCGGGTTAAAAACTGAAAGGGGGATCAAGGTGGGTTAGGATGAATTAGGAGAGGGTAGATTTAGGTCATTTATCAAATAACAAATAAGTAGAAATTCAGTCGATTTCATTTAAATTTTAACCAAATTAATAAATTAATTGGCTAATTGCATTGCAATTATTGCCAAATTTGATTTCAATTATGGACAAATTTAATAAATTGGCTAAATTAAATCACGATTGAATATGAATTATTAACCATTCTAATCCTGAGTTTCATGGTTTGGTAAAATCAAGCAAATATTTTTTGAATAATTCATTTTTCAAGAACAAATTACATTTAAATCAAGATTTATCTGTTTGAAACTAATTTTCAAGACGGGTCTTGATTAAAATTGATTTTTTGGTAAAATAATTATTTAAGTACCAAAATTATACAATCTCGTATCTTTGAATACGAAAATATATAATCGTCACTTAAATGACAAAATTTACCCAAATATGTATTTCAGCAAGTTTTTATCCGGATAAAACAAATGTTATGATTTTATTTAAAATCAAAGAAACTCAAAATCATACTTAGTCGTGGATGAAAAAAATTAGGTGTCAACAACTTCCCCCCCTCTTTGGGTAGGGTGAGTGCAAGAAACTCTGGGCATAGGGAGTTTGACGGTACTAATTTTGTCCGACCACAAATTTGTTTTTGAAGGCTATTGGTTTTCGTACGAACTTTTTAGGAATTACGACCAGACCCAGGCATCAGGTTTCCTACATATCTCAGGTTACATGAGAATTCAGGCCACTTGTAGTTCACATCACTTGATTTCAAGCATGATTTTAAATACTTTACAAGCTATCTCGGTTTTTAAGTTTAAAAAGACTGGAAAGATGGGAAATAATAGGGTTGGGGGGTTGGAATGAAGCTGAGTTTTTGACATAGATACCAACCTATATATCTCATTATTCTTAGGGAACAAGACTGCTTTTAGTTTGACTCAATCGATAGAAAAAATAGTCTTTTATTTTAGACGATCTTTTGATTGGGATGAGTGACATTCAATTGAGTTATGTAAAAGAGGCTTGTATCCTCTTAACCATGAATATGGAGTTCTTCACATCTATAGGTAATAACTTACCTGGACATAATTTTCAAAGCTCTAGGTGTGCTGTCGCTCAAATTTGAAGGAAAGAGAAGGTTACCTCCGGTATGAGCTTAGAAATATCCCAAAAGTGAAACTGAAATCAAAATATCCCAAAATACCCACATTACTTCTGATAGGGGTGTGGTTTGATGGTGGTGGTAGTCGTCCTTTATCTCCCGTCCAAAGAGTTTGACGTCCCTCTCTAGACTACGTCCCGGCTTGCTGCTAAGAAAAAATTCCACGTTGTGCTGCGTCCTTTTTTAGAGTCGTCCGCACCTATGGTTTTGTTTTGAGATTTTCATCCTTTAGGATGTTCTCGATAATATCTCAAATAAAATTGTTAGTGATAAACATAATTCACAAAGGGGTATATAGTCTTTTACCATGTCTCCGAGCTGTTATTCAAAAAGTGATGTCATCTTCTCTTATACCTATTTTGGAGGACAACTTCTCCTATACCTATTTTGGAGGACAAAAACTTTTCACAACAATAGACACAACAATCTTCTTGATTGTTGGATAAGATAGCTCTTTTGGCTATTGAAAATTTCTTCAAAGTGGGGCGACTCTCTTGGACACCAATGATACTTTGTATAGAACGGTCCCTGCAATCACAATCTTTTATCGATGTGGTAAGTCTCTTGGTTACCCATAATGCTTCTTGCATTTGAAATGATAACCTTTTCAGCTATCAATGATGATCTTTTCATATGACCTCAGGTAAGCCTTGCATCTTTCATATTGGTATGACTTATAGATATCCCTTGAATTTTCAATCTTTGGGTAATCTTGTACATTATTCGATGTTAGATATGAGATGACTTACAGACGTCCTTTGATTTGACATTCTTCTGGGTGATTCTGCACATTATCCGACATTGGATAAGAGATGGCTTATAGATATCCCTCAAACCGCCAGCCTTTCGGGTAATCCTGCACATTATCTGACCTTGGATGTGATGTGGCTTATGAATATCCCTTAAATTGTTAGTATTAGGGTATTCCTGCACATAATTAATCTTGGATATGTTATGGATTATAGAGAACCCTCGGACTGTCAATTTTGGTAATCTTGAACATCAACCGGTAAAGACTTAGCTGTGGCTTACGGATAACCTTTGAGCTATTGTTTTTTGGGTAATCTCACATATTATCCAGTTAGGATTTTGTTGTGACTTATCGATAACCCATGGACTATCAACTCGCAGATAATCTTGTATACTATCCTATCTTGAATATTGTGACTTACAGATTACCCTCAGATTGTCAATTTTTGGGAAATCTGGTATATCATCCGCCTTCAGATAACGACTTAAAGACGTCCATTTGGATCATGCAATTCTTCAACTTTGATATGTTGTTGCATTCAAATACTGGTACAAAAAGTGCTAAATTATCCTCGATGCTAGGCTACATCGCCTTTTGCATGGTCAATAGATATAAAATGCTGAGATATCCTCAAAGCAAGATTATGTTATCTTCGCGTGGTCAATGATAACACTCAATTACACTCTCGATTATGAATGTACGCAGTCGTTAACAATATATTTTACCCAACTAGAAGTCGGGGTCTAATCCATAGGGAACGAGAGATCTAGTTTCACTCTTAAGTGTCACAAGTTACTCTAGGCTCGTACGCAATGTCGAAATTTAATATAAAAGTAAAATGGTGGGTTTTGTTTGAACAACTTTCTTATATCGAGTTAATAGTATCAATGTTTGGTTTGCCAAAGTGAAATGCAACGAGGTTGCATTCAAATAAATTAAAACATTTAGGGTTATGCCTTCTCGAGAATGATTGTATGCGTGGGTAAGTGAAAATACAGCTAAGATTCAATTGCTAGTAATGATTAGACATGATTTTAGATATTGGAAATTATTTCTCAATCCATTACCAAATTTCACATGGGCTTCTCTCGAACACCCAAGTGTTTACATTGCTAAACAACCATTAGCCTCGAAGTGGATAATCTATCACTAGCCTTACCACTTAAATAAGTGGAACTGAAGTTTCATTAGCTAAATCTTATCACTCTTGTATCCCCTTTCAAGCAATACAAGAGATCCAAGCATAGACTAAGTTTGCAACCTCAATATATAAGTTAAGACACAGAGATTTAGCTAAAATCATAACGCACAATCTAATTCAAAGGTAAATAATCACTAGCCACATCCAATCACTACTCAATATTGCATAACCTCAAGTATGCAAAATTAGCTACTCATAATGAAGGAAAAATAAATTATACCAAATTCTTCTTCCATATCCGCCAAAGAATCCAAACGTTTCACAAGAAAACTTTAAATTCCAAGCTAAGAGTAGTAAATCCCAAGATTAGGTTTAGATTACAAGCTCAAGAGTTAGCAAAATTGACAAAATATTGGATTTCCAATGACCAAAAAATATTAAATATCATCAGGAAAAATAGGCCACATAATTATAAAAATGCCACAGCTTGACAATTTGACTGAGCGAAATCCATCGCCGAATTATACATGGCTCACTGATTCGTCAACATGACAAGCTCCAAGAGTTGGCTTCTATTCCTTTTGGCGATGCAAGACTTGGTCCGTCCATCGGTTTGGTGATGCGCCGATATGTCCATTGCATCACCATTTTTTTTTTTTTTTTGGCCTTTCTCTGTTAGATTTGGTGATGGAGATGCTTAATTGGTAATCCGCCAATCACTTCAGCAATGTGCCAGAGTGTCTCTTTTATGCCTTTGTGCAATTTTTGCTTTAGTCGTCCATCTTTTTGCCACTTTTCACTCCTTTTTTCTACTTTGATCACTTGTAGGCCTTTACCATGAAATTAAACTAAATCAACATTAAAAATGCTTCAATTTAGTATTGAGAACATGTTTTCTCCCTAGTTTTAGGAAAAATGAGTCGCAATTTGCCGACTCATCAACACCCTCAACTTAAACCTTTGCTCGTCCTCGAGTCAATCTATGCACACACGATAAAACAACCAATGCCTACAAATAGTACAACTTGGGAGCTTAAACACACACTTCTTTTATGAAAATAATTTTCCCTCACGATTTTGAAAACCAAGGCCCATGTTTAGCCTATCAAGATCTCAATTTGTCAACAACAAGCATTAAACGTTGGTTAAATGTTACCAAGCCAAGCACATGCTGATAGACTTTAATCGAGATTGAAGAATACTCAAGCATGATAATTAAGAACCCTCATACAAAGAAGTCCCTTCCCTAAAAACATGATTATCAACAACTCTAGATACTAACATGAATCACTCACTCTCCAAAAGAAGATTAAGGACACAAGTACCACACCATAGGCTTTCCCATAAGCTCCATTCCACCACTTCAAAGCATGCAACTTTGAGATCACCTAGGTCTTAGTTCGGCTTGTAGCATAGGCAAAGGGTAAGGTAGGGAAGGTTAAGGTTGTAGTGACTTTACCTCAACAAAGCATCTAGAGAGACTGTACTCAATCTATTTTCCTAAGGCCCACTCTTTACAAAACTTCCGGGACCAATCTTTCAAAACCTTTAAAACTATTTTCCTCTTCCTATCCTTTCAAAATTTAACTAATTACACATATTTACAAAGAGAACGAAGTTAAAACTCTTTTTTTCTTAATATATCAACCAAGGATACAAGGATAATTGGAAGAGGTTGTTAGCGGTCCCTAAATTTATGAACTACTGAGCAGATGCAAATTCTAAGGTCTCTTCTACCCCCAACTTAGGCCAAGCCTACGTTGGTCTTTCACCTCACCTAGTCACTATGAGAAGGTTTGGTTCAAGAAAGGGATTTGAGGATTTCAGCTTGTAACAAAGTTATTCAAGAACATTAATAGGGGATAAAATTGGTCACTCTACTCACCAAGATATGGCTCAATTTTGGTCACGAAAGGTGGTATGCTCTCAATTAATGGCCTGATATTATATCTCCAATATCGCACACTCTTTGCTTTCAAAGTGGAGTAACCAGGCAAGTTCTAGGTGGACTCAATGCATAAGATCAAATCAAAACCTTTCTCGCACATGGTACTCAATCGCATACTCAAAGTAATCTTCCTCGATTGCCGTTCTACATTCATAGCATATATCAAGGAAGGTATTCAAGTTGCCAAAATGAGATGAGAGTTTCATAAAATTGAGAGATTAAGTAGTTTAACTAGACCAATGGAAATTTTTTAAAGTTGGGCATATTTTTGAAAAATTAGATATACATCACAATGAAAAATAAATTCAAGAATTTCGCATGTGAAATATCTACCCTAGTGTACCATTTGAGTCAAAGTTTTCTATTGCTAGTACTCTTTTTTCTTGAGAATGCATGCTAAAATGAATTTTTATTTGCAATGAAACTACAACTACTAAACAAAAAATTCAAAATGAGATAATAAAGAAATAAAAACCACACATCACACCTCAAATAGAATCCCAACCACCAACATATAAAATAAAATCCAAAGCACCAATATCTAACTATTATAACCCGAATAAAAATAAAAATTAAAAGAGTATCCAAGTATCCAACTGTCAATCCACGCATAAGAATAACAAAAAAGATATCCAAAATATATTGAAAGAGAACTGGGCACCAATATTACAGATCCACTAAAACGTATGCATTGCCCTCAATGCAATATGACTAAATAAAGTAAAGGGAGAGAGTGAGGGTCCCCCTGAAAGTGGATAAGCCTGAGGCAACGACTGGCTCACCAAAGTCGCCACTGTCTAGACATTAATGCTCGACTCTCCTTTATCTGTCTAGGGGGTGGATTTAGTACAATATCTAAGGTCTCCATTGCAGAAACTGAGCTAGAGGTCCCAATCTGTGTTGTCTCATGGACCGACCTCTCCATGGTGGCAGTAAGTATAGCATCCTCGATTATCTACCTATTAGTCTACTAGGCTAACTGTGGATCAACCAGAATCCCAACCTGGCCCTCATCCTCAAAGAACCCATCAATCTTAGCACTATCTACCACATCATCTGATGCCCGGTCAGACTCATTTACCTCCTCTTCCTCAATCCTAGGGTGGTCTCATGAATAGATGTAGGAGCTGGGGTTGGTGTCTAAAATGAAGCTCCCCATAAACGAGTAACATTAGGGAACTGAAGCTCATTAACATGCTTCCAAAGGGTAACTAGCTCACCCTGCATCCTAGTAACAACCTCATATTGAACAGACTACCGAGGGGCGCTCAAATCATCCAACTTCTTCTCGAAGTGCCTCAAGGTCTCCCTAAAACCCTGCATCTTTTCATGCACTAGATCCATAACAGCTCTTAAAACACTAACAATCATGTCTGGTATATCTCTCTCAAGTCTGGCCAACCTAGCATCTCCTGTATAGGCCATCTATCCCATCCTAATGATATCAGCCTGTGTCAATTGGGACCTTGAGGAACCCACAGTAGTAAAAGGCTAAGGAGTGGGGCCACTAGGTGTAGGTGTCTATGGAGATGTGCTTATAGTTGGGGCAGTAGTAGTGGGAGTGGATTCAAGAGGAGTGAAATCTGGAATAGAAATAGGAGTGGGCTGGCTGGCACCACTATCAACAGAAGTCAAGTCAATCATCGAGGCACCTTTCCCCTAGGTTTTCTTCTTTCTAGTCTCATCAACCAACTCTATCCTCGTGAGATCAACTGTAGAAACAGGGGTGTACTCAAAATCCTTCTTCTTATTAAACGACACTTTTGTATGGCAACATTACTCAGTGATTAAGCAAAGGAAAGCCAAATATGTCTACTTCTACTGAGCCTGGCTAGTAATATCCAGGACTCTGAGCGATCCTAAATTCAAAGCCTCTTTGGTAATGATTGAGCCGACAAACTCACAATAATAGACTGATTATAGAAGGGAGAGATGTTGCTACAAACAAAGCTCAACCAATTACGATCTTCTAAGTGAATGTCCACCTTATAGATAGGTGAAATGGGATTATGCCACTGGGGCGTGACATCACTTAGCAATGGGGCTAACCAAGCCCGTACATCCTCTTCTAGATGTTTCTCCCAAGATGAAAAGTAATGCTCATTGATCTTCTTACAACCCAACACCTCATTAGCCATCTTCTCATCATAAATCACATCAATACCTCTCAATCTCACAACATCCTTAGTCATTTGAGAACCTCTCCTCTGTCTTTCCTATAATAACTTCCCATATGCATCATAAAACTCTCTAACCCAAGTCTCAATATAAGGTTTGAGGGGTTCAGTGAATACCTGAAAGTCACCTGAGAGGATCCTTGGATGTTTTCCCTTACGCCCACGCAAGCTCAGACACTGCTCTTTAATAATAGTGCATTGATGTTGCACTTTTAGATGATTCAATACATGTTGGTCTCTATGAGGGTGCACAAAAGGTGTAGTTGAAGTGGCAGAGGGTTGCTCTACTCTAGTTCTTTTTACTGGTGCTGCTTCAGGAGTACAGAGAGGTTCATGAATGGGTGTGGTGTTTCCCTCCTCCGAGGAATTAATGATGTCCTTCTCAGAGTTTGAGCTATGTTTCGAACTTCTTTCCTCAACAACCTAGGCCTTAGACTTGCCTGTATCATCCTTTTTATGCTTAGCAACCTTCTTGGGTATTTCACTTTCTCTAATCATGACCTCTTTTTCATTCTCGAGGTGGGAGTAGGGGACTTGGTTTGTTTCTTAGAGACATGCTTCATCCGAGGCATTCCTGCATATAAGAGTAGAAATGGGCTTGGCTCGTGTAAGCAAAACAACACACTTGTTAAATTCCAATTATGCATCACCGAACCAATTAGCGTATCGCCAATCAGATCAGTGATACTAGTGACCATCTCCAAAATGGATAGCATTTTTGGGTGTAAGTTGGTGAAGGAAAGTGGGAAATCAGCAATACGCCAAAGGATTCGGTGATACTCCTCGAGCATCGCAGATTTGCACCTAAATTGGCTAACCTTTTGGTAGCTTTCGGCTATAAGGGGAGCACTTCGACGATGCACCACACAAATTTGTGCATCGTCGAGGTTCTCAACACATTACTGAATAGTTGTCTTCCCCAAACTCCAAATCATGACCCACGACCTTCAATGGAGATTTTTCAAACTTTTCGACCATGGGTACTCAGACTTCCCCAGGTTTCATTATGCACATAACCATATGATGACTTTGCCCTAAAGAACAACGTCACCTAATCTATCATTGGGCAAAATTAGTCGATTAAAATATCAATTCCACAATAATATCGATTATTTACTTCAAACCCATTGCTAAAACAAATAAAAATCATGCCAAAGACTTCCATTTTCAACATGTAAGCATTAATCATGAATCAAATGTAAACATTATGTAAATTCTCAAGACAAAAAATGAATGGATCTATATATGCACCATGAATTCAACACAAAAGCATTATAAAAACTCAATTTATCAACAATTATAACAGATATTTGCAAAAAATAAACTCTGACCTTTTAATTTTTATGAAGAATCGACGAAGAACTCCAAGAACAAGAAACCAAGGTACGCGTGTGATGTTTGAATGGAGATCAAAGAAATAAAGTATGTGTGTGCAAGAGTTGATGAAATGAAAGAGTGATTAGAGAGGGAAGGAAACGAGGAAAATGTCAAGGATATGAATAAATACCAAAGGTCAAGGGTTAGTGGAAAGTAAAAAGTCAAAATTCAAATCATCACTTTTAAAACCCGACCAATTCAACGTTGCTTTTCTATCGCAGACTTCATCAATGATGCGTCGATATGGAGGACCATCGCTGAATATAACAGCGTGTTTGACCTTTGGCCTTCACTTTGGTGGAGCAAATCAGAGATGGAGGCATGTCGCCAAATATGTGGCGATGCACTGATTGGAACCTACCATCGCCGATTGTAACAGGTCATGCTAAGTTGGAAAACCCCTTCGGTGATGCACCAATTTTCTCTGCACATCGCCAAAGCCTCCTCACTGGAGCTTGGCACACGATTTCCTAACTTTTTCTTCTCTGACTTTGTTCATATCAAGTTTCCAACATTTCAACCCCATTATTCACCTACACAATTCAACAAACATTATTCAAAATAACAAAAACTAAACTTGGGTTGCCTCCCAAGAAGTGCCTTAGTTATCATCTTGGCACGACTTTGTCCTTCATTTATCTAGCATCATTAAGGTAGATCACCTCCAAGAAATCCACATTTGGGAGAAACCTATGGTGATATTTAACTCGTTGACCATTCACGGTAAATTGGGATCCAGTATCATTCTCCAATTCAACCGCGCCATTAGAAAAACACCTCACCACTTTGAAGGGGCACAACTACCCTTGTTTTGAGTTTTCCCAGGAATAACTTATACCTCGAGTTGAACAACAAGACATCATCACCCACCTTGAACTCTCATTTTAGAATCTTGGCATTATGCCATCGCTTCATATGCTCCTTGTAGAGAGTAGAACTTTTATAGGCTTTCAAACAAAACTCATCCATCTCATCGAGTTGGTCTACCCTCAACTTGGATGCCTCCTTCCAATCCATATTCAATCTCCACAAGGCCCATAATGCCTTGTGTTTAAGTTCGCTGGGAAGATGGCAAACTTTCCGAACATCAACTGATAAAGAAATATGCCAATAGGGTCTTGAATGAAGTTCTATAGGCCCATAAAGCATCATCAAGTTTTTGAGCCCAATCTATTCGACTAGCATTTATGGATTTCAGCAAAGTCTCCTTTATATCTTGATTAGACACTTTCGCCAACCCATTGGCTTGAGGGTGGTATGGGGAGACCACCTTATGCTTGCCCCTATATTTTGTAAGCAAGGATCAAAAAGATTAATTGCATAAATGAGATCCCCCATCACTCACGATAGCATGAGGAGTGCCAAACCGAGTGAAAATGTATCTCTTTAGAAATTGAGTAACACTCTTAGCTTTATTAGTCGATAAGGCAATGGCTTCCACCCATTTAGAAATATAATCAACCGCTACCAAGATGTAATGGTTCCGATACAAACTCACGAAGGGTCCCATAAAGTCTATACCCCACACATCAAACAACTCAACATTAATACTTGGTTGCAATGGCATTTTATGTCGTCTCAAGATCCCTTCTTTGATTTTGACATTGCTCGCACACTTTTGCCAACTCAAATGAATTACGATACAATGTTTTCCAATAGAAGCCACTTTGAAGGACTTTTGATGCCGTACGAACACCACCATGATGGCCACTAACTGGTGATAAGTGACATGCCTTAAGGATAGGCATCATCTCTTCTTCCGTATTACAACGATGGATCATGCCATCTACACACTCCCTAAAAAGATATGGCTCATCCCATTAATATCTCCTCACATCATAGAGGAATTTCTTCTTTTGAGCATAGCTCAAGTCATCGAGGAGTGCTTCACAAACTATGTAATTTGCAAAATCCGTATACCAAGGTACAATCTTTCTCTATAGATCCAGGATAAGCTCATTGGGGAACTCATCATTGATCTCCAATTCCTTCATCCTCACATTATTTATTCACGGCATAACAAGTGGTCTGCCACTTGGTTCGCACATCCCTTTTGATCTTTGACTTCAAAATCAAATTCTTGTAAAAGCAAAATCCACCTTATCAACCTAGGCCTTGCCTCTTTTTTTGCTATCAAATATCATAAGGTGGTATGATCAGTATGCACAATAACCTTTGTTCCCAACAAATATGTTCAAAATTTCTCAAACCCATAAATGACGGCTAGTTATTCTTGCTCCGTAATGGTGTAGTTCCTTTGTGTATTATTCAATGATTTACTAGTATAGTAGATGGGATGAAAAAGTTTCTCCTTTTTTTGACCAAACAGGGACACCAGGCCAATTCCACTAGCATCACACATGAGTTCAAATAGTTGTGACCAATTAGGAGCCATAATAATGGGGGCGGAGACAAGTTTCTCCTTGAGGCAATTGAATGTCCTCACACATTCTCCGTCAAACTAGAACTTTGCTTCCTTCTCAAGAGGCTTGCACATTGGATGAGAAATCTTAGAGAAATGTTTGATGAATATCCTATAAAAACCCACATGGCCAAGAAACCTTCTTACACCTTTTATAGATATCGGAGGGGGCAATTTAGAGATCACCTCCACTTTAGCTTGATCAACTTGGATTCCTTGGCCCGAGATTTTGGGTCCAAGGATGGTTCCTTATTTCACCATGAAGTGGTACTTTTCCCAATTCAAGAAGAGATTGGTCGCCACACACCTTTCCTTTTCCAAGTGTTCGAGGCAACCCTTAAATGTATTACAAACAACTGAGAAATCATCCATAAATACCTCTATTGAGTCCTCCATTATGTACAAAAAGATAGAAAGCATACATCATTGGAATGTGGCGGGTTCCTTACATAGCCCAAAGGTCATGCACTTGACAATGAAAGTTCCATAGGGACATGTAAATGTAGTTTCATCTTGATCTTTGGAGGCTATTGATATTTGATTATAGACCAAGTATCCATCGAGGAAGTAATACCAACCCCTTCCCACCAGCCTATCAAGCATTTGATCCCTGAAGGGTATGGGGAAGTGGTCTTTCTCCGTCCATGAATTCAACTTTCGATAGTCAATACACACTCTTCATCCTGTGATCGAACGGACGGGTATGAGATCATTGTTCTCTTTTGGGACTACCGTGTTACTGCCTTTCTTGGGAACATATTAGACTGGGCTCACCCAAGTTCTATCCAAAATATAAAGACGATACCCGCGTCAAGCCACTTGATGATTTCATTTTTCACAACCTCTTGCATATGAGGGTTTAATCTCCGTTGATGCTTAATACTTACAACAAACACAGGCTTAAGTTTTATTTTGTAGGTGCATATGCCGGGGGGAATCCTGATAATATCGGCTATGGTCCACCCAAGAGCCCTAATATACCATCTCACAACCGACTTTAATGCCTCGAATTGCCAAGACAACAAGTCACCCCCAATAATAATGGGTAAGGTTTCACCTTCCCCTAAAAACACATAAATAAGATGATGTGGTAATGGTTTAAGCTCAAGTTGTGGTGGATCTTCAATTGAAGGCCTTGCGAGATGAGTTTTCTAATTTTTCAGATCAAGGTCCAACTTGCAAGGATTTTTGGTGTAGGACCCAAAAACTTTCAAAGATGCTACTACTTCATCATATTCTTTGATTTCCTCACTCTCAATGTTCCACAAGACTCCCACCAAAGGCTCACTAACAAAATCTTTCTCCATAACATTAACCACTTTATTATCAATCACATCAATTATGGAGATGACTTGAAAATCCATAGGTTGCTTGATGGACTTTTATACATTGAATCACACCTCTTCGTTGTTTACCCAAAATTTTATTTCACCATATTCAACATCAACTAAAGCCCGTTTGGTAGCCAAGAATGGCCTACTTAGAATGATAGGGACCTCATGGTCAGTTTTACAATCCAATATCACAAAGTCGGCTGGAAAAATGAAATGGTCCACCTTCACAAGTATATCATACAACACACCAATAGACTTTTTTATATAATGGTCAACCATTAAAAGCCTTATTATAGTCAGCTTTGGAGAACTCAAGCCTAGCTTATAAAACATGTCCAGTGGCATCAAATTAATACTTGCCCAAGATCACATAAAGCTTTCCGAAATTTATATACCCCAATAGTACATGGGACGGTGAATGCTCCCGGGTCTTCCTTCTTCACAACCATTGTGCTAGACATGATAGCACTACAATTATTTGTCACTTATATTATTTTAAAATCCATGACTCACTTCTTTGTAACTAAGTCCTTCAAAAATTTAGTATACCCGGACATTTTTTGTTGGGCTTCCAACAATGGTATATTTACCGAAGTGTTGCTAAATATAGCAAGGAACTTCTTGAACTTTGAATCATCTTCCTTCTTCTGAAGTCTTTGTGGGAATGAAGGAGGGATTTTGACTTGTGGCCTTGAGACAATCGGGTTTTCATCCATTTTTGAATCACTACCACCTACCGCTTGTGGTTCTTCTTCAGTTTCAACCTTCTCTACCACTTTTCAAGCCACTTTATCTTTCCACTCACTTGTTCTCCAATACCCTTATTACTAGGGTTATCATCAAGATTTACAACGTCTTTCCCAAGAGTTCTTCCGCTCCTAGTAACAATTACAATGACATGACCATCATTCTTCGGGTTTGACACCGTATCACTAGGAATTCCTCCTTTTTACCTTGCATTCAAATGAGAGGAAATTTTACCTAATTTGGTTTCGAGTTATTTGATTGAGGCTAAATGCAAAGTGATGGTATGGTTGAGGTGCAAAAAAATTCTTTTCATTTCTCTTAACATCTTATCGCTTCCTTCAACCCCTATGAGGATGCGAGTAGGTACATCTTAATTCTTGTACTTCTCCGGATCAATGGATGTGGTTTCTTTACTTTTGGTCCGATTATGTAGAGGAATGTATCTTTCATAGCCCCGATATTTGTCACTCCAATCTCAGCCTCTATCCCTTTCCTTATCCCTCTAATCTTTGTCTCGATCGCAATGCGGTATCTATCCTTCCATTTTTTATTCCCGCCTTGCCTTTGATAGGTAGGTCAACGCCCTATTTGATTTGACATATACTGGATTTCTTCATCAATAGCTTCCGCCTCATCTTCATCATATGCTTTAGCACCGTTAGAAGCCACGACATTTACCACTTTTGGAGTTGAAACCATTACATATTTGGTGAGGAGGTCTAATTGCATAATCACCTTTTCCATATTCTTTTCTCTCTCCTCATCCTTGTTTCTTTGCTCTTGGGTCACAAAAGCTGAAGAGGGATCCCCCACGGACACCTCAAAATGTCTTGTATGCCAACTTCGACTTTACTTGGTTACTTGATCTAATAATGCTGACGCCATACCATAAGTTTTCTTTACTATAGACCCTCTGGCCGCATTATTCGCAATTGTCTTATTCAATCAATCCAATGTTCGATAAAAGATTTGATGGAACATTTTGTCATTGACCTCATGAGTCGAACATTGCAACAATTTCTTGTTAAACCTTTCCTAAGCCTCATGTATTGGTTCGCCACTTTTTGGCGAAAGTTAATAATCTCGTCACTCAATTGTAACATCTGAGATGGTGGAAAGAATTGATCCAAGAATGCTTTTATCAATTCCACCCATGTAGTTATTGACCCCGCGGGTAATTACCAAAACCACAATATGGTCTCCCCCGTTAAAGAGAACGAAAAAAGTCTCAATCGGGTGGATTCTTGCGAAATGTGGGCAATATCAAATAGAATGCACACATCAATGAAATTTGTCAAATGAAGGTTGGCGTCTTCATGGGTTTGACACCCAAATAAAACCTTCATTTGAAGTAGAAGGAGAAGTACACTAGTAACACTGCATTACCTTCCGCAGGTGGGATGCGGATGGCGCTAGCTCTTTCAGCGTTTCCCAAATGGTCTCCACTATCTAGATGTCCGTCGAAAGAGGTGGTATAGCTACCATTTTGACTCATTGATTTGTGAAGACTTTGGTCGGCACCTGAAGAAAACAAAAGCAATAAACAAAGTAAAAATTACACTATGGCTAACTCAAAGTAACTTATAACACTAAAAAGAATGAACGCTATGTTTCATTCCCAGATAACGACGCCATTTTTGATAACGCTCAAATACACTCTCGATTATAAATGTACGCGGTTGTTAACAATTTATTTTATCCAACTAGGAGTCGGGGTCGAATCCATAGGGAATAAGAGTGCTAGTTTCACTCTAAGTGTCACAAGCTACTATAGGCTCGTATGCAATGTCTAAATTAAATATAAAAGTAAAATGGTGGTTTTTGTTTGAACAACTTTTTTCTATCGAATTAATAGTATCAATGTTTGGTTTGCCAAAGCGAAATGCAACGAGGTTGTAATCAAATGAATTAAAACACTTGGGATTATGCCTTCTTGAGAATGATTGTATGTGTGGGTAAGTGAAAATACACCTGAGATTCAATTGGTAGTTATGATTAGGCATGATTTTAGATATTGGAAATGATTTCTCAATCCCCTATCAAATTTCACATAGGCTTCTCTCGAACACCCAAGTGTCTACACTGCTAAACAACCATTAGCCTCGAAGTGGATAATCTATCACTAGCATTACCACTTAAATGACTGGAACTCAAGTTTCGTTAGCTAAATCTTATGACTCTTGTATCCCCTTTCAAGCAATACAAGAGATCCAAGCATAGACTAAGTTTCCAACCTCAATCTATAAGTTAAGACATAGAAATTTAGCTAAAATCATAACGTACAATCAAATTCAAAGGTAAATAATCACTACCCACACCCAATCACTACTCAATATTGCATAAACCCAAGTATGGGAAATTAACTACTCATAACGATGGAAAAAGAAATTATACCAAGTTCTTCTTCCATAGCCACCAAAGAATTCAAATGTTTTACAAAAAAAATTCTAAATTCCAAGATAAGAGTAGTAAATACCAAGATTAGGTTTAGATTACAAGCTCAAGCATTAGCAAACTTGAAAAAAGATAGGATTTCCAATGACCAAAAAGTCTTAAATATCATCAGGAAAAATGGCCACATAATTAGAGAAATACCACCACTTGTCAATTCGGATGTGCAGAATCCATCGTCGAATGAGTCGGCGATGCATCAAATTGTACATGGCTGATGATCTATCAACATAACAATCTCTAAGGGTTGGCTTCTGTTCCTTTTGGCGGTGCAAGACTTGGTCCACCGATCGGTTTGGCAATGCGTCGATTGTCCATTGCATTGCTGTTTTGTTTCTCTTTTTCTTAGCCTTTCTCTGTTAGATTTGGCGATGGAGATGCTCAATTGGCGATCCGCCAATCACTTTGGTGATGTGCCAGAGTGTCTCTTTTATGCCTTTGTGCAATTTTTGCTTCAATCTTTATTCTTTTTGCCTCTTTTCGCTTCTTTTTGCTACTTTGATCACTTTTTGGTCTTTACCCTGAAATTAAACCAATTTAACATTAAAAATGCTTCAATTTAGCATTGAGGACATGTTTTATCCCTAGTTTTTGGGCAAATGAGTTGCTATTTTCCGACTCATCAGTCAACGAACATAGGTGCTCTAAAGCATTTTTCAATACTAGACCTTATCATTTGTGCATGGTGAGTGGTTGTGGAGACTTACTTGAATGGTATAATAGCCCTATCGATATGGACCTCTCGTTAATGACATGCAATGGGATAAAATGACCATCTTAGTGCGGCTCTCTCGATAATAATTGCAATGGGATGAAATGGCCCTCTCGATGATGATATAATGGGATGAAATGACCCTATTAGCAATGATATACTATGGGTTAAAATGGACCTCTTAGAATATCCCACTTGGCAATGATATGCAATGGGATAAAATGACCCTCTCGGCATGGCCCTCTCAGTAGTGATATGTAATGGGAAGAAATGGGCCTCTCGACATGGCCCTCTCGGAGATGGCCCTCTTGGTAGTTTTTGAAGAGAAGATTCACCTGAGTCAGTTCGTTAGTGTGGTGGATTTTTTACTTGTACCTTTACTCAAAGTAGATGATTAGTAGCCACAATGTCGCTCTTTCTAGAGACTACAGTCAAACTTTACAAAAGTTTAATAGATAAATATTTAGAGTTATAATCTGAATAGTTTAGTCTATCATTAATCTTCTCCTTTTTAGGGAGTATCAAAATAACAAGTCCTTCAGATGTGAACAAGTGGCTGCAATCCCTTTTTTAGGATAACTTGAATACCATTTGCAAATATTATAAGTTTTTCTCGCCTCATGGCTGATCTTAAGGAGGACATCTTTGCTCTTCTCCTTATTGGGTGATCCTTTTGATCGTTCCATTATTGTGCCGACTCCTTTGAGTTTACCTACGCTCAAGGCAAACATTTAGTAGACATAGAGATGCTTTTGCTAGCAACTATTTTTTAGGAAAAGTTCTGAATAAAATATTCATAATGAGGATAAGATGCTTTGGTTTGTCATCTATATTCTTTTGAAATGAGATAGACAAATCAAAAGGTCCTTGATCCTGAATGGGCGATTGAACCCATCTCTAGGGCCAACCAAAAATATTGTTCTTGAGTATTTTATGGTTTGGTGCGGTTCCTGATTTGCTTAAGGGATTTTTGAGGGAGACCTCAATTTTATACAGTGATCCATGCATCCACATAAAAATTGTTAGTTTTGGGTGAAAGTACTTCGCGTTATCCTCCTTTGATCTTTGGTTTTCTTCTTGCCATCTTTCGGGTGCCCTGTCATGTTTTGACCTTTTCCTTGACTTCCCATTTTAATAGATGTAAGGAAAAACTAGTAAAGTAGAATACACTATAGATTTCCAAAAATAGTTTGGTTTTTTAAAACTTAGTTTTGAAAAACTTGTGTAAAAGTTTTTAGGAAATCTCTGCCAATCATGTCATGTGCTATCTTAATGAATGTCTTTCGCTTGACGCTTGTCTATGTACGATACCCAATGGAGAATCTCTAGAAACCTGTCATTATGGAGAGTTCAACAACACAGTTTTGCAGAAGCTGTGCCCTAGTTGGGGGTTTAGTCTATCTGGACTCTGTCGCAACTTGTGATTTCTGAAGTTGACTCTGAGCTCCTGGTGCTGAGGAATTTAGAATTCATTCCAAAATGTTAGTGGAAACTTTTAGGACCTCCTCAAAATTTTTGCCCCAATTAGATACTCTTTGCGACAATCTCGACTTGCAAGAATCTCAAGACTTTTTCCCAAAGTTCTTGCTGGTTTTCATTTTTTCTGCCGTAAGGTGCTCTTCTTTTTTGGAATTTTTGAGATTCCTTCTCAAAAATTCTACCCTAGTTTCTATTTCCTGGGGTGATATGATCGAGTTGCTGGGGTGACTACATGTCCCGTTGAAGCAGGAATCAGGTCAAATGTAGTTCAGGGCTGCGCTTAGGAGACAGAGAAAAAATCTAAAGGGTTGACCAAAGAAGACATAGGCTGCCTACGTATCCCATTCCTAGTAATTAAGGTCATCACATAATTCATACATAAAAGGGAAAGATAGATTTTCCAAAGGGATTGACTGAAGCCGACATAGGCCGCCTACGTATCCCTTTCTTGGGAATTCAGGTCGAACGTAGTTCGTACATAAAAGGGAAAGGTAGATTTTCCTGAGGGGTTGATCGAAGCCATCATAGGATGCCTACGTATCTCTTTTTTTGGAATTCATGTTGAGCATAGTTCATACATAAAAGGATAGGGATTCTAAGCAATTACAAATCATGAAATGATTACATTCATAAAAGTGTGATTATGAATAAAGGAAACATAGAGAAAAGACCATCTTCAGACGTAGTATCTCTTCACCTCATCATATTTGATTGGCTTGAGCCACTCATGACCATCCATCTTAGACAGGATAAGGGCTCTTCTGGATAGAATTTTTTGAACCACATACCACCCCTGCCAGTTTGTAGCAAACTTATCTTTATACTCATCTTGATGGGGAAATATGTGATTAAGAACCAATTGCCTAATTTTGAATATGCAGGCTCTCACTTTCTTGTTGAATGCACGTATCATATGATGTTAGTATAGCTAGCCATGGCATACGATAACCATTATTTTTCCATCGATTAATATGAGTTGTTTATAACAAGCACGAACCCATTCTTTGTTGCTTAGTACGACTTCTTGAATAATCCTCAATGAGGGTATCTCAACTTCGGTAGGTATCACAGCTTCATTTCCATAAACCAATAAATAAGGAGTTGCCCCAATTAAGGTTCTAACCATTGTACGGTATCCCAATAGTGTGTAAGGAAACATCAGGATCTGTCAGTTTTTACCATTTTTCTCAAGATCTTCTTGATGTTTTTATTGGTTGCTTCCACAGCTCCATTCATCTGTAGGTGGTATGTGGTCGAGTTATGGTGAACAATCTTGAACTGTTCACTAATCTCATTCATCAAATGACTATTCATAATAGCCCTATTATTGGTGTTGATTGATTTTGGTATTCTGAATCGGCAAATCAAGTTGTTCATGACAAAATACGCAACTACTTTCTTGGTCATGACTTTATACGAGGCAACTTATACCCACTTGGTGAAATAATCAATGGCAACCAAGATGAATCTGTGTCCATTTGACGTTAGTGGCTCTATCAGTCCGATGAAATCCATACCCTAAGCTATAAATTGTCAAGGTCAACTCATTGCATAAAGCTTGTGCCGAGGCATGTAGATCAAATTTCCTTGTATCTGACACTTTTGGCACTTATGTACGTACTTGCTATAGTTATTTTCCATAGTCATCTAGAAATAACCAGTTCTCAGAATCTTTCTAGTAAGAGCAAACCCGTTCATATGAGGTCCACAAACCCCAGCATGTACTTCTTCTAATAACTTCATGTCTTCTACAACACTGACTCATCTTAGAAATCCTAAGTCTGGGGTCCTCCTATAAAGGATTTCCCCACTTGGGAAATAATTCTTTGCCAAACATCGAATTACCTTTTTCTGGTTGTTGCTGGCCTCCTCAGGGTATGCCCCAGATTCTAAATACCTCTTAATATCAAAGTACCATGGCTTTCTATCATCTTTTTTAACATGTGCATAGTGCATCGGTTGCTCTATCCAACTTATTTCCAAAAGATCGATGTAACTTTGATCCGAGTGTTGAATCATAGAGGTTAAAGTGGACAAAGCATCAGCAAACTCATTTTGCATCCTCGGGATATGCCTGAAGTCAATTTCTTTAAACCTTCCATACAAGTCCTAGGTAAGGGGTAATCTTAGAATTCTTCACTGCCTATTCTTCTCGAATTTGGTGAATCAATAAATTTGAGTCTCCAATGACTCACAATTCTTGAACACCCATGTCAAGAGCTAATTTGAGGCCTAGGATGCAAGCCTCATATTCAGCCATGTTGTTGGTGTACTGGAAGCACAATTTGGCTGTTACTGGGTAGTGCTGGCCTGTTTCTGACACTAAAACTGCTCCAACTTATAAACCTTTAAAATTGTCTGCTCCATTAAAAAAACATTTTTCACCTGGGGTATGCTTCATAGATATCTTCTCCTATGAACAAAATCTTTTCATCCAGGAAGTATGTCCGGAGTGGCTCGTATTCATTATCAACTGGATTTTCAGCCAAGTGATGCACTAGGGCTTGCCCCTTGATTGCCTTTTGGGTCACATACACAATGTAAAACTCATTCAACAACATTTACCACTTGGCTAACTTTCATGTAGGCATGGCTTTCTAGAATATGTACTTCAAAGAATCCATTCTGAAAATGAGATATGTTGTACAAAAAGATAGATAATGCCTTAGCTTCTGGGTGACCCAAGTTAAAGCACAACACATCCTTTCTACCAGAGTGTAGCAAGCCTCGTATGGAGTTAACTTCTGACTCAAGTAGTAGATCTCCTTCTCTTTCTTACTTGTTTCATCATGTTGCTTGAGGATGCACCTAAAAGCATTTTCTGAGACTGACAAGTAATGCAATGGCAGACTCCCTTTCCTCGGGGGAAGAAAAACAGGTGGGGCAGATAGATAATCTTTGATCCTGTGAAAATCCTTATGGCATTCTTCTCTCCACTCAGTCAGTGCATCTTTCTTCAATATCTTGAGGATTGGCTCGCATATGACCATCAATTGGGCAATGAACAGACTAATATAATTCAAACAACCCTTAGGAAACTCATGACCTCTTTTTTTGTATTTTGCAGGGGAAACTCCTGAATTGTCTCAATCTTGGAAGGGTTGAGTTTGATAGCCCTTCTATTGACTATAAACCCCAACAATTTTTTGGCTGACATTTCGAAAGCACATTTAGCGGATTCAATTTCAAGTCGTACTTCCTTAATCGTTCAAAGAACTTTCTTAGGTGTATTAGATGATTTAAACTCTCATGGGATTGATGATTACATCATCCACGCACATATCAATTTCTTTATGAATCATATCATGAAAGATCATTTTCATAGCCCTCATGTATGCCACACCAACATTCTGAAGGCCAAATGACATTACCTTGTCATGGTAAACACCCCAAGGTGTGATAAAAGGCATTTTTCCTACATCTTATTTATCCATTAGGATCTGGTGATACCCGAAAAAATAATCTATAAATATCTTATGACTACCTGTCTTATCTTTAGGGCTGGCTCTATTCAAATCTTTGTAGTCAACATAAATTCTGATCTTGCCATCCTTCTTCGACATCAAAATAATATTGGCTGGCCATGGTGGATATCTTATGACCTCCTTAATCTTGGACTTGATTTGTGATAAGTGGTGGTTTTGCCACTTATTTGTAGCTCTTTTCTTATCATTTTGTGTTGTTAATTTATAATATGAGGCTAATTATCCTTGGAATGGTGATCATCTTAGGTACTCTGGGTTTACAAAGAGTTTTGATTAAAAAAAGTGCAAAAATGATGGAATAGAGCTTAGAATGATGCATGGATCTAAAATTGGTCACCTGCTTATGCAGATGGTGACCTGCCCATGCAGATGAGGCTGCAGATGGCTAAAATAGTGAACTAAAAGGGGTTGAAAGCTCACCTGTACCCTGACCTGCAGGGCCAGATGCCCATTTGCGGTGGCAAGTGAAAAAGCAGATGACCAATGTGGCGACATTTTTGTAATTACCTAAAATACAATTTTTGAGCTATAAAAAGAATTTTTCAAATCTGAAACTCCATCTTTGTTATATTTCTCAACCTTGGAGGCTAGGGTTCTTGACCCAACACCCTTGGAGTGAAGATTTGGAAGCTTTGTAGTGAATATTTCTTAATTCTTTCTTCATTCCATTTCTTGTTTTGAATATTTGGGTGTAGTTAGATTCATTCTTAAATGTTGTTGTTGGACATAATGCAATATTTATGTTTTGGATTTGGTTTTTGATTTTATCTCATACTTTTGTATTGATTGAATACTCTTGAGTTATAAATGGGGTTTGCTTGTTTAAATTAATCTCATACTTTATCGATTTTTACTCTTATTGAGCTTGGAAGAGGAGATTAGTATGAGGATTTCCCATCTACTTTGATTAATGCTTGAAAGAGTTAATTGAGGTTGGGAAAGGTTAATTTAGCGTGATTTGGGTTGAATGGCCCATCTAATAGGTTTTCTTGCTAGACATAGTTAAATCCTAGCTTAGCCATATATTGGAACTCTTCTTGTTGACACTTGTCTAATATTCGACGGAGTTTAGCTAAGAAATATTCATCAATAGATCGAAAGACGTGGTGAATACTTGAGATTCCAAGGCTAGCTTGCAAACCCGTCGTTAATGATGAGTATTTTATTTAAATACTTTGGATCGTGGATAGAATTAATTCCCCGTACCATTTTCCTTGTTTTCCATTATTGTGAAAGCCATTGATCAACTTGTTCATATTTTAATTGGATCTATCTGTGCTACATTTTTAATTATAAAACCCCCCAAAATATTTGTATCTTTTGTTTGGATTTTAGCGAGTTGCTTTTATTTTGTACTTTCTCGATCTCTAGTCACATTGTTCATCTTGGATTTGATCCCGACTCAAAGTTTGGTAAATATATTGCAGTGCGTAGACTCATTTCTAGGGTTTATTTGAGCATTATCAAAAATAGTACCATTGTCGGGGAACAATTTGGCATATTGAGTTAGTTTGGAATTTTGGCTTACTTGATTTGATTCAAACTTGTGAATATCTTTTATTTCTTGTGTTAGATAGATTTTTATTTTGTTATGTCTTAGTACTATGACATATTTGGATGAAATAGAGTTTGGTGGTTGCAAATCTTATGTTAATGACCCATGTCCTTATTATGGAGGGCTCCACTCTTGGAAAAATTATGAAAAAGCTCCTGGGAGAAAGGTGTGTGCACCATCTCAATCCTATATGGAGACTACTTGTTGTGAATTTGGTGGTCAAAGTAGACATAGTGATACTTGTGAACATGAACCTTCCCCCTCCCCAAGCTCTAATGAATTTTCTAGTTGTGTTTTTGAGTTTGATAGGAGCAATAACATGGACTTGGAATCACAAAGATCCGGTCATTAAGGCATTCAAGTAATGCTTCAAATAACTTAGACCAGGTACCTAAAATGGGTGAGGAGGTGCCTCTTATGCATCAATATATGGTGGCATTGAAAGTAGGTAGTGAAGGAGAAGAAGACCCTTGTGAAGACGCTTTTCAAAATGAAAAAACACATGACAAATTGGAAATTGTGAGCCAAGAGTGGCTCTTGAACCAATCTCAACATCTTGAAGCCTATGGAAAACTACGTGAGGGAATCTTCCAAATAAAGTATGATTTCTTCCGAATTCATATTGAGCGATGTAATGAAATAATCCAACTTGAACTTGCCATTTATGAGTTGACGTCCAATGTGAAAGCAAAACTTGAGGCATATGATGCTCCTCTCCAAATGGTTAAGGATAATGAGTTCAAGTTGAGTTCTAATGAAGATGTGGTCAAGATTTTTTGTTGAAGAATTCATAGTGATTTGTCAACCCACCAAGCCGAAAATAATGCAAGATGCCGAAATTGATAAATAATACTAGAGTTGCAATATAAAACCAATCAAATCCTTTGTGAAGACTCTAGTTTATTTAGGGGTGAGAATGTCAAGAAAGATGAAAATTCAAGAATGAAGAGGCTTAAACCTCATTCCAACCATTTTTCAACATTGTACTTGGTGGATATGATGGAAACTGAAATAATCAGATGAATGGAGAATTTTGGATATGAGGGACAAAGCCCCTACATTTTGGAGTTTGTCATTGCAAGAGGGAAAATTGGCGTCCCTCACTTGAAGGCCAAGAATTGTTAAATGTGGTGTCTAACAAGTGGCCTAATGATCTTCTCACCAATGCCCAATGAGCCTACCTGAAATTTTGATGTGAAGTTGGATAAAAGATTTAAGTCTTCAAAAAGGCGAGATAGAGTTGGGCTCGTCGCTTCCTTACATTTTCCCCACAAGCTACATCGAAATCTTAATGTGATATTGGGATAAAGAGTCAAATCCTCAAAGTGGAGATATAAATAGTAAGGTTGCTTACGTCATGCCGCGATGTTAAATCAAGTGCTTGATGGGAGGCAACCCACCGTTCTCAAAAAATTTGCATTTACTTTTGAAATTTCAATTTTTAGAATAGCTTAGGAATTTATTTTTGACTAATATATAAAATTTTGGAGTTTTTGGAAGTGATTTGAATAGGTTTGGATGCAAATATTTAATGGGAATGAACAGGAATCCAGTCTAAGGAGTCTCCTAGTATTCCAACTATTACACTACTACTGGCCACTCTTATATTGATCCTCGCACCTAGTGCACTTCAGGGAGCCCATTACCTCCTTCTCTACTTTATTTTGCTTGCATTGGGGACAATACAATATCTTTTAGTTGGGGGTGGAATAACTTAGTTTTCATTTGTGTTTGTGCTATTAATATATTTTGATACATATTTGCCCTTATCGGGCATCGATGGAGATTGTTGTGCCCTTGTTAGGCTTGAAATGAAATATGTGGCATCAAAAATTGTGGTCTTTGTGAATGGTTTAGTTTTGGTATCACATTTTACATGAATTTTGGAGAATTCTTGAGTACCCACTTTAACACCCACCATGTGTTTGATAAAAGTCCTAAGTGAAACATCCGCCTTGTTCTTTGTTACTCTATGTTCCAATTGCTAATGTGAAGTGTTCTTGTTGTTGTATGGAGCTAATTTCAAGATGTGGGATGTGTTGTTGGTTGTTTGAAGTTGAGTTATGTTAATTTTGGTAAATCTTGAGATACTACTCTTAATGATGTTTATGAGGCCCACCATGTGTTCGGTGAAATTTCCAAGTGAAGTTTTCTCTACTCTCTTCCATTGGTCATGTGCTAATTGCTTTTAGGAAGTGTTCTTGCTACTATGTTTAATTCATTACAAGTTTTCAAGTCTTCTAAAGAGTGTTTTGTTGGTAGTTCAAGTTGAATGATGTTTTTTATGGTTATGGATATTGTGCTCCCTTGTCGGGTTTGAGCTTAATTTTGATTTTGTTGGATTAGTCATTTTGCTTGTTTTCACTTCTAGATTAGTTTATTTATTGTTTTAGCTTATTATCGTTTTTCTTTTTGGTAGTTGTTTTAGGCGACCTTTTCCCAAATGATGGATTGAGTGATGATGTTCTTAAGGAAAAATCGTTGTTATTGTTATTTTTGGGTGTTGGTGTCATTTGTGTAGGGGAAGACTGAGTACGCATAGCCATTATGAATTTGGATTGTGAGTGTTGCAATGGTGAAGTTTGAGTAGCCATTAAATTATTTCCCTTGTTGGAGTCAAAATGTGAGATTGTGGCTTGTGGTACTAATAGAGTTAGTATTGCATTGTGAAATGTTGAAATGAGCATACCCCTCCTAAATTTTTGTGAAAAACAAGTGCATGGAAGTGAACGATGTTTGTGAAAATACTTTGACTCTTTTTGTGACTCTTTACTCATTAGGTGGTGATAATGTGGAAAGTGACTCCTTTTGTTCTTGTATAGGAAATGAAATCGATCCTTCTTAATAGTTTGCATGGCACGTATGGTGGGTTTTTGTTGAATAACTCTTGTGCTTACTTGTTTCATCTAGAACTTGACCGGTTGGTCTTTCAATGCTAGTCTTGATTGTGTTTTGTTGAAGAAATGATCTTAGGTCATTTATGTGATTTTTAGAAAGCTCTTTAGCCTTAAAAGCCTACCTTGCATAAATGTTATCACTAGTTATCCCATTTTATCCTAATATCCTTTCTTTGGAAACCATATTACAAGCCTTGAACCTTTTGAAAATTTTCCTCTTTTGAACCCTACCCTTCTTGAACTTGAAATTGCCACCTTAAGGCTAAAAGCCTAAGTTGGGGGTGTGGTGGAACTTGGAAGAGGTGATAATGCACCGTGGTTTTATAAGTGAGTGCCTTAAGAGCACAAAAAATGATTGAATAAAATGAGAGAAATTTAGAAAAGGAAAGAAAATGAGAGAAAGAAATGAAAATGAGAAAAGAAAAGGAAAAGAGAAAGTTGTCAGTAAGGTGGTGAACTAGAATGAAAAAGATAGGCACATGTGTTGTATGAAAATGAAGAGGCAAATGATCAAAGTTTAAATTATATTGTGTTTTGTAGAGTTCAAGGAGGGTGTATCCACTTTTATCCTAAATGCTTATCCTACCCTTCCCCTAACCTACATTACAAGCTAGAAAAAGTCCTTCAGGATCTCCAACTGATACTTTTGTGTTGGTGGCGATTGAAAATAAGGGCAAGCCTATGGTATGATACTTGTTAGTATTGTAAATTCATTGTTGAGTGTGAGTGTTTGTGATTTTGTTCCTTGTATAAGTGTTGTAAATATTGTGAATTTTGGGACTTTCTTTCTTGTGAGGGCATGTAAACTAGGATAGATTGGTAAAGTTGATAAATTCATAAAATAAAGCAAATAAGCATGTTTGATTGACTATTGATTGTGAGTCACTTCTTGAGAATTGGTTGTTGTTACTTGATCATTCTTAAAACTCCATTGTACTCTTAAAAGTGTGTTTGAAATTGAGGTAGTTGCTTGGGTAAGACTCACATGCTTGTTGACTACATGTTAGTACCAACCAAAGTCATAATGATGATGCCCAATTAAAAAATATGATGAGAAAGTGTTGATGTTGGCTTTTAAGCTTAAATTGATAGCCTCATTAAGTTTTGATTTTGTGTTGCTTGAGGACAAGCGAAGTCTTTAAATTAGGGGTGTTGATGAGTGGCGGTTTTGCCACTTATTTGTATCTCTTTTATTATGATTTTGTGTTATTAATTCATAATATGAGGCTAATTATCCTTTGAATGGTGATCTTCTTAGGTACTTTGGGTTTACAAAGAGTTTTGAAGAAAAGAAGTGCAAAAATGAAGGAAAGGAGCTAAGAATGATGCAAGGAACAAAAATTGGTCACCTGATTACGCAGCTGAGGCTGCAGATGGCCAAAATAGTGAACTGAAAGGGGCTAAAACCTCACCTGTGCCCTGACCTGTAGGGGCAGATGCCCATCTACGGTGGCAGGTGATAAAGCAGATGATCAATGTGGTGGCATTTTTGTAATTACCTAAAATGCAATTTTTGAGCTATAAAAGGGATTTTCAGATCTGAAACTCCACCTTTGGTATATTTCTCAACCTTGGAGGCTAGGGTTCTTGACCCAACACCCTTGGAGTGAAGATTTAGATGCCTTGAAGTGAATATTTCTTAATCCTTTATTCATTCCATTGCTTTGTATTGAATATTTGGGTGTAGTTAGATTTATTCTTGGATGTTGTTGTTGGACATAATGCAATATTTATGTTTTCGATTTTGGGTTTTGATTTTATCTCATGATTTTGTATTGATTGAATACTCTTGAGCTATAAATGGTTTTTGGTTGTTTAAATTAATCTCATACTTTATCGATTTCTACTCTAGTTGAGCTTGAAAGAGGAGATTAGAGTGGGGATTGCCCATATACTTTGATTAATGCTCGAAAGAGCTAATTGAGGTTGGGAAAGTTTAATTTAGCATGATTTGGGTTGAATGACCTATCTAATGGGTTTTGTTGCTAGACATCTTCAAATCCTAGTTTAGCCATATATTGGATCTATTCTTGTTGACACTTGGCTAATTATAACACCCGTACATTTCTGAACCTAGTTGATTACCGTAACATTCATGGCATTATTTAAACATGATATGGTTGAGGTATTATACATTAAATTTGTTGGGCTAAATGAATTTTGTGCTATTGGGCTCAATTGAGGCCCAAAATCATACAAAAGACATGACCCAAAAATGGGATAATGATCCATTCTTCCTTTTGACCAAGTAAACCATCATTTAATGACCAAGAATTGGCTATGGATGACCATAAATAAGGTTACAAAAATCAGCTTTTATTCATTTCATTACGCTTTCCAAATTCTAGAATTTTCCACAAAAGAGATATTTTCTCTTCTCTTCCAAACCCTAAGGAAACCATCTCTTTGGACAAGATCATCACTTGGAAAGCTTGGGTATGTGTTTAATCTTATGGTTTAGTATATTATATTCTTAAGATGGTGTATAAATCATGTTAGTTATGTTGGTAAAGTGTTGGACAGTTCACTATGTGTAAAAGAGTCTACTTTTGCTTAATCGGTGAAGGGCTTTGCCTTCTAAACTAGAAAGTGGACTTGTGGTCTTGAAGGAAGTGAACTTGATGGATTAAATATTAACATGTGTGATGTGGTTATGTCCCTAACTTGATTTCTCTTTGTGTATAACATTTGAAATTGGTGTTGTGAAAATTATGCATGGAATTGGTGGTGTATTGAAAGGAGGATGTAGTTTGGTGATGTTTATTTGTGTTGTAAAACCATGGATGTTCATTGGTATCCTAGATAACTTAAAATATGAAATGGGAAGCTTAACTATGACCATGCACCATTCATTGCAAAAAAGGACCCAAAAATGACCCCCGGAGGCTGAAACAGGCACCCGCCCTCGCGGGCAGGGCACCTGCGGGCACAGATGCCAACGCAGGTGACCCTGGAACAGGCCAATGGTCACCTGCGGATGCACCTTACCCACCTTCGAGCACAGGTGGCTTCGCAGGTCAGCCCAAAACTCCGTTTTGATTGTTTTTGCATCTCTTTGACCCCCCGAAACCCCAATACCCTTCTTGGATGCAATTATCAACTTATGATACCTTTTGAATGACTGTAAAGGAGTAGACCGAATGTATTTTGAATGGTATAAATTATGGATTGTTTTTCATGTGTTATTGTGAAAGGTATTTAAGTGACTTGATGGAGAAAAGGTAACGTAGTATTGAAGGGGAAGTGTAAAGTATAACTTTGGGGTGAAATGCTATCGCTTTATGATGTCTTGGTTAATATGTAGTATGTTGTGGTGTTGTTGGTATGGTAATGCAGTGAATTGTATTATGAAGGGTGAAATGACGTTGGATGGTAGTCACGTAATTCATTGTCGTCTTATGTACTTGTAATATAGTTAGTTGTTAACGTGAGATCCGTGATGTACTTGTGTTGTAGAGTACCACGTAAGGAAGGAACTAGATTATTGTATTCACATATAGGACTATATATTCATATTAGGAATATAAGGTATGTAAGGTTACTTTTTTCGTATCCTTCTGCAACACATATTGTTCACATTGACATTGTACTTGTTCCATTCCGAAATGTTCAGAGGTATGTTATTTCAGGTTGTCATGTTGTTATTCACATGTTTCTTATTCGTTGCCCAATTGTTATTCATGCGTCACATAATTGTGGACATTGTTCCAGAGTTCCAATAATGTTACGTTCCAAAGTTCCAATAATGTTACAACCACCAATGTATCACTCTTATAAAGAAAGAATGAAGTAATGTATAATTGTTTGTATATTCTTGAGTCACATCCCAGGGGTTAAAATACCTAGCATGGGTTAATATCACCCCAGGGGAGACAGAAAAGCCTAGCATGGGTTAATCACATCCCAGGGGTTAAAATACCTAACATGGGTTATCCTCTTTTACCACTGATCAGTTGGTCATTTGTTTATGATATGCTTTACAATTTATTAATTCAAAGAAGGATAAATTTAAGTAATGAACAATAATGATGAATGAACGTAAAGGAAAAGAAAGTAATGAATGTAATGTACATGGTTCCACACATACAAAATGGTGGTTTATCCATATTGACTATTCTCTTATATTTGATTCCATTGAAGTACTTATGTATCATGCAGTTTATTACAGCCTTACATACTCAGTACATTCTTCGTACTGATGTCCCTTGGGTGACCTACCTTACTTGCTGCAGGCACAAGTGCTACTAGACCTCCACAGTAGGCTGCGGGTCATCTAATGGTTATTGGTGAGCTCCAGTTCGGTTCGGGGCTTTCCGAGTCACATGTGTATATATTGGTTTTGGTATTATGTAAAAGTTGTATAAAGCGGGGACTTGTCCCGACTTTAGGTTGGTTATGTATCTGTTAGAGGCTTTTGTAGATTTTGTGGGACAATTGAAGGAATGTACGGGACGTATGCTTTTGACGTGGTGGCCCTAACGGCCAAGTTTCATGTATATATATATATCATCTATGAATCATATGTTTTCCATGACTTCCGCCATTAGCCTCTTGTATCTATACGTGCTAGTGATGTTCATTGAGTGACATGCATATGAGTGTACATGAATGAAGATTGGTTCTCTCGGGCCTTAACGGCTTCGGGTGCCAGTCCGCCCCATTGGAATTCGATGCGTGACACTAATATCCAATGGAATTTAACTAAGAAATATTCATCAATAGATCAAAAGATGTGGCGGATACTTGAGGTGCCAAAGCTAGCTTGCAAACCCTTCGTTAATGATGAGTATTTTATTTAAATACTTTGGATCGTGGATAGAATTAATTCCCCGTCTCATTTTCCTTGTTTTCCATTGTTGTGAAAGCCATTGATCAACTTGTTCATATTTTAATTGGTTCTATCTGTGTTACGTTTTTAATTATAAACCCCCCCAATATATTGGTGTCTTTTCTTTGGATTTTAGCGAGTTGCTTTTATTTTGTACTTTCTCGATCGCTAGTCACATTATTCCTCGTAGATTCAATCCCAAATCTAAGTTGGGTAAATATATTGCTAACGACTGCGTACACTCATTTCTAGGGTGTATTTGAGCGTTATCAATTTGCTTCGTCACTTCTTGTTCAAACTTAAAACTAAAGTCCAACTTGAATTTTTGCATTTCATTCTTTACTGGATCAAACTCTGGGTTAATTGGAAACTTATGCGATAAGATATTGGTACTCAATCCCGACATATCATCGTAGGACCAAGAAAATATGTCAATATACTCCTGTAGCAAGCAAATGAGTTCTCTTTTCTGTGCTTCTATCAGGTGAATGTTAATTCTTGATTCCTTAACTTCACCATGATCTCCTAGATTGACTACCTCAGTTTCTTCTAGATTAGGCTTTTCACGATTTTCAAATTCTTTCAAATGTTCTATTGACTGTTCCTAGTCATAATCTTCCCATTCATCATCATTTGCTTCGCTTTGTTCATTTAGCTCTTGACATGACATGACACTAACAGGTTTTAAATTATTATTACTGAAATCAAAACTAACCAAGTTAGATAATAATAAGGTATTTCAACTAATAGAATAAAAATAGAATGATTCAAAATAATTTTATAGATAAAGGAGGCCTTTCATTGAATTTGGGAAATATGTACAAACATTGGCTTATGCCTCGCACAAGTATGAGTCCATGCTTTCTGGAAAATAGTAAATAGTGTGAAAAGGGAAATTTGAAATATAAAGGGTGGGTCACGGGGCCTCCTCCATACCACCACCAATTTTCAAAAATTAAAATTGGCCCTTTTATCTACCACAACGGGTAGGAAGTCATGACTGGATGGGAAGTCTAGTTCAACTATTTTTCCCCTTGTTCAGCTTTCCTAATCCCAGATGCCTCCAAGAACTCTTATATGATCACGTCACAAGCTTTAGAAAGGCTTCCTATTCCTTACCCAAGACCTCGCTTTCATTCCATGCTTGACGAGAAAAGATTGGTATAGAGAGGCAAGGACTTTGGTAGCTCTTGATCAATCTTCTTTTTGGCCTTATCCTTGGACAGATTTTGCCCTGTTATGGCATAGGCCAAACCAAACTTGGGAGGATCTTCTGTAAATGTTTTATAAGGTGTGTTCACCATCATGAATTTCTTTAGTGTGTCAGAACTTGTCTAAACTGTGGCATTGGTGTCGATCATGATTATCTATATTTCTCCATAGTCTGGTGTAACTGTCTGGAGAATGATGACTTTCTGTTCGATTATGTTTTGAATTTGGTGCTTCAAGTTGAGGAAATCTTCAGTGGTGTGTCCGACACTTCCTAAATGATACACACAATGTTGATCAGGTCTGAAGAATCCAGATGTTGGATTAGCAGGCTTTGGTGCAATGAGCTGAACTAGTCTAATCGCTTTTAGTCTCTCAAAGATATGAGTTTGGCTATCAGTTAATGGAGTAAAAATTCGAGAAGATTTTTTCTCAAAACTTGAATGAGAGATTTTATTTTTGTATATTGAAGGAGCCATCTGAGGGTATGTTTGTAGGTTTGGATAGAAAGGATTTGGTATCTGAAGATTCAGTTGGATGTTTTGGTATGTTTGTGGAGGCGTATGCAAATTTGGTAGGAAATTTTGGTATATTGATGGAAGTATTTGATGATTCGGAGGTAGAGTTAGGTATTCTGACGGAGTAATTGGATATTTTGTTTGGTCGTAAAAAGTAGGGTAGGGATTTTGTGGAGCTGGAGGCATCAGAGTGTTAGTCGTAATGGATAAATTGGCCATGTCTGTTACTCGTTGCACTTCTTCTTGAAGCTCCTCCATTTTCATAGTATCCTTGATGATAATTTCAGTTAGAGAATTTCCATTGTCTCTACCAGTAATTTTTCCCTTTTCCATAATGAAGCAATGATCAAGAGAGGAATCTTTATTCATTTTTGATATCTAGTGAAGTAGGGATGTTTTACCATTTTATGTCAACACAGAGTAGTTTCTATTACCTATAAAGTAAAAAAAAACTCAAAGGCAGATGTGTTAGATCCTGTTAATATTAAACATGGCAATATAATCAGGTAGGAAGGAAACACATAAAGTCATTTCTCATTACAGGTGAATAGATCTATGGAGTAATGTTGCCTCGAAGATTCCAATGTACAGGATTTTGCTCACTGATTTGGATGAATGGATTTCATCAGGAAGTTTTAACTCTTCTTCTTCCTGTCCTTATGTCTCCCTTTCCTAAAGTGGGGGAAAGTAAAGTTTTTTTTTTAAGATAAGGACCGAGACGAAAGGCCGCCTATGTATATCACAAAGGAGAAATCAGGCCCTATGTAGTTTAATGGATGCGATTGATTCTTTAGGAAACAGTTTTGAGAGGTATTACTGACTTTTATGGAAAACTTTGGATGAATCATAATATTTTGATCACACTTTTGTGTAGGGGATGTATATTTCTGCCTAAAATGGCTCTATGAAAAAAGGGGATTGGGTTAATTCGCCTTTGAGTCAAATCAACATAGCACGTATGAGTACATAAGATAGTTATATATTGCAAGAATTAATAAAGCACGTGTCCTACTTGAGGGACCTTTTTCGAGCCAAAGGTGGGCCTAAAGTTTGTTCAAAATGATGTATGTGTTGTTTTTAAGCCATTGCATTGCCCCCAAAATAGGTATATATAACCAAAATTTTTTCGAAAGGGATACAAAGCTAGCAAAAAAAGAGGGGTACATTTGGGGGAAATGGGAATGACATAAAGTAGGTATGCACAGGGGCAAATACAATGAACCCATGCAGGGGTATATATGGAAAATTAAAGATAAATAACAAGTAAGCCTACGCAGGGGAGAGAACTAATGTGGTTCAGAAGACGCTCCATATTCCATTGTTCTTTCCTTGTATTTCTTCGTGATCTCCCCAACTGTGTATTGGATCCTTAATCACCATGCTAAAACTGGAGAACCGTGATATCCTCTAAGTAAAGCATTAGGCCCTATCCCGGGACAATGCTCCGATTACAAGATATATGTCTTTTCAAATAGCACATAGTTGGATGCGGTGTCGGCGGATCGTGAACCCATTTGACACATTTTAGTGGTTTACTAATGGACTTAATATTCCCTAGGATGGAGATATTAAGCTATCCTTGGCTAATGCTTAGTCATTTAGGATTTGGTTTTGCTCTATCCTACTTGACAAGAATAGTTTGTTTGAATTGACCAGGAACCCAAATCGGACTTTTAACATCACAAAATAAACCATAAATGCCAGACTCAAATCGGTCTTTAATATCATAAGTGACCAACAAATGCCAGACTCTAATCGGACTCTAGTATCATGTATGCCGGACTCGAATTGGGAATATAGTATCATAAGTAAATAGTAATTACCGGACTCAAACCGATCTTTAATATCAAATGCAAGGTAATACGTCTAGTCAAGAATTGGAAAGGAGAATAAATCATTCCAAGGTTAAAAATCATACATAAGGTGATAAAAGAAGGCCTCCTTGGTCTACAAGGATCTAGTTAGGATAATTGACCTAAAAAAGGGCCGGCGGTGCCCACTACGAACCCTAAAAGTCCATACTAAGGCAATTTCTACCCTAAATTAGACTAAGGCTTCCGAGTTCCATTACAAGGTATTAAATAAGTCTAAACAAGTATTAAGGCAACAATTTAATTCAAGGGAGAGACGAATGGGTCAACTCTACATAAAAACGGCTCTCTAATCGACTAAATATTCCAAATTTCACTAGCATGTAACCAAATCATAAATTCCAACCCAACTTTAGCATAATACTAAACTAATACCATAATAGAGCTCAATCTATGAGAAAAGTAAGCCTAGCCTACCTGGACACCGATGAATGCCCGAGAAAGTCTACTAAATCGGTGCTTTTCCCTAATGAGAAGCCTCCTCACGATGCCATGCTATCAAAATAATGATCTACATATTAATACAAGAATAACAATACCCATATTGCATATAAATACTTCGGGTCTAAAATCAAACTAAAAATTCCATGTGGGGCCCACTTATGAAATCACAACTTTAAAATCGTCAAAACGTCCCTCTAGGCTCAAGGATCATTTATCCAAAAAAATTAGGCAAACTTACTGAAATTTTGAAGAGAAAACGCCCCCAACGAACCCTCTAACTTACCATGAACACCCAAAGATCACACTACCCTCTCTAAGCTCTTTAGGGTTTTGAGGGACTTGGAAATGAAATAAATGGACTAAAAATTGGGTCACCCTCATAAATAGCAGCAATAGCCTCTTTAGTTGCCAAATGACTGCTTAAGCGGTAAAGTACCACTAAAACGGTCGACGCGTGATCGGACCCTACAGCTTAAGAGGCTAAACGCCGCTTAAGGGACGATCGCTAAAGCAGTACTCAGGTATCTTTAGTGAAACGGGGAACATCTGAGCTTCCACTTAAGCATTCCATTGGCCTCTTAAGTGGGCGCACCAGCTGAAGCCTGCACCAGCAACTTAGCAAATTTTGCTAACTTTCAACCAGACCCTCGAAATTCATTCAGAATCCAGTGAACGCAAACGAACTATGATACCCTACAAAATTTGACATTTTGGACTCAACGATGCCAGTAAAATTTCCATTTGAGGTCGTTTTGATAATATATGGGTCCCACACCCAATGACCGATTTTACTAATTTCCACCCAATAGCGCAAAACGGGTTTGAAAGCCTTGGGACCGAATCAAAGGTCCCCCTATATTAAAATCAACATTCTGGAGCTGCTGGAACTGTCAAAATTTGAATACGAGGCTGTTTACCTGTGGTTTAGGCCCGATACCCAAATTTGAACAGCGAAGACTTCTAAATAGGGAATTGGCTATAAAACCAAATGAACTGATCGATAACTAAACTGTCGGCTCCAGTAAGTCATAAATGACTTGGGGCAACTATGGGAAAGTTCTAAATATCGAAATAGTGCTGAAATGCAGAAAATGACGTGGATGGTCATTACAATATCCACTACCAAAAGGAATTGCATCCGTGAAAGTAAAGGATCAAGATGTACCTGAAGGCTCAAACAGGTAGGGATATTGGGCCTGCATCTCACTCTCGATCTCCCAGGTAACCTCCTTAATTGGACGGTGCCTCCACTATACCTTAACCATTGGAATCTCTTTAGAGTGTAACTGTCTTATATCCCATGCCAGTATAAGCACTAGCTCCTCCACCAAGGTCAACTACTCGTCCAACTGAACTGAGTCCCACCGAAGCATGTGTGACTCATCCAGAATGTAACATCACAACATAGATATATTTAAGCTACCTCTCCAATGGTTCGAATTATCTCAAATGGCCCAATATACCTAGGTCTAAGCTTTCCCCTTCTCTCAAACCTCATCACATTCTTCATGGGTGATACTCGAAAAAAGACTACATCACCAACTCCAAACTTCAAGGCACAAAGTCTACCATCAGTGTAACTCTTCTGCCTACTCTGAGCTGCCCTCAACCTATCCTAAATCACTCACACCCTATCCAAGGACTCATGAAGCAAGTCAGTACCACGGGGACTAACCTCAGAAGTCTCAAACCAGCCAATCGAAGATCGACAATGCCTACCATACAATGCCTCAAATGGTGCCATCTTAATACTCGAATGGTAGTTGTTATTATAAGCAAATTCCACTAAGGCTAAGTGCTACTCTTATTGATCTCTAAAGTCCATTACACATGCGTGGAGCATATCCTTCAAAACCTAAATAGTCCGCTTCGACTGACCGTCAGTCTGTGGGTGGAATGAGGTGCTAAGATTAACTTAAGTACCCAACTCCTCTTGAAATGCCGTCCAGAAGCTAAAAGTGAACACTAAGCCTCTGTCTGAAATAATAGATATGGGTACACCATGCAGGCAAACTATCTTACGAACATAGATACAGGCAGACCAATCAGCACTAAAAGACATCTAAATATGGAGAAAATGGGACGATTTGGTCAACCGATCTATAATGGACCAAATACCATAGGAACCACGGGAGGTACGAGGTAAACCACTCACAAAGTCCATGGTAAAACCCTCCCACTTCCACTCGGGGATGGGTAATCTATGAATTAAGACATCAAGTCTCTGATGCTTGACCTTTACCTGCTAAAAACAAAGGCAATAAGCTACAAAGTTCACAATATCTCTCTTCATACCACTCCACCCGTAATGCTACCTCAAATCCTTGTACATCTTAGTTGTCCCAGGGTGTATACAATAACTGGAGTTATGAACCTCCCACAATATCGACTGAATCAAGTCTCTAACCCTCTAAACACAAATACGACCATCATATCTCAATATACCCTCTGTACCTAAGGTATCTCAACTGAACTCACCCCTTAACACCTGGTCATGGATGCCACAAGGCTACTATCCTCAAACTAGCGACTCCGAATCTACTCAAATAAGGTGGACCTTGCCTCAACACTAGCAAGGATCCTCCTGGAGTGTAAAATATGAAGTCGAACCATCAAGTTGGCTAAGGAATGGATGTCTAAATCCAACGGCCGCTCCGAAACTAAAATAAAACCCAAGCTACCCACACTCACGGCCTTCTGGATCAAGGCATTCGCTACCACGTTCACCTTGCTCAGATGGTATAGAATAGAGATGTCATAGTCTTTTAGTAACTCAATCCATCTGCACTATTTAAAATTAAGCTCCCTCTGAGTCATAATATACTGAAGACTACGATGGTCAGTAAGAATCTCACAACGAACACCATACAAGTAATGCCTCCATATCTTAAGCGCAAAAACTACCGCCGCCAACTCCAAATTGTGAGTGGGTTAGTTGCACTCATGAACCTTCGACTGCGTTGATGCATACTTCATTCAAAGGTCCGTAGGTCGACCTATGGTTCGTGAGTCACAATCGTGGGTCACTCCTCCAACTTTGACTTTGCTCTTTCGTCTTCAAATACTTCATTCCAGTGTATGCTTCTTTCCTTTTTGTCCATTTTTCCTTCTAAACCTATTCTCCTACAATATAGAACAGAAAACGCATCATACCTACCAAACATACCCAAGTAATTGTATATTTTCCTTATTTTATGCATCGAAAGTGCCCAAAAACCATGGCATATCACCCTGCCACACAACCAGGGGTATGCAAGGAATGACTAAGGTAACAATCTTGGCAAAATAATCCAAGACTACATGATAAGGGGATAACCAGTCCATGCCTAGAATCAAATCATAAACCACCATATCTAGCTCAATAAGGTCAGCCCGAGTATCAAACTCTCGAACGGTCATAACACATGATCTATAAATCCGATCCACTACAAAAAAATTACCCACACGAGTAGATATATGCAATGTCATAGATAAAGGCTCCCAAGACAACTCTAATAGTGGTGCATAATAAGCAAAAACATATGAATTAGGGATCCCAAATCAAATAAGGCAATAGCTGGGCGACGACACAATTAAATCTTATCTGTAATAACAGCTTCTGAAGAATCTGCCTTTGATCTACTAGTTTCAACATACAAATGACCTCTCCCGCCACCTGGTTGGGTGCTTGACTAGTTTCAACATACAAATGACCTCTCCCGCCACCTGGTTGGGTGCTTGACCAACCACCTATCTTGCCTACCTAAGAACCTCCTCGAGAAGTCTAGGGACCACCCCTGCGACCCTGAGTACCACCTCTAGCTGTAGGCAACACTGATCTGATCGGCTAAACACTCTATGCATCAGAATGAATCATCCCATGTTGGGGACACTCTCTGGAGTAATGACCAGCAACCCCGTAACTATAGCAACCCCCAGACACTCCACTCTGTCTAGAAGATCTGACTAACTTGGAATAGCCACTTTGGCAAGAAGACTCAGAAATGTGCACTTCTTGAAGACTGGCCACTGCTCGAGCCATGGTAATAACTGTAGTTGGACTGACCTCCGTCAGTAATCTTAAATGCTACTTGAAAGGGTTTACTAGACTGATATTGATGCTGATAAGACTAACGGGGAGGGTACATACACTGAGAACCTATGGCTCTGAACTGTGAGCCACTAAAACTACCCTAATGACGTGATCTCTTATCGCTACCCTTTTGGGACTCGCAATTCATCTCCTTCATAGTCTGGGCATAATATAAAACCTTAACAAAAGACCTGCCACCTGTAACCAAACTCTAAGTAGCAATGTGAAGAGGAAGTATCAACCCTCTAACATAACACCGAATCCGCTCATACTTGGTAGGCAAGATCGTAGTAGCATGTTTGTCCAACTCGTGGAACCGTAGCTCATACTCAACCACCGACATAGAACCTTATTATAAGTTGGTAAACTGATCTCTCATGTGCTCATGAAGACTACGAGGCATATAATTCTCCAAGAAAGCCCCAAAGAATTGAGTCCATGTCATAGGGGGATATCCAGCTGACCTGGAATCAAGATAACCTCTCCACCAATGCCTAGCTGCCAAATCCAACTGAAAAGTGGTGTAGTCAACCCCACGAGCCTCAACTATGGCCAAATTACAGAGCCTTTCCTTGGAAGCAGTCACGAACTCAAATTTATCCTTACCTGGAACCCCAGAAAACCTAGGCAGAGTCAATTTCAGAAATCTGTCCAACATCTTTTGCTTCTGAACAAACATAGCTGGCTGGGCGGATGCCTGCTGAGCAACTATCTGTGCTGGAGGGACACAACTCTGGGAGTCATAACTATAGGCAGCGTCCCTATATCTGTACACTCTGATCCGCAAACTTAGCACCATCAGTTAGTACATCACCAACTAATCCCAATAACTGGTCCAAGGCATCTCTAAGTAATGATAAAGAAATAAACCCCGGTAGAGCCTGGACTACCCCCTGGCCCACCAAATGGCAGGGGTGGCAGAACCTATGGAGTTACCTCTACCTCAGGAGCAATAATAGGATCTGGTGAAGGCTCCCTATCTTGACCCCTAGCTGGTCCTGCAGCTCTAGCTTGGCCGTGAACTCTGGGTCAGCCACAACCTCTAGCGGGTGACCAAGCAGTGGACTCGGGGTCCTCGTAGCTCGCGTCCTGACCATCTGTAAAAGAGTGAAACAATGAGAACCTTAGAAACCAACACAGACTGAAGCACGAAATGAATAAAGAAAGTGAAATTCTCCTAAGAATGTCCTATAGCCTCCAAAAGATAAGATACGTACGTCATCGTTTTGATCCGTAGGACTCGACTAGACACTTGCTCTTGTACCAACAATACCAGTGAACCAAGGCTCTGATACCAATTTGTCACGGCCCAATTTTAGAGTCATGATGACACCTACTTTAACCTGCCAGTAGGTAAGCCAAATAATAGCCCGAAACGACAAGTAATGGGCTAATTGGTGGAAGGTAAGGTAAATACCAAAAAATAAGCATATAATAAGATTGTAAACAATATAAATAAGGATACGATAATATAAATGTCAAATAGAATGGAGGAAGAACAAAAGAAATATCCCATGACCTAGTAAAGCCGGTATAAGAGCCACTAAATACAAAATAAGAGTACTAAATAGTATCAATATACAGAAAGTCTCGATAACTAAAGACTGTCCAAAATTAAAGGAAGGAGAGAGGATCAGCTCTAGCTCTGAAAGCTCACCCTATCTCTGAATCTTAAGAAAAGCTATATAGAATGTCAGTGGAGGCAACTAGTACTCGGATTTACATCAGAAAAAGATGCAGAAGTGTAGTATGAGTACCAAAACAATGGGTACTCAGTAGACATCATCGGTCGACTGAGCTAAATCAAAATAAGAGCATAATAAGATGCAAGAATGTAAACTAAAGTCAGGGATAAAGGGTAAACCTGAAATAATGTTCCGGCTCAACAAATAATAAATAACGAGGGAAGTAAAGTCAAAGAACACAAGCTACCAATAGCCTAACTGGACCCCCATAAGCCCAGAAGACACAAACGAGAGAAGATTAACACAAATGAGCCCCTATAAGCCCGATGTATGCAATCAAAAGTAGAACCATCAATAATAATAAATATAAAGTGACCAACAACCGAAATCATATCCGAATCTTCCTATACCATAATTGTCGGACTCGAACCAGAATTTTAACATCATAAATAAATCATAAATGCCGAACTCGAAGTGGTCTTTGATATCATAAGTGACCAACAAATGCTGAATTTGAATCGGACTCTAGTATCATGTATACTGGACTCGAACAGGGAATATAGTATCTTAAGTAAATAGTAATTGCTCGACTCGAACTGGTCTTCAATATCAAATTCAAGGTAATACATCTAGTCAAGAGTTAGAAAGGTGACTAAATCATTCCAAGGTTCAAGATCATACATAAGGAGATCACCGCTAAAGTGGTACTCGGATTGCTTTAGCGATAGGGGGAACACCTGGGCATCCACTAAAGCATTCCATTGGCCACTTTAGTGACCTCCACTTTAGCGACCAAATGGATGCTTAAGCGGGCGCTCCAGCTAAAGCCTGCACCAGTAAATTAACAAATTTTGCTAAGTTTCGATCGAATCCTCGAGATTCGTTTAGAATACCGTGAATGCAAAAAAATATAAATTTTTATATTCTGGACATAACGACACCATCAAAATTTCCATCCGAGGTTGATTCGATGAAATATAGGGCCCACACCCAATGGCCTTTTTAACTAATTTCCATGCAATAACGCAAAATGAGTCCAGAAGCCTTGGACCCAAACCAAAGGTCCCCCTAATATAAAATCGATGTTTCAGAGCTACTAGATAAGAATTAGTATACGAGGGCATTTACCTTAGGTTTTGGCCCGTTACCCAAGTTTGAACAGCAAAGACTTCTAAAAAGGGAATTGGCTCAAAAAATAAAACTTACTGCCCAGTAATCGAACTGTCGGCTCCAGCAAGTCATAAATGACTTGAGGCAGCTATGGGAAATCTCTAAAAGTCAAAATAGCGCAAAAATGTAGAAAATAACTCGGAGGGTCATTGTAGTCACTACTTATATTTTTTTTTTTGAGAAAATGACTTTGTATTTTTTTGAATTCAAACACTTAGGAAAAAGTTTTAAAATTCAATTTTTGATAAAATAGAGTCACCACTTAATTTGTTTGGGAAAAATTAAGAAAAACCTTTAAAAAAGTACTTCAAAGATTAAAATAGGAAAAAAACTTTTAAGTTAAAAGATCCGAGAAAGGGTTCATATGAACTTTATTTGACTAACTTGAAAGAAATTATTTTTTTATAAATATAAACTTTATCCTCTTTGAAAATGAACATGTCAATGGACTTTTAAAGAAAAATGATTTTTAAGTGACCAAGAGATTTATTTAATTGACCAGTTTTGAAAAACTAATTTCAAAACAAAATCAGACAACTCTTATGAGGAATTTAACTAAGTTAAATTAAAAGGTTAGTATCAAACAACGTATGATAAAAGAATTACGGTAGAAACTAAAAGGACTTAGGCTTTAGACCCAAATCTCTCAAATAATTCCTGTCCTAATCTAATTGGGCTTTTAGCCCACAGCCTGTCCTCAACTATTTCTTGAGCGTTTAAGGCCCAAGGTCTGCTCTACCTTTATTAAATTACCAATTGGGATTTGAAGCCCGTGAAACATAAATTTCAAGACTTTCTAAGTCTCAAAATGCTTCAAATTTAATTGGCTTTGGCCCATTTCTTCTCTAATTTTCAACCTGTAGCAACTTTAATTCCTTTATATTCAGCACCTGTATTCCATATATGTATACCAACCTTTTGGGCTTGGATTTTGAGGCTTGGACTTGAAGGAAATAGGCCTCATTGGCCCATTAGGAAATGCAATGGGAGAGGAGTCCACGTGGGCTCTAAAATAGATTTACATGCAAAGAAAAAAGGTGAAGGATTAGAGTCTGATTAATTCTCATACCACTGATTTTATATACATACACATCAAACATAAATAAATGACTTATATCCTATCAATGATTAACCAAAAGTAAACTAAGTTCAAATTCTTTCAAACATGTATATGACCAAAAAAAGAGAAGAAGAAACATAATATCAAATCACCCTAAAGGAAACTGTGATTCATTAAACTTAAAGAGATACAGCCAATTACGACTTGAACTCAAAAGAAAATAGTTAAAACCAGGAATCTTTAGAGAGGGATAAGCAAGTTTATAGATAATATTACACTAAGTTCAATCAAAACAGGAAGACCAGACAGGTAACCATAGTCTTCGTAAGAAAGACAGATAACTTAAGGACTCTATTGAACACACACTTATGGTGTAGTCATTTCCACACTTCAAAGGTTTGAGGATGAAGATCCTAGGTACTTTTTTTTTTTTATAGATTTGCTACACTGAATCATAGTATTTCATGATTCAATAAGGGACTTGTAGGTAAAAGAAAAGAGAAGAAAGCTGAAAGTAGAAGACAGGGGAAAAACTGGAAAGGAAGCACATTTAGTTTGTCTAAAATAATAAAAATTATTTTCTATTTAGATGGTCATAGGCAATATTCATACACAGAGACAACCCTTGTATATCAGAAAAAAGAAATAGTAACTACTCTCTAGTAATGCTGAACAGAATCTTGAAGTTGAGGATTTTGAATCAATCACATAAATAGAACAAACAAAAGGAGAAACAAACAGTAACTACTCAAATCAAACTTACAACCTTAAACCAATATTTTCACTCTCTTTTATAGGTCATGTAAAATCACGAGTTAAAAGTTCATCGAGGATTCATTAGGTTGGCCACTTTAGAGTATTGTGAGTCCACTTAAAGTGTACCACTGAATAAACCAAAAAAAGAACAACAAATAACTTTTCCAAGATAAGGGGAAAAATCTTAAATCCTTGTTGATCTAAGGCGTACACACATAGATAACAGATGGAAAATGAATTCTACATATTGCTAACAAGAGAAAAAAATGCTAAATCTAAGACAGGCAAGATCAAAATTGAAACTTTAGAGGGAAAAATCAAACTTGACTAGTAGTACCAAAACAACATGAATATACTTGAAATAATATTCTTAAAAAAAATAGAAGAAATTCAAAGTCTTAAGCTCTTTGAATTGATTCATAAAAAAACATAGGCTAAATATTAAGAAAGAAGAACATAACATTCAGAGGTATTTTAAGTCAGCAGACATCAAAGGTAAAACAAGCTAGCCCATTTTCCACGCTAATGATAAGATTCGTCTATCAAACGTAACTAAAAATGGTATAGCTAACAAAAAACCTAAATATTACAGCAGCAACACCACACTTAAAATATTATCAACAAATTGATTTAGCTACTACAGGATGATGAATCAGAGCAAAGATGAGAAAAGAAAATAGAGAAAACCATTTTCATCACACAAAACCTATGGCCTTCAAAGCCTTCTACAACAAAACCCCCCACCAATCATGACTACTACCGAAATGAGAAAACTAAACTAAAGGAGGGAGGGACATTTACCTTTTTTGTAGTAGCAAAAGAGGACTTTGAGCCTTCACCAGAGTTCTCTTTTCACCATCGAAATACCATTAATAATCAAAATTCTATGCTCTAAGGAGTCTTATAAGAATTTCGATCAAGATTTTAACTAGAGAAATCCCTTTACGAAATCTCTCTTTTGCCCAAAAATTTTATGATTTTGCAAGGCTATATGGTCAAAGATTTTCCTCCTTCAAGACTTGGTTCTTCAAAGAAAATCTAGGGTATTTATATAAAAGAATTGAGGTCAAATTTCTGTCTTTGGGCGATATGGGAACAAGGGATTTGAAGGCGTTTTTAGGGATTTTACTAGAGAGATTTCAAATTTAGGATAAGGATAGGGTTTACAACTCAAAAAATATTTTGATTTTTGAATTTTTGATGAATTTCAAAATTGGGGTAACCAATTGGAATTGTGGGAAAGCAAAATTCCTTCAAGAACCAATGAAATTTACTGAAGTATGTACGAATTTGTACGATTTCATCCAAAATTCATAAAAATTGGATGTTGAAGGAGCCACTGAGGCATTTATAAAAGGTTCTCATATTTGATGGTACACCCCTCTCATGTAGAACATGTGACAATGTATGAACTTGAGATGGAGATGAACGGAAAAGGAAATTAAGGATTTTTACTTGTTGAGCCGCGACTTTTGAAGCCGTTGTTGGTGTTGTCATTTGCTGCTGCTGATATCATTATTGCTTGATGTTGTTGGGTTTCTTTAAGGAAGAAGGGTAATAAGGGGAATGTGGGCTGGTTCGGGTCACACAGGTTGGGCCTAGGTCTGCGCTTGCTGTTGTTGATGTCGGGTTAAGAAAAAGGGAGTTATAAGGTGATTGGGCCGGAGTGAGTTACAAATTAAAAGGGGGATGGAACTTGGTTAGGCTGATTTATGAGAGGGTAGATTTAGGCCATTTATAAAATTGCCAATAAGTTAGAAATTCAGCCGATTGCATTTATATTTTAACCAAATCGATAAATCAATTGGCTAATTGCATGCAATTGTGGCAAAAATTGATTTCAATTAAAGCCAAATTCAATAAAATCGCTAAATTAAATCATGATTGAATATGAATTATTAACCATTCTAATCTTGTGTTTCATGGTTTAGTAAAATCAAGAAAATATTTTCTGAGTAATTCATTTTCCAAGAACAAATTACATTTAAATCATGATTTACCCGTTCGGAATTAATTTTCAAGATGGGTCTTGATCAAAGTCATTTTTTTTTTTGGTAAAATAATTATTTAAGTTCCAAATATTTATGATCCCATATATTTGAATACGAAAATGTATAATCATCACTTAAATGAAAAAATTGACCCAAATAAGTATTTCAGAAAGTTTTTATCTGAATAAAATAAAGGTTATAATTTTATTTATAATTGAAGAAACTCAGAATTAAATCTAGCCATAGAGGGAAAAAATTAGGCATCAATAAGAAGAATGAATGATAGTCCTTCGGGCATGGTGTTAGGGGGATAAAGCATGCAATTAATGATAGAAAGATCCAATACATGTGGTAATATGCTGATATATAAATCCTATAAGGTGTGATATGTATTTGTATGACTTTCATATTGTGTTGTAAAATGAATAGGGTCAATGTCGTTAGTAGTGGAAGGATTATGTATTCATGTAAAATATAATCTGGAGTTAATACTATAATTGTAATCTGTTGTGTGCGGTGTGTTCTAAATTATGTGTCCTTATTAGTGTATTGAGTATGAGAGGGAAAAAGAGAAGTGATATTCTATCTTAAAGGTTTGAAAAAGACTTGGCTAGATACTATAGCATAACCAGTTGTAAGATGAATAAACTAAGGTTACTATCATATGTAGAATATTGATGGGTGGTCTAATTGCAGTAGAGTATTAGGTGGAAAGTTAAGGAGTTAATAATGCTATAACTAGGAATGAATGGTAGATGTCATGACCCAAAATAGGGACCGTGATGGCACCTGTCATACCCTCTGATATAGGAAAGCTATTCCCAACAAACACAATTATCAAAGTAAAACATAAAATGGAAGAAGTAAGATATGGAAATAATCCCCAAATGATTTTAAAAAGGTACAATATCCACATAATATCCCAGGTCTGGTTGCCACTAGTACAAGCCTCTAATATTAAATGTAATACAATAGATCAAAATATCTTAAATGTGAATAAATGCATAAGATAAAAGAAAGAGGAATCTGAGTAAGATCTATAATCGAACATCCACTACCTTGATCTCCGTAAATCCCACACTAGGAGAGCACAATCAATGCTCCGCTACTCGCCTAATACCTACATGTAGTGCAGAAAAAAAGAGAAAAACAAGGGTGAGTACAAAACACATGTACTTAGCAAGCATCATCAACAACCAACCCTAATTCAAAGTGATGGAGAGAGCCACCACACAAAAAGTCTAATATTACCCTAAATAAGCCTACACTCATAAAAGTTCCCAACGGCGGTTCAAGCTGTACAACTTCTAATAGTATAAATATACAATTTTAATAATAGTATAAGAAATATCACCACTAATATAAATATAAAGAAGACTAAAATACATAATATCAATCATATAAGAGAGATGGAAGTGATGCAACACAGTAAAATTATATGTATGCAATTTTTAAATGTTCACCTTGTATACACCTTCCAAGCCTAATCTCTAGGAGAGGACCCATGAGGGTTTAAAACCCAGATACTAATTATAATCTCATCAATCAACCTTACCGTCACATCTATTGTCTAAGGAATTTTTTAAAATATCTCATTTTCTTTTGCAAAGAAATTCAAGTTCCATAGTGTTGGGTTTCAACCCTGTTCTCATTGTGCTCATTGTACTCGTGTTTTGATGATTGACAAACTTCATCACTTGAACTTGGTCCATGAATGTATGATCATTATTAATGTTCTAATGACTGCTTAACCTGGTGGATGGACCAGCTACATGAACTAGTTTCCCAGTATGTGGTTTTGTAGCTGCACGCATTTGTCTTATATGCCAGCTGTCTAGTACTTTTCTAGACAATGTCAATGCATTAGTGGGATGAATTTTCTATGGTACTTCTAGTATCCACCAATGAGGAAGCTTCTCTCCCCATGCTCATCATATATATACAGCATCCTTGAGGAGAGAAGCTTAAGATTTGCAAAAATCAAAAGAAATTTTCCCAAGCAAAGGCCTCACTGGATACTACAAAAACTCAAACGTTTTGGAACTTATTAGCTTATAGTAATATATGTTTTCTTGTTTCTAAATTGTCTGAGGTTTTGTTTTAATCTTAAAATAGTAAACTCATGTCTCATTCTGGAGATTTCAGTGAGTAGTCTGTTTATCCTTGTTCATTTAGATTTGAGTTATCTGGTAGCTAATAAAGAGCTCACAGTAGAGGTATTGTAAGGATGTTTTATAATAGAGTTATTGCAAGGTTTTATGAATTAAGAGGTTAATTACTAGGTTACAATTATCGAAGGTTGCTCGGAGTTTTAGTGAAAGTGGTTGGTGAAATCTTATTGGGGTAGGTCATGGTTTTACTCCTTTGAGCAAGGAGGTTTCCACGTACACATTTTGTGTCACGTACTTTCCTAAAGTTTTATTGTGTTCTTATTGTTCTTTCATATCCTCATAGAGAGACCTGGTATCGAATCAGGTCTTAGTCACAATGGTAGACTCTTACAAACCATCATTTTGTATCATAACGGTACTTTCTATAAGGTCAACACCTAAGAATGATCCTGTTCATGATGGAAACTCCACCCAGTCTTAAGAAAGGACAATCAACTACATGACCCCAAGGTTCAATGGGCAGTTCTATAGTTGGTGGAAAACTAGAATGTCCGATTTTATCATAGGGGAAGATAGTGAGTTGTGAGATGCATTTTGTGATGGTCCTCATGTGCTTATAAAAGTTGTTAAAGAAGGTGAAATCTCTCTATCTATTTCCAAAGCTAGGAAAGACTATAATGAAGGTGACAAGAAGAAAATTGAGAAGAATTATAAGGCTAAGAAGATCTTTGTATGTGGAATAGGGCCTAATGAGTACAACTGGGTCTCTACTAGTGAATCTGATAGGGAAATATGGGAAGTTCTACAAAAAATCATGAGGAAATGAGTCAAGTAAAGCAATCAAATATTAACATGCTTACGAATTAGTATGAGCTATTTGAGATGAGTAAAGGAGAATCCATTCAAGACATGCATACTCAGTACACATCTATTGTGAATGAACTTAAGTGTCTTGGAGAAAACATCAAGATGTATAAGATGGTTAGAAAGATATTAAGTATCTTGCCTCCCTTATAGAAAAGCAAACTAAATGCCATCTTGGAGCAAAGGATCTACAATAAAGAAAGGAGTTTGGTTATGAAGGAAAACAAAGAAAGATTCAAGTGAAGATAAACATGACATGACCTATATTTCTAGAAGGTTTCAAAAGATGGTAACAAGTGGAGGTTTTCAGAATAGAGGAAATTCACGTAAAGGGTTCATAGACAATGATCTTTGGCATAAGTGTGGAAAGCCTGGTCATATATCAAAGATTTTCCTCTTCAAATGATGGAATATAAGGATTTTATCAAGCATAACTCAGAAAGAGTCCAGAAAAGGCACTAGGTCTCTAATAAGTTAGTAGAAGGGAAGCTAATGACAAGATAGTTAAGCAAGCTATAGCATCTTGGGGAGACTCCTTAGGCAATTCAGATGAAGAAGTGAATAGAGATAACACATCCATGTTTGTGATTGAAGATAAGTCAACAAAATCTAAATCCTCGCTAACTTTCATGGACAAATCTGAAGATGAAGCAGATGATGAGGTAACCTTCCTTGATGTTCAAAAAAACGTGCGAAACTATTTTAAGAAAGTGTTAAGATCGTTAACTAGTGTATTGATTGGTGCCTTTAACAATTATGATATTGAAAAGGAGTCTCTAGCTAATGAACTTAATAAAATTTAAATAAAGAAGGTATCCTTATTATCAAGTAATTCAAACCATGAAGTGAAAGTTGCTAAGATTAAAAATAAAAGCAAAATACTCAGTGACAAACTCAAAAGGACAACTCAAAAAGTGGAGGCAACTGAGTCATTCACAAGTCTTGAAGAGAAGTTGAAAAATCTTAGTTTGTACCTTGCTGCCTCTCTTGAATGAAATAGGGAGCTAGAAAGGAATTTGAATAGCTAAGAATGAGCTAGAGAAATCCCTTTATTGGACTGTTGCATTAGAGACTCTTACTAAGCTAAGTGGTATGAGGTCAAATTTTAAATAAGGTCTTCGATTTGAAGGACACTAACTTCATCAATCCTCATAAAAATATGCATCCTGTTTCAGATAATTAGTTATGTACTTATTATGGGAAAAATGGTCACTATAAATAAAACTATCAAGTCCTTCTCAAATTAAAGAGAGAATCTGAATTTTGCTCAAACCATCAAGGGACCTGGTACAAAAAAAGAGAGAAAACCAACCTTGCCTGCATGGGCAAGAAGAAATCTTATCCATCCTTATACTCACTTAAAGGGACCCAAGCTTATGTCGGTTCCCACATTTAACAAATGACTATGTATGTAGGTGGAAGTTAGAGGAGGTAGTCAATAAAATCAAAAATGGTTTATGGATAGTGGATGCTCAAGGAATATGACTGGTAAAACTAAGGATTTTCTCTCACTCAAAATATTTCAAGTAGGTAGTATGTCATTTGGGGATGGAAAGAAATGGCATATTCTTGGTGTTGGTCAGATTGGTACGTCTCTTGCTCATACTATTGAAGATGTTTATTATGTGAATGGTTTAAAGTGTGATCTGTTTAGTGTGTCCCAAATATATGACAAAGAAAATGAGGTAAGGTTCCTATCTGATTCATGTACTGTCACAAATGCTAAAACTAGTAAAGTGATTTTGGTTGCCAAAAGATGCAAAAATATGTATGTGGCAGATCTTGATTCTATTTATGGTGAGGATTTAAAATGCCTTAGTGATATTTGGAATGGTGATGAGCTATGGCACAAAATGTTGGGACATTTGAGCTACTCACTGATCAATAAGCTAAAGTCAAAGGAACTGGTATGCAGACTGCCTAACAGAAAGTTTATGGATTGTAAGGTCTATGATGCTTGTGTTAAAAGTAAGCAGGTTCGTTCCTCATTCAAGCCAAATAAAGTAGTTAGTTCCTCTAGGCCACTTGATCTCCTTCACATGGATTTTTGTGGACCTATGAAGAATCCAAGTCATGGTGGAAAGAAGTATATGTTAGTAATTGTTGATGACTATTTAAGGTACACCTTGACTCTATTCTTAAGTAGTAAAGATGAAACACTTCATATGTTCATGGTGTTTGCTAAATCAGTTTAAGTCATGATGGTCAATAAGATAGTAAGCATCTTATCAGATCATGTGATTAAATTTGAAAATACCAACTTTGATGAGTTCTGTACTAAAAATGGTATTAGTCATAATTTCTCAGCTCCTCAAACTGACCAGCAAAATGGAGTTGTGGAAAGAAAAAATAGGACTCTTCAAGATATTACAAGAACAATGTTGATTGCCAGTGGTTTATGAAAAAGTTTATAGGCTGAAGTAGTAAAAACTGCATGCTATGTGAAAAATAGGTGTTTAATCAACTTAGGGTGTTCGAATAAAAGTATTTTGTCCTGAATAATTGTAAGGACAACCTGGGAAAGTTTGGCCCTAAAAGTGATGAGGGAGTATCTCTTGGTTACTCATATCAAAGCAAAACATATAGTCTTTAACTAACTAACTTAATGTGTTGAAGAAAGTTTTCATGTGATATTTGATGAGATGAATGAGCTAGGTCAGAAGGGAAGACTAGATGAATAAGACATAGAAGAGCTCCTGCAAAGTCTCAGAGAATTGTTGACTTGTCAAATTCAACAAAAGGAAATCCATCAACAAGTGTTCAAGGTAAAATTGATTTGGTGAAGACATCTCTTCATTAACTCAGGTTCCAGATCCTCCAGAAGATGATACCTTTGAAAGGATTTCAGTGATTCTTCACCTACTGTTGAAGGTAGTGAAGAAGAACTAGCAGAAGAACCATGTTCTAGGTAGTAACAAACTGAATTACTGTTATCAAATAGTAGGCACCTGAAGTCTCATCCTTTGAAAAATCTGGTCTCCCCAGTTGATTCAGGAATGCATACTTGATCTAAGACATGAAACATGGTTGCCTTCTAAGCATTTTTTTCTCAAAATGAGCCCAAATATATCGAGGAAGCCTTGCAACATGAAGATTGGATAATTGCAATGTTGGAGGAGCTTCATTAGTTTGAAAGAAATAAGGTATAACATATGGTTCCTAAACCCTCTAATAGAACTGTTATAGGGACCACGAGGGTGTATAAAAACAAACTGGATGAGTTAGGTACCATAGTAAGGAACAAGGCTAGGCTAGTGGTGTAGGGTTACAATTAATAAGAAGGTATAGATTATGATGAAAGATTTGCTTCAGTGTCTAGGAAATAAGCTATTCAGATTCATATTGCTTTTCCATCCTACATAGAGTTCAAAATATTTCAAATAGATGTAAAAAGTGCATTATTTAATGAATATAAGAAGGAACAAGTATATGTGAAGCAGCCTCCAGTTTTTGAAAATCATGAGTTTCTAGATCATGTGTTCAAGCTTTACAAAGCTCTATATGGTTTGAAACAAGCACCAAAAGCATGGTGTGATATACTATCCTAATTCTTGCTAGAGAATGGTTTTAAGAGAGGAAAGATTAACAACACTCTCTTCTTAAGATCTAAAGGAAAGTATCTACTCATTATGAAGGTCTTATGGATGACATCATTTTGGAATCAACTTTAAATTCCATGTGTGAAGACTTTGCCAACCTCATGGGAAATGAGTTTGAAATGAGCATGATGGGTGAGCTTAAGTTCTTTCTTGGGCTACAAATGAATCAAACATCTGATGGAGTTCTGATTAGTCAATAAAATTACATCTTTGAATTATTGAAGAAATACAAGATGGAGGATGCTAAGCCAATAAACACTCCAATTGGCATTTCCACCAAATTATACAAGAATAAACCTGGTCCCTCTATGAATGAGACCATGTAGTGAGGTTTTATAGGTTCTGTCTTATATCTAACTACCAGTAGGCTAGACATTGTGTTCAGTGTTGGCATGTGTGCAAGATTTCAAGTATGACCAATAGAGTCCCACTTGAAGGCAGCCAAATGAATTTTGAGATACTTAAAAGGAATAACTAATCTTGCTCTCTTCTATCCATTTTGACATACCTTTGATCTGATTGGGTATGCTGATGCTGATTATTATTGATAGGAAAAGCACATCTGAAATGACTCACTTTCTTGGTTCCTCACTAATTTCATGGGGGACCAGGAAATAGAACTCTATTGCTCTTTCTACAGCTGAAGCTAAATATGTAGCTGTTGCTGTATGTTGTGCTTAAATTCTATGGATCAAGAGAAAACTTGAGGAATTTGGAGTGGTTACTGAGAGTGTGCCATTGTTCTGTGACAACACCAGTTCTCTTAATATGGAAAAGAATCCTATCCAACATAAAAGGACAAAACATATTGATATTCGACATCACTTCTTAAGAGACAATGTTGAGAAGGGGTTTATTAGCATGCAGTTTTGTTGAACGGAGGACCAGGTTACTGATATCTTCACCAAATCTCTTGGAAGGGAAAACTTTAAAAGGATTCGAGCCAGGCTCTGTTTTATCAAATTCTAATTATTTATCTCCAACTTTATGGCTATGAAAAGTGGGCAGCCATATAATGCTAGAATTCTTGCATTATTTTACTGCTTTACTTTTTAATGATGCCAAAAAGGGGAAGATTAATGTATATGTTTGGTGAAAGGTGTTTGGTAAAAAAAAGGAATATTAGTGTGTGCATGGTGAAAGGGGGAATTCTTCAAATGATGGCTTGGTTAGTGATGCTGGTGACAGTGGGAAGTAGTATGTATGGATGGGCTATTCTGAAAAGTCTAGGTTTGTCATCAGCAAAAAGGGGGAAAGTGTTAGGTTTCATCCTTATTCTCATTGTGTTCATTGTACTCATGTTTTGATGATTAACAAACTTCATCACATGAACCTGGTCCATGAATGTCTGTTCATTATTAATATTTCAATGACTTCCTAACCTGGTGGAACGACCAGTTACGTGAACTGGTGTCCCAATATGCGGTTTTGTAGCTGGAAGCATTTGTCTTATATGCCAGCTGTCTAGTACTTTTCTAGACAATGTCAACATATTAGTGGGACAAATTTTCAGTGGTCCTTCTAGCATCCACTAATGAGGAAGCTTCTCTCGCAATGCTCATCATATATATACAACATCCTTAAGGAGAGAAGCTTAAGCTTTTGAATTCTCTCAAGAAAAGGCCTCATCCGATATTGCAAAGATTCAAAAGTTTAGGAACTCATTTGCTCATAGTGATATATGTTTTTTTTTTCTAGATTGTTTGAGATTTTATCTTGATCTTATAATTTGTAACGACCCAAATCATTGTTATGTGTGAAAACACCCTAAAAATGATTTGTAATGAATAAAATGCTCAAAATGGACCGGAAAAAATTTAAATCGGGAAGAAAAATTGGGAACTAGGTTGCCCATTTCCTCCAAAAACACTCTAAAAAAATCGGGAAGAAAAATTGGGAAAAGTTTAAGTAGCCTAGATGAGTTATTTTTAAAATCCCTCTTTTATCATTTCCCTAGGTCGCCCCCTTCCTCCAAAAACACTCTAAAAAAATTCTAACTCCCAACTATGAGATTTCAAAGGCCAATGTTTATGAGAACGGTTTTGAGACACACTTGGATGGAACTCAACATGGGAATACGTTTAGCGCATGCGATACAACTCACTCCTCTCCGTAGCAATATATTTTCCTAAGAGGTAAGCTAAGGTTTATTTTGTAGCAACTAGACTTGAGTTAGATGCATTTAACATTAATAGTAATGTCGGAAGAATCATTCATTCAGCCTTTGGGCATGGAGTTGGACGGATGAATATGTTTAAAACCTGGTTAGGTTCAAATATGATTGTATAACCACATATTTTGTTGATATATTAATTGCAGTGAGAGATGAATGGAATGATAGAGTAAATGTGCACAACTTAGTACCTTTAGGGCCTGAATATAATGGAAAACTAATGCGATGTCATGAAATGGTAAAAAGTGGGAATTACGGAGCTTAATGAATTTTAAATGTCTAAATTGTTCTGATTTCCTTAAGGGAAGGGGTTTAAAGGTGAGGAGTGGTCTGTTTGGGGTTAGTAATTGGCACAAGTAATTCCTGTGGTTGATAAATGAGTATAAAAGATTAATTTAGAGAAGTAAAGAATAGGATACCCCATTAACATAGTTATAGATGATTATAGATTAATGTGAACTATGTGAGGTTGGCAATGTGGACCAAGAGGAAGAGTACGTTAGTATGAACTTGGGCTACTGCAGTTCGTAAGGCGTATGACACATGGTGGTTGGGGGATATGTATACATGTAAAGATTAAGGTTAATGATCAAATGAGTTAGACGAATGTGTAGCAATTAAAATTTCTTAGATTTGTGCTTGGTTGGTGGACTTGACATCTATGATTGCTTTTTAGCATGTTTTGTGACTTATTGACTACATTGCATGTTTTGTAACTTATTGACTGCATTACATTTCATTTGCACTTAGCTGATGTGTTGAGATGGTATGGGTCAGGTACCGCACCGGTACAGATATGATTGTTGTACTATGGGTCGGGTACCATGCTGGTATGGATATGATTGTTATGATATGGGTCGGGTACCACACTGTTACGAATATGATGATGGTGTTGAGAAGGGTAAGAGATGATGTACACATCTTGCATGCATGCATACATTTATATGTTTGAATGTGATTCTATTTTAAATATGTTCTCGTACATTTTTCCTTGTTGTGGTAAATGATGGAAGAAGGTTTTACTAATGTAAGTTAGGCCCCTTGTGTGGACCGGGTTAGAGGTGAGATTCAATGGTCAACCAAGCGGACCGGCTATGGCATAATATGATAGTTGGAACTTATGATATTTATGGGTGGCGGTATTGTGATATCTAGTGATTGTTAGTACCGAGAGGACTTGCTTGATTGTAGCTTAAAGAATTGTATGTACCATAAGAATGGGCTGGTATGGGAGGAAAGGGTACCAGTTGGAATAGGTAGTCAAAGGACAAAGATGTACAAAATGTAGTCAAAGGACAAAGATGTACAAAATGTAGTCAAAGGACAAAAATATTCAAAATGTAGTCAAAGGACAAAGATAATCAAAATGTTAAGTCAAAGGAAAAAGATATACAAAATGTTAAGTCAAAGGACAAGGATATACGAAAATGTTAGATGACAGGTAGGTCACAGAGATGCTAAGATGATATGTTGAGGATTCCTTGATTGGGGTTAAAATCGGAATTTACTTCATGTATAATTTTTCTGTATTAATTATTGATGTTATTTGTTTCTAACCCTGGTCGTCCTATGATGTTTACCAGTACATGTGGTTGTACTGATGCTACACTTACTATACCTCTACTCAGGGGTATAACCATGGTGTAGGTTAGTTGGAGTTTCTATAGCATCTATGCCGATCACTCAACAATAACTCCTACCATTTCTCTTCTTTATGGATGCAGCATCATGGATGTCCCTACTTCTTGTGTAGTGCTCTCTTACCAGTTTAGGCTAGGTTCTGGGGAGTCACTTGTAGTTATTTTCTGCATTTACTTTTCATATTTGATGTATTAACATTAGCTTTGGAAGAATTAAATGAGTAATTGTATTTCAACTTGATTTGATTTTCAGATGGTGGACATTTAATTAACTGAGTGTATATCATAGTAACTTACACATTTGGTTGAATGATGGGATATTCTGGGTTCTCCTATCTAGGGTTGGTGTAGGTAGGTGCCCAGCACGATCCGGTGGGTTGGGTCATGACACAATTATAAATGCACGTTTCATCCTAGAGATTTCATTGAGTAGTCTGTTTATCCTTGTTCGTTCAGATTTGAGTTATTTGGTAGAGAGAGGTAGCTAATAGAGTGCTCACAGTAGAGGTATTGTGAGGGTGTGTTAAAATAGAGTTATTGCAAGGTTGTAGGAATTAAGAAGTTAGTTCCCAGGTTGTAATCATCGAAGGTTGGTCAGGGTTTTAGTGAAGGTGGTAGGTGAAATCCTACTAGGGTAGGTCGTGGTTTTACTCCCTTGAGCAAGGAGGTTTCTACGTAAACATTTTGTGTCACTTACATTTTTGTAGTTTTATTGTGTTCTTATTGTTCTTTCATATCCTCATAGAGGGACCTGGTACCGAATCAGGTCTTAGTCATAGTGGTGGACTCTTACGAACCATCACATAGTAATACCAGTTCCATGAATATGAATGATGAATGAGTACACATGATCATGGAAAAATCAACAATGCATAATAATCATCTCAACAATGGTATAATGAACTCAAGTCACCCAAATCTCACTAAATCATGATACAAGCCCCTACACAGGCGTTACATAATAATAAGGAACTATTAATACTCAAACAAGACAAACACCAGCCCCCACAAGGGCTTCAAAATAATAATTAGGAGCTATCAATACTCAAACAAGACCAACACCAGCCCCCACTCGGGAATCACAATGATAATAAGCTCTCTACATAATAATAAAGTCAACACAAGCCCCCACTCGGACACCACAATGATAATAAGCTCTCTAAGACACAAGCCCCCACTCAGGCATCACGATAATGATAATCAACTCAAATAGTACAAACATGGAGAATTCACCCAAACCATAGCATGCTTTACATGATAAGTTTCCTACCTTCTTTGATTATGCCATGATAAGACTCAAATACTGGCAAGGGGAGATGTATTCACCAACAAGCATGCTCAAAGATTCACTTTCACTCACATTACATAGTAGTTAAGCTAAGGTTCCTCTTCTTAATTCTTATTTTTAACTATAATCTATTTATATCCTAAATGATTTATAAACCACAATAATTCCATCAAATAACTACCATATATTTATACCTTAAGTGATTACAAAATAACAATCATTCCATCAATAATTATAATATATTTATACCCTAAGTGATTACTATCATTCCATCAAATAACTGCAATATATTTATACCCTAAGGGATTACTAAATCCCAATAATTTCATCAAAATTCATTCAACATGATTCAAACTCTTAAAATGATACCCACTATAAATTTACTCAAGATCAATAAGTCATCTAACCACAATTTATTGTAAACATATCAATAGGTAGAGAGAGCGGTCAAGATTTCCATTTTCATTACTTCAACCCATCAATAGACTCTGGTACCCCGGATATGCTCTATCATGACCCAAAAAGCGAGGTCATGATGGAACTCATCGTGGCCCAGCCTTGATAAGTAAGCCAATCACCCAAAGAAGAAAGAAGTATGAAATAGTAGAGGAAATAAGTCAAACAAGACTCCTAGAAGGAAGGCAAATCACATATGCAATAATAACAATGAAAAACTGAAGAAATATCATAAACTCCCCAAGACTAGTGTTACAAATGTAAAAGCATCTAAGTACAATATTCGAAACTGAAATACAAAATCTATCTCTGACCTAAAATAAAGATAAGGTAAAAATAGGATGAGATCTAGAATCCACCCTGACCACGCGAGTGAACCAGTACCTCGAATATCCGATATCATAGAAAGAATCAGTCATGCAGATCACACTCGAATCGGGATCTGCATCAAAAGGGCACAAAAATAGTAGTGAGTACTGTCCACTTATACTCAGTAGGAATAATAGGCCGACTGAGCAAAGTAGGAAATAATACAAGTAAAGAAATACTATGAGCATGTCACCTACAAACAGAAATGTTACTAAATGGTAGCTCACACCGTCCCCACTAACAGTTCTAATATAAATATAAAAGGTAGAAGGAGGAAGATAAGTAATCACAGAAGTGAGCATAGACAGAGTAAACACCAAGGAAACGTGTCGATAACACCAAAAATGTATATGTATATGGAATGCAATGATGATGATGATGTGATGATTTGAAAGTAATCACATAACTTTCTGTATACACCTACCGAGCCTTAATTCTTCCTAGATAGGACCTATGGGGGGTTCGCAACCCGAATACTATATCTCAGAATTTCCATCAATCTCATATCTTAACCTATACACCGACACATCCCTCGATCTAGGCATTTTAAAAGTGTCTCATTTTCTTTCAAAATTCAGTGCTTCTAAGTGATACCAATATCTCATGATTGTGTATGTATGGAATGAGGATGATATGCTCATAATCACATCAGTATGAAGATCAACAATCCATTCAATATGTGTATAACTGAGCTCAGAAATCAACTCAATATGCCAATAATTCATGATATCAGTTCCAGTTTGATATCATTGAAATAAATATGCATACAAGACATTATTAATATCATATTAACCGATAACTCATGTGTTTTATCATGATAAAGGAAAACAATGTTCAGTAAGGCCTATAATATCTATTAGAGACCCCGTACGTGCATCATATTAAGAATAAAACATATAAATGTACAAATAAGGCCAATGAAGTCAAATAAAGACCCCACTCGGGCCACACACAGTATATGATATCACAAGTCAACAGCAACAAGAATATAAGCCCCTACATGGGTACACAACAACAATAATAATCTCAAAATATCATTTTCATAGTTATTTTCCCATACCCATAGCATGCTTTACTTATCTATTAACTACCCAGCCCAATCTGAAGAAAGTTAAGCCATAACCTACCTCACCACGATGAAATCCTAGCCCAACGTCCTTCAATACTAAGCTTACCCCTTAGAATAGTCTTTGAATAAACTAAAACATACAAATATAACATTTACGCATTAAAAAAAATGAACAATACCCATATTGAGCATATTTAAGATGGGTCCAAAACGAACTTGAAAAATGAGTTTGAAAATAAGAAGGGTAAAGTCGGAAGTTTCTTTTAAAAAAACATTCCCCAAGGTTATAGGAGCCTATAGTTTAAAACCCATGAGAAAATGAGTTAACAATAAGGTCCAAATGGAAGAAAAACTGATTTTAAGCTTTGTCGACAAAACCATCAAAATCCCATTTTGAAATCAAGATTAAAGAGTGTTTTTGATGACATAATCAATGTAAAGTAATGGAAATAAGGTTTCGGAGCTTACCCAAGCTCAAATGGTGAAGAAACCCTCAAAAATCACCCAAACCCAAAGCTCAAAGTCCAAAAATGGAGAAAAATCATGAAAATAGGGTATTTATACTGTTCTTTGAACAACCTCACGAACACGATCAACGCTTTGCATTTGCGAGGGTCAATGTTTGACTGGCCAAAAGTTTGGCCTTCGAGTTTATGAAGGCTGATGAATTAGTCCTTCGCATTCGCAATAGCCTTGTCGTGTTTGCGAAGAAGGAACCAACCCAACCCTAACCTGATTACCTTTCGCGATCGCGGCCACCACCTCGTGATCGCAATGAAGGGAAAATTCCTTCTCTGCGTTCATGGACAAAGGCCTGCATTAGCGAAGAAAGATCTGGCATGCTCCAGATATAAGCAAAGAGCTGAGTTTTGCATGCCTCTAAATTATCCGAATGGACCCTCGGGATTTGTTCGGAACCCCACAGAATTAAACCATATATGCTACTAGGCTATTTTCGACGTTTCAGACTCAATGGCAATGTCAGATTTTTGAAAAATAATTGTTTTCAATAAATTATCCCCCGAGGACCCCTTCATGCAAATTTCACTAGTTTTTCAAATGAAGGGTCAAAATGAAAAACAAAGGTTCCAAAGCCAAACCAACCTCGCCACTAACCCAAATTTGACATTCTGGATCTAGTGGAACTATCTAAATCGTCATCCAGAACTTGGAACACTAAATACTAACCAAACTCAACTATAGAACTTTTAAAGCCTCTAAAAATCACAAACTCTTCCAAATCATTCTTGATTGCATCGGGTACAGTGCCAACCATCACCACACCCCAAAATCAATATGTAGCAACTACAGGAAAGGGAAAAATGGTCAAACCACATAAAAAGTAATATCTCAAGAATCTGGTCATTACAACATCCACCACTAAAAATCTAGTTCGTCCTTGAACTAAATAGCTAAGAAGTACCTGAATCGATAAAGATTTAGGGGTAACTATTATACATATCGGACTCGACCTCCCAAGTAACCTCCTCAACAGAATGGTGTCTCCACTAAACCTTAACTATAGGAATATCTCTAGAATGCATCCGTCTAGTATCCCTGGCTAAAATGAATACTGGCTCCTCAACAAAGGTCAACTGCTCATTTAACTGAACCACATCATAATGAAGCACGTGAGACTGATTCGAAATATAGCGTCGAAGCATGGATACATGAAAAACTAGATGAACGTCTGAAAAATCTGGAGCTAAGGCAACCTCATAAGTAACCTCCCCAACTGTCTGAAGTATCTCAAAAGTAACCTCATCACGCCCATCATAGGTGACACATAGAAGAAGATTTGATATCTAATTCCAAACATCAAAGCATAAAGCCTGCGATCCACATAAATTTTTTGCCTACTCTGGGCTGCTCGAAGCCTATCCCAAATCACCTAAACTCTGTCCAATGACTCGCGAAGAAAGTTGGTACCACGGGGTATAACCTCAAAAGTCTCAAACCAACCAATCGGAGATCGACAATGCCTCAAAAGGTGCCATATCAATACTCAAATGGTAACTATTGTTATAAGAAAATTCCGCTAGGGCTTAATGCAACCCCCACTGACCTCCAAAGTCCATAACACATGCGCTGAGCATATCCTCCAAAACCTTAATAGTCCGCTCCGACTGACCATCGGTCTGGGGGTGAAAAGCTTTGGTAAGGTCAACCTGAGTCCCAACTCCTCCTGAAACTTCATTCAAAAGCTAGAAGTGAACACTAAGCCTCCATCGGAGATAATAAACATAGGTACTCCATGAAGATGAACTATCTCCCAAACATACATACGAGCCAATCTCTCAGCACTGAAAGAAATTTGAATAGGTATGAAATGGGCCAATTTTGTCAATTGGTCCACGATGAACCAAATGCTTCAAATCCAAGAGAAGTATGATGCAACCCACTCATGAAATCCATAGTGATCCACTCCCACTTCCACTCAGGAATGGTTAATCTATGAAGCAAATCACCCGATCTCTTATGCTCGGCCTTCACCTGCTGACAACACAAATAACGAGCTACAAAATTCGCTACATTCTTCTTCATACCACCCCACTAGTTATGCTATTTCAAATCATGATACACCTTTGTCACCCTAGGATGAATGGAATATCTAGAACAATGCTCCTTCTCCAAAATCAATCTTATTCATCCACCAACTCTTGGCACACGAATTTGGATACTAATACTAAAAACGCCATTCGAATCAAGACTTATCGCCTTAGCCTCGCCACTCAACACCTTATCTCGAATCACTCTCAATCTATCATCATCAAACTAGTGAGCTTGATTCTGCTCCATCAAAGAAGATCTAGCATCAACAAAGGCTAAAATATGTTTGGGCATAGAAATTTCAAGCCTAACCATCTGGTTAGCTATAGACTGAACCTCTAAGGCCAAAGGCCGCTCCTGAGTCAAGAGATGAGCTAGACTGCCCATACTAGTCGTCTTCCAGCTTAAGGCAACTGCAACCACATTAGCCTTACCTGGATGATAAGGAATGGTGAGATCATAATCCTTAAGAAACTCAAGCTAACAACGCTGTCTCATATTAAAATCTTACTGGTCGAAGAAGTACTAAAGGCTATAATGATCCAAGAAAATCTCACAACAGATTCCATATAAGTAATGCCTCCATAACTTTAAGACAGACACAACCGCGGCCAACTCCAAATCATGGGTAGGGTAATTTCTGTCATGAAGCTTCAACTAACGAGAAGCATAAGAAATCACCTTACCCTTCTGCATCAACTCTGCACCTAAAATTACACCAAAAGTATCACAAAACATGGTAAAACCCACGTGCTCTTTAGGCAAAGTCAAGATAGGATTTGAAGTCAATAATTCCTTGAGCTTCTGAAAGCACTTCTCACACGTATCCGACCATTGAAAAATAACCTTCTTCTGAGTCAACTAGGTCAATTGAGACACAATAGATGAGAAAACCTCTACAAAATGCCTATAATAACTCCCCAAACCAACAAACCTTCGAATCTTGATAGGTCTAGTGGGCCTAGCCCAATTACGAATCGTAATAATCTTGGCTGGATCTACCATAATACCATTCTTGGTCACCACATGACCCAAAAAAGAGATAAAATCCAATAAAAACTCGTACTTGGAAAACTTGGCATATAACTTCTCATCACATAATATCTGAAGTACAGCCCACAAGTGTCTCACATAATCAACCTTATTTTTGGAATAAACCAAGATATCATCAATAAATACAATCACAAAAGAGTCGAGATTAGTAAGAACACCCAGTTCATCAACTCCATGAACACTGCTGGGGCATTGGTCAACCTAAAAAACATGACCAAGAACTCATAATGACCGTATCGAGTCCGAAAAGCCGTCTTTGGAACATCTAAAGCTCTAATCTTGAATTGGTGATACCCAGATCTCAAATCAATCTTGGAAAACACTGAAGCACCCTAAAGCTGGTCAAACAAATCATCAATGCGAGGAAAAGGATACTTGTTCTTGACTGTCATCTTATTCAACTGTCGATAATCAATACACATGCGCATAGAACCGTCCCTCTTCTTCACAAATAAGACAGGAGCACTCCAAGGAGATACACTAGGTCTAATAATCCCTTTACTCAACAAATCCTACAGCTGCTCCTTCATTTCTTTCAAATCAGCTGGGGCCATTCTATAAGAAGAAATGGAAATGGGTTTGGTGCCTTGCTCCACATCGATAGCAAAATCAATATCACAATTCGGAGTCATACCAGGCAAATTCATAGGAAACATATCTATCAACTCGCAAATAACCCAAATAGAATCCATAGGAGGCGGTGTGGCAATACTAGTATTAAGAACATAAGCCAAATAAGACAAGCACCCTCTTTCTACCATGTGATGAGAACATAGAAAAGATACATCTCCTTTTGGACCCAAAATAAGCATACCCTTCTAAGATATCCTTGGCATACCCGGTGTAGATAAGGCCATGGTCTTGGTATAACAGTACAAAATAGCATGATAGGGAGATAACCAATCCATACCAAAGATAACATCAAAGTTTACCATATATAGGAGGATCAAGTCTACCTGAGTCTCACGCCCCGCAAAGGTAATCACACAAGATTGCTACACCTGATCCACCACTAAAGAATATCTTATGGGGGTAGAAACATGAAGAGGTCTAGTAAGGGGCTCAAATGCAACATCAAAACCAGAAGCAAAATATATAGACATATAGGGGAATGTAGACCTAAGGTCAAATAACATGGAAGCAGATCTGTAGAAAATTGGGATGATACCTATAATGAGTGCATTAGAGGCCTCTACTTTGCGTCTCCCAGTTATAGAATAACACTATCCATGTCTAGTTTTGGACTGAGTAACCTCACAACCACTACCACGAGCTCCCCTACCTCTACCTTAAGCACCTCTAGCACCACCCCTACTACTCTGTGAGCCACCTCTGACTACAGATATAGGAGTAGGGCAAAGCTTAAGCTGAGAACCCTGTTGGGCAGGTCTAAACACAAGTCGAGGACAATACTTTGCCACATGGCCAAACTCTTTACATACAAAGCACCCTCTATGGCTTGACTCAATCTTAATGGGCATAGATAAACTAAGACGACCACCCTAGCCCAAAGAACTGAAGCAGGAACCTCTACTAGTATGACCTGATGCCTGGCTGCCTGAAGGTATACCACCTGATCCTTGTAAAGCGGCATGAACTGACCTACCATGATAACCACAGGAACCTCTACTCGATAAATCTCTGCCTCGGGAGGCATTTCCACTAAACTCGCCCTGATGGCATACTTTCTTAGTGCCTTCCTGAGTAGCCTGGGTAATAGACTCAGTTATCTTGGCATGATCAATAATACTCTGAAAAGGAACCTCTAACCCTTTCATGAACTTTTGAATCCTCTCAAACTCGGTGGAGATACCGACTACTGAAAATCTGGATAGAGCATGAAAATGGGCCTCATACTCAGTGATTATCATGGAACCCTATATTAAGTCATCAAACTCACCGCATATCTAATCTCTCTAACTACACGACATAAACCTCTCCAAGAAGGCATCAAAAAATTGAGTCCAAGTCATAGAAGGCAAACCCAATGGCCTACAATTAAAAGCGATCTCCACTAATCCCTAGCTATATTCGTCAACTGATAGGTAGTATAACTAACTCAATGAGGCTCAAGAGATCCATGATTATGAAGCTTCTCCTGGCAATTAATCAAAACTCATAGGCATCTTCACCAATCGCTCCACTAAACGTAGAAGGAGCTAAGCGGATAAACCTCTCAAACCTCTTCTGATCATCAAAAGACATCACAGTACTTGAAGCAGTTGGGGGGAATAGTAAGTGTGATAGGTATTGAATCTACACGTAGTGGTACCATAAATAATGTTTGTATCCCTAAAGTAGGAATACCATAAGTAGACACCAGTATAGATGGCATAACGCCACTCGAAGTCTGAGGAATACCAAGTACACTAAAGGAAATGCCCTCCAAATGACTCAAGAGGCAAATCAACAAGTCCTGAAGCACTGGTGTGTCAACTAAACTATGTAGGACCTAAACTGGACCTGTACCCCCTATCTAATTGTCATCTCTAGCATACTCAACCTCAAGCTTAAGAGAGGCCTCCCTAGCACATTCTCTGTTTGGGGCAGCTCCTCGTGCCCATCCTCTACCTCTGGGTTGTCCTCAACCCCTGTCTTATCCTCAAACTGGGGCTCCTATATTGAGTGCCGGCTCAATATCCCTAGCATCTCTAGACATAATCCTTACCATCTACGCAGAAAAGAATGGAATACAAGTTTAGAATATTGGGTATGAACAACCAACAAGAATCAATTTAGAGAAGTTTTTCCTAAAGAAATCTTATAGACTCTCAAAGATAGGTATGGACATCTACGTACCGATCCGTGAGACTCTACTAGACATCCTATTCTTACACTTATGAGACCGGTAAACCTAGCACTGTGATATTAATTTTTCATGACGCAAAAAGCAAGGCATGATGGCACTTATCGCGGCCCAGCCTTGATAAGTATGCCAATCACCTAAAGAAGAAAGAAGTAGAAAATAGAATGGGAAATAAGTCAAACGAGACTCCTAGAATAAAGTCAAGTCACATATGCAATAATAACAAAAAAAAATTAAAGAAATATCATAAACTCCCCAAGACTAGTGTCACAAATGTAAGAGCATCTATGTACAATATTCGAAACTGAAATACAAAATCTGTCTCTAACCCAAAATAAAGACAAGGTAAAAGATAAGATAAGATCTGGAGTCCACCTTGAACACTAGAGCAAACTAGTACCTCAAATGTCCGATATCACGGCAAAAATCAGCCACCGCAAATCAAACTCGAACTAGGATCTGCACCGAAGGCGTACATAAGTTTGAGTGAGTAGGTCCACTTATACTAAGTAGGAACATAGGCCAATTGAGCCAAGTGGGAAATAATACAAGTAAATAAATAATATGAACATGTCATTTATAAATAGAAAGGTTCCCAAACAGTAGCTCACACCGTCTCCACTATCAATTCCAATATAAATACGAAAGGTAAAAGGGGGAAGACAAGTAATGACAAAAGTAAGCATAGACAGAGTAAAAACCAAGGAAACGTGTTGATAACATCGAAAATGTATATGTATGTGAAATGCAATGATGATGATGATGTGATGATTTGAAAGTTATCGCATAAGTTTTTGTATACACCTACCGAGCCTTAATGCTCCCAAGATAGGACCCATGGGTGGTTCGTAACCCGTATACTATATCTCAAAATTTCCATCAATCTCAATCTAATATCTCAATCTATTCGACTGGCACATCCCTCGGTCTAGGATTTTAAAAAGTGTCTCATTTTGTTTCAAAAATTAGTGTTTCTCAATGATACTAATATCTCATGAATGTGTATGTATGGAATGAGAATGATATACTCATAATCATATCAGTATGAAGATAACCAATCCATTAAATACGTGTATAAGTGAGTTCCAAAATCAATCAATATGCCAATAATTCATGATATCAGTTCCAGTTTGGTACCATTGGAATAAATATGCATACAAGACATCATTAATATCATATTAAACCATAACACAGGTGTTTTATCATGATAAGGGAAAACAGTGCTCAATAAGGCCTATAATATCTATTCAAGCCCTCGCATGGGCATCATATTAAGAATAAAACATAAAAATGGACAAATAAGGCTAATGATGTCAAATAAAGCCCCCACTCGGGCCACATGCAGTATATGATATCACCAATCAACAACAACAAGAATATAAGCCCCCACACAGGTACAAAACAATAATAATAATCTTGAAATACCATTTTCATAGTCATTTTCCCATACCCATAGCATGCTTTACTTATCTATTAACTACACAGTCCAGTCTGAAGAAAGTTAAGCCATAACCGACCTCACCATGATGAAATCCGAGCCTAAAGTCCTTCAACACAGAGCTTTTCCCCTTCTAATAGTCTCGGAATCAACTAAAACATATAAATATAACATCTACGCGTTAAAAAAAGGCTAACAATATCCATATTGATCATATTTACGACGGGTCCAAAATGGACTTGAAAAACAAGTTTGAAAACGAGAGGGGTAAAACAAAAATTTTCTTTTAGAAATACATTCCTCAAGGTTATAGGAGTCTATAGTTGAAAAACCACATGGAAACGAGTTAAAAATGAGGTCTAAATTAAAGAAAAACTGATTTTAAGCTTTATCGGTAAAACCCTCAAAATCCCATTTTGAAACCAAAATTAAAGAGTATTTTTGATGATATAATTAATGTAAAGTAATGGAAAGAAGGTTTTGGAGCTTATACAATCTTAAAAGGTGAAGAAATCCTCAAAAAGTGCCCAAATGGTAAAGAAACCCTCAAAAATCGCCCAAAGCTCAAAGTCCAAAAATGGAGGAAAATCATGAAAATGGTGTATTTGTACTATTCTGTGAATAGTTCCTCGCGAACACAGTCAACCCTCTCGCATATGCTAGGGTCAATGTTTGACTGGCCAAAATGGACAAGGCTTTGCGTTCACGATGGCTGATGAATCAGGCATTTACGCTCGTGACAGCCTCATCGCATTCACAAAGAAGGAACAGAACCTACCCTAACCTGGTTACCCTTGGTAATCGTGGCCACCACCTCACGATTGAGATGAAGGGAAAATTCCTTCTCCATGTTCACGATCAAGGGCCTGCATTTGCAAAGAAGGATCTGGCATGCACCAGATATCAGTAAAGTGCTGCATTTTTCATGCCTTCAAATTGTAAGATCAGACCGTTGGGATTTCATTGGGAACCTACAAAATTAAACCATATATGCTACTAGGCTATTTTTGATATTTCAGACTCAATGGCAACATTAGATTTTCAAAAAAGAATCTTTTTAAACAAATTAGCCCCCGTTTAGGCAAATTTTACTAGTTTTCAAACGAAGGGTCGATATGGAAAACAAAGGTTCCAAACTCAGACCAAAATCGCCACTATCCCAATTCAACATTTTGGATCTAATAGAACTGTCTAAATCATCATTCGGGATTTAAAATACTAAATATTGACCAAAGTCAACTATAGGACTTTTAAAGCCTATAAAAATCACAAACTTTTCCAAATCATTCCTGATCGTATCGGGGACCATGCCAACCATCCCCATACCCCAAAATTAACATGTAGCAACTATGAGGAAGGGAAAAATGGTCAAACCACATAAAATGTAGAATCTTAAGAATCAGGTCATTACATGCTCACCATCTCATCTAAGAGGGACCTTCAAATTCTTAGTGATTCACAAAACACAAGTAATAAGTGCATAACACGTAGACACCTAAAAAAAGAGTTAGGTAGATCTGAACTTACTTTAAAGAAGGCCCGCAAGGAAAAATCACATTCTAAAGAATCAAATAGAATATCTACTCCCTTGAATCATCACCAAACATGTCCAATCTAATCAAATCTGAGATCTACACATAAATACAATACCAACGACACATATATTGACATACTTTGGTTCCAGCTCCAAAATCTTCTTAAAATTAAACCCAAAAATAAAAGGGTTAAACTAGAATATTAATAAAGAATCACTTTACCCATAGTTTAAGGGTTCTAAATCTGAAATCCCATTGAAGACCGAGTAGAAATCGGGTTTGAAATTATCAAAATACTCCTTTTTCACTATATAGGGCAAATCTCAAAATTTCATTATCAAACGTGGTTTAAAAAAAGAAATTTTGATAAATTTTTATTAAAATCAGTTTATCCATGATACAAGGATCTTAAATCCCAAAAATTATTTAAAACCCATTACAAATCGACCTTCAAATCAAGAACTTTTGATTTCATAACTTTGGGTTTCAAATCTCAACTTTATAAATTGAAATAATGAAAAAAAAGATGGTTAATCTTTGAAAATGTACAAAATGAAGGTATAATCACATACTCAATGATTATACGAGAAAAATGCTTAATCGCCTCAATTGGAGCTTCCTAGCTCCTAAAATGATGAAAATAAGGTTTTGGACCGAAATGGGGTTTTTAATCTGTCCAGGGGTCATTTATCCTATGCACACACTCCCATAAGGCAGCGTACGTAGACATGCGCACACACCATAGGGCTGCACATGTAGCCATGTGCAAATAGTGCTTCCTCCATGTGCGCAGAGAAGGCACATCTAGCAACATTTTCCCAAACTTATTTTTAACCCTGCAACTCATCCAAAACCCTATAAACGTGACCAATATTGCAAATCAATCATAAAACATGTTCCGAATCCAATGGAATCATCGAATTTCCGGACAAAGTTCATTATCAATAATTCTACCTCAAAACCACATCTAGTCCATTAAATTAGCATTCTGACCAAATGCTCAAAAATCACAAAAGGGTCTCGAAACCCAAACCGATCGTGCTACTAGCCCAAAATGGACTTTTTGAATCTAATGGAGCTGACGAAACTCTAATCCGATGCTTGGATCACAGAATGTTGACCAAAGTCAACTATATCATTATAAAGGCTACTCAAAATCACAAACTCAAATAAATTACTCTCGAATGCTTTGGAAACCATGCCAACCATCTCCACAACTCATAAATGGTATAAAGCAACAACGGAGAAGGGCAATATGGTCAAAATACATAAAAAGCTAAAAATCACATCGAGAGTTGTTACATCATCCACCACTAAAATACACATTCATCCTTGAATGTAAAGAGAAGAAAGGTACCAAAAGTGACAAGTACCCAAGGATACCACCATACATCTCATGCAAGTACTATCAAGTGGAGTCACATCTGTAGTACCACGAGTTTTACCATAGAAACTAGAATCCCTTCATATTTAACTCTTAAGGCCATAACTCTAGTACTTGAAATTAAATTTCTCAATGTATTCAATTTTTTTTGAACTTTCTCTTTACCCAAATAACTCAGTTGATTGCAATAGAAGTTTTGAACATACTCGGTTTACCTAAATCAGTCAACGACACCACAAGGCACTAACTTTTACCACATAACCAATGTCGTCACTATACTAACAAAATACCAACAAACCTATGAAATCACATTATCACTCTCCACAATACTGAATCATGCCTCCCTCTATCTCAAAAGAACTTTCTATTATTTTTAAGCCCAATTTTTCACATTTCCTAACTGAATCACACTTACCCAAGGTCGATACCATAAATGCCGACTCACATAGTACTGTCTCCCTAATCTGAAGTAACTAAGTCGAAAGTCTATATCAATTCCATACAAATCCTCAAATGTCATTCTATATCAATTCCATACAAATCCTCAAATTTCATATCTCAATCTCTATTCAAATAGTCATATTCTCATGCTCAACCCTTGACGTAAATCCTGAATCACCACAAAACTGACCTTACCACAACAACTAACCTTTATACATCACCAAACTCTTAAGCAACCCATCATAATAATCTATGTAGTTCTCATCGCCCATGTAGTGTTAATCAACCCAAAGTCCTCAATAACCTGGTAGAATAGAAAGCCCTTTCAGTTATACACACATAAGTAACCCATCATATCATGAACAATTCCACCCAGAGTAGAAGTGTAGGATTACCACATATCACTAATTGACTCTTAAAACACAAATTGAATCTCAGTAAAGTCACCACTAATATTTTCCTAAGTCACTATCAAACCATGCTGTCAGGACTTCAAATTTCCAACTCGTATCCATAATACAATTTTGAATACATCAAAATTTCCTAGGTACAATTTCATTATCTTTTCCTTAACTCATATCCCATTTTGTATTCTTTCACAAGAACCATGAAATGATACCACATACTCTAAATCAAAATTCTTGAGTTGAACACTATATTAAGCCCTTTTAACTCTTAAAGTAATAAATTCTACAGCCCATGTGCTCTTCCATGCACAAATCCTTCAAAATCCTCTAAAATCGACATGAGTAAATTTTCGTATCTTTACAATCCAAACTATATCATAATCCACCTCCACAAAATAGTCTTAACATGAAAACCTAGAATTCTAACCTTAACCTTGAAAGTGCAGGGGGGGGGGGAGGGAGGTGAATTGCTGTTTTTCAATTTTCTCAGTAGATTTGCTATAACAGCCAGTCAACTATAAGAACGGTATTGAGAAAGAAAAGTAATGAAAATGCTAAAAAATAAATTATACGTGAGATATTTTATACCGGTTGGGACCCTAAATAGGTCATACTTCAGTACCCTTGAGTTGCAAGAGATTTTACTAGCTCTTTTGGGTGAATAGAGGTAATAGAAGACTTGATTATGGCTTTTTGGCTTATACTTACACTTCCTTTTCTTTTCTCTCATTTTGATATAATGCCTCACCAACTATATTATTTTCTCTCCTTTATTTTGTTGATACACATCAAACTTATAAAGATTACATTATTTAATAAAACTAGAGCAAAGAGCTAGAGAAGGTTGAGACAATTTGTATATCTCTTAATCTTCTATGCCTTTATATAGAGAAGGTTGACAAGAAGCCATTGGAAGATCTTAAAAATAAGGAAACCCAATAGATTTGATCCTTAGAAATTAGATGTGAAATATCCATTTCCAAGAATAAGTTTTGACTATAATTATGGTCCCTTGACTGGTGATTCCTTTTCCTCCATGGAGGATCTTCATATCTTCTTTTCTATTTCAAGAAGGGATGATTTTGTTTGACTGATTTGAGAGATCCATTAAACTTATATGAGAATATAAAAATTCTTCCTTATTGATTTGCATAATATTAGATTGAGAACAACTTCCATATTTATTTCTTGATTGATTGAGTTTCCTTCATTGGTGCTTCTTTTCGTTACTTGTTTGGTAGCTCCAATTTGTTTGCCTGCACAGTTGTTAATCATCAAAATTAAGCATTGAAAATCTCCCCCTTTTTGAGGATGACAACTTAAAACTTATAATGTAGTTAACTTCTCTATTTTAACTCCCCTTGAGTGGTCAAAGGGTTTTGCTCCCCCTGAATAGTTGAGCTATTTGTATAGTCAACTTGTACCTACAATTATAAGTTCTTCTTCTCCCTCTTTGACGTCCATCAAAAATGAAAAATAAAAGAGAACAATCATAAATATACAATACAAAGAGGGCAACATAGAACGAGTAGCACTACATGATAATAAAACAAAAGGAAAAGTAGTTGTGAGCTAATGCTCAATTACAAAACCAAAAAAATATCTTAAATTAAACATGCAGGTTAAGAACGAGTAGTATTGAATGGGCCATCAATATTTTAATAAGAAGAGCGATGAAAAAAATAAGCCAGAGTGTTAGTTGTGGAATCCATTAGGTTGGTAATCTAAGAGGTAATCATAGTGGAGAAAGCATCAGAACTTGACTTAATTTTATTAGCAACCTTGATAGCCTCTTTTATCACTTGATCTAGTTTCAAATGAAAATGAGCAATATCTATACCAGTTTCCTTTGTAGACTCCTTAATCTTTTCCATCTGAAAATGTATAGCAAGAACAAGAACTTTGAGAGCATCCAACTTGAGGTCAATGTCTTTCAAACAAACAGGGGTGTCATAAGTCATTATGAAGGAATTAGGATCAGGAAGAGGAGGAAAGGATTTTTTTGATTTAGAAGAGGTTGGAGTGGTAGTAGGTCAAACTTTAGACTTAGGAACCCAAACGTCACCGGTGAGGACATATCTCATGCTCACAAAAACCTTTGAAGTGTAACACTGCTTACCAAAAATAGAGGAAACATCTTCTAGAGGAATATTATTACCTTTAAGAATTTGAGAGATAAGTAAGCCATATGGAAGATTGGTTAGATCTAGAGATGCTTCAATCATATAATTGATAATAAAGGAAGAGAGTTTAATCTTACGTTGAGACAGAAGATAATAGGTGAGTAAGGTATCACATTGATACAAAGTAGAGAGAGAACCTGGATGAGGAACAAGGGTAGTATCCACGATATGAGAAACAATGCAAGCCTCAAAAGACAAATTCTTAGGCCCAAGAGCAGAGGGTAAATTTTCATACTGCTCTAAAGCAATAATCTTCTTTTCTTGCTCAAAACAAATGTCAAAATCTGAGGGCCAAGGACTTTTGACAGAGGTAGAGTAACCAAAACAATGAATATCAAAGATAGAGTCAAACATAACATAGTCAAGAAAGATATGTTTGCCCAAAATAAGAGTTTCCAACTCATCAACCTTGATGGAATGAAGTTTAACATAGAACAATTGAACCAAGGGTTCATACATAACTTTTGTGGTGGAAGAGAAAAGATTCGCCCATTCTTGGGCTTCAAATAAGGGCTTAATGGGATAATACAAAGATTCTAACAAATCTAGGTCCATGATTTTTCCAGAATAATTGGAAGGTCTTTGAGAAAGTAGTACAACATATCATTCAAATATCTCAAAAAATCAGTTTTGACAGTAAGGGAACTGTCAAAAATCAAATTTCACCTTTTTCTTAGAACCTTTAGAATCATCAGTGAGAATTAGTTACTTACCCAGTGAAGAACCAGATGAGTTAGTTGAAGCTTGAAAATGGTTTTGGTTAGAGCATTCAGAGTCAATAGGAATAGGAGAGGAGGCCTTTCCTTTTCCTATGAATTGAGTGCTTTTTCTTGAGGTCATTGTAGAGGATTTAGGGTTTTTAGCCATGGAAGATAAGGGAGAAAAAAATTAAGAGACAAAAGAACCAAAAGAGCACAATATACAAAGAAAGAGAGAGGAAGACGAAATGATGGAGAGAAAAGATTTGAAAAGATTATGAAAAGAAAGGTCAGAAGGAAAGTGAAGAGTTGTCATGATTACAGGCTTGGAAATTGTGAGTCAGACGTCGAGAAAGGAAAAGATCATAATGGAAAGTACATCAATCAAAGGAAGGTATTAAATGTAGGTACTTCACACATAAATGAATTAACTTTAAAAATCAAAAAGAAATAAAGGCATATTCTTAAAAAGGTTTAGAAAAAATTCCAAGAGTTTAGAATGAAACAAAATCTTTGTTCCAACAAAGGTTTTGTAAAGATGTCTGCTTATTGAAAATCAGTGCTAACAATGGAGTTAAAAGTCTCCTTTTAAAACATGATCCCTAGTAAATAATGTTTGATATTAATATGCTTTGCTCTAGAATGATGCACAAGATTTTTAGATACACAGATAGCACTGGAATTATCACAGAAAATTTCATAGGTTTGGAACATAATTCATAATCAGTAAGTTGATGAGTCATCTAAAGAATTTGAGCATAACATTAGACAATGGATATATACTAAGACTCAGTGGTAGAAAGCAAAACCCAATTTTGGTTCTTGCTATTCCATGATATAAGTGAGTTTCCAAAGAATTGTCAAGTTCCACTTGTGCTTTTTCTATCATTTTTGTCACCTGCATAATCAACATCTGAAATACCTTTTATCTCAAAATCATTAGATTTAGGTTACCATAGTCCATAAAAAATAGTTCCAATGAGATATCTAATGATGCGTTTGACTGCAGTCAGATGAGACTCCTTGAGAGCTGACTGAAATTTAGCACCTTTACATACACTAGAAAAATATCTGGTCAACTAGTTATGAGATATCATAGTAAGCCAATCATACCATGATATCCAGTTTCACCAATAGACTTACCTCCATTATCAACTACAAGAATACATGTGGAGCTTATTCGAGTGCTGGTATATTTATCATCATTCATGCCAAATTTCTGAATGATTCTTTGGTATATTTATTTTGAAAAATAAAATTTCCTTCAGTTGACTTTCCATCGGTGCAACCACTTCATCATAGTTGACCACTTCTTGTTATGAGTAACCTTGAACGACTAGATGCGCTTTATTTAAACAACTTTACCAAATTTATTTAACTTTACCTAAAAACACATTTTATGCAAATGATGGAAGTGTTTTTAGTTTTTGAAACCAAAGTCCACACATTATTTTTCTCAAATATTTCAAGCTCCTCTTCCATTGCTTTGACCGAACTTTCATCATCTAAAGCCTCATTTACCTTCTTTGGTTAAAGGCACTTTTTTTGCTAGAGGATATGGTTTTCTTTCCTTCCTTGGTATCTCCTATGATAAAATTTTTAGGATATGTAGGCTCGCTTCTCCATTCATTTAAAACAATTTCTATGGCAAACTGATCAACAAAAGTACCAGTTGACTTAATTAAAGAGTCGGCTTCTATGGGAGTAACATTTTCTTCTTTGATCTATTCATCCTTATCATCTACACTACTAGGATGCTCAACAATACGATTAGAGTCATAAAAAATAACATGAATGGATTCTTCAATGCGAAGAGTATGTTTATTGAAAACACTATAAGATCTACTTGAATTAGAGTATCCTATGAAAATACCTTCATCACTTTAAGGATCAAACTTACTAATTTTGTTCTTACCATTGTTTTGAACAAAACATTTGCATTAAAAGGGATGAAAATACCCAATATTGGGTTTTTTATTGTTCCACAACTCATAAGGAGTTTTGTTTAAAATTGGTTTGATAAGGCACCTATTTAAAATATGAAAAACAGTACATACAACTTCTGTCCAAAAATTATGAGGTAGAGAATACTCATAGATCATGTACTGTGCCATGTCTTGAAAAGTTCTTTTTTGCGTTCAACAACTCCATTTTGATGAGGAGATCTTGGAGTAGAGAAATTGTGAGTGTAGCGTTGATTGTTGCAAAATGCTTCAAATCCTTATTCTCATATTATCCTCCATGATCACTTATTATAGAATTAATATAGTAAACTTTGTAACTTTGGATATTTTGACAGAAAACTTCAAAATTCTTTCAAGTGTCATCCTGGTTATATAAAAATATAACCCAAGTAAAGCAAGAGTTATTGTAACAATCCTTACTGTGATTTTAGCTTTTTCTGTGTGTTGAACATTTTTCCCTTCCTTATAATTTCTTTATATCATTTATGAGTTGTGAGGATGGTTAGCATGGTTCCTGAAGCATTCAAGAGTGATTTATATGAGTTTGAGGTTTTAAGTAGCCTTTAAAGTGAGACATTTGACTTTAGTCAATATTTTGTGATCTGAGCGTCAAATGGTGATTCTGCCAGTTACATTAGATTTGAAATGTCATTTGTAGGGTTAGTAGCATGGTTATTTTGGCTTCTGAGCCTTTATTCTGAATTTTCACAATTTAGATGAAAAACTAGTTATTTTAGCCTAAAGGGGTTCCTGAGGGTAACTTGTTGGAAACAACCTATTTTGAGAAATTTGATGGTTCCATTGAGTCCAGAACATTGAAATTATTCAAGAAGCATTATTGGTTTATCTCTGTATGTCCCAAACAAAATCTCAAAGACCCGTTTGGTAAGATTTTCTCATTAGACTGCTGATGGTTTAGATGTACTGATGTAACTGCTTAAGAGAACACTTAGTCTCTTTAGCAAGTGTCACTTAAATGGACTATGGGTCACTTTAGCGGACATGGTCCAACTAGACCGCCCTCGCTTAAGTGGTTGCCTTTTTGCTTTAGCGGGCGTCGTTTTAGCAGCAATCCTCCTGCTTAAAAAACCAGTCGCGTGGCAAGTGACTGCCACTTAAGCGGTTGTCTGGACACTTAAGCGATGGATGCTTAAACAATCAAATGATTTATTAAGCGGTGATCACTGTATAAAAACTCTATTTTCTCGATTCCAACTCTATTTTCACCATTTTTGAGCTTTGAGACTTCAGGAAAGGCAATTTCAAAGGGGATTTTTCATCAAACTTGTTTGGGTAATCTCTTTAACCTAATTTCTATCATTACCCATTGATTTTATCTCAAAAACAACTTCAAAATATAGATTATAAACTTGTAATTTTGGTGTTTTACCTGGTTAAGTGACAAAATGGTTTTTCAATGATTTCAAGCTCAATTTCAAATTTTCAATGGGTTTAAATATTTAGAACCCTTAAAGTATGGGTAACATAATTCTTTAATAAAATATCCAGTTTTACCCATTTTATTTTAGAGTCAATTTTTGAAGTGTTTATGGACCCAAAATGAAAGTGGCTAATATGGGTATCATTAGACTCCTATTGACATGTAGATTATATTTTTAATAGATTGTGTTTGTTTAGATACCGCACAGAAAGAAAAGGCTTCTTGTTGAGGGGTCTAGGCTTGTGTTTCAGCTTTTGAGGTAGGTTATGGCTTAACTTTCTTCAGACCGAGCTTGGTAGTTAATCAGTCATGTAAAGTATGCTATGGGATTTTATCATGAGATTCATTTTTTGAGATCATTATTTAATCATGTGGCCCTTGTGGGGGTTATGTAAATTTTATTATTGACTTGAAAGATTATTATCATTAAAATACTCGTGTGGGATCTGGTATTGATCTTGTTTGAATATTATTTGTTTTTCTTCTTATTATTATTCTCAAGGTGGGGCTTGGATTGATATTATTTATTTTTTACATTATTCTTTAGTACTTTTTTCCATGCGATGGCATATATCATGACCTATTGAGATTTGAGGTGATTTGATCTCATTTATACCATTATTGAGTTGATTGATTACATGATAATGATTTGGTTATGAGAATTCATCCTCATTTCATTCTTCCATATTTATTGAATTGGTACCACAGAGAAACATTGATTTTAAAACTAAATCAAACACTTTAAAAATGCCTTAACCGAGGGTTGTGTGGGTAAGGTTGATTGATGAGATTATGATAGTATATGGGTTGCGAACCCCCCATGTGTCCTATACTAGAAGATTATGCTCGGAAGGTGTATACAAGGTGACATTGAGATATTACATCCTTATCATTTCATTGTATTACATCACTTGCATTTCTCTTATGTGTTTAATATCGTATAATTTAGTCTTTCTTTTATGTATATCTATTCTGTAGTTATTCTTGTACTATTGTTTTAGTTGTATTTATTTATACTATTAAGAGTTGAATGTCTTGAGCTGTCATTAGGAACTTTTCTTAATGAAGATGGAAGCGTTGCTCATAATTTCCTTTATATGTTTATTTTTCTACTTTGCTTGATCGACCTATGATGCCTATTGAGTATAAGTGGATTGTACTCACTCATACTTTTTGTATCCTTTCATTGTAGATCCTAGATTAAGTGTGACCTACGGAGCTTGAGTTCGTGCTGATTTGAGAGTATTTTGGAGTACTGGTGAGCTTCTAATCTAGAGCATTATTCCAGACTTTCTCTTATCACTATGTTGTCTTTATTTACATTCAAAGAAAGAGTTTTATGTATTTTCATACACTATGTCGGTTTTAGAGTTCTCTTTACTCATGACACTAGATTTTAAGATTTGAGTTATAGCTATTTCAGATTTCAGAGTTATATTATGTTATTGGTATGACTTTATATCCTAAAGTCTCGTATTTTTTTAATAAATATCTTTTATTCATCTTTCTTATTCTCTTGTGGAGTTATTCTTACCAACCAAAGTTGGAGTAATGATCTATTTCGTTGTTACTAAAATCACCGCATCTATAAGGTATGGGGTACAAGAATTTCTTTAATATCTTTAAAAAAGATTTGCAAAAGACTTAGTTAAATAAATTTGGAGTAGAACCAAATTTTGCTATCCAGCTATAGCGGGAATTATTCTGCTATAGTGGCATCATGGTAGCATTATACTGGCTACTATAATGGGACGTTGGGAAATAGTCCACCCGAGTTTTTAATTACTCCTTTTCTTTTCAGTTATAAACTAGAATGAGGCTTTATTCTAAAAACCCCTTAGGGTTACCTCAAGGCTCTGGAGCAATAAAGAAGAAGGAGTATGCTTAAAGGGGGTAAAACCAATGTTTTCTTATGGTTTTCATGTCAGAAATCACTAGAATGGAACTAGGATTCCATGTTCATGCCTCCATAGAAGCTCCCAGGTAGACTACATTTGATTGAGTAGTAAGACCTATGTTAGAAAATGTATGCATAACATAGATGGACAGGAGATTTCATGCTTAGGCCCCCAGATGAGGGTATTGGATGGATAAAACTAGAAAGAATAAGTAGTAGTTGAATAAAATCAGTATCCCTAAATTCCCATGGTAAATTCTATTATGTTTAATGTCAGATTGTTATGATGGTGCATGCTAATTAGATACTTATGAACACAGTTTGGTTATACTTGTGTATTGTTGATTAATCTGAATAAATGCTAGTAAGATCAAAATTAGAACCTTAATCCTTGCTTAGTAAGTGGATTGTATATTTTGGAGGTGTCTTAGTGTTAAGATGGAAGTTGGAAAGTTAACTAAGTTGCAAATTACAGAATTTGTGCGTAGTGTCGGTAGTTTGAATGTTGTTCTAACGTAATGTGTATGTACTTATTTTTATGTGTTTGTTGTCCCTAGGTATTATCATTGGTGGAAATGCGTAGGTGATGGTTAAATTATAGCTGAGGACTCAATTTGGTTTATGTGTTCATATTAACAAGTCTATTTGTGTAGTTGTTGTAACGTACACTATTGAACATTAACTTGTTGGATAATTTTACGTGTCATTTGCTCACCTAAAGTGAGATTGTATAAAAAAACTTGTTTTAAAGTGCAAGTGTGGTTGTATTGTCGCATATTGTGATTGTACATGTTATGACATGAGTTGATATGGTGAGATGAACTGGTAAAGGTCATTTTCATGAAATTGGTGGATCATAAGGAGTGTAAAGGAGGGGATGTTGGAATAAGAGTGGTACAATGCTTGGTTTGAAATAAGGGTGGAAAACACTGGTTTGCTAGGTTATTTGGTACATGGACTAAGCTCGTCCCTTATAGGTCATGGCTAGTGGACATTTATAAGACCAATAACATGTGTGTACACGGTATTGGTGACTTAGATGGTTCCATGAGTGGATTGGGTTATATTGTTGTGTTATTTTGGTTTCTCGAGTGAATCGAGTTATCTTGTGGTTATTGTTAATTAGATCCATGAGTGGTCTGGGCTGTTGATATACTTGAACTGAGTTAATATTGTTGAAGTTCAATAAAGAGATAATTATGGCAAGGTTGAGTTACTTGTTATGCTTTATGGTATTTAACTTGCTTGAATATTTGCACTAGTTCTATCCCTTTCTGGTTTACTTGATATAATTGCTAGTGTTATATGGTTGATCTTGTTTATGAATTGGTGGTTGAGTGTTGCTATTAAATGACATGCTTCCGTTAGTTTTAGGAGTTAAGTGGTAGTGAGTGATATTAAATTGTATAATAAGTGTGCAAAAAACAACTCTTGTGTTGTCCCTGATTTTGGGCATTGTTCGAACAAGTCATTATGAATGAGTTAAGACTAGAATGGTTGATAAATTAACTTGATTTTTTCCAAATAAATATATGACAATGGATCATAGATTGAGCAGGTGATAGATGTGTAGTAAAGAGTGGGAAGTAAGGAGGAGAGTGGTGACTAGAAAGTGGTTAAGAGATATTAGTTGAATCATTATTTCATAAGTACATGTCTTATTTCATATATTTATGTTGTGTTAACATGATTTAACTTGGGTCGACAGATGATTCTTACTAGTATGTGTGTTTTTACTGATGCTACTCTTGCTATACCCTTTTTGGGGTATAGCCTATTAAAGGATCAGTTCAGTTTCCTTCTTGATGCGGATAGAGATCTTCAACAGTTTTCGACTTCTTATTCCTATGGTGGAAGATGGGTCTTGTTATTTTCCTTGTCTTTTAGTAGCTCTTGTATCTGTCTAGACTAGATATTTGGGTAAAAGGATTTTCTTGTTGTATTGGTTAGTAAAGGAAATTGTAATAAGTTTTATAACAGTTTTGAAGAGTTAATGATTTTCTTTTACAACTTGCACATGATTCTAATATAGGTAGTAAGGGTTCTCCTATCTAGGTGGATTAGAGTCATGATCCAGTTATTTGGGACATGATAGATGTGTTGGGGGAGATGTCATCTTGACTTCAGAATTTGGGTTGTGACAAATTAGTAACAGAGAGCTAGGTTCACCGGTATCATGAGTAAAAGAGCAAGATGTCTAATAGAGTCTTGTGGATCGATACATTTACCTATGTATCTATCTTCGGGAGGCTATGAGATGTTTTTGGAAAACTACTCTAATTTGATTCCTTATCATGTTCATTCCCAATATTCTAAACTTGTAATCCATTCTTTCTGTGCAGATAGTGAGAACTCAATCATGAGCTGTTGAGGATGTTGAGCTAGCACCCACTGTAGGAGTCCCAGTTAGGGGATGAGGCAGGGGTCATGGAAGAAACCGAGGGAGACAGGGCAAAGGAGAGGCATTGGCTAGAGGATGAGCTAGAGTGGCCTCTCCCAATCCTGAGATTGATCATGTTGAGGTGGCTCATCATCTAGAGGATCTGCTGATTCATCTTAGGGCTTCGTTGTTACTCCAGTATTGCAGAATCTATTGATTCATATTTTGGGAAGTTTGGATGGCACTCTCCATGTAAGTATTCTACCGGTACACTATATGGTTCTTAGACTATAAGGGGTATTCATCTGCTAGGGTAGGGTCCTACTAAAGTTTTTTAGACTCTAGGGGCACAACCAGCTTCTGTGGTTGCCCCATGTGTAGAGGCTTTGCCTGCTAGACTTGTTGTTCCAGTTATAGATCCTAGTCCAGTTGTCTCTACTAATGAGAAGAAGAGATTCGAGAGGTTTATGAGATTGTACCCTCCCAAGTTTAGTGGTGCTATTGGTGAGGATGATTTTGAGTTCTTGATCGATTGTCAGGAAAGGTTGCATATCCTTGGTTCGCTTAAGTCCTATGGTGTCAATTACACTACTTTCTAGTAAATTGATATAGATAAGCAGTGGTGGAGATCCTATGTCAGTTTTAGATAGGTTGTGATAGTTCTACATTATTGAGATTCGAGGGAGTACAATCTGCACACAGGTTGTGTTTTGTTTTATAAAAGTGTAAAAATGGTGGTTCTAATGGGGTGAGGTCTGAGTAACCCCTAAAAATGTCAAAATATGGGGAAATTACTAAATTATTGTAACACCCCGTACATTGCTGACCCTAATTGATTGTCTTAACATTTATGGAATTATTTAAACATGAGATGGTTGGTGGATTATGCATTAATTTTGTTGGGCTAAATTAATCTTGTGCTATTGGGCTCAATTGAGGCCCAAAATTACACCAAAAGACATAGCCCAAAAAGGAGGAAAATGATCCATTCTTTCTTTGACCAAGTAAACACCTCAATTATTGACTAAGTGTGGCTAAGGATGACTACAAAGGACTATATAAAGCACAAAAAAAATCAGATTTTATTCATAGCAGCACACATGCCATTTCTAGAATTTTCACAAGATATTTTCTCTTCAACCAAACCCTAAGCATCCATTCCTTTGGACAAGATCATCCTCTTCAAGCTTTGGTAAGTGTTTACTCTTATGGTTTAATATATTATATGCATGAGAGGGTGTATAAATCATGTTGGTTATGTTGGAAAAGCATTGAGCAGTCCACTATATGTTAAACAGTCTATTTTTGCTTAATCGGTAAAGGGTTTTGTCTTCTAAACTTGAAAGTGGAGTGGACTTGTGGTCTTGAAGGAAGTGAATTTGATGGATTGAATGTCAACATGTATGATGTGGTTATGTCCCAAACTTGCTTTCTCTATGTGTATAACTTGTGGGAGTGTTGTTATGAAATTGGGCATGGAATTGATGGTGTATTGCAAGGAAAATGTAGTTTTGGTGATATTCATGTGCGTTGTGAAACCATGGCCTTTTTTTGGCATCCAAGATAACTTAAAATATGAAAAGAGAAGCTTAATTATGGCCATGGACCATTTATTACGAAAAAGGACCCGAAAATGACCCCTGGAGGCTGAAACGGGCACCCGCCCTCTCGGGCTGGGCACCTGCGAGCGCAGATGCCAATGTAGGTGGCCCTGAACAGGGCTAGATGGGCACCTGCAGCCACATATCACCAACCTGCGGGCGCAGGTGACCCCACAGGTCCCTCCAGGACCCCATTTTGCATGTTTTTGTCTCTCTTTGATCCCCGAAACCCCTTTACCCTTCTTGGATGCAATTGTCAACTTATGGTAACTTTTGAATGACTTTAAAGGAGTATCCCGGAGGTATTTTGATTGTGAAATGTGTTTACATGACGTAGTGAGGTAAATGTGATATTGTATTGAAGGGGAAGTGTAAAGTATAAACTTGGTGTGAAATGCTATTAGTTTATGGTATCTTGGTTGATGTGTGGCATGTTTTGGTGTTGTTGGTATGGTAATGCAGTGAATGGTATTGTGAAGGGTGAAATGATGTTATATGGCAGTCATGTAGTTCATTGCCATTTTATGCACTCGTAATGTGGTTCGTTGTTAATCTGAGCTCCATTATGTATTCTTATTGTAGAGTAACGCTTTAAGGAAGAGCTAAACTGTTATAGTCATACGTTGGAAGGATAAGGTATGTAAGGTTACTCTTTCCATATCCTTTGACAGCACCTATTGCTCATCGTTACCGTACTTGTTCCATTGCGAAATGTTCTAAAGTATCTCATTTCAGGTTGTCATATATTGTTATTCACATGTTTCTTATTCATTGACCAATTGTGATTCACATGTGTCTTATTCATTGACTGATGTTTCAAAGCTCCAATAATGTTATAACCACCAATGTATCAATCCCACAAAAGTAAAAGAATAAAGTAATGCATATATGGTTTATTGTTTCAGAATCGGGATGGATCAAAGAGACACATAAGTCTAGCTAGAACCGATCCCGAGATTATTGGATCAAGGGACAACATCAAAGGGGCACATAAGCCTAGCTCGAGCTGATCCTAATGATTATGTTATAACCCACCAATAAGGTGGATGATTATGTTATGACCCACCGATAAGGTGGATGATTAGGTTATGACCCACTGATTAGTGGATGAATGATGATAATGATGAATGTAAAAGCAAAGAAAGTAAAGAATGTAATGTACATGGTTCCACACATATAGAACGATGGTTTATTTATTTTGCCTTTTCACTTATATTTGATTCCATTAGAGTACTTCTGTAACACGCAGCTTTTTATAGCCTTACATACTCAGTACACTCTTTCGTACTGACGTCCCTTGGGGGACTTACCTTACTTGCTGCAGGCACAGGTGCTAGTAGACCTCCATTGTAGGCTACGGGTCATCCGCGGACTATTGGTGAGCTCCAGTTCTGTCCGGGGCTTTCTGTCTCACTTGTTTTCATATGTTTTGGTGTTATGTAAATGTTGTATAGAGTGGGGACATATCCTGACTTTAGGATTGGTTATGTATCTGTTAAAGGCTTTTGTAGATGTGTTGGGACAAATGCAGGAATGAAAAGAATGTATGCTTTTGTCGTGGTGGCCCTAACGGCCATGTTTCATATATATATATATATCATATGTTCTCCATGACTTCCACCATTGGTATCTTGTATTTATATGTGATAGAGTGTCGTTCAGTTAGTGACATGCATATGAGTGTACATGAATGAAGATTGGTTATCTCGGGCCTTAACGACTTCGGGTTCCAGTCTGCCCCGTTGGAATTGGAGGCGTGACAATTATATACAGGTTAAAGTAAGGAAAAAATTCAAGAACCAACACACGACCCGTTGTATCTCACAATGGCTTATTGGTTGGTTTGTTTGGACTGTCAAATGACTTTTGCTATAGGTTACTCAGGAAGTGCCCTCCAACGATCGTGTTATCTCACCATGAGTCATGGCAGGCACTCATTCCTGAAAAAGCCAATTTCCAATTTCAAGAATTGTGTACCACAACCTCTAGGACGAGTAGTATTTTCTCACAATGACCCATTCTGAGGGTCGTTCGTAGCATCCCAGTACACTATTTTTTCTGTTTCATTTTTCTATCATTCGAACTAGTGTCTATTCCATAGGTACAATGGCATCAAATGTAAGAAAGAAGCAGCCTGAAAGGAGATAGCTTCCATGTGGGGGATAAAAGCCCAATCCACTGAATCAAAGTCTAAATCTGAGAAATCTAGTGGTTCTGAGAAAGAGTACTAAACAAGCCTATATGAGCAGCATGAACCTCAAACCACTAAGTCCAAGGCCAAGTCCAAAGCAATAGTTCCTATTGCCACTACCATTGTTTCTCCCCAGTCTGAAGAGAGAGGCATATTATCCAGCCAAAATTGGAGTGAGTCTATAGCTGAGGAGTCTGAAAAAAGCAGACTCCGAGAATGAAGAGCTGGAAGAAGGTTATAGAAAAGCTAATACGGAAGCTTTCGACAAAGCTAGTGTAGAGGTTACTCTTCCCAGGGGATCAGACATAATTCGAGAGTGTATTCGAGGTTCCCTATCCTACTATAATAATGGATTATCATGACAAAAAAAATGAACCTAAATCGTAGCATCCAAGAGGAACCTCGAATTCTCACAGGGGCTTTGAATGAGGTACCAGAGTTGAGGAGATTGTTTGAAAATTATGGTTTTGGGTGGATGGAGAAGGCTCTTGAAGAGAACAATACTGAGATGATTTAAGAATTCTATGTGAACTACGCAACTACCTTGGAGAACATGACTCCTTAAAGAAAGGAGAAGGACATAAAGAAGTAATCGAGGTTGGATACAAAGATGGTTTGGGGGAAAGCTGTTGATATATTCGAGAAGACCATTTCTATATTTCTTTAGGGTCTTGATTTTTTTTTCTTTGACAGCTACATTAGAGTATGACTACCATATGGAAAAATTGATAAATGTAAAGTAGTAGAGTGTTGAGGACAAGCATATGTATTTCAAGTGGTTGGCGAACCACATAGGCAAAACCAAAATAAAGTTGATTGGGTTAATAGTGGCAAGTCAATTATAAAGGCCACCCCAAACTTCTTTGCAAAACCATGGACAATAGTTCAACATCGGTTGGCACCGACCAACAATGACAAAACTTTGAGTGCCTACTGACCAGGGCTAATAACATCTATCATGTTGAAGTTTGATCTAAACATCTCAAGGATTATAGCTGATGAGATTAGGAAACAGACCCTTTTGGTTAGCACTAGCATCCCATTCTAGAGTCTTATATTCCAACTGTGTTGGGATGCTTCGTGCACCTTTTGCTAGATCTAGACTGCATAATCAGGATGACTAAGATGGTAATACTACGTTGATCAAGGACTAGATGAACCTTGTGGCCAAAGTCTGAGGGATTATGATTGGTTTAAGTCCAATGATAGTTGAGGGGGAATGCTCATGTTGATCCGAGCAGTGAGATTCTGTCTTCTAAATCCGACGATACCATAGCCACCCCTAGTGCCAACATAGCCACTTCTTTGCTGCCATTATTCGTGCCTTCTAGTGCACTTCATACTATGCCCACAGGCTATGTCTTGGAACCTCTGGAGTTCTTGGAAAAGGACCTTAAATGGTTGGATGTTGCTGAGTTAAAGATAAAAAAGCTACATGAAAGGTATAAGTTGTGGGTGAAGGGTATGATCAAAGAAGCTATACGGGGGATGTAAACCTGGATTGATAGATTTAAGGGATGTATAACTGCTAGACTAGAGGGTAGTCAATCCTCAAACTTGATCAAGATCTTAGATGAGCTTGCTTCACTTAGATTAACTGTTAAGGAGCTATATAATAAGTAGTTCTCAATAGTGCAGCCTTCTAGCATGCTTGTAATTAAGGAGATCTTCAGAGATATTAAAGTATCTGACTTCTACACCAAGGCTCTAGCACATACAGACAAAGGAAAAAGAAAGGATGCCACAGAGAGTGAGGCGCCGGTTCAAAAATAAAGAAGGAAGAAAGCCAAAGATGATATAAAATAAGCTGTAGAAGATAGTAAGCATACCTCCGAACTGCACTTAACTAGGATGAGTGAGAGGGTGATGATCCAGGAACTCTATTTATACATCATTGAGTGTGTTGGTCATCACTAGCGCCATGTGATCTGAGGCTAGGGCTACAGTTGAGACCCCTTGGAGAGCATGGAGGGATTGCATCTTCAACCCCTATTGATTAGTCCACTTTGGGTGCCTAGAGCACCACAGGTAGGTCCCTACCCTATGCTTTACATTTTTATTGTTTTGTGCATTGAGGACATTGGACATTCTCTTAGTTGGAGGTGGGAGTGTACCAATAACTGAGGGTTTTTGTTTTCGTGTTTCTTTTTCCTTGAGGGTTCTATCTAGTATAACCTATATGTTTAGGATTATTTTATTTTTTTAGTTCAGATTTGTGTTGTGTGTATAATTAGGAGAGCTTAACACAGTCAAATAAAATTGTTTTAATGATACCCCTTCTGAAAAGCTTTAGACTGTGTTGTATGTTTGTTGTGAACTGTGACCATTATTGATCTTTTTATGGTATTAGAATTATGGGCATGATAATCGTAGCTTAACTATGCATGAACCAGATAGTTTGTAGTTGATAATGTATCCCCGAGCTATGTGCGTGTGAGGTACTTACCTAGTTCGACTTTATGTGTGCGATCTAGAGCTTGCCTTATTAGTATTGCCTAGGCTATAGGATAGTTGGTTAGGAAAGAATCATAGGCCATTCTTGAACATTCCAATTTTAGCCTAAATGTCCTACCAAATGGAATATATATCCCTTGATCCCGATTTTGAGCCAAAATTGACCTTTTCTTTGACTAGCCATTCACCTTCCTATTTTTATTACAATGAACCTGCTTTGGACCTGGTCCCTCCTTGTATATGATGTACCTGAACTAAGGCAAATTGCCCAAGTTAAAAGTGGCTATCGTAGAGTGCATAAGTGAAATTGGGTATGAAGAATAGTAATCAAAGAAGGATTCCGGTGTGGTTTGTGTGAAAAAGAACTATATGTAAAAGAAAAAAGAAAAAAGAAAAGGACAAGAATAAAGTGAAAAATGAATAAAGCTTGAGAAAAGAAAAGGAAAAGTTACAAAAAAAAACCACACTCGAAATCTGAAAAAAAATTAGAGAAAAAAGAGAGGGTTAAATAGTGGTGCGAAAAATAATACAGTGCCAAGGAGGGTTGAGTCACTTTACTCCTATCGACCATACTCGTCCCCAAGACTATATTACAAGCTAATAAAAGTCCTATAGTGATTCTAATCCAACTGTCCGAGAACTAAAGTATTGAAAATGAGGGCAAACCTATGGTATTTCACACACACTGTTTGAACTTCTTTATGAGCATGAGTATTTCTGTTCAGTCCATATTTTGATGTGCATTGTTGTGTTGTGAGTGCACGCTACTTATTTGTTATGAGTGCACTTAGTTTTCTGTTGATAATGTGATGCATCTCTTAATCCCTTTGTGTCATGGTTAGAAGATTTACATATACACATAGTGGTTTCAAATTTTACTGTATAGGAGGGGGTTGAAAATGCTTAGAGTACATGTGTTCTAGCTGATGAAATGACTGTCGTCGGTATCCTAGGGTTCTTTTAGTTAAGCATTGTATGTGTTTGGTTTTGGTTTGTTTGCCTGAGGACATGAAAACATTCTAAGTTAAAGGTGTTGATGCGTCGTGGTCTTACAACACTTTTGATGCTTAAAACATGGAAAATATGCTAGTTCTAAGGCACATTTATGTGGATATGATGTGTTTTTGTGGAATTTGTGGGGGAAATAGGTTTTGGATCTTGGAACGAGTCATCCCAGGCTATCGTGGGAGAGAATCTGAACAAATTGAAAATTAAGTTGTTCAGAACGACAACATCCTATGACCTATTTGAGATACAACGAGAGATCTTCCTAAAGGTTGTGGGATGAGATCCCGAAAAGAGTAAAATTCAAGGTTGTTACGATAACCACCTACCACGAGCCATCCCATGAAATGATGAGTCATCCTGAATAGGAATCCTAGAGATTTTAGAGGACCTAGAAAAGTGACTGTCCAACTGCGACTAGAAAGGATGGATCATAGTATCATTGCACGTGTTGTCCTATCCTATTGTCTGAGTTGCCAAACCTGCAATCCAATTCTATTTAGGATAGGTTACAATTTGTCTATAACTACCTTTCCTAGGTTTTCTTTTATTCAGGTCGTTCTACTACTTCTTGTGAGTCGATATACGCCCTTTTTAGGCTTGTTAAACATATTCGCTTGGAGATTAATCATAGTTGAGATTTTTGGTTTATTCTATTATTCTTGAAAGTGCATGGTTATGATTTCTTCTTTGAATTGTTATTTTGTTCTTGAAATTATGTGTAGATAAACCCCACAACTAGGGTTGTGGGAACCATGATGGAATAATGAAGTAGGGTTTAAGTACATAGTAATTCTAAATTGGTGTGAGTGCATGCACGGTTATTCCCTTTGCTTTGAATGCTTTCTAGGTGTACAATGTTAGAACTCACCGGTATTCTTTACTTGATTGAACCTAGAGAGGTAGAGATTAGGAAAAGGGAATCAACAACAGAGATTTAGAGCTATCAAACTTCCCTTAATAGCTTGAGCCGTGGTCGCGGGAAAGCTAATATTAAATCAAGGATAAGGGTTAAATTGTAAAAATCATGAGACCAATTCTGGTCATTGTGGTTAGTCATCTAATAGGGGAGAACCAACCGTTTAGGTGAACTTAACTTATCTATTCTGCATGCCAAGCACCAGGATAGATCACTAGTACGAAGAACCTACAGAGTTATGAAATTATGGGGAACATAGTCCTGGTGTATCACTTTTATTAATCACAACCCGACTAATTTGATAACTATTACTGTTAAGGTATTTAGTTATTACTTTAAAACCCCCCATCTGAAAATAGTTAATTAAAAGGTGAAAATACTTACTTTTACCTAAGTCTTAACCATATTCCTCGTGGGATTGACCTCAACCTTGGTTGGGTCCTATATTTGACAGCGACTGCATTATACTTCTTTTAGAGGTTTAATATGGGCGACATTAGCTTTCCCTTCTTTCCAAGCCTCATCACACCCTTTATGGATGACACTCAATGAAATACCCGGTCACCAACTCCAAACTCCAACACTCGAAGCTTATGGTTAGCGTTACTCTTCTGCCTATAGCATATCTTGAATCATTCAAACCCTATCTAAAGAATCAGGAAGCAAGTTTGTACCCCAAGGCCTAGCCTCTATAGCATTAAACCACCCTATCAAAGATCTACACTTCCTACCATATAACGCCTTGAATGGAACCATCTGGATACTTGAATGGTAGCTATTGTTATATGAGAACTTTGTGAAATGAAGAAATCAATAATATAGGCCTACAATATATTCTCTAAGACCTAAACAGTCTGATCAGATGGACCATTGATATGAGGCTGAAATACTATACTAAGGTCAACCAGGGTACCCAGCTTCCCCTGAAAAGCCCTTCAAAAGTTATAGGTGAAATGAGAACCTCTATCAGAGATAACAGACACAAGCACTTTATAAAAATGGACTATCTCATGAACATAAATTTGATCCAACCTTTCTATACTGTAGGACATTTGAACCGGTAGAAAATGAAAAGTCTTGGTCAACCGATCAACAATGACCCAAATACTATCAGAACCTTGAGAAGTGCATGGCAAACTAATAACGAAATCCATAGTAATCTCCTCCCACTTCCATTCAGGAATGGGTAACTTCTAAAGAAAACCACCACATCTCAAATGCTTAGACTTCACCTGTTGATAACACAGACATCGAGATATGAAGTCCGCTATATCCCTCTTCATCCTGCACCATCAATAATGCAATACATCTTAGCTACACCTGGACGAATGGAATATCAAGAACAATGAGCCTTCTACAGTATCAACTGAATCAATTCAATAACTCTAATAACGCAGATATGTCCCTAAAATCTCAAAACATCCTCTGAATCTAAGATGGCCTTCCTCGCCTCGCCCCACATCACCTAATTTCAAATCCTACAAAATCGACCATCATCAAACTATCGCGCTTGAATCTGCTTAATCAAAAAAGACACGGCCTCCACACTAGCAAGAATCCTCCTGGGTCAAAACTATCAAGGGAACCAACCTATTAGCTAGGGACTGGATGTTTAAAACCAACGGCTGCTCAAATACTTCCAGAAATTCCAAACTCCCCATACACACCACCTTCTGGCCAAGGCATCTGCTACTACGTTTGCCTTTTTTGAATGGTGCAGAATAGAAGAGTCATAGTATTTCAGCAACTATTGCCTTGCTCTAACTCAGAATGTATAGCCTATGATGATTAGTAAATATCTCACAATGGACACCATAAAGGTAATGCCTCCAAATCTTAAGCATGCAAACTACCACCACCAACTCCAAGTCATGGGTGGGGTAGGTTCGCTCATGTACCTTTAGTTGTCTAGAACCATAAGCAATAACTTAGACTTGCTACATCAGAACACAACCCATACCAATGCCTGAAGCATCATAACACACTATAAATCCTTAGCCCTCAAGTGGAATTATCAAAATTGGAGCTGAAGTAAGTAAGGACTTGAGCTTCAGAAAGCTCGCCTCGCACTTATTAGACCACTAAAATGGGAAATCCTTCCTAGTCAATCTAGTCAAAGGTTCTGCAATAGAAAAAAACCCATCGATTAACCATCTATAGTATCCAACAACCTCAATGAAACTACAAACCTAGGTAAGGGAAGTGGGCCTAGCCCAATCATGAACTGTCTATATCTTTGCTGGGTCTACCATAATCCCATCCTTGGACACTACATGCCCAAAAAATGCTACAAACTCAAGCCAGAACTCCCACTTAGAGAGCTTGGGAAAAAGCCACTGATCCCTCAATGTGTGGAGTACAATCCTCAAATGCTGCTCATGCTCCTCCCTACTGGTCGAGTAAATAAGAATATCGTCAATAAACACAATCACAAAGGAGTTAAAATAAGGCCTAAATGTGCAATTTATCAAGTCCATGAACATTGTTGGGGCATTGGTCAACCCAAAAGACATTACCAAGAACTTATAATTGTTGTAGCGAGTCCTGAATTCTATCTTAGGGACGTACGTCGTTCGACTCCTAAACTGATGGTAGCCAAATCTCAAGTCAATCTTAGAAAATATGGATGTACCTTGAAGATGGTCAAATAGATCATCAATATGCGATATCAAATACTTATTCATTGTAATAAACTTATTCAGCTGCCTATAATCAACACACATACTCATGGTGCTATCTTTCTTCTTCACAAATAAGACAAGGGCACCTCATGCAGAAATACTCGGACTAATGAAACCCTTACCTAGAAGGTCCTAAAGCTAAACACTAAGCCCTCTAAACTCAGTAGGAGCCATATGTGTCACGACCCAATTTCTCAGGTCATGATGACACCTATCATAATCCACCAGTAGTTAAGCTAACCCATAGTCTGGAACAACTAGTAACAAATTAATACGAAAAGTGAAAGAAAAACTAAATAACAATGAGAAAGAAGGCAAGAATAAAGTAAATATATTCCCAAAACCTGGTGAAGTCAGTACAAGAGCTTCTAATAGAACAGAAGTACAAAGTGGAATACAGAGTAATTATATACAAATCCGTCTCTGAAGTACAAAAATAGAGATCAGTCTAACAATAAGAGGGAGATTAAGAACAACTTCAAACTTAAGTAGCTCACCCTAAATCTCCAAACCATGGATGCTCCGCATGATGCACACATCAACGACGAGAACTCATACTATGATCTGCAGGCTGCAGAAGTGTAGTATGAGTAACAAACATATGGTACTCAGTAGGCATCGGTTGACTGATCTCAAAAGATAATGCAAGTATAAATAACATGTAAAGAAAGAATATAAACTACATGCAACTGTCCAAGAGACA